>CM061280.1:81843643-83043643 GCA_030848825.1 Tadarida brasiliensis
TTTCAAGATTGCTGTAGCTATTCGGGGTCTTTTTTGGTTCCATATGAACTTCTGAAATATTTGTTCTACTTCTGTGAAATATGTTGTTGGTATTTTGATTGGGATTGCATTAAATCTGTAGATTGCTTTGGGTAGTATGGACATTTTAATGATGTTAATTCTTCCAATCCATGAACAAGGTATGTGCTTCCACTTCTTTACATCTTCTTATATTTCTTTTTTCAATGTCCTGTAGTTTTCTGCAAATAGGTCCTTTACTTCTTTGGTTAAGTTTATTCCTAGGTATCTTAATTTTTTTTCCACAATGGTAAATGGGATTGTTTTATTAGTTTCTCTTTCTGTGAGTTCATCATTGGTGTATAAGAATGCCGTCGATTTCTTGACATTAATTTTGTATCCTGCTACTTTGCCAAATTCATTTATTAAGTCTAGTAGATTTTTGATGGAGTCTTTAGGGATTTCTATGTATAATATCATGTCATCTGCAAATAATGACAGTTTCACTTCCTCCTTTCCAATTTGGATCCCTTTTATTTTTTCTCCATGTCTGATTGCTGTGGCTAAGACTTCCAGTACTATGTTAAATAAGAGTGGTGAAAGTGGGCATCCTTGTCTTGTTCCTGTTCTTAAGGGAAATGCTTTTAGTTTTTGTCCATTGAGTATGATGTTGGCTGTAGGTCTTTCATATAAAGCCTTTATAATATTGAGATATGATCCCTCTATTCCCAAATGGCTGAGCGTTTTTATCAGAAATGGGTGCTGGATTTTCTCAAATGCTTTGTCAGCGTCTATTGATATGATCATATGGTTTTTATCTTTCATTTTGTTTATGTGATGTATCACATTTATTGATTTGCGAATATTGTACCAGCCTTGCATCCCTGGGATAAATCCCACTTGGTCAAGGTGAATAATTTTTTTGATGTATTGCTGGAACCGATTTGCTAGTGTTTTGTTAAGGATTTTGGCATCTATGTTCATCAGGGATATTGGCCTGTAGTTTTCTTTCTTTGTAGTGTCTTTTTCTGGTTTTGGAATTAGAATTATGCTGGCTTCACTTCCTTCTTCTTGAATTTTTTGGAATAGTTTGAGGAGAATGGGTGTTAGTTCTTCTTTGAATGTTCGGTAAAACTCCCCCGTGAAGTCGTCAGGGCCTGGGCTTTTGTTTGCTGGGAGAGTCTTGATTACATCTTCAATTTCCTTCGTTGTTATTGGCCTGTTCAAGTTTTCTATCTCTTCCCGGTTCAGTATTGGGAGACTATATGTTTCTAGAAATGTGTCCATTTCACTTAGATGGTCGAATTTGTTGCCATATAATTGTTCATAGTATGTGTTAACGATCCTTTGTATTTTTATGGTGTCAGTTGTTACTTCTCCTCTTTCATTTCTGATTTTGTGTATTTGGGTTCTCTCTCATTGTTTCCAAGTGAGTCTAGCTAAGGGTCCATCAATCTTGTTTATCTTTTCAAAAAACCAGCTCTTTGTTTCATTGATCCTTTGAATTGTTTTTTTGGTCTCCATGTTGTTTATTTCTGCTCTGATCTTTACTATTTCCTTCCTTCTACTTGCTCTAGGGTTTTCTTTTTTTTGCTTTCTAGTTCTTTAAGTTGTGAGGTTAGGTAGTCAATTAGAAATTTTTCTTCTTTCTTGAGGTGGGCCTGTAGTGCTATGAACTTTTCTCTCAGGACTGCTTTCGCTGCATCCCACAGATTTTGTGTTGTTGTGTGTTCATTTTCATTGGTTTTCAGGATTTTTTAAATTTCTTCCTTGATCTCCATGGTAACCAATTCATTGTTCAGTAACATGCTATTTAGCCTCCATGTGTTCAAATGTCTTTGCATGTTCTTGTTGAAATTGATTTCTATTTTCGTGCCATTGTGATCTGAAAAGATGCTTGATATGATTTTAATCTTCTTGAACTTGTAGAGACTTAGTTTGTGCCCTAACATATGGTCTGTCTTTGAGAATGTCCCATGTGCACTTGAGAAGAATGTGAATTCTGCAGTTTGGGGATGTAATTCTCTGTATATATCTATTAAATCCATTTGATCTAGTGCTTCATTTAGAATTTCTGTTTCCTTATCAATTTTTTGTCTAGATGATCTATCCAGTGATTTGAGCGGAGTGTTGAAGTCTCCTGCTATGATTGTATTACGGTCTATTTCTCCTTTGAAGTCCTCCAGAAGATTTTTAATATATTTTGGTGCTCCTATATTGGGTGCATATATGTTTACCAAGGTTACATCTTCCTGTTGGATAGACCCTTTCAATGTTATGTAGTGGCCTTCTTTGTCTCTAGTTATTGTCTTCAATTTGAAATTTAATTTATCAGATATGAGTATTGCTACCCCAGCTTTTGTTTTTTCCTTTCGATTTGCAGGGAAGATTTTTTTCCATCCCTTTACTTTCAACCTATGTAAGTGTTTTGTTGTGAGGTGGGTCTCTTGTAGGCAACATATATGTGAATCATGCTTTCTTATCCAGTCAGCTACTCTGTTTCTTTTTATCGGAGCATTCAATCCATTTACATTTAAGGTGATTATTGATATATACTTATTTATTGCCATTTTTGTTCAGTGTGGTTCTAATTTTCTTTCTATTTCTTCTACTAATTACAGCAGTCCTTTTAACGTTTCTTGCAGTGCTGGTTTGGTGTTAATATATTCCCTTAGGCTTTTTTTTTTTTTTTTTTTTTTTGTCTGGGAAGCTCTTTATTTGACCTTCTATTTTGAATGATAGCCTTGCTGGATAGAGTAGTCTTGGATTCAGATCCTTGTTTTTCATGACCTTGATTACTTCATGCCATTCCCTTCTGGCCTGTAGTGTTTCTGTTGAGAAGTCAGATGATAGCCTTATGGGGGTTCCTTTGTAGGTAACCTGTTGCTTATCTCTTGCTGCCTTTAGGATTCTCTCTTTGTCTTTAATTTTTGGCATTTAAATTATTATGTGTCTTGGTGTGGGCCTGTTTGGGTTCTTCTTACTTGGGACTCTCTGTGCTTCTTCTTCGGGGACTCCTATGACGCGCATGTTATTACGATTTCAGTTGTCCCACGGTTCTTTAAGCTGTCTTCCTGTTTTTTCATTGTTTTTTCCTTTTGGTTTTCTGATTGATTGATTTTTTTCTGTCTTCTAATTCACTGATCTGGTCCTCTGCTTCCTCTACTCTGCTGGTCAGTCCTTCCAATGTGTTCTTTATTTCTGCTATGTCATTCTTTATTTCCACTTGGTTGGTTTTCATGGTGTCGATGTCCTTACTCATGCTGTTTACTTTCCTCAAGATCATGGCTCTGAACTCTACCTCTGATAATTTAATTAACTGCATTTCATTTATCTCATCTTCAGTAGAGTTCTCTTGTTCTTTCATTTGGGATCTGTTTCTTTGTTTCACCATTTTTGCTATCTCGGTGGGTTTTGGAGCCTGCCAAATATTCACTGTGTGTGTTGGTGTTCTGCTATTTGTGGCTCCCTCTACTGGGTTTGGATGAGCGTCGAGAGCCCTCCTTAAACACCACTGTCAAGTCTCACTTTCCTTGGTAGATATGCAAGCTCAGGAAAGGTTCAGTTATGCTCTAGCTTTTTGCCTGGAGGCTATTAGCCTCAGTTTCTTGAAAAGCCTTAGATCTCAGTTGAATGAGAAACTCCCTCAGGTGTTTATAGTGTAAGAGGATTTCCAGAGGGTGGGGCCAATGCTGGTTGTTAATGAGCCTCAATTTGCGTTTCTTTGGCTCTTTACCTCACCTGGGAATCTCCGAGGGAGGGGCTGCCACAGCTCCGGGAAGGATCAAGCTTGGCTGCTGTTCTGTGTAACCGGGAAGAAGCTGGCTGGCCACCACCATCCTTTGTGGCCATGGCTCAGCACAAACTCTGAGTGCCTCAGTGCAGTCAGCCCTCCCTCTACGGAAGCCCCAGGTGAGTGGCTATGGCTTTTTAGTGCTCTGTCCCCGCCCTCTGCGCTGTGGAGCAGCCTGGGCTCTTAACCCTGAGGGCGGGCGCTGCTGCTGCTCTCAGCTAGGGGCGCTTCTGTCCGTGGGCTCCCAGCCCTCCACCCTCACACGCCTCTGCAGATCCTACCAGGCTCATTCAGTGTCCCTGATTGTATGGTCCTCTCCCGCTGCTTTTCTGTTGCTTTTTCCCGACGATTTGTCTTTATTTTAGTTGTAATTCCCATTTGGTCCTGGGAGATCGTCTGTGTAGCTTCCATTCACTCCACTGCCATTTTCTCCTTCCCCCAAATAGGGGTTTTTAGACATTTGTGGAGATAAAGTCATTCCTTTTTTAAAATGCCAGGGACACCATCCCTCTCCTCCTGGGGCCCTCACCCACATACAACAAAGGCAGGACCTGTGAGGTCTCAGGCTGGGAGTTGGGACACCTGGGATCTACTGTTGTCATTGTTCCTTAACTAGTTGTATGATCACAAGCAAATCACATTCCATTCTGTTTTGTGTAAAGAGAGGAGGTTGAGATGTGCTCTCTAGAAATCTTGCCTGTGTCTACTGATTCACTTTTGTTGTAAAAATAGAAAGGAGATCTCACCGTGAATGGGCAAGATCATGTGCAATGCACAGCCTGAAGGAAGTAGGGGTTGGCTGGTACCAGAGACCAATAGCTTGCTGTCATGGAGTCTACAGAGACTGGAAATGGCACATGCATGAAACTGGAATTTTTGTTTAGATGAGTCTGAAACCTTGGTTGGGGACCTGCTGCCCCCACTGCAAACTTGAGAGGGGATGTTATTCAGGAGTAACAAGCTATATGCTATATTTGATCTAAAATGTTGGCCACGGGAGTCAGTTAACACAACTGAGGAAGGCAGACCTCAGCCCAACGCCCACCAGTCCAGGTGACTTGGTGAAGGTGTCAGTGTGCACTGAGCATGGGGGACAGCCCAGCCAGCTTCTTGCAGTTGAGATGAGTAACAAATCAGGGGACTGTACAAGAGGAGGCACTGAGACAAACCTATATATAGGGGCAAAATGTTCACACCTCACTAATGCCCGGTGAAAACAGATGCATTTAGAGTGAGGCTGGGTAGTTCTATGTCAATGCAGTCACTTTCCTAGGCCTTGTTTATGCTTGACTGAGGTTCTGGCCAATCAGCCAGGGTGCTGCAGGCTAACTATTGAAAGCTGTCACTATAAATCCTAAGTGCAAAGCTGCACAGCCTCTAACAAAGTCGAGTCTCCTTTAAGTCCATTGAAAAAGGAGAGCTCAGTGCTCATTTCAGTAGCACATATACTGAAAAAGGAGAGCTCAGAAGAGGCTTTTATCTGCCCGTCTGCTGAAACTGAAGCCCTGACTAGTAACCTTGTACACCCAGGGACATCAAGGCCAGCCTACCCCTGATTAGGCTTGTTTCGAGAGCATTCAATGATGTGAACAGCTGTCCAGCTGCAGACTTGGCACAGCAAAGGTGGTGCATGCTCCATCAATTGGATCCACTAGCAGTGGAACTGCCAATAACATCCTGCAGGGTATCCTAGGTCTACTTTGTCATCGAGGAGCTGGTTGGGTTCCTGGATTGGAATTGAGTGGGGAACCTTGGCTTGGGTGTACTGATGAGTGCCTGAAAAGTTGTGTGAGAGTTGGAGACCCCTGTCCTTTGCCAGTGGTTCCTAATATTACTTTCAGCATCCAGGGGTCACTCCCTGCTTTCTCCACTTCTTGTCACCTTAGTCCCAACAGGTTAATGGCAGACCTACAATTAAATGAAAGCTCCAGGAACACATAGAATCTGCCAGGGATTCCAGGCCACTGCTACTCATAGCCTCTGCCCTCCCTTCCTTCTCATCCCCCAACCTCATCTCTCCCCTGTCTGATTCTACATAGACTTTACTGTCATTAAACCTGTCTTGCAGTCCAACACATCACAAACATCACATGGGGCCCAACTACTGCCACCTCAGATTCCCTGCAGGAAATCCTATGTAAAACCCACACTCAGTCATTCCTTATTGATCCATTTCATACATTTCTATTTTCAGTACATTGGATTTCTTTGACTTTTTTGGGGGAGAATGTAGAAGAGAACAAATTTCAGTTTGGGACCCCATGACTTATTTGTGGATTGTTCCATATTGATTGAATGAATGGACAGGAAAACATGTGGCCAGATCATTTCAAAAGAAAAAGCAAAGAAGTAGGCAAGTCCCCTCACTCAGAGTGAAGGAGACTCTTCTGTAGGGATGAGGCAGTCAGTATCCTGCCCCCATGGTGGTTTAAGGCAGTGGGTCAGGAGGCAGTTGAGTGGTTATGGAAGGGCCCTACATCTGCCCTCCAACTGAGCAACTCTGGATAAGCCCTACCCTCTCCTTGGGTCTCAGGGCCCCTGTCTTTAATAGGACAGGGTTGGACTTCCAGGGCCCTTCTAGACCTGCCCTTCATAATTCTAGCTACCAGTTAGTGAGGATCTACTAGGTGCCGCAGAATCTGTCCCATTCTACATAAGAGTCAGAGCAGCACTGTGAGATGAGGACTAAAACTATGCTCATTTTACAAATGAAGAAACTGGGGCTCAGAGATATTAAGTGGCAAGGCCAAGACCTAGGTATGTCTGCCTCAGGATCTAGGCTGTATGTCATATTGCCTCCACCTGTGCTCTGGGCCAGTGGTTCTCAACTTGGTGTCCATTTAGAATTAGCCAGGGAGCTCTGAAATTTTTCAGATTCCTGGGCCCCACCCCAGATGAGATTGAAGAAATTCATTTGTGGTGGGAGAGCCTGGGAATCTGGGTGTTTCTAAGTGATTCTGATGTGCAGCAAGGTATGAGATGTGCAGACCTGGGGGATCTCCTGATATTCAATCTTCCATGAGAGTCGTGACCACTGTGCTAGCAGGTGGCCCCTGCACACCTGTTGATCCCCCCTGTGAGCCCAACATGAGGGGACAGTACTGGGTGTCCTGGTAAGAATTCCATAGCTAAAAGGGGGTTTCTTACATGAAAAAAATGCTTGAAGAGAATGCTTGTTAGACTGTTGGCATTTAGGTACTTTCCAAGCCCTCTCTACCTACTTATATTCTTCCATGTCTCCCCACTCCCTTTCTCTTTTACATGCAGGTCATAGCCATTAGCATGACAGCTACAGATGACTATAAAGCTTGAAAGAGTAGGAAATACTTCATTAACAATTGCTCTGTTACCAAAGGTATGCTTTTATAAATGGTAGGCAGCTCCCCCAAGATGCAGATCACAGATTGGGGCCTTTACCTGTAGTTTCATATCTCCCCAACCTGAGAATGCATCTGCAGAGAGGTATTTCTTATTTAGATAGCTTTATACTTTTTTGCATTACAAGTCATTCTCATTGAAAACAAACGAGCAATACAAAATTGTAGAGAACAATTGCTAGTCTTCCCCAAGAGGTCACTATTCCAAATAGTTGCATATATGTTCTCCCAAGTTATTTTTGTATGCTCATAGCAATGTGTGTGAGTGCATGTGTGTGTGTGTGTAAAAATAAATGCAACCACGCTACAATGTCTGTTCTGCAACTTGAGTTTTCCTCTAAACAGTATATCTTAGATAACTGCCCTAAAGAACATACTTAGAGCTACTTCACTTCTCTAAAGGCTCTGTGGTATTCCAATTTTTCACTGCAGCCTGATATGCATTTATCCAAGACAGGGAGACAGACTAAAAGCTCAGTGTCTATGTTATGCTTTTCCTTTTTAAAAATCCAGGAATCTGTAGATGGTTGCAAATTGAAAATATCTGAGCTACTTCTAGCTTGCTCTAAAATGCCTGCCTTTGGCAGCACAGTTCATTTAGTGACTTATGCATGGTTTTGCTGAACTCTCCTCTAAGTGGGCAAATAATATTGTTTGAGTGACTTTCTGTGGTATTTAGTATTACACATAGCATAATGCCTTATTTAAAATGTAACAAGACAGTTTAAATGAAACACAGCAACAAAGAAACAAGCAGTATGGTTCCAAAGATAAGCTGTATTGTAGAGTTTTGACAATTGTAAGTCTTGAAACTGAGATATGTTTTATCTTGAAAGTTTGCTGTTCATTCACTTTATTGTGCCAAGCCCTTATAAAAATCCCCCCCCCCTCTGCTCCAGGGAACCATTAAGAGGAGACAGGAAGGAGACAACTTCCAGCTTCCAGGCATGGCTGATGGGGGTTACCCTAATAAAATCAAGAGACCCTGCCTTGAAGATGTCACCCTTTCTATTGGCTCAGGTGCCCATTCCAGCCCACCCTGTGCAGAACTGCAGGTTACCCCATTGACAGTGAATCCTAGCCCTTCAGCTATGGGAGCAGTGGGCCATTCATTATTACTCGAAAATAATCCCATGAATGGCAGCATAATGGACTCACCATTTGTGGTACCATCGAATGCAGAAATGGGACTCAAAAGACCCTCTGTTCCTTACTACAACAAAACCAACAGTATGATGGCTATGGAGCAGGACCAGGAACTTCAAGATCTGCTAGAGGAGTTAACAGAAATTCAAGACCCTTCTCCAAATGAGCTAGATCTTGAGAAGATACTGGGGAGCAAGCCAGAAGAACCTCCAGTCTTAGATCACTCCCAGGCAAACCTGGGCACAACTCGCAAGCCTTCCGCTCAGATGTCACACTTGGAGAGCCTTGGTTCCAATAAGGAGTTTTCTTCTGGTTGCAGCCAGGTCACTGGCGTATCACTTCAAGTCCCACCCTCCTCTGCAGGGATCAGTTATACTATTCCCTCTACCAGTAAACAAATGGTTCTATCCAGTTCCACGACAACACAGGCCAAGAGCCAGGTCCAGGCAATGCTCCCCATATCTTTGCCCCCATTCCCTGTGCCTCAGTGGCATCATGCCCACCAGCTGAAGGTGTTGGCGGCCAGCAAGCAGGGATCTGCTACGAAGCAGCCACGGCCCACTTCCAGTTGGTCTAGCCTGACTCCTCCAGGCCTCTCCCCACCTTACCACTCAATGCCATCACCACACCCGCCACCACCTTTCAACCCACAGAGCCTCATGGTATCCTGCATGTCATCCAGCAATCTGCCAGGGAGCACTTTCCAAGGCTCTCCCAATGCCTTACTGTCAAGCATGGCATCCAGCAACAATGCTACCCTTGGGTCTACCATGTCTTTTGCTCCAGAGAAGCTCCCCAACACAGCTCTCAATCAGCAGCCGCAATTCAGCCCACAGAGCTCCATTCTTGCCAACCTAGTGTCCTCTACCATTAAAAGTCCTCAAGGCCACCTGATGTCTGCTCTGCCCACCAGCAACTCGGGGCCCTCCCCACCCTACCGCCCAGAGAAGCTCTCCAGTCCAGGCTTGCCACAGCAGTCCTTCACTCCACAGTGCTCCCTGATCCGGAACCTCACTCCCAGCAGTAATCCACTAAGCCAGCAGCAGCACCAGCAAACAAATGCCATCTTCAAGCCCATGACTACCAACTCACCTAAGACCCTGAGCGTGATCATGCAGCAGGGGCTGGCCAGCCCCAGGCCAGGAGCCCCAGAGCCATTTACTTTTGGCAACACCAAGCCTTTGTCACATTTTGTTTCTGAGCCAGGCCCCCAGAAGATGCCCTCCATGCCTTCCACCTCTAGGCAGCCTTCTCTGCTCCACTATCTGCAGCAGCCTATGCTGACACAGGCCTCTTCTGCCACTGCCTCCTCCAAGGCCACAGCCACCTTGCAGCTGCAGCAGCAGCAACCTGACCATTCTTCATTCCTTCTGCAGAAGATGATACAGCAGCCCCAGCACTTTCAGAGATCAGCAGCCTTAGAGTCCATGCCTCCTCTGTCCAGACAGGTAAGACAGTCTTATATCTGGTTGAGTTCCTTGGTTTTGTAAGTAAGAACCTTTTTTGTGTGTGTGCTATTGATAGCTGGCTTTGGAGTCAAATCCAAGCTTCTAGTCCTCTCTGAGAGTAGGCTTGACTGTGGAAAAGTCTGCTGAAGCCAGCTAACTCTGCCTGGTTGAAGCACAGAATTAATGAGGCCAAGGTTATGTTTTCAGTTCCTGTACAGGAGGAAAACTGCACCCATAGGTGCTGCCAGGGGAAGTAACCAGGGGTGACAAGTCACAATTGCACAGAACTGCCTTCTCCTGCATTGGAGTCATGGAGCATGTTCCATCACATAGGACCAGTGAAGGCTTTGTAGGATGCAAGAAAATTGCACTGAAGCATTTAAATCTTGTCCCTGCTGGCATAAGGCTAACCACTGAGCCTTCTAGAAATGCCATAGTAGCTCCTGTGTGCTATTCACCACTGTGCTAGATGCCAAAGCAGGTCCTAAATGGAAAAGACAGATGCGTGTAAGTTACTTTTACCATCTCCATTTTATACACAAAGAAACAGAGGCTCAGATTGCCAAAATGACTTGCCCAGAGTCACACAGTTGGCAGGGCAGAGCGGGAACTTGAACCCAGGCAGTCTCGCTCCAGAGCCTGTGCTCTTCTCCAAATTACTGTGACTTCTCTCTCCCTCAACTTCTACAGTCCTATCAAGTACTAAATTCAGCTCATTCTGACTGGGTGGTGTCAATCACAGTTCCCACTTTTTGTTGTTCTGATTCATACATGTATTAGTTATCTATTGCCATGTACCAAATTACCCCAAAACATCTACTTAAACCAACACATATATATTACCTCACAGTTTCTGTGAATGGGAATCCTAGCATGGCTTAGCTGGGTCTTCTGGCTTTAAGTCTCTCGTAAGGACTGAAGTCATCTCAAGGCTCAGCTGGGAAGGTTCTGCTTCCAAACTTACTCCCATGGCTGTTGGCAGGAAGCAGTTCCTTGCAGGCTGTTGGACTGAAGCCTCAGTTCCTCATGAGCCATGACCAGAGGCCTCCCATGGTTCCTTGCCATTGGGTCCTCTTCACAGAGCATCTCACAATATGGCAGCTGGCTTCATCTGAGTGAGCAAGACAAAAATATGTCAACAAGAGAGGCAAGGGGATTGCCAGCAAGTCAGAAGTTGCAGTTTTTATAATCTAGTCTTGAAAGTGACATCCCATCACTTTAGCTGTATTCTGTTCATTAGATGCAAATGTGAAGGTGTGAATACCAAGAGGCAAGGATCACTGATGTCAGCTAGAATACTGATGCCACAGTCCCTCCTTCCCACTGCTCTTATCCCTGCCCACGTTCAGGCCCTCCTGATTCTTAATCTGAACTCATACAGTTGACTTTTAGATTGGTTTCCCCCAATTAACTATCCATTGCTCTAAGCATTACATTGCTATAGCAGAGACCTGATCATGTTTCATACTTGCTCAGAAGTTTCCAGAGGCCCATAACCTGGCTCCATCTCCTTAGCAGTGTCCATTGGGCCCTACCTGGCACTTCATTTCTATAACCCAGAAGTGCTTGCAGCTCCTGGCCAACTCTGCGTTCTTGGCCTTTACTCCTGCTGGTCCCTGTTCCTGGCTTTCTCTTACCACCTTTTCTTTCCTATCTCACTCTTATAGGTTGTAAGGCTCAGGCACCTCACCAGGAAGCTTTTCCCTGATTGTCCTTGGTACTTCTGTTTCCCACTACCTCCCTCTTCTGTAAAGAAGCCAAGGAAGAGATAGCCATAAAGTGCTTATTCCCTTGAGCCTCAGCTACACACAGGGAAAGGAATTATACCCATCTCTCAGGGCGTTAGATAACAAAGGAGACATTAAATTGAAATTACTTAGACCCCTGCCTAGTGCACACCATGTGCTCAGTCAGGGCTGCTGCAAGCTTCTGGTCTTGGGTCTGTGGTTCAGATGTACACCCAAATTCAGGACATCTGGGACTTCAGAAAAATAACATAGTGCAGATACCAAAAATCATACAACCCTCTGGTGGAATCTGGACAGCCTTTTATTATTTTTGAAAAGAAATATGAAAATTTAATAAGTTCAGGTCAAGTTTTGCCACCAAAATTGAAAAACTAAAATAAGCTTTCAGAGCTTTTGGCCATGAAATTCCAAATATGAGATGTGGACCTGGCATTACTAACGGAGGGACTCTTTTCAGAGTTGTGACACTCAACTGTGGTTTGTTGGATTTTCAAAACCCCAAATCTTCTCACTGTATTCCCCACCATGCTTCTGAGGCTGGATGATATTTCTCTGTTTTTAATCAAAGTGAGGCAAATAAATTTTAACTTAATGCCCCTTCATCCTGAAGACTATTGGAGATAACTTAAGGTATTGGAAAAATCGAACAATTGGTGTTAGGACTTCAGCTGTACCATCAGTCAAATTTAACACTGGCAAGTTAAACTCAAAAGACTGACACAGTGGCTCAGTGGTTGAGCATCGACCCATGCACCAAGAGGTCACTGATTTGATTCCTGGTCAGGGCACGTGCCCAGGTTGTGGGCCAGTGGGGGGCATGCGGGAGACGGCCAATTGATGTTCTCTCTCATCGATGTTTCTATCTCTCCCTCTCCCTTCGTCTCTCTCTAAAATCAATAAAAGGAAAAAAAATAAAAATAAAAAAAGACTGAAACAGGTCCATCAAGGAGATGGGAGTTGTGCTCTGGAAGAGTGAGGATAGCAAGAGGCAGCTATAGTGCCCTCAGAGCACGTTTGCAGAACTGGGAGTGCAGTGTCATGTCATGCGGAGGAGAGACTAGGAGGGTGGTCAATTGTAATAATAAATAAAAAAGACCCGTAATCTGATTCTTGAGGCAGACCAAGGCACAGGAGGAAGAGGGCAGCTGCAGAGAAACAGACCAAAGAGGCACATGATATTGCTTGGACAGATTTTGAAAGAAGCAAGAGAAGGCAATAAAGCCTTCCTTGGGGAAGGCTGGACTTGGCTCTTCCCAGGTTTCCTGTACTTTCTACCTTTAACATAAGCCTCCCATCTCCTTAGCATAGGCAGCTGTGAATATTCAGCAGTTGTGGAGATGATGGGTGAATCTAGAGAGCTTGCCATCTTCCCTCTTCAAGGAGTTGGGCCTTTGATGGGCATCTGGGAAGCTCTGTCTGAGGTGAATCCTTGGGGAAGCCTTCTTGCCACCCTCACTCATGAGTTTTTCTTGTCCCTGGCAAAATGAGCACTCCAAAGTGCAGCACGCCCAGCACCCAGGGCCAAAGGAAGCTACTACAGGGCAGGGGACACCAAGGCTTTGACCCTTGGCCCTTGGCAGGGCACAGGCCCTGAAGGCTGGGCTTGAGGCCAGTTTCAAGAGAGCCCAGGCTTTGGATCACTTGGGTCCAAATCCCAGCTCTGCCTCATTCTCATTTGGCAAGCTGTTTATCCTCTTAGGGCTTCAGTCTCCTCACCTGTATAATGGAGATACTAGTATAGTTATCTAATGGGGTTGCTGGGAAGATTAAATGAGATAAGGTACAAGTGCTTGCATAGGATCTGTGACACAATAATATTTCATCAATGTTAGCTGCAACTATATCAAGAAAGTTCCTAAAACTCAGAACACCAGTAACCCAGTGGAATGAGTTTAGACTGCCTCAGTGTCCAGGTTCCTCTTTGCCTTCCAGGGGTGGGTGGTGACTTGGAGAGGAGGGTCAGGGGAGTGCCCTCCTGGGGGTGTCAGAAGCAACATTTGTCAGGTGAATAAAGAGAAACCAAGTGGCAGACACAAGTTGGTGACCACTAGAAAGGATGAGAGCTTCCAAGAGTCATATGAGCGCTGCCCATCCTGCATGGTTACTGAGTAACAAATAGACCCCAGGTCAACTTTAGCTGGGCAGAGAGGAGGCTAAGGGTAAGAAGAAGCCCAATTCTACCTGAAGCCAGCTTGGTCCCAATCCTACTGTTTGGAGCCTTGCTGGCTGCCCAGCACCAATGCCGCTAGGAACGCTGATTCTGCTTGGTCATTGGCATTGGGAAATTGGTGTTTCTCACCTGCATTGTTTTTTTGTTTTGTTTTTTGGAGCATTGTTCAAACTGGACCCCGGGTAGATACCATAGCATGCAGATCCTTCAGGGAGGCTTCCCCCATCTCTCCTCTCCCTCCTCTTCACCACTCACTCCTATCCCCAAACCCTCCAAAAAGAACTTTTTCAGAAATTCAAGATTCCTTTTTGTTTGAATTTCCAAGGTTGGATTCAGCTGCTCATTAGAGCAGAACCTTTAATTACTGCTGTCTCAATTAACACTGCAAATTGAAATCTTTACATTCGAACTATGAGCTCTCATTGAAAACAAAAATGATAAAACCAGGTTACTTAGAGCAAGACAGTCCCCTAATCTTGTCAAGGTTACATCACCTCCATTTACCACTGGAGTCAGGAGCGATGGTGGCCAGTGAGCCTTTTCCTATCCTCAGAAATTTTCATTAAAATTTAAAAATGACCATTGTCTTGCCAAAATACTTGACACCCCACCCCCTGAATCAGAAGCACCACATATTGTCAAGGACGTGCCTGTGACCTTGGACTTGTAAGTTCCTTTTCTGGCTTTCCTTGGTTCTTCTCTTGTTTTGAGGGTAAGGGTTGTAGGAGAGCAGTAGTGCTCCCTGTGTTATGAGAAAAGTTTCTTTGCATTTATATTTTACTAATTCTGGCGAGGACCACCACAGATTTCATTACAAAGGTTAGTCCTGCTGAAATGCAAGAACAGAGGCCTCTGGGGGAAGCTCTGTGCTGCACTAAGGAAGAAAGGTAGGGGGCACAAATCAGGTTTCAAAGATCCCATGGGTCCTGTCTGGGTGGGGTCTTGCCCTGCTCACATCTTCTCTATCAGATATGACAATGTTTTACTGAATAAGCATCTTTATTTTGTACTTAAGCACTATTGTACATTCAAGCTTAGTTTTTCCTTTCTAAATTGGGAACTCAAAGAACTATTTAGTTTGGGAAAACTTTTATAGCTGCTTTGGGAAGAAAGATAATTAGACATAGGGTAACATATATTCTGAAAATTTAGGGACCAATGTATCAGTGTTGAACAACTTCTATTTTAACCACTCTGAATTGCCAGGAAATGAAACTCCATAGGCTGTTGAATTTGGGAAATACAGACTCAGTACTTGGTACTAAAGTTACCAAGAATTAGATTTTTATTGTTGCTGTTTCTTTCCAGTTTCTGAGAACCATTAATGATCCCCCACCTCAATGCTGTGTGTTTTTTTGTTTTTGTTTTTGTTTTTTCAAAAAGCAGAATTTTAAAATGAGCTTCTGGTAAAATGCTAACCTTTTAAAAAATCAACCTTTTTTTCTGTCAGTAGTTGAAGAACGAGTGAGATGGCACATTGCAATGAAGCAACGTTACTTTTTGGCCCTGGAGTACCTATTACTCAGTGAGTTCAACACCAAAATTTATGGGGATGTAGAAGTCCCCCCAATACAGATGCCTGAATAATACAGATCAATCAATATAGTTTTATAATTGCTTAGCAATTGATTTATGGAAGCTGAAAAGGCAACCCTTTTCAGAAGACTCCTATCAAGATTTTTGTTTGTTCATTTTGTCTTAACATACCTGAAGAGAAACAATTAACTTCTCTGAAGTTGGGGGTGCCCAAAATGAACCTACTTATTTGTCACTGTAAAGCAAGGAAAGGAATCTCGTTTCCATTTTCAGAGAGTAGAAGAGGGCAGACATGAATCATTACATTGTGCTCTTTTAAACTGTAACTCTGCATGAACATGTATAAACCCAAAATGTAGAACAGCATACAGAGAGGCAATCCTATTCCAGATTATGACCCCAAGTAAGAAGTTAGCAACATATAAAAAATGTCTAAGGTGAATTCAACATCACAGTGGACTTGCTCCATTCAGCTGTGGCCCTAACGCCTACAGCCAGCACTGTCACTGAGTGTAGGAGTGGATGTTGCCAGAGCGGCCATATAGGTCAGAGATGTGACCCATGCAGGTGAGCAAGAGATGCATATGAAAAGGGCTTGATTGCATCCCTCCCCTCCATCTTGCACCCTCCCCAACTTTCCTCTCTCAAATCCATTAATGGCCCATATCACAGATTTATGAAAACCTTGCTTGAGTCCATTTATACTTTTAGCCTCCTCTGTCACTTGGGCCTACTATGTAAAGCAACTGTGTATGTGCTCTGATTTGGCTATTTGTGAGCTTAAAGGGGACAGCAGAGGGTAGAACACTGCTTACAGTTAAAACACCCCCCCACCCCAAAGAAAGACTTTCTGCTTTTACCTAAGGAGTTGAAAAAGTTTGGGTTTTCATTTGATCTTGATAATTTGCCCACAGTGACTGACTCTAATTTGTCTGTTTTATTGTGTTTTGTTGTTATTAGATGACGGTCTATCATGATAGTTCTTCTCATCAAAAGCAATGAGGTTGTTGAAAGCTAAAAGTAATGTAAAGATAGCAAAGGATCAAACCTCCTTCCCAGGGCTATGTCTATGGCCCATGGACACCCCTATGAGACCTGGCCCTGTCTCCTGACTGCCAATGCAATAGCAGCTTCCATGACAGAGAGTGGAATAAAAGTGCAGTGTTGATCCATCTCTTCCATACTTTAGTCCTTCTCCTCATGTTAACTAAGTTTCATGTTACATTAGAAAATGTGCAGCTCGGAATACCACAGAGTCTACAGATCTTGATTCAGTTATTGGAGCTAGATGCACAGGAAAACGGAAAGTACACACTTCAGGAAATTATGCAGTTGTGGCCTAAATTATCGTATAGCCCTGAAGTCCTGAAAGATGCATACCCCTGCTTCATCAAATTATTCCAACTCTTGATTTGTTTTGGTGAGCTTTGGATTTGAGGCTAAATGCACAGGTTCTACTTGGCTTCATCCTGTCCTCTGTCGTCTGCTACTATGTTTGGCCACTCTCTGTTTTTGAGCAGAGGATGTGAGCATAGTTGTGGGAACTCAGACTTTTGGGGGCCCATGTCTGGGTGGCACATGAAGACAATTTGTCAAAGCCAGCTGACTCAGTAGGTCAATAGATAAAGATGGACTCCTCATTTGCAATTTTGAGTAATGACCATTTATTTCCATGAGACAAAGCTTTGGAATGTGTGGGAGACCCTAACCACCTTGAGTGGGCATAAGTGGGACTGGATGCCATCACCCTTTCCTTGTATCATGCAATGATTTCAAAGATGAGCTCTGCAGAATATGAACAAAGCACTTAAATATGGCTTTCTAGTTTCATGTCCTCAAAATACAAAATTTTGACACCCATTAAGATGCCATTATTTAAAAAAACACACACACAAAGAGAGAAAATAACAAGTATTGGCAATGATATGAAGAAATTGGAAACCATGTTGTGCACTGTTAGTAGGATTGTAAACTGGTACAGCCACTGTGGAATACAGAATGGTGGTTCCTCAAAAAATTAAACGTATAAGTACCATATGACCCAACAATTTTGAACAGGTATCTGTTCACCTATGTTCATAACAGCATTATTCACAATAACCTAAAGGTGGAACAATCCAAGTGCCCATCAGTTGGTGAATGGATAAACAAAATGCAGTACGTCCATATTATGGGACATTATTCAGCCTTTAAAAGGAAGGAAATTCTGACACATGCTACAACATGGATGAACTCTGAGGACATTATTTTCAGTAAAATAAGCCAGACACAAAAGAACGAATACTCTATGATTGTACTTCTATGAGGTCCATAGAGTGGTCAAAATTCGTAGGAACAGAAAACAGAATGGTGGGTGCCTGGAGCTGGAGGGAAGGAGAATGGGGAGTTAGTGTTTAATGGGGACAGAGTTTCAGTTTGGGAAGATGAAAAAAGGTCTGGAGATGGAGGGTGGTGATGGCTGCATAACACTGTGAGTACACTTAATGCCATGGAGCTGTCCACTTAAAATGGTTCAAAATGGCAAATTTTACAACACTAAATAAAAGAAAAACTGAAGTTTTAACACTTGCTAATCCTCTCTTAATCAAAAGCAGTATTTTATTTTCAAATAACATTACTACTTGATGATGTAAAGACAGCAGCAAGCTGAGCTGCCTGTATTCTGTTGGAGAGAAGCGCAGTATTGACTGCAAGTACACTCATCATTTGTGTGGGTTAGCTGGGTTTCCTGGAGGTCTTAGTAAAATGAGTGCGTGTTAAATGCTTGGGACAGGGTTCCTAGGCATAGCCTTAGAAATAACTTTCCTGGTGAATTGTACACAATTTCTGTCCTTTCCTGAGCATTTTGGAGAAATGACAACAAGTGGGTGGGGGAACAAAGAAATGACTATGCAGGAAGGGACATTATTTCTGCTTCTGAATGTGATAAGAAACCCCACTTGCTTCATTGGTTCTCTGGTGCATCTGTAAGTCTGGAAATACTAGGATGACTCACAGTTTGCTGATTAATACAAGAGCCAACAAAATAATTTTAGGGATTCGTCTGCAACTTGCTTTCTATGCAAACTGTCCCTCTGGAGCAAGTGCTAGGACCTGGTGTAGAGTTCTGGAAAGGTTAAGGATCTGAACAACGAGAACCAACACCTAGGGCCTTGGCACTGGTACTCAAAGTGGAAAGCAAGAACCTCTGACCAATGCCCAAATACCTTTTGGAAAGTCAACACACCTGGTCATTGTGTCCCTACTCAACCTCAGCTCTCAAGACCGTTGGTTTCTGCCTTTCAGGGTTTGGTGGTGTCCACTTTTTAATCAGAGTTATTTGTGTTTTGTTTGAGCCCCACTTGATAGCAGACTCCTCAGGTACAGGAAGATGTCGTATCTAGCTCTGTAAAAGTGAGCTGAATGAATGACCCTTTGAATGAATGAATGAATGAATGAATGAATAGAAGAATGCAAGAAGGAATGAGCTGATAATAAATTGCATCTACTAGCCTTTGCAAAATTAAGTTCTTGAGATTCTTTTGAGTGTTTTAGAGTAATTATTGATAGAAACTCCTAGTCTTCAAGTCCCGAAGGCCAGTGAACTCATGTTCCCAAATTGGGCCAAAGGAAAGACTCTGCATCTACACATAGAGCCCCCACCTCCTGATCGCGACACATTTTTCTGGTCCAGATGGAGCCATTGTCCTTCTACAGCACTTGAGAAATACTTGCCTACCATTCTACAAGTGTGATATCTGAATACATGGGATTTCTTCAACAGTTGTATCCCTCCATTGATAATTTGCACCAGTTGTTCTGTTGTGGTGGTGATGGTAGTTTCATGCATTTTAGAAGGGCAAAAAACAAACAAACAAACAAACAAAAAAGGCATCTGGCTGCCATTCCACATACCACAGTGAGAAAGCACATGACATAAGAAAAGCCAAAAAAAAAAAAAAAAAAAAAAAGGTGGCTTATAAATTCAGGCTACTCATTGCATTGCTTTTTTCCCAGTTAAGATTCATATATGCCACTCTGGGGCAGCACCAATATTTCTAACATAAATCAACTGATTTTAATCAGTCCTGAGAGCCGTCAGTGGTCGTCACTTACACACATTTCTTTCTTTCTCCTCCTCCTCCTCCTCTCCTCCCATTTTCCCTCCTCCCCTTCCCTCTCCTCCTTCTTTTTGACCAGCACAGTATTAAGTGAATATGTTTTGAAGGCTGTTCAGCATGTTTTCCTCCTCTCAAGCTTAAATGTAATATATAATGACACTCAGTTGTATTTGAATTAACTGACACCATTGGTGAAATTTAAAAAAAAAAATAAGAGGTTTATTTTACTAGTTCATGAGCATAGATTTTTATATCCTTTGTGGAAATGATCTTTCAGGGGTATTGTTTTGAATTGTTTGTTTTTATCATTTTGACAACTATTTTATTAGTCTCTTTTATTTGCTTTATTAATTTTTCATTTGAAAGTGACTTCATTAGTAGAATAAGTATATCACAAGGAGATTCCTTCCCACCACCCCCTAGAAAGTTCTCCTGCCTTCTCTTATAATTCTATTAACTACTATAGTTCAAGATCGATACAGATCAAAGGAACATAATGGAGTGCAAAGGGGTAGCCTCTGGCCATGGCCTTTACTATGTTGATTCCCTCTGAACTCATATAGATCTAGAATCATACAGATCTGTTCTACCTGTCTCTTTCCTCAACAGCTGGTAGGCAGGACAGATCTTCTGAGCTCTGTAGATACATCATTATTCCATACTGCAAAAGATAAGATTGTAACAGAGGACCCATCCCTTGATAAAAACTATGTTAGTCAACTTTTGGAATGATGGCATGGCATTGGGAACTTAATAGACTCCACTAAGTCTTTGCTGCAAGCAGGAAATCTTTTTGTGACCTGTCAGATAGATTGACATCCAGTGTAGAGTTTAGAATTCTTCTCCATGCTCCATTTTTTGAGACATTACAAAATCTTGATGTTGATCAACAAACTAGTCCAATATGTTACCCAAGACTTCAGAGTCTTTTAGAGATTTGAAGACAACTATGATGTTCTCACTGAGTCTTCCCTCCCTGGCCCAATTCTTGGCCCCAATTCTGGCTGCTTGCCTTGAACTGAGCACAGGGTATTGGAGTGAGGCCCCCAGGGTAGATAAAGATCTGACAAAAATGCTCAAGTGTATTAACCCTGCACAGAGGAAAGCAGGAGGTTCACTCTCCTTGTTCTCACTAATACCATTTTGTTTCTTCCCCAACTCAAAATCTCACTTGCAGTGGTGTTAGCCACATCACCCATCTGCCCTGCCTGAGCTTATTGTCTGGGCAAACTGCAGCTTATAACTTTCCCCTCCCAGAAGAGGTTCCTGAAGGCTAAGTATTTCTCTGTAGCCCTATATTTGATTCATGTCTATTTCCAACTCTCCTGATAGATGAAGTTTTTTATATAATAGTAGACTAGGAATTGAGAAAGAGAATGAACCCTCATGATTGTTTTTAGAGCTATCAGCATGCTACTTAGCAACACCTCTTACAGGCTTTTAATATTTTGTTTATCTGAAATCAAATCTCGACTTTCTGGTATGTTCTTGGACTTTTCATGGGATTTAAAAAATTCAGGGGCTTTGTGCCAATAATTGCTTTTAGGAGCTGGCACTGCCTATTTTCTATAGATGAATTCCAGTTTGAATCATCAATTATTTTCTTCACAGAAACCCACAAAGTACGTATTTAAGTCTGCATTGGAATTGAATATGATATAAAAATGCTTTAAAAATATGTTTTTATTTATTTATTTTTTTAGAGAGAGAGGAAGGGAGAGAGAGAGCTAACATCAATGTGAGAGAGATACATCAATTGGCTGCCTCCTGAATGCCCCCGGGAATCGAACCAGGACCTCTCAGTCCATGGGATGACACTCAGTCCACTGAGCCACACGAGCCCGGCTGATCTAAAAATTCTTAATGTTGTTAAGCTAGGTTATTGCTTCTAAAGTGTGTATCACATTCAACTAACCAAAATAGAGTGTTTAAGAGCTTGAGTACCACAGTTGTGATCTGAATGAGGAGCCCAAGTTTGAGGTATAGATTCGCGCTAGATGTATTTGCTGGAGCATGTTGTACAGACAGGTTGGGTTTGTTGGATTTCTCTAAATTAACTGGTTTATGGATAAAGGAACATGACTCAAAGTTGAGCAGAGTTCAACAGGCCTGTACTTCATCATCCAAAATAGGATGCTCCTCAATGTGAGGCTGGAGGTATAATGCAGTCCTCGTGAACTCAGAGGTCTGAGGGGCCAGGCTAGATTCTCTTTATCATGTAAGATATATTGAGTCACAAGTAGCAGAAAAAACAATTCACATTGTCTTAAACAATAAAAGGAACTTATTGAGTGAACCCTGTAAGTGGAAGTCCAGCAGTTGGGCAGACTTCAGGGGTAGTTTGAATCAATAGTTCAACCGTGTGACCAAACCAAAGATGCTGTTTCTTTCCAGCTGTCTCTTTGGCCTTCCCTAGCATCAGCTGCATCACATGGCTGGCTCCCCCTAGTGAGCAGTTGATAGCAGCCAGCAATTCCCAGGGCTACAAGCTTTCACCTGCCCTCAGCCAGGTGAGAAAGAGAGACAGTTGCTTCCAGAAGCTCTGTCAAAAGAGTAAGGAAGCTTCTTTCTCAGAAATCTCCAGGAACTTTGGGTGTAGTAGCCTGAATTGATCACATGTCTATTCTGCTATTTCATGTAACCTGAGCTAAATTCCTCGACTCTAGAACCCTAGGTGGAGGCAAGTTTCCCCAAAGCATATAGGCACATTGGGGCAAGTGAGGGTCCCTGAATGAAAACTGGGGAAGGTACCAAGAGAAAGAAGACTAGATGTTGGCTAAACAACCAACTATATTTGCTATAATCAACCTCTTTGGCCATCCACATCAATAGGATCCCTCCTTCCAATGTATCTGCCTCCCCCAAATGCTCACCCCACAGAAAACCTATTTACCCCCTCCCCAAAGTGGTTCAGCTCCAATCTAGAAAATCCGGTTAACCTGCAGTCCTTTCAATTTGGTCACTATATTACTCCTGGTACTCCAGGGACCCCTGCTCACTATGCTCACCTCCACAGAGAAAAAGCAGGAGTACAGGAAAGAACAAACAACTCCCCTTTGGCAAGGAGAAGCTGGAAAGCAACACACTGGACCAACATTCAGATCATATCCTGCTTGACAGGAGTCAAGTGCTCCTTCCTTCTCTGAGACTCAGTCTCCTATTCTGTATGATGAGAGGGTTAGATTAACTCAGTGGTACTTGCTTGACTATGCCCTGGAGGGCATGTTAAAGTGCAGGTTACTGGGTTCCACCCTCCGAGTTTCTAATTCAGTAGGTCTAGGTGAGGCCCAGAAATGTACATTTCTAACAGGTTTCCAGGGACTGCTGCTGCTCAAAGGACCCCCACTTTGAGAACCTCTAGTGTAGATGACGTCTATGGGCCCTTCTGATTCTGATATTTAGCACTTGGACTTTTCTCAGTGCTTTCTTCTCTATTTACAACACATTGTTTTATAAATGGGACACACCCAACTCTACCATGTGAGCAGCTAAAAATATTTTGGAGTTCCTGCTTTGGTTTGTAATATAATTTTCAACAAGCAAAGATGAAAGTGAAAGATGCCATAGGACTTCAGGAAAGTTAACAGCTTTCTTGAATTGAATAAGTTAGAAATAGAAATGTCCAAATTATTCACTCATCCTCCCAGCCCCCATCCACTGTAGCATGGCACTCTTTGGGATGACTCTATGTGACTTCAGAAAGCAGCCTTTTCCCAGAGAGAACCCGGATTTGTAGGTCTCATTTTGCAAACATTCTCTCTCTATAATCTTGGTATCCATCAGGTCTTAGAATAGGAGTGGCACTGGGTGAAACTGTGATGTACATAACGTTGATTTGGGGACTTAGGCAATTTTGTGCCCATAGCTCCTCATCTAAACATCTGTTCATCCTTTAGGTCACAGCCTAAAGCTTAGTTCCCCCAAGCAGCTTCCTCTAATCATCCACCCTCTCCAGCCTAGGTTGGATTCTCCTGTTATTTATTTTCTAGCACTCTGCAATGTTCTCCTATATCACTTATCAACCTGTATTACAAATCCTTGTTTAAGTTGTCTCCATTATATGTGTGCCAACCCTAAAAGGACAAGGACCATATCCACCTTGTCCGCCAATGTTATCATAGCACAGGGCCTGGATCATGATAGATGCTCATTAAATATGTTTTGTGTGACTTCTGTCAAAGGCAGACTGTGAGCAGATTCCAGCCACAGTATTTTACTACAGTGGAGAATGATTGAACAATCTATACTATATATTCTACAATGTACAAAGTTGAATGGTCCAAAAGAACAAAACATACAAGCCCTCAGAAAGAAACAAACACACTGATGGAGCACCCCAGTGTCCCTGGCAGCTGCAGCCAATTCTTTCATAGTCCTACAACTCTTTGTGAACCTGGTACGTTAGGGACCTGGGGTATCTCCCTACCTACTAGGGCCTCTTCTTTCCAAACAGTAACCCCTTGAGCACCCAGCTCCCTCCTCTACCACACCTATACAGTTTGTGTATAGGCACTTCAGTGAAGGCAATAGAGGCTTCTCCGATGCACAGTATGTCCCAGCCAGCAGGGCCTAGACCACAGATCTGGGTGAACCTCCCATTTTCCCACTAGAGCTATGGCAGTTCAGCAAAGCCATGAAATGACTAGCCCTGAGCAATATCTTGAGTCTCCTGACTTTTGCTCAGACTCGAGGCTGTGCATGGTGAACCATGAAGCAGGCAGGCAGCTTCAGATCTGGGAATAGGATATGAGCTTCACATACTCTTTATAGTTTATCACCATTGCTATAACTCTTTGCTATTAAAAATATATAATTAAATCAAACCCAACCAAACACTTAAAATAATTTAGAGAAGGTAGCCCTGGCTGGTTTGGCTCAGCAGCTAGAGCGTTGGCCCACGGACCACAGAGTCTCAGGTTCAATTCCGGTCAAGGGCACGTACCTTGGTTGCGGTTCTGTCCCCGGCCCTGGTCCGGGTCATGCGGGAGGCAACCAATCGATGTCTTTCTGTTACATTGGTGTCTCTCTCTCTCTCTCCCTCGCCCCACTCTATCTTAAGATAAATGGGAAAATATCCTTGGGTAAGGATTATAATAATAATGATGATGATAATAATAATAATAATAATAATAATAATAATAATAATTTAGAGAAGGTAGATTGTTTATTACAGAGTCCACAAACTGACTAGAAGTATATCCTGCAGATGTTGACTTTGAAGATTGTGCTTAAGTTTAATGTAACTGATCAATCCTGATCTCATTGGATGGTCACATATCAGAAAAGATGTCTATTTGGCTAGACAGTGCTTATGCTTATGCTTGCCTTTTTGGTTCCCAGAGCTGGTCCTTCTTCCTTCAAAACAGACCCATAATCTACCACTTACTGGGTTGCAAGGCCCTGATGAGGGAGACAGAGCAGTATGGTGAAGACCAGAAATTTCTCCATAGAGCACAGTGTGCTATGTTGGCTGAGGGCTGTTGGACTTTGACAGGTGGAGACAGAAGCCTCAATTAAAGCCCAAGTTAGTCAGAAATCCTGGGAGAGTAGACTTGTGGGGTTTCCCCCACAACTAGCATTATCTTTTTTAAAACAACAAATTCATGACTGGGGTGAGGAAGGAAAATAACAGAAAATTAAATCTAGCCCAAGAAATTTACAGAAACTATAGTAAAACTCAGACAGAAATGAACCCTCCCAGCTGTGAGCCAAGTCCTTAAGAGAAAAGACAGGACAGTGCTTGTCACTCACCGCTCATTGTGGTCATTCACTGGGGCGATGTGAGGAGTAGCAGAGGGGTGAGTGAAAAAGAGTTTTCTCTATATTTTGACAGAAAGAACTAAGTAGCCAGGTGCTCCTTTGTGTCTGTTTGGGTCTGCCAAAAAGTATGGGGTCAGATGTGTAAAAATGTATTAGGGGAAAAGCCTGTGAAGGTAAAAGGAGTGGGAGCAAGAAAAGATGGGGAGATCCTCAGACCAAAATTCAGGTGGGACTGGCCCATGGGGGACACAGGAAAATTGGGTAATAAGAGCTTCAAACCACAGTGCAGCTCCAGGAAAGGGAGAGGCGTAACCCTAGGCAGATAGAATGGGTCAGAAGACAGAAGATGAGGTCTTCAGCCCAGCTGGTGTGGCTCAGTGGTTGAGCATCGACCCATGTACCAAGAGGTCACTGGTTCAATTCCCGGTCAGGGCACCTGCCCAGGTTGTGGGCCCGATCCCCAGTGGGGGGCATGCAGGAGGCGGCTAATCGATGTTCTCTCTCATCGATGTTTCTATGTCTCTCTCCCTCTCCCTTCCTCTCTCTAAAATCAATGAAGGGGAAAAAAAAAACTTTTAAAAGAAGATGAGGTCTTCAATAAAAGGAAAGTAGAGCATTATGTCCCCTCCCATATAGGTAGGGAAGGAAGGAAACCAGATATGTGCCATGAGAGAGAGGAGTAGCAGGAAAGCATAAGTTCATTTGTAGCTGGAATACCAGAACACCTGCTTGTGCGTCTCTCACAAAATCTGGGGGAAGGAGACAGGCCCAAGATCTGAGCCCTGGAAGTGTTGGCATTCTTGATGAGACTCAGGGAGCTAACACCAGGCCAACCCTAAATCACATGAAGAGTGTGCTGAGCTAAGTCCTTGCAGCTTTGACTCTACCCTAATCCCCTGTGACGGACAAGAGCACCTCCAGAAGGAGCTGGGAATGGCAGGGGGAAAAAATTGAAATTCCACAGCAATTTTTTTAACTGCTAAATGATGATGACATTACATGAACTTGAGTTGTTCTTTGATATAGCATAATTCTTCCTACTTATATGATTCCTGTTTTTTTCTAATCCTGTTTTTTTAAATTCATACAATACACATCAAATAGTATATAAAACATATAACCATAAAACCAGCATGTATGTACCCATAAACTAGGTTAACAAGTAGAACTTTCAGAATGACTTAGAAGCCTTCCCTCTTCCCAGAGATAACTATCCTGTTTTCCAAGAGCAGACTCTGGGAATACACCTTAGGCTCCTTGGTGAGTTTTGAGTTCATCCTAGTTTGATCAGGCACATCATTAATCTGTTTAGATAGTTATCTTCTGCATGGATTTCCACAGACTACTCATCCCATCTATTTTGCGTCGATCCTCATTAGTTTCAATCTTAGATGGGCACCTTGTCTTTTTTTTTCAATACATTTTAGGATCTTCTCACTATAACAATAATATGTATTCTTTGTAGTAAACTTGGAAAATGCTGAAAACATAGTATATAATATATAAATAAGTCAGGGATAACCACCATTAACATGTTGGCATATGACTTTTTTTTTTTCTATGCAGAGATGTATATTTCACACTACTGACTTTAGATTGTATGTATAGCTTTTAGTAGAACATTGTCAACCCCAAGTAGACCTTCTCTCTCTCCTCCCAGAGGTTACCACTACCTTGATTCTGACAGTCATTCTCTTGCACTTCTATATAGTTTCACCACTTATTAATGAACTCTTTTTTTTTTTTTTTATCCTCACTCGAGGACATTTTTTCATTTTTTGTTCAGATAGAGTGGGAGGGAGAGAGAGAGAGAAACATCGACATGAAAGGGACACAGCGAGTGGCTGCCACCCGCACCACCAACCAGGGCCGGGGACAAACTGCAACCAAAGTACATGCCCTTAGCGGGAACCGAACCCGGGTCTCTCTGGACCGCAGGCCGACGCTCTAACCGCTGAGCCAAACCGGCCAGGGCTGAACTCTTAAACAAGCAATCACTTTGCTTTGAAGAACTGAGTGGCGAGCATAATCTAGGTTTGTCTGTAAGCAGCAAAGAGTCACAGTGCCACTATTAGTTGAAGACTTCCAGAAGAGAAGCTGCCCCAGCTCCCCTCTTAGGGAGTCAGTGGCTACAGGCATGTTCCCATAAAGGGAATATATGGCCCTGGTCGGTTTGGTTCAGTGGTTAGAGTGTTGGCCCGTGGACCGAAGGGTCGTGGTTTCCAGTCAAGAGCATGTACCTGGGTTGCAGGTTTGATCTCCGCCCAGATCGGGGTCGTCGGGAAGGAAACCAATAAATGTGTCTCCCTCACATTGATGTTTCTCTCTCTTCCTCCCTCCCTTCCACTCTATCTAAAATTCAATGGAAAAATATCCTCGGGTGAGAATTAACAACAACAAAAAAAGGGGAATATGGCCATGGCACTGGACACACAGATGTATGGCCAGAGGGATTGGGCTGCTCTACTTGCTTTCAATTTCCCAGTCTGCCTCCAGGACCTCCAACTTCCAGGTATAGGTTAGGGCAGAACACTTCTGTGGGTTGAAGTGAGCATCCCCAGCTGATCCAGGCAGCAGGATCTGGATGGTAGAGTATGAAATTCAGCAGCAAATGGTCAAGTGAGATCTCTTCCAGGTTGGGAGAGAAGCAAACCTCCAGGGATTTGAATTCAGGGAGGCAATCCAGGGATCTACCCCATTATGTTAGCCACCCCGTCCACTTCACCTCCCAGTTCCACAGACAACCTGGAGCTGGTCCTGAACCTGATGAAGATTCTTTCACCCAGACCAAGCTCCTTTCCCACTTTCCCCTCTGTCATCTTGTGATTTAGCTTCCCTGAGGCTGTGTAGTCAGTTGACCCTAGTCTAACTACTTTTGAGCTTGGCAAATTAAGATGCTGTTATTTCCTGGGGTGTTCTCCTTATCACTGCAGGATCATGTCTTTACAAACAAAGCCAAACCTTTACTTTTAGTGGGACCATGGGAGTGAACTGGAGTTAGATGTATGCATTAAATCTGCTGTCTAAATCCAGAAGTCTCCAAAGGAAATCCAGGTGCTCCTTTTCTTGGTTGCCCAAATGTGATGGTTAGTTGGATGGATCCTTTGGAACCCTGAAGCCTGTCAACACTGCTTACTGTACCCAGCAGGAAGACACTGGGGGAAATAGGGGGAGAAGATATGCATAAGCATAAGGGTTAGGCTTCAGACATTACATTTTTAGTGTTTGTGATTAAGAGCCTGAATTTTGGAGTAAGTCAGACCTAGGTTCCACTTCCAGCTCTGCCATGTACTTACCATGTGACTTTGAGCAAATTGCTTTGCTTCTCTGAAACTTTTTTTCCTCATCTATAAAACGGGGATACCAATGGTACCTATCTTGCAGGGTTTCTTCAGGAATTAAAGGAGATAAAAACTGCACTGTTTCACTCAGTGCTTGGCACATTGCACATGTTCAGTACATGGTAGCTGTTATCATCACCATCACCATCATCATCATGAGATAATAGCAACCTTCCGGGAAGCTGTCAGAGCCACAGTCTCTCCTGTCTGCTGAAGCTTTAGACTCTGGAGAGCCTCGAGGTCCTTGTCCTTTGACCCAGCCCCTGATGTTCCCTGTAGCAGTGCTCTTGACCTCATCTTGCTCCCAGGATGATTTCCAGTGGCTCACCTAGCCTGACCAAACACACAGTCTTCCTACCTCATGACCCAGCATTACTGACAACAGGTGCAGCACTGGCCACTCTGCCAAATTGCTCCCACAGAAAATGGCCACGCTAAAGGGCAGATTGTACTGCAGACTGCTCTGTGCCCAGGACTACAGAAGGGTATGCCACTGTCTCTACCCCAAAGAATTAACGGGCTAATTGCTTATTCATTGAAATTAATGATGCAGAAAAAATATGTATTCCTTCATTCCTTAATTGATTTATGCATTATTGATTTTACTTTTTTGTGTTCTTGGGTTATTTTTTTCTCTAGGCAAAGTAGCAATTTACCAGTTCAACTTAACCCTGTGATTAAATTCCAAGTCTGAGAACTCGATTGACTAAGTGAACTTGATTTTGGACCCCATCAATTGTAGTCAGCCTTAGACATTTAAACTTGGAAATATTAAGGTTAAATTACATACATTTAGAGAGGAAAAATCCAGAAAAGCTCAAATTTTTCCAGTTCTTGCATAAAGAATACGCTGCTCCAAGGAAACTGTAACAAAACGCAAATTTACAGAAGAGATTCAGGAAATGGGTTGGATTGATGTTACCCTAGATTTCTTTGAAGAATCTCTTCAGTGAACCCTATCTCCTGCCCACCTCTGGTACTACATGTATCATAACAGGACTCTCTCAGTTTTGAGTTCTTCTCATTTTAGGGCACAGTTGTAAAAAGAAAAGAATACTGGGTCACACAGTAGCCAGCCCAGAAGCCATTGCACAGCTGTGAAACCCTAGCAGCCCTCCAGAATCATCTTGCTGCTGTTCCGCTTATAGCAGTAGCAGAGGTTTCTGTTGGGCAATTTGATCAAGCAAAACTCAGGACATGGACTTTGAAGTCAGACAATATCTGTGTTTTAGTCCAGGCTCTGGCACTTACTAAGAAGTGTTCTTGGGCAAGTTGCTTAACTTCTTTGTACTTGAGTTTCCTCATCTTTACAATGGGATCATACTAGTACCTTCCCCATAGGACTGTTCTGAGAATTAATTAATTGAAATGACCCCAAGAAAGGGCTGAGCTCAGTGCCTTGCACTGAGTAGTTCTCAATAAAGGTTTCTAATTTTATCAAAAGGATCACTTATCATTTTTGTTAGTATATTCTGCCAAATGATAAAAGAGGTGATAGCTCTGATGAACTATGTTGGCCAGACCATGCCTAGAGCAACATGTCCAATTCCAAGCTAACCCATATAAAATTCATAGGACAGTGCCTGGAACATTGTAAAAGTGCTCAATATATGGCAGAGGTGGTATTATTAATTAAGACTACAACTAACTAGCCTTCTGAGAGAACATACAATATGCCGGCACTGCATATGTGTTAATTCAATTAATGCTTATAACCACTCTATGAATGAGTTACAACTATTACCTCCCTTTTACAGAAGAGGAAAATAAGGCACAGAAAGTCTAAGTAACTTGCCCACAATTACATAGCTAAGAAATGACAAATCCATGAGTCAAACGCAGACCTTCTTTCTCATTATGTCAAGGAGGTGTGCTCTCCAACACTGTAGCCAGCAGCCACATGTAGCTATTATTTATTTATTTATTTATTTATTTATTTATTTATTTATTTATTTATTTAACTTTTAGAGTCTAACAGCAGTTTTTTTTCCAATTGCAGTGGACATTTAATATTATTTTATATTAGTTTCTGGTGCACAGTATAGTAGTTAAACATTTATGTACTTTATGAAGTTATCTCCCCCATAAGTTAAGTACCCACATGGCATACATGATTATTACAATATTATTGACTATATTCCATATGCTGTACCTTACATCCCCGTGACTATTTTATAACTAGGAATTGTACTTCTTAACTCCCTTCATCTTTTTTTTTATATTATTTAATATTTTAATATTAAAAAATTGTTATAGAGCATCTTTTTTTTTTTAATCCTCACCCTAGGATATTTTTCCATTTATCATCAGATAGAGTGGGAGGAAGGGAGAAAGAAAGAGAGAGACATCAATGTGAGAGAGACACATCGACTGGTTTCCTCCCGCAAGAACTGCAGCTGAGGTACGTGCCCTTGAAATCAAACCCGCAACTCATTGGTCTGCTGGCCAAGCTTTAACCACAGAGCCAAACCAGCCGGGGCTAGAGCATCTTCTTTATTCGTTTTTCTACTGTGAAATCCTGGGCTTTAGAATCAGACAGAGGTGGGCTCAGATTCCTGCTCTGCCAATGTGTAATTGGGAAAACTACTTCATCTTTATGTCTTCAGTTTTCTCAGCTGTAGAAGTAATAATATCTACCAGCAGGCTTTGTTTTCATAGGATGAGATGACCTGATGAGTGTAAAGTTCATATCTCTTATAATATTTATAACAGAAACAGAGACAGAGAGGTTATTATAAATAAAATACATAAAACTATAAATCAATAAAATACATAAAGAGCACAAAGGAAAAATAGGGAAAGGATATCAACAAGCAGTTCACAAAAGAAGATATATAAATGTTCATTAAACATTTAAAAATTTTCAAACTTACAAATAATCAGGAAAAGTAATTAAAACTATCTTTTAGCCATTGAACTGTTAATGGGAATGTAAGTTACTTTTTGGAGCATGAAGTACCTGTTAAGATTTTTTTTTTTATTAATTTATTTTTGTTACAGATGTTTCTCCTTTTTTCCCCATTGACACCCTCCTCCCCATCCCCCCACCCTGTCCCCAGCTTTGTTGTCCATGTCCATCACTTATGCATACATGCGCATAAGTTCTGTGGTTTATCTCTTCCCTCCGCCCCCCCCCACCGCCTCTTCTGAGGGGTGTCAGTTTATACCCTACTTCCACATCTCTGGGTCTACCCTGTTCTTCAGACTGTTATGTTCATTATATTCCACAAATAAGTGAGATCATGTGATATTTGTCTTTCTCTGCTTGGCTTGTTTTGCTTAGGATAATACTCTCCAGGTCCCTCCATGTCGTCTCAAAGGATAAGAGATCTTTCTTTCTTACAGCTGCATAGTACTTCATTGTGTATATGTACCACAGCTTTTTTATCCATTCATCAACTGATGGACACTTGGGCTGTTTCCAGATCTTAGCTATTGTAAATAGTGCTGCTATGAACATGGGGGTACATGTATTTTTTCTGATTGGTGTTTCAGGCTTCTTAGGGTATATTCCTAGAAGTGGGATCACTGGGTCAAATGGCAATACAATTTTTAATTTTTTGAGGTAACACCATAGTGTTTTCCACAGTGGCTGCACCAGTCTGCATTCCCACCAGCAGTGTACTAGAGTCCCCTTTTCTCCACACCCTCGCCAACACTTGTTGTTTGATGATTTGTTGATGGCAGCCATTCTGACAGGTGTGAGGTGATACCTCATTGTTGTTTTAATTTGCATCTCTCTGATGATTAGTGATGTTGAGCATTTCTTCATATGTCTCTTGGCCATTTGTATGTCCTTTTTGGAGAGGTGTCTATTTAGTTCCTCTGCCCATTTTTTAATTGGGTCCTTTGTCTTTTGTTGAGTTGTATGAGCACTCTGTATATTTTGGAAATTAACCCCTTATCTGATGTATCATTGGCAATTATGCTCTCCTATAGAGTGGGTTCCCTATCTGTTTTGATGGTTGTTTCTTTTGCTGTGCAAAAGCTTTTGAGTTTGATGTAGTCCCATGTGTTCATTTTTCCCTTTGTTTCTGTTGCCTTAGGTGATGTATCAGTGAAGATTCTACTGCATATGATGTCCGAAATTTTGTTGCCTACATTTTCTTCTAGGATTTTTATGGATTCACAAGTCACATTTAAGTCTTTTATCCATTTTGAGTTTATTCTTGTGTATGGTGTAAGTTGATGGTCTAGTTTCATTTTTGTGCATGTAGCTGTCCAATTTTCCCAACACCATTTATTAAAGAGGATGTCTTTACTCCATTGTATGCTCTTGGCACCTTTGTCAAATATTAATTGAGCATAATGTCTTGGGTCAATTTCCAGATTCTCTGTTCTGTTCCACTGGTATATAAGCCTGTTCTTGTGCCAGTACCAGGCTGTTTTGATTACAGTAGCTTTGTAGTATATGCTGATATCCGGTATTGTGATCCCACCTACTTTGTCCTTCTTTTTCAAGATTGCTGTGGCTATTCGGGGTCTTTTTTGGTTCCATATGAACTTTTGAAATATTTGTTCTAGTTCTGTGAAATATGTCACTGGTATTTTGATGGGGATTGCATTGAATCTATAGATTTCTTTGGGTAATATGGACATTTTAATGACGTTAATTCTTCCAATCCATGAACAAGGTATGTGCTTCCACTTTTTTTATATCTTCCTCTATTTCTTTTTTCAATGTCCTGAAGTTTTCTGCAAATAGGTCCTTTACTTCTTTGGTTAAGTTTATTCCTAGGTATCTTAATTTTTTTGCCGCGATGGTAAATGGAATTGTTTTTTTAGTTTCTCTTTCCGTGAGTTCATCATTGGTGTATAAGAATGCCGTTGATTTCTTGACGTTAATTTTGTATCCTGCTACTTTGCCAAAATAATTTATTAAGTCTAGTAGATTTTTGATGGAGTCTTTAGGGTTTTCTATATATAATATCATATCGTCTGCGAATAATGACAGTTTCACTTCCTTCTTTCCAATTTGGATTCCTTTTATTTTTTCTTCACGTCCGATTGCTGTGGCTAAGACTTCCAGTACTATGTGAAATAAGAGTGGCGAAAGTGGGCATCCCTGTCTTGTTCCTGTTCTTAAGGGAAATGTTTTTAGTTTTTGCCCACTGAGTATGATGTTGGCTGTAGGTCTTTCATATATGGCCTTTATTATATCAAGATATGATCCCTCTACTCCCAAATTGCTGAGCGTTTTTATCAGAAATGGGTGCTGGATTTTGTCGAATGCTTTTTCAGCGTCTATTGATATGATCATGTGGTTTTTATCTTTCATTTTGTTTATGTGGTGTATCACATTTATTGATTTGCGAATGTTGAACCAGGCTTGCATCCCTGGGATGAATCCCACTTGGTCATGGTGAATAATTTTTTTGATGTATTGCTGGAACCGATTTGCTAGTATTTTGTTTAGGGTTTTGGCATCTATGTTCATCAGGGATATTGGCCTGTAGTTTTCTTTCTTTGTAGTGTCTTTTTCTGGTTTTAGAATTAGAATTATTCTGGTCTTATAAAACGAGTTTGGAAGTCTTCCTTTTTCTTGAATTTTTTGAAATAGTTTGAGGAGAATGGGTGTTAGTTCTTCTTTGAATGTTCAGTAAAACTCCCCCGTGAAGCCATCCGGGCCTGGGCTTTTGTTTGCTGGGAGAGTCTTGATTACATCTTCAATTTCCTTAGCTGTTATTGGTCTGTTCAAGTTTTCTATCTCTTCCCGGTCCAGTTTTGGGAGACTATGTGTTTCTAGAAATTTGTCCATTTCACTTAGATTGTCGAATTTGTTGCCATATAAATGTTCATAGTATTTGCTAATGATCCTTTGTATTTCTGTGGTGTCAGTTGTTACTTCTCCTCTTTCATTTCTGATTTTGTGTATTTGGGTGCTCTCTCTTTGTTTCTTGGTGAGTCTAGCTAAGGGTCCATCAATCTTGTTTTCAAAAAACCAGCTCTTTGTTTCATTGATCCTTTGAATTGTTTCTCTGGTCTCTATGTCATTTATTTCTGCTCTGATCTTTACTATTTCCTTCCTTCTACTTGCTCTGGGGTTTTCTTTTTGTTTGCTTTCTAGTTCTTTAAGTTGTGAGGTTAGATAGTCTATTAGAAATTTTTCTTGTTTCTTGAGGTAGGCCTGTAGTGCTTTGAACTTCCCTCTCAGAACAGCTTTCGCTGCATCCCATAGATTTTGTGCTGTTGTGTGTTCGTTTTCATTGGTTTCCAGGAAGTTTTTAATTTCTTCCTTGATCTCCTCGGTAACCCATTCATTGTTTAATAACTTGCTATTTAGCCTCCATGTATTCAAATGTCTTTGCATGTTCTTGTTGCAATTGATTTCTAGTTTCATGCCATTGTGATCTGAGAAGATGCTTGATATGATTTCAATCTTCTTGAACTTGTAGAGACTTCGTTTGTGTCCTAACATGTGGTCTATCTTTGAGAATGTCCCATGTGCACTTGAGAAGAATGTGAATTCTATAGTTTTGGGGTGTAATTCTCTGTAAATATCTATTAAATCCATTTGGTCTAGTGCTTCTTTTAGAGTCTCTGTTTCCTTGTTAATTTTTTGTCTAGAGGATCTATCCAGTGATGTCAGCGGGGTGTTGAAGTCCCCTGCTATGATTGTATTGCTGTCAATTTCTCCTTTGAAGTCCTCCAGAAGATTTTTAATATATTTTGGTGCTCCTATATTGGGTGCATATATGTTTACCAAGGTTATATCTTCCTGTTGGATAGATCCTTTCAATATTATGTAGTGACCTTCTTTGTCTCTAGTTATGGCTTTCGTTTTGAAATCTATTTTATCAGATATGAGTATTGCTACTCCAGCTTTTTTTTCCTTTCCATTTGCTTGGAGGATTTTTTTCCATCCCTTCACTTTCAGCCTATGTGAGTCTTTTGTTGTAAGGTGGGTCTCTTGTAAACAACATGTATATGGGTTATGCTTTCTTATCCAATCCGCTACTCTGTGTCTTTTTATCGGAGCATTAAATCCATTTACATTTAAGGTGATTATTGATATGTACTTATTTATTGCCATTTTTGTTCAGTGTGGTTCTACTTTCCTTCCTATTTCTTCTACTAATTACAGCAGTCCTTTTAACATTTATTGCAGTGCTGGTTTGGTGCTAATGTATTCCCTTAGCCTTTTTTTTGTCTGAGAAGCTCTTTATTTGACCTTCTATTTTGAATGACAGCCTTGCTGGGTAGAGTAGTCTTGGATTCAGATCCTTGTTTTTCATGACCTTGATTACTTCATGCCATTCCCTTCTGGCCTGTAGTGTTTCTGTTGAGAAGTCAGCTGATAGCCTGATGGGGGTTCCTTTGTAGGTAACCTGTTGTTTTTCTCTTGCTGCCTTTAGGATTCTCTCTTTGTCTTTAATTTTTGGCATTTTAATTACTATGTGTCTTGGTGTGGGCCTGTTTGGGTTCTTCTTACTTGGGACTCTCTGTGCTTCTTGAACTTGAATACCTTCTTTCTTCACCAAATTAGGGAAGTTTTCTGTCATTATTTCTTCAAATATATTCTCTAACCCTTGCTCATTTTCTTCTTCTTCAGGGACTCCAATGATGTGAATATTATTACGTTTCCAGTTGTCCCACAGTTCTCTTAAGCTGTCTTCCTGTTTTTTCATTGTTTTTTCCTTTTGGTTTTCTGATTGGTTGATTTTTTCTACCCTCTCTTCTAATTCACTGATCCGGTCGTCAGCTTCCTCTACTCTGCTGTTTAGTCCTTCCAATGTTTTCTTCATTTCTGCTATGTCGTTCTTCATTTCTTCTTGCTGCTTCTTCATTTCTTCTTGCTGCTTCTTCATTTGTACTTGGTTGGTTTTCAGTATTTCTATGTCTTTGCTCATGGTGTGGATGTCTTTATTCAAGGTGTTGATGTCCTTACTCATGCTGTTGAGCTTCCTCAAGATCATGGCTCTGAATTCTAGCTCTGTTAACTTGCTTAACTCCGTTTCATTTATCTCATCTTCTGTAGAGGTCTCTTGTTCTTTCATTTGGGATCTGTTTCTTTTTTTCACCATTTTGGCTATCTCAGTGGTTTTTGGAGCCTGCCAAATTTTCCTTGGATGTTGGTGTTCTGTTGTTTGTGGCTCCCTCTATTGGGTTTGGATGAGCATGGGAGGACCCACTTTAAACACCACCCTGGAGTCTTACTTTCCAGGGTATATTTGCAAGCCCAGCAGAGGTTAAGTTATCCTCTAGCTTTTTGCCTAGAGGCTATTAGTCGTGGTTGCTTCAAGAGCCTTGGGTTTTCAGTTGAGTGAAAACCTCCCTCAGGTGTTCAAGGTGAGAGGATTTCTGGAGGGTAGGGCAGATGCTAGTAGTTAATGAGCCTCAGTTTGCATTTCAATGGCCCACTAGGGTGTGGCTGGATCTCCAAGGGAGGGGCTGCCGCCTTTCCCCAGAGCCCTGGGATGGAGTAAAATGGCCAGGCCACAGTCCTGCGTGGCCACAACTCAGCAAAAGCTCTGAGCACCCTCCAAATCCCGAGTGTCCCCACACAGTTCCAGTCCAGTCCGCCCTCCCTCTGCCGGAGCCCAGGTGAGTGGCTGTGGCTATTTTAGCGCTCTGTCCCGGCTCTGCGCTGTGGATCCTGCTCGGGCTTTAACCCCGAGGGTGGAGCGCTGCTCTTGGTTAAGGCCGCTGCTTTCCGTGGGCTTCGAGCCCCCCTCTCGCGCCTCCGCAATCCTACCAGGATCGAGTCAGTGTCCCTGGTTGTATGGTCCTCGCAAGCTGCTTTTCTGTTGCTTTTTCCCGACGATTTTTCTTTATTTTAGTTGTAATTCCAGTTTGGTCCTGGGAGATGGTCTGTGTAGCTTCCATTCACTCCACCGCCATTTTGGAATCCTCCCCTTCACCTTTTTTATCCAGCTCCTCACCCCTCCTCCCATCACATGTAGCTATTTAGATTTAAATCAATTTAAAGTAAATAAAAGTAAGAATTCAGTTCTTCATTTGCACTAGCCACATTTCAAGTGCTCAACTGCCACATGTGGCCAGTGACTACCATGTTGCACAACGCAGGTATAGAATATTCTGTTCTTTCTATGAGGATGATTCAACATCATCTAAGAAATTTCTGTTGAACAGTATTGCTTATAGCATTTGTGGTATTCTATTCCTTATAAAATCTCAGATTTGAGTTGTATAGCTTTCTCATACTGTTGTTAATAAACACATGGTTGTAATATATTGAAATCCCATTTGCATTTGCCCAATTTGGGTAATGGCAAGCAAGAGGCCTAAAAGTCTAACTCACATTAAAATTTCCTGTTTTCCCAATGCATTACTTCAGATTTACAAAACTGACTCCTGTCACCTCTGTTTGACAGGTAGGGACATTTACCAATTTGCCCAAAGATCCAACTTCTTCCACAGTTCTGCCTTGACCTCTTTGGGCTATCTGGATAACATTTTGGTACCCAAGCATGTTCATCTCACTAGTGACATGAACAGCTGAGGCTGGACTCTGAAGTCAGCCCAGCACCAAGGGACCTTAGGTTCTGAGAGTCTCTGGAACACATGCCAAGTCTCCAGTACCCTCTCTTGGGCTTTCTCTGCTCACGTCTGTTACACGTTTAGTAAAGACCAGAGAAAAGGAAGAAAGGAGTTGAGGATTCATTGTCTGAACTCCTGGACGATTAAGTCTAGAAATCTACAAGCTTCCAGAAGCCAGTGGAATCATAGTTTATAACTATAGCCTTGCCAATGCATATCTACCGCCTTCTGAATCTCCATGGCAGAGAAGGCTGGACCAATATCTAATCCAATCATTAACTTACAAAAGCTGAACAGTTTTTGTCTACTTCTTACAAAGCAGTTGAATATTTACCAGGGTTAGTCATAATCTTAGCTTCTTGCACCAGAGCCCATTTGAATTATGGTGATGCCATGGAAGAGCCAACAAGGTGGAGCTACTCCTGTGTGAATGAAGGAAGACACCTAATCGTTCATCTCCATGTGCAGAGAAGGAGCCTTTGCACTTTCAAATATGGGAGTTGCTTGGCTTTTAATCACTCTATAAATCAGATATAAGTCTGTACCCCACCTTGCTTGTGTGTCATGGATAAACCTATCTCCACTTCCTTGTCTTGTAAACTAGAGAGAGTCTCAAATGCATATGTGCACAGAGTTCAGTGTTCAACACACAATTAGTGCTCAAAAATGTGTTAGCTGATGTTATTTTCAGACCATTCTCTGTTCTACTGATGGGTTTTATGAACACAACAGCATTGAAAGGGATGAGTAGATGTGTTTATTTATTTTTTTGTATATTTTTTATTAATTTATTTTTGTTACACATATTTATCCTTTTTCCTCCATTGACACTCTCCTCACAATCCTACCCCCGCCCCCTCATTATTGTCTATGTCCATTGGTTATGCATAAATGTATATAAGTTCTTTGGTTTATCTCTTCCCTACCCCCTGTACCCCTCTCCTGAGGTTTGTCAGTCTGTACCCTACTACTATGTCTCTGGGTCTGTTTTGTCCATCAGCTTATTTTGTTCATTATATTCCACAAATAAGTGAGATCATGTGATATTTGTCTTCCTCTGGTTGGCTTATTTCACATAGCAAAATACTCTCGAGGTCCCTCAATGTTGTCTCAAAGGATAAGAGATCTTTCTTTCTTATAGCTGCGTAGTATTCCATTGTATATATGTAGCACACCTTTTTTATCCACTCATCTATTGATGGACACTTGAGCCCACTATTTACAATTCCAGATCTTAGCAATTGTAAATAGTGCTGCTATGAACATAGGGGTACATGTATTCTTTCTGATTGGTGTTCCAGGCTTCTTAGGATATATTCCTAAAAGTGGGATCACTGGGTCAAATGGCAGTTCAATTTTTAATTTTATGAGGAAACACCATATTGTTTTCCATAGTGGCTGCACCAGTCTGCATTCCCACCAGCAGAGTACTAGAGTCCTCTTTTCTACACACCCTCACCAGCACTTGTTGTTTGATGATTTGTTGATGGCACCCATTCTGGCAGGTGTAAGTTGATGTCTCATAGTCGTTTTAATTTGCATCTCTCTGATGATTAGTGACTTTGAGCATTTTTTCACATGTCTCTTGGCCATTTGTATGTCCTGTTTGGAGAGGTGTCTATTTAGGTCCTCTGCCTATTATTTAATTGGGTGCATTGTCTTCCTTTTCTTGAGTTGTATGAGTACTCTATATATTTTGGAAATTAACCCCTTATCTGATGTATCATTGGCAACTATGCTCTCCCATATAGTGGGTTCCCGTTACATTTTGTTGCTTGTTTCTGTTGCCGGGAAGAAGCTTTTTAGTTTGATGTAGTCCCTTGTGTTCATTTTTTCCTTTGTTTCTCTTGCTTTAGGTGATGTATCAGTGAAAATTCTGCTGGGAGTGATGTCTGAAATTTTGTTGCCTACATTTTCTTCTAGGATTTTTATGGATTCACGAGTCACATTTAAATCTTTTGTCCATTTTCAGTTTATTCTTGTGTATGGTGTAAGTTGGTGTTCTAGTTTCATTCTTTTGGATGTAGCTATCCAATTTTCCCAACACCTTTCATTAAAGAGGCTGTCTTTACTCCACGGTATGCTCTTGCCACCTTTGTCAAATATTAATTGAGCATAATGTCTCGGGTCAATTTCTGGGTTCTCTGTTCTGTTCCATTGATCTATATGCCTGTTCTTGTGTAAGTACCAAGATGTTTTGATTACAGTGGCTTTGTAGTATAACCTGATGTCTGGTATTGTGATCCCTCCTGCTTTGTCCTTCTTTTCCAAGATTGCTGTGGCTATTTGGGGTCTTTTTTGGTTCCATACAAACTTTTCGAGTATTTGTTCTACTTCTGTGAAATATGTCATTGGTGTTTTAATGGGGATTGCATTGAATCTGTATATTGCTTTGGGTAATATGGACATTTTAATGATGTAAATTCTTCCTATTCATGAACCAGGTATATGCTTTCACTTTTTTATGTCTTCCTCTATTTCTTTTTTCAATGTCCTGTAGTTTTCTGCAAATAGGTCCTTTACTTCTTTGGTAAAGTTTTTCCCTAGGTATCTGAATTTATTTTGTTGCAATGGTAAATTGGATTTTTTTTTTTAGTTTCTCTTTCTGTGAGTTCATTATTGGTTTATAAGAATGCCATAGATTTCTTGATGTTAATTTTGTATCCTGCTACTTTGCCAAATTCATGTATTAAATCTAGTAGTATTTTGATGGAGTCTTTGGGGTTTTCTATGTACAGTATCATATTATCTGCAAATAATAACAGTTTCACTTCTTCCTTTCCAATTTGGATCCCCTTTATTTTTTCTTCTTGTCTAATTTCTGTGGCTAAGACTTCCAGTACTATGTTAAATAAGAGTGGCGAGAGTGGGCATCTCTGTCTTGTTCCTGTTCTTAAGGGAAATACTTTTAGTTTTTGCCCATTGAGTATGATGTTGGCTGTAGGTTTTTCATATATGACCTTTATTACCTTGAGATATGATCCCTCTATTTGCACATTTCTGAACATTTTTATCTGAAATGGGTGCTGGATTTTGTCGAATACTTTTTCAGTATCTATTGATGTGACCATATGGTTTTTATCTTTCATTTTGTTTATGTGGTGTTTCACATTTATTGATTTGCAAATATTGTGCCATCCTTGCATCCCTGGGATGAATCCAACTTGGTAATGATGAATAATTTTTTTGATGTATTGCTGGATCTGATTTGCTAATATTTTGTTAAGGATTTTGGCATCTATGTTCATCAGGGATATTGGTCTGTAGATTTCTTTCTTTGCAGTGTGTTTATCTGGTTTTGGAATCAGAATTATGCTGGCCTCATAAAATGAGTTTGGACGTCTTTCTTCTTCTTGGATTTTTTGGAATAGTTTCTGGAGAATAGATGTTAGATCTTCTTTGAATGTTTGGTGACACTCCCCTGTGAAGCCATCCCGGCCTGGACTTTTGTTTGCTGGAAGTTTCTTGATTACATCTTCAATTTCCTTCGTTGTTATTGGTCTGTTCAAGTTTTCTACCTCTTCCCCATTCAGTTTTGGGAGACTGTGGTTTTTAGAAATTGGTCCAATCATCATGATTGTCCAACTTGTTGGCGTATAATTTTTCATAGTATTTTTTAATGATCCTTTGTATTTCTGTGGTGTCAGTTGTTACTTCTCCTCTTTTGTTTCTGATTTTGTTTGTTAGGGTCCTCTCTTTTTGTTAATTGGTGAGTCTCGCTAATGGGCCATCCTTCTTCTTTATCTTTTCAAAGAACAAGCTCTTTGTTTCATTTATCTTTTGAATTGTACTTTTTTTTTTTTTTTTTTTAGTTTCTATGTCTTTTATTTGTACTCTGACCTTTACTATTTCTTTCCTTCTACTTGCTCTGGGGTTTTCTTTTTGTTTACTTTCTAGTTCTTTAAGTTGTATGGTTAGAAAGTCAATTAGAAAAGTTTCTTGTTTCTTGAAGTAGGACTGTAGTGCTATGAACTTCCCTGTTAGGACTGCGTTTGCTGTGTCCCATAGATTTTGTGTTGTTGTGTGTTCATTTTCATTGGTTTCCAGGAAGTTTTTAATTTCTTCCTTGATCTCTTGGTAACCCATTCATTGTTTAATATCATGGTATTTAATCTCCATGTGTTTGAATATTTTTGTGTGTTTTTGTTGTAATTGATTTTTTAGTTTCATGCCATTATGATCTGAGAAGATGTTTGATATGATTTCAATCTTCTTGAACTTGAAGAGACTTAGTTTGTGTCCTAACATGTGGTCTATCTTAGAGAATGTCCCATGTACACTTGAGAAGAATGTGAATTCTGTAGTTTTGGGGTGTAATTCTCTGTAGCTATCTATTAAATCCATTTGATCTAGTGCATTATTTAGAGTCTCTGTTTTCTTGTTAATTTTTTTTGTCTAGAAGATCTATCCAGTGATGTTAGCGGGGTGTTGAAGTCCCCTGCTAAGACTGTATTGCTGTTGATTTCTCCTTTGAAGTCCTCCAGAATTTTTTAATGTATTTTGGTGCTCCTATATTGGGTGCATATTTGTTTACCAAGGTTATATCCTCCTGTTAGATAGATCCTTTCAATATTATGTAGTGGCCTTCTTTGTCTCTAGTTATGGCCTTCATTTTGTTTTTTGTTTTTGTTTTTGTTTTTTATTCTTCACCCGAGGATATTTTTCTATTTATCATTAGGTAGTGTGGGAGGGAGGGAGAGAGAGACGGAGAGAAACATCAATGTGATAGAGCCACATCGACTGGTTGCCTCCCACAGAACCCGACCAGGGCCAGGAACTAACCACAAGCGAGACACATGCCCTTGACTGGAATCGAACCCAGAGCTCATTGGTCTGCGGGCTGACACTCTAACTACTACACCAAACCAGCCAGGGCATGACCTTCATTTTGAAGTCTATTTTATCAGATATGAGTGTTGCTACCCCAGCTTTTTTTCCTTTTCGTTTGCTTGGAAAATTTTTTTCCATCCCTTCCCTTTCAACCTAGTTGAGTCTTTTGTTGTGAGGTGGGTCTCTTGTAAACAACATATATGTGAGTCATGTTTTATTATCCAGTCAACTACTCTGTGTCTTTTTATCGGAGCATTCAATCCATTTACAGTTAAGGTGATTATTGATATGTACTTATTTATTGCCATTTTTGTTTAGTGTGGTTATATTTTTCTTCCTATTTCTTCTACTAATTACTTCAGTCCTTTTAACATTTCTTGCAGTGCTGGTTTGGTGCTAATATATTCCCTTAGCCTTTTTATGTCTGGGAAGCTCTTTATTTGACCTTCTATTTTGAATGATAGCCTTGCTGGATAGAGTAGTTTGGTATTCATATCCTTGTTTTTCATGTCCTTGATTACTTCATGCCATTCCCTTCTGGCCTGTAGTGTTTCTGCTGAGAAGTCAGCTGATAGCCTTATGAGGGTTCCTTTGTAGGTAACCTGTTGCTTATCTCTTGCTGCCTTTAGGATTGTCTCTTTGTCTTTAATTTTTGGCATTTTAATTATTATGTGTCTTGGTGTGGGCCTGTTTGGGTTCTTCTTACTTGGGACTCTCTGTGCTTCTTGAACTTGAATGCCTTTTTCCTTCACCAAGCTAGGGAAGTTTTCTGTCACTATTTCTTCAAATATATTCTCTAACCCTTGCTCATTTTCTCCTTCTTCTGGAACTCCTATGATGCGGATCTCATTATGTTTCCTATTGTCCCGCAGTTCTCTTAGGTTGTTTTCCAGTTTTTTAATTGTTTTTTTTTGTTTGTTTGTTTGTTTGTTTGTTTTCTTTTCAGTTCTCTGATTGTGTGATTTTTTTTCTACCCTATTTTCTAATTCACTGATCCAATCCTCGGCTTCCTCTACTCTGCTGGTTATTTCTTCCAATATGTTCTTTATTTCTGCTATGTCATTCTTCATTTCCAATTGGTTGCTTTCAATGTTTCTATATTTTTACTCATGCTGTTGAGTTTCCTCATGATTGTTACTCTGAACTCTCCCTCTGATATCTTGCTTAATTCAATGTAATTTATTTCTTCGTTTGCTGAATTATCTTTTTCTTTCATTTGGAATTTGTTTCTTTGTTTCACATTTTGGCTGTCTCAGTGGGTTTTGGAGCCTGCCAAATTTTCCCTGTGGATGTTGGTGTTCCGCTGCTTGTGGTTCCCTCTACTAAGTTTGGATGAGTGTGGGAGGACCCACTTTAAACACCACTGTCAAGTCATACTTTCCTGGGTAGATTTGTAAGCCAAGGTAAGGTTCAGCCGTCTGCTAGCTTTTTGACTGGAGGCTATTAGTTTCAGTTACTTGATGAGCCTCAATTTGTAGCCCTGAGCTGAATGAAACATCCCTCAGATGTAGAGGATTTCCAGTGGGTGGGGCACTTGTTTGCTATCAGACTCAATGTTAATGAGCCTCGATTTACATTTCTCTGGCTTGCCCTGGTGGTGTTGAATTCCTCCAGGAGGGGTTATTGCTTCTCCCCAGGGGTTGGGGAAGGGGCTCTTTGAGTTAGATGACTACTGTCTTGTGAGGGCGTGATTCAGCACAAAACTCTCGGTATCCTCCTATCCAGCTCTCTCCTGAGCCAAGAGCCCTGGACTCTCTCCACACAGTTCCAGTCCAGTCTGCCCTCCCTCTCCTGGAGCCCAAGGTGAGTGGCTGTAGCTGATTTGGTGCTTTTTAAAACCCCCACTTTTTCAGCGGGAAGGGCATTCAGCTAATATAGCTCTCTGCTGCTGTCTGTGGGCTCTCAGACCACCCTCACATGCCTCCCCATGTCATACCAGGCTTGATTTGGTGTCCTCTTTCTGTCCCTGGTTGTACGGGTTCTCTCTAGCTTCTTTTCAGTTGGTTTTCCCCAATGATTTGTCTTTTAGTTGTAATTCCAGTTTGGTCCTGGGAGATGGTCTGTTTAGCTTCCATTCACTGTGCCACCATTTTCAACATCAGTGTGTTTAAATGAGGGTCAAGGCTCAGTTTATCATTAACATCCAACCCGAAAAGAGGTCAGTGCTGTGTTCACCAGATTATCATCTCCCAAGTGCCTGGAACATCATTCCAAACTTATAACAGAGTAGTAAAGTTGATTGAATTTTCCAAGTACAGGTGTGGGCAAAAGTAGGTTTACAGTTGTAATACAAATAAACAACAATAATTAATAAATAATAATAGAAGAATAAACTCTGTGTTTTTTGTACTCACAACTGTAAACCTACTTTTGCCCACACTTGTATTTGCTGAGCCCCTCACCTTTGCCAGGCACTTTCTGGGCACCAGAGAGATTTCAAGATGATTAAGACTTGGCCCAGCAAGGATGTTCAGTCACCTGGAGGCATTCAGCCACAGGAACTGAATCAAAGGAGAACATAATTCCCAGGGTGCCAAGGAGATTGGTATGACTGGAGGGTAGAGTACATGACACTATGGAACTTGAAACCTGGTTGCCAGAAGGGCAAGAAGTCAAGGGACAGAGCTTAGCAGGATGTGCTTGTGTCTCTAGACAGCTGCAAGCCATTGGAGGACTTTTCAGAGGGAGGAATTGTGGGCCAACTTAGGTCCAGCAAGCCCTCTAGTAATCATAGGAAACCCAGGGTCCAGGGTGCTGAGTGGGTGTGAAGTTTTTGAAATTGAAAACCACTGTCAAATGCTATCCATTCCATGGTCTAAATTCTATGAAATTTTGAATCACATGGAACCAATCAGTCCAAGAGTTATTAATCATGGCCACCAATTACTGATGGACTTGCTTTTTTGAGATTTTCAGGAGAGAGATGGATGTACCTTGTGTTTGGAGATGTCTAGGAGTAGAAATGTCTCTAATCTTTAGTTTGGAACTTGGACCTCACACCTAAAGGGTGTTTGATAAGCAGTTATTTCAACAAATTAAATAAAATGGAGACTACACATAAGCATCAGCTATAAAGCTCCTAGTCAGTCAGAGTCAGGATTGAATCTTATTTGTTCTATTTTGTTTTGTTTTGTTTTTGTTAATCCTCACCTGAGGATATTTTTTCATTGCTTTTTAGAGAGAGTGGAAGGGAAGGAGGGAGGAGAGAGAGAGAGAGAGAGAGAGAGAGAGAGAGAGAGGCATCAATGTGAGAGAGACACATCAATTGGTTGCCTCCCACATGACCCCAACTGGATCCGGAGATCGAATCTACAACCCAGGTATGTGCCCTTGACCAGGAATCGAACCCACTTCCCTTGGGTCCACGGGCTGATGCTCTAACTGCTGAGCCAAACTGACCAGAGCTCTATTTTGTTTTGTTTTGTTTTATTTCTTTAACTGGGATTGGACTAGTCTTCAAACTACCTCCTCCCATTCTGCTCCATCTGAATGAGTGGTTCTAGGTCCACTTCCAATTGCTGCTGAATGGAATTGCCCACGTTGTGGGGGCATCTTTCATGGCTGGTAATTGCCATTTGATATCTGCAATTGTTTCTGCCTAATGAACTACTGAGTCACCGCACACGTATGTTAATGATGATGAGGGAGTCCTTTTCCTTGGCCCATCACTAATATCCTACAAGTCACATTAAACTACCAGGGATTCCTGAGCAAAAGTTTACAAATAAGCCCTATTCATGCTTTTAGAATGTGTCATCATAGAATGGGCAAATAATCAAAATTCTAGTAATATTTGCATTTTAGCATTATAAAAACTTCAATATAGCTATAAAATCATGTTTGAGATGGTCATGGAGGTAGGTATGCAGGTCTAAAGAGTTGTCAATTGTAGAAAGCAATGTTTCTTCTTATGTCCCAGATTATCTTGTTCCAAGGACAAATTGGAGCTTGTTGTAGTGAAACTGGGGATGGCCAGTGAGCTCAGCTCTGTACTGAACCCCACCCTAAGGGGAGGGACACTGGGCCTTCCACAGTTGGTACATCATCAAATGGCAAATAAGTTTTCTTTCCCAAATGCATTGAGTTTACTTGCTAAGAATATTTCCTGTTGCTTTTTTGTTTTGTTTTGTTTGGGGGGAGGGTGTAATTTCTAAAACTTTCCAAGTATTAGATTGTTTTCCTAGTCCCATCTTTTTTTTTTTTTTTTTTTTATCCTCACCTGAGGACATTTTTGCATTTATCTTCAGATAGAGTGGGAGGAAGAGAGAGAGAGAAACATTGACATGAGAGAGACACGTCGACTGGCTGCCACCCACACAACCCCAACCGGGGCCAGGGACAAACTGCAACTGAGGTACATGCCCTTAGCGGGAACCGAACCCAGGTCTGTCTGGTCCGCGGGCCAACACTCTAACCGCTGAGCCAAATCGGTCAGGGCCCTAGTCCCATCTTTAAGTAGTAATAATTTGTTCTTAAAAACGTTGTTTGGAGCCTCCTTGTAAAACCTTGCCTGTAATTTTCTTTATGGCATATTTTAACAGTTTACATCTCAAAACTTGTTTTCATATGGCAAGTTAATGACTAAACACACACACACACTGCAAACTTCATGTGGGCTTGGGAACCAGGTAAATCTGAGTTTGCATCCTGCTCTGCTACTAACTAGCGGTGTGACTTTGTGCAACTCAACCTCTTTGTGCCTCATTGTCCTCATCTATAAAATAAAGACAATAGTTCCTGCCTCATGTACAGATTGAATGAGTCTGAATGTTGGAAGCACTTGGGTTCATGCCTGGTGCATAACAAATACACAGTAAATTTAGTGGTGGCAATTTTTACTGTTGATCAGATAATACATCCAACTAGATCAAATAATGCGTCCAACTATCTACTGGTCTGTCATCCACTGCAGAGACTTTCCCACTGTAGATGCTTAGTGTTTATTGCAATGAATCAAATTGATTCCAACTGTTTAGCTTAGATTTGGAGGATAAATATTTCCCTTTCTACTGGGATGTTTGGTAGGGGATGCAGATGATCACTTGCAGCTTGGGTGTTAAAAGCATGAGTGTGAAGAGGCTGTCTCACATAAAGGAAGAACTTCTCATCAAGGCAGGCTTCCCCCTGTTTTTTGGGGGGGGGTTCTTTTTGTTTTTTTTTTGTTTGTTTTTTTTTGACACCACTGTTGCCAAGCACTTGTTGTGCTCATCAGGATGTCAGGGCTATATCAGTAGCTCATCTGAGTCTTGAATCTTTCTCTGACATGGATATCAAGTATGGGGTTTTTAATTGCCTTTAGCTGAAAGAATAGGCCATACATTCAATTCTGATGAAATTCCTGTCTTCGAAAACATGATGGAAAGGGGTGGTTCCACCCACACACAAGTCCTGAAACCTTGGGGCCCTTGGCAAGGTGAAACGCAGTGAGGACTGTTTTGAGATTTCCACTTGACTGTTTGGTCTTGCATTCACCATTTGGTTTTGCAGATTCCTCAACATGTCTACACACATACCTACAAACCAGCTTAGAATTGTGTGCTCTGTTGAGGGGGACACTGGGATATGGAGGGATCAGGATTTGTCAAGGTCATTGCCAATAAACCAGCTATCTGACCTAGCTTTACTCCCATTTCCAACATGACAGTGACAGGTCAAGGCAGAGAATCCTTAACTGAGATCCATGGATGGGTATTAAGTGGTCCAGAAAATCCCTGAAATTATATGTAAAATGTTGGTGGGCTGGAAGAGGGAGACACTACCATAAGTGCTTTTTCTGTGGAGAGAGACCATAGCTTTTAACTGATTCTCAAAGGAGTCTGTGACCCAAGACTATTAAAACTGCAAAGCTGTTTGGTTTAGTTGCCCCAGACCAGTTGGTATGTATAACCAAACACCCAAATGAACCAGCTAGATGGTCAGGGAAGTCACAAGATCAGTCAAAACCATTTTGTGGCCAAGCAGCTGATGGATTGTTCAATCGGTTGTTGTAGAGTCATGTAGACAAAGCCTGCAAGCTTGGGGAAGCCAGGCCCCCGCAGGTCAGCCTCGGGCGACAGCCCCCATCCTGCCAGGCCCTGGGGAGTGAGTCCTTCCTGCCCAGCAGCTCCTTTGCTCATGAGTTGGCCCGAGTCACCTCCTCGTACAGCACCTCAGAGGCAGCGCCCTGGGGCGGCTGGGATCCGAAGGTCTGGAGGCAGGTGCCTGCTCCACTACTGCCTAGCTGCAATGCTGTAGGTAAGTCACTTACCCTGAGCCTCGCTTTCTTCATCTGTCAACCTGGGCACAGTTCCCTGCTCAGCCTGCCCACCTGCCTCACAGGGTTGTTGGGAGGAACACAGGAGGTGACAGCCCATAAAGCTCTGTACACTTAAGAGGGATTTCTAATGCTTTCTCTACTGTGTCCTGGCCAGTCTTTGGCAGAGAGAACACCCAAGCAAGCCGAGTGCTCCTGGTGCTTCTGCCTCACCTCCAGAGAAATGAGTGGGGATTCCCCAGGTGCATTTACTTCCTCCCTGCTTTCCTCCTTCCAGCACCCCAGTTCCTTCCCTGCCTGTTGGTCCCTGCAGCCGGACTGTGAGCCCAAGGGGAACAGGGGCTGCACTTCTGCACTTTGAACCCCTCTGTGCCTGCCTGCTCCATACATAGTAGGTGCTCAGGAACTGCCTCTCTCGACAGGGAACCACTATGGACTCTGCACCTAGAGGTGTTCCTCGGCCCCACCCTAAAAGCGAGAAGTTGGATTTCCCCATTGGAGTACTGGCAGCCTGGGAAAGGCAGGCAGAAGGAATTCAAGCCAAGCTTGTCCAACATGGAGTTTGGATCATCCTGCAGAGTCTAGAAGGAATGGCTTGACTTCCCCTAAAGGGTCACATTAGCTAATGCAAGAAGGGGAGAACACCAGCCAGAATGGGCCTTTGCAGAATATTTCATTTGGATCATGGAGTTGTTGTTCTGGTGCAAGAAATATCAGTGTGCACAGGATGTCTGCCCTATCTGCAGAGAAGACTGGAGAAATGAGCATTGCTAAGTGATAACGATCAGAAGATGGTCATCAGGCTGAAAGGGCCTCTGGGATTTTGGCCTTTAATGGAAATTCTGCTTTGTTACATACAGCCGTGTTCTCTTTATCAGCTTTCCCTGGTCTGGAAGAACAAGCAGTGCTTTTTGTTCAAGGGGTATTGATTTCCCTCCCCCCTCCTTTTTTTCTATGTACTCTTGGAGTCACAGTGCTCTTCAGCTGAAACCTGAGAAATCTTGTCCAACACAAAGCTGCCAGGGAAACAGAATTGGCAAAAATGGATGAAGACATTGTCCACTCAGGATGTCACTGCCCTTCCCCGTACTTGGAAGTGAAAAAGAAGAGGAGCCCAGCTAGCTTGTCTCATGAATTCCTATCCACACTCCCCCACCCCCACCCCGCCCACCCATGTCTACCCAAGCCAATGCCTTCTACCCAGCAGTGAAGGGTGGGGCAGATGCTTGGTCCCCTAATATTCCCTGTGAAGCTTTGGAAGTTGAGCCCACCTGGGGGCACTTTGAGGGACAGTACCTTGCCAGCTCAGCTTGTGATTCAGGAAGGCCAGACTCAGTGTGAGACAGAGGAGGCAGGGACCACAGGGGAAGAAGAAAGGCAAGCTGCAAAGACATTTGTTTCCTTTTCCCCAGGATATTCCTAGCATTTAGACCAAGCCCTTCCAGGACCAGGCAGTCCAGAAACCACTGAGGAGACCAGAGAGGAGTCAGAATAGAGTTCATGCTGTTGGAGGTCAAGTGGAAAGACAGAAAATGGAGAGTAAAAAAGCTGACCTAGCCTGGCCTGTGTGGTTCACTGGTTAAGCATTGACCCATGCACCAAGAGGTTGCTGGTTTGATTCCTGGTCAGGGCACATGCCTAGGTTGTGGGCCCAATCCCCAGTGGGGGGTGTGCAGGAGGCGGCCAATCGATGTTCTCTCTCATCAATGTTTATATCTCTCTCTCCCTCTCCCTTCCTCTCTCTCTAAAATCAATAAAGAAAAAAAAAAGCTGACCTAAAGCTCTCTGCCATCTGCTTTTTGATGACACTGATTTTGTGAAGGCCCCATTGGCAACGTCAGACTGGTTCAAACCCCAGGGCAGCACCATCACCATGGGAACGGTCCCTGGCTCCTGTGCAAGGGGCCCAGAAGTGCAAAGAAAGATCCCACCAGGCTAGCGCTGACCCTAGCTTAGAGAACTTTGTGGCAGGTTCTGATTTACCCTCTGGGCCCCAAGCCCTGATTCGAGGTTTCTGGTGTGCCCCCCACACCCTCTCCCACTCCTGATCTTTAGAAGATGTGTAACTATCTGAAATGACCTTTGGTTGACTTATGTGTGTCTTGTCAATCTCCCCTCCATTGCAAACTGCATAAAAGTAGAGAAGCACAGTGCTGTCCCCATGCCTGGGAAAGAACTTGGCCCAAAGTAAACCCACAAGAAATGTTTGTCAGCTGACTGACAGACGGACACACTGGGCTGCCTAGGAAACCATCTTTTCCCATTCGATATTTAGGAAGATTGGTTCTGGGGGACCAGAGTCAATAAAGCCCACAATTTGCAGGCTACATTTGGGCAGGGAAAGTAATTGATCAAAGGCAACACAAAAGGGCAGGTGTTCAGCAGACTCTCCCCAACCCCCCCACCCCCACCCCAAGATCATGGCTTTAGGTTCACAGAGAGAAGTAGCCTGATGGCATGCCCATCACTCCCCATGGTGCGGCCTCCTTTGGAGGCGTTCTGGAGAAACTTAGTCACAGGCTCTGAGAGTCAGGAGGGACTAGGAAATGGATCTCACCTGCCATTCACTCTAGAAAACCTTTGTAGTTTCTGGAGAACACCTGAGGAGAATTTTCTCCTAGAAGCATCCACATCCCCTCAAACAGAGCTTCTGTTGGAAGTGCCTATATTGCCTTCATCCATGGGCCATGGCAAGTCTGAGGTATCCCCATCCATATGGGTGTGGGAGCCCCCAGAATTCAGGTCTTGATTTCATAATCATACGGAAGACTGTCTTCCTATCATTTTAAAGGAAAGTCAGATAAGTGGGTGAGGTGTCTCCAAGTCTGATTTCCAAAAACTACAAAAAATGTTTTCCTAGTGGAGTAATAAACAAACAAACCCAGACAGGAGAGCTCATTAACCTTTGCATCTCTAACACATAGCTGAGTGCCTTCTGCTCCAGGGCAAGGTAGCTCAGTGTGGGAGCGCTCATGGGTTATATTTGCTGTGAAAGGAGGCTGGGGTTTCCTAATGGTAGAAAAAAATCTCTCCTCTTCCTCCTCCTCCCACCCTCTTACTCTTCCTCCTCCTCTTTCCTCTTCCTCCTCCTTCTACTTTTCCTTATTCTTTCCCTCTCTCCTCTTCCTTCTTCTGTCCTTCCCTCTTTCCTCTCAGTTCCCTCCCTCTTTCTCTCCCCTTCTTCTCTTCTTCCCTCCCTACCCTTGTTTTTCCTTCACTCCTCCCTCTTTCCTTCCCTGCATCAATGTGCTGTACACAATAAGGCTTTGGATCCATTCCCTGGCATCCCCCAGAAGCTATTCCATTGTAATCCTCTTCTCAGTCAAAATGCTCTCCTCCTGGGGATCATGGAGCCAGTAACTTCAGTCTAAGTCTGGCTAAAATCCAGGAACCCTTTGTGGTCATCTGTGTGTGAGTCCTGCTGATTAGTTGTCCCGTCCTATCCTCCATTCCCCTTTGCTGGATTAAGTGGTTGAATCAGTCCTGAGACCATCCCCTGCAGTGGTGAGAAGAAGCGTCCACGGTGAGTCCATGGGACTTTAGGAGCTATTCACCTGTGATGGCTGAAAAGCAAGGCTGACATGGCACCTGTCCTGGTCTGGAGTGGGGGGAATGGGGTTGGGGCTGTGTTGAACTCAACTGTGCAGTGGGTTTGGGCCAGGCTTTTGAAATCCCTCCTGACTAGCACTAGCCTTGCCAAAGCCCCCACACATGGGCCGGGGCTTTGCAGCTTCCTGAGCATCAGAAAGAAGATTCCAGGAAAACAACTCTCTGATTTCCTCTGTCACCATTCTAGCTGAAATGTGGCCCCTTGGTCCGGCAGTACTGGGAGGAGCTATGACAGAAAATCCAGGGCCCTAGTTCTCTGGGAGACTTCCGGCTGTCATCAAGCCAGGCTTATCCATGTGACCAGCATGGGGGAAACACATCTAGGCTTGAAAAGGACCCATCAATACTGCCCTGTGTCACCTGGCACAATAAGACCCAGTACCATGACAATCACAGCTTTTGAAAAACGAGTCATTTGATTACCTCCTCCAATAAGCATGCTTATGAAAATCTACAGATTGCCTGGGACATCCTCCATAAGTGTCCGGTTACTGAGCAGCAATTTTCAGCCACCCCTTCCTCCTGACACTGAAAACATTTGTCATTTCCTGTTTTCTCCATTTTCCAAAGATTCTAATTGTCAGTGTCAAAAGCATCAACTGTTTTCTTGGGGCTTATCTTTGAAGCACATTGATTCAGAACAAAGGATGGGGGCCTCCGCAGGCAAAACAAAGGAAGCAGCCTCCTAGGGAGGCCTGAAGAGAATGCTCTGGCTGCTGGGCCAGGACCACAGGCCCAGGCCTAGAGCACAGAGCTGGGAGTATGGCCTCAGCGGAATGAAGAGACCCCACTTGACTGCAGTGCCCTAGGACCCTCCAGGACCCTAGAGGGCCTGGCCCACAGGTTGGATGTCAAGTGTGCCCTTTGGACTTGGGAGTATGTGTAACCATGCCACTAGCCAGGTTTTCCCTTCAACTCTAGATGCTGTGGGTTTTGTGCTTTAGATGAACACTAGCCAACACTCCCTTCTCCCTGTAACCCTGGACAATTTGAGAAGCATTCCCTTTTATCTGGCAGACACTACCCAGGTCCTCGCCCTTTTGACTTTCGTCTCCCATGCCTTTGAGGTGTCTTTCCTCTCTGTCTGTTTCCTTTTGGACTCTTCTTCCCTTCCCCTGCTTCTTCTTTGGCTGCATTCTGTAGCCTCCACCTGACCCCAGCCCTGTACAACTATGTTATTTGATGAAACTAACGGGGCAGCCAATGAAGATGTTAGTGTCTGTGTAGACCTAGCCGGCCACTAGAGCCTGTCCCCAGAAGCAGTAGACTGGACAGGCAGAAGCATTGGGTCTTCAGTTAAGAAACATGGCACTTCCTAGCCATGTTGCTTTGGGCAAGTCATATAACCTGTCTGTCTAAGCCTTAGATGTCATGTGAGTAAGCTGCAGTCTGTAGCTCTTCTGCCCTTAGCTCCTGAAGCTGGTGTAAGGATAGAATGGAAGAATACAAGTGAAAGGGCTGCCTCAGAAATGCCTGCCCATCCTGAGCATCTCAAGCAGATCCTAGCCCTCCCTCCTCCCCCTTCCTGATGGCCTGGCCTTGGGAAGTCATATAGCCCCTGTACTCCTCAGTGTCAAAATCAGTATCGCTGGGATAATAACATGCTTACTTTAAAGGATTGTTGGAACACAATATGAAATAATGGGTGCAAAGTACTTAGTACAGTGAGCATGCATGAAGGCAGTTCTGTCACCTCCATGCTTTAGCAGAAAGAGGGCAGCACCATGGGCTGGCTGAGAAACAGAACCTCCACTGCCCACATCCCAGCAGCCACAGGGGAGGGGAGCCAGAGCTTGGACAGGAAGCAGGCTAAAGCCAGGATGGTGAAATTGCTTCTAGTGTAGTCTGACTGGTGCCGTGTGTTTGTCCTCTCTGCCTTGACAGGAACTGAGGTCAGGAACTGCAGCCAGGCCTGGGAGCTGTGCACTCTCCCAAGTCCTGTCCCTCTACCTGCCCCCATCCCCCACCCCAATGTCAGCCCTCTAAGTGCAGAAAAGCAGGCCATCCCATGTTGTAGGGTCAAGTCTTCTGGCATCTAGGGGGACGTAGCTCAGAAAGTGGACCCAGTGAGGTATGCTCCCTGGTGGAACTACCTTGGTTGTTGGCACACGTGTGAGCAGTCTTCTGGAGAAAGGGTGAGAGATGGCAGTGGATAAACACTGGACTGGGAGTCAGAACTGGATCCCAGTCACAATCTGGCACCGAATGGCTGACGTTTTCTGTGCAAGGAGCAAGTCATGCCTTCCACGTGCTCTCATCTGGTTCTCTCCGGACTGTCCTCTTGAGCTGCTCCTACACTCTGTGCTGGGACTGCAGCACTGAAACTTGGCTCCTCCCCTTGCCTACCCAGCTTGGAAGTGGAGACAGGAAGCTCAGCCCAATTGTACATGCTGCAGCCAGTCAGGAGAACAAGGGAAGTTGGCAGTGAGTGACTACTCCGGGTGTCAGACAGTGCATCCATCTGACCGTGTGATCATCCTACTGTTCATGCCAGGACCACCCAGAATAATCCTCGGCCCTTTCCCCATGACAACCCAGCAGAAGCTGGGTACCCACTATCACATAGCCCAAAGTCTCCTCTGCCCCAGTCTTGGCATCCCTGGTTTGCTCAGCCATTCCTTGTCTGTGTGGTTTGGAGTCTGAGCCTTACCCCAATCACTTACTGTCCTGAATGCAACCGGTTTGTCTGGGTCTCCCTGATACTGGCATGCCCAGACTCTTGTTAGCACTATAGACATGGTCTGGCCAAAACAGAGTAGTGTAGGACTGTCACCTCCCTCCTTCTACATACTCTGCTTCTGGTAATGCAGCCTAATATTACATTTGGTATTTTGGTGACCACATCTCATTGCTGACCCATCCTGAGCAGAAGGTCATCCAAAATGCTTAAATCTTTTTTCTATGCACTCTTGCTGTTAAGCTCTGTGTCTCCTGCCCCATCCTATGCTGTCGCAGTTGAGTTTTTAACCCAGGTTGCAGTATCCTACTTTTATTTATACCTGTGGAGTTTTGCTCGGGAGGGTGGGGCATGCATGCAAGTGTGTGTTGGTGTATTCACTCATGCTTTCTGCTATACCAAAGCCAAGTCCTGGGTCCTCACACAGCGATGCCAAGGCAAATATTTCTTGGTAGCCATATTCTAACATGTCTTTTTCATCTTCTGTTTAGCAAGAGAAACAGAGATCAGGTCTTATGGCAATGACCCCTGAACAGAGGAGTGCATACATCGCCCAACAGATGTATCAATTTCAAGGTAAGCAGTTAAGATCAATTTTCCCATAGGGACAGGCTTTGGGATATGTATGTGAGGAGGTGGTGAGAATTTACTCCAGAGTAAGCAGTTACTGTGGGTGTTTCTGAAAGTGTTGAAGGAAAGAGGGGAGGTCTGCGAAGCAGTCAGTAGCACCCTGGTTGGACCTCTCACACTGGAAACTTAAGTAGGATTCCAATTGAAGGTCAGGTCTTAATGACTCCGGCATCACTGTTTAATTCAAGAGATTGATTAAACTAAATTAGGTACCTTAAAGCAGTTATTCTCAATGGGAGAAGGGCACACCCCCTATGGTTTTATCAGAATCAACTGATGGCTGCCACAACCCCAGGGTTCTGATCTTGCCCTTCTTGCCCCCATCCCAGTGACCTTCTATTCTAATGGGATCCTGGACCATCTCTCAAGTGTGTGCAATGAAAAAGGTGTTGAAGCTTTGCCTCAAAGATTCTGTGGTGGGGGCCTCCCAGAGTCTACACAGATAGCAGGGTCCCCACCTTACCATGGCAGCTATGAATGTAATCAACTTGTATTGGTCGGAGATACAGCTGTTTGCAAAAAATCAGTCATGGTCCCTACTTCTCAGAGCTTCCATACTAGTCTGGGAGGCATGTGGTAAGCAATCCTTACCAGCCAGTAGTGGCATTGTGCAAGGCCAAGGGTTCCCTCATCTGGGGCTCAGTGAAGGTTGCTTGCCCTCCAACAGGTGGTCAGCATCTTCATTTTAGCCAATGCCACTATCATGCCATCGCTCCTCCATTCCCATGCAAAATCCCGTGTTCCTTTGGGCCTAACATCAGCTGAATATCCCACCTGCCCAGGAGGGACAGGGCAGACAAGTTCCAGGAAGGCCATTCTATCTGTCAAGGGATGGGCAATGCCAGGCCTATGTACAGAGCACTGAGTATAAAAGCAGACCGAGACCATGGCCTCATGGAGCTTACAATCTAGTTGAAAAGGCAAACAAATAAGCTGGCATTTTTCATCCAATATTATCTGTACTTGATGGGGTGGGAGGGGCTGTGTGAGTACAGAACCAGGAGTGTAAGAGGGCTCCTTCGAAGAACTACAGTCCAGGCTGAGGGTGGAAGAACAAGGGGAGTTGAGAAGAGTTGGGGAACAGGGGATGCTCAGTAGGAGCCAAGGGTGGAAGGTGAGAAATCAGTGCAGAGCTGGTACTACCCACCAGCAACTGCAGCCAAAGTTGAGGATCCCTTTGGAACTGAACCCCCTTCTCTTTTTCTGTAGCTGTCCAAGATCAAGTCACCTCCAAGTGTAGCCAGAACAAGGAAATCCCCCCTTCCAGCCAGCATATGATGCCACCCAGAGCTGAGTTACTTCAGAACAATCTGAGTCCAGGAATGATCCCACCCAGCCAGCACCAGAGCCATGAGGACATGATATCACCGACCCCAGGCAAAAAACAAGGGATTTTCAACTCTAGCCCCCTGTATTCCATTCCCTTATGCTCAGGCCAGAACCCCCTGGTAAGCCTTGATTCTGGCTGCCGGCATACACAGATGGCCAAGGCCTCCCCCTCGGGAGTGCCCTTACCCAGATTCTGTCCCAGCCCAATGGGCAGCCAACCCCTGAGTCCCCACCAGCGCAGACAGCCCTGTGTGCCAAGAAGGTCCACCATGTTCAACAATGCCACATGGGTGGTGGCAGCAACTGCAACCCCATCGGTTTCAAGAGAACCACCCCAGAGCGAAGTAGATAATAGCATCCAGCAGCAATTTAATAGCAACTCTATCTTCGCAAAGACACCTGTGAGAGTCTCCCTGCTAGCCCCGGCCTGTCCATCACAGCAGGCAGTTGTACCTCCTAATCAGGGAACCCTAGGAGGCAGGCCTGGCCAGAAGGTGAATGCTGCCCTGGCCAATCCCAGCTTCAGCCTCAGACAGAACCCTGTGCGGGGACCTGTGACTGTGCTGAACGCCACAAAGTCCCTCCAGCAGGGCATAGCCAGCTTCGGTTCCATGAGTCCCACACAAGGCATTGAGCCGCCACCAAGCTATGTGGCTGCTGCTGCCACTGTAGCTGCTGCCTCCGCTATCGCTACTAGCCAGTCCCCAGGTCCATTCAACAGAATGGGTTCCACTACTAAGCTGTCATCCTATGACTTTTTGCTCCAGCCCCAGCCCCCACTAAATGATCTGGTTTCACCCCCTGACTGCAGTGAGGTGGATTTCATTGAAGCTCTCTTGAAAGGCCCCAGCACGAGCCCAGATGAAGACTGGGTATGCAACCTGAGGCTGATTGATGACATTTTGGAAGAGCAGCATGCTGCTGCCCAAAATGCTGCAGCCAAGAATGCTGACCAAGTTACTCAGAATAGTATCCCCAATGTTGACATCACTTTAGGGAGTGGTGTGAATCCATAGCAAATTCACAACTGCCCCAGACAGCCACACAAGTGTTTCCTCATTACAATCTGAGTGTCATTAGTCCAGGCCCATTCCTTTCTCTACCTATAACAAAATGGAAAGCTGGTGATTTTTCAAAATACCTGTACATATTTGAAATTTTTGTAAATGGTTTTCCTAAACATTAATGACAGAAGTATTTATACTTCCTTTTCTGACTTTGTAAATAAAGTGACAGCTTTGGTTTCAGTACAGTTGTGTTGCTTATGCATTGTTTGTGTTTATTATACATTGTTGCCAATATACAGACCTTGTTGTTCACTCCAGTGATATCTAATAAGCCAGGTGTCTGAGTCACTTATGGTTTTGATGCAACAGATGTGGATGTGACCAAGAAGTGTTGTACAAGCTAACAAATGCCACATAGAAAATCACTTGGCCATTTACTTCCATTTTCACAGAATATGTGATCGCCTGGTGTAATTCTTAATGTCTTTTGCAAAGCTTTCAGTCTCTGATAGCTCTTTCCTGATAAGCACATTACAGCAGAGGCTGCTTTTATTGTAAGTGCCCCACAGAGGAAATTTGCAGGGAGGCTGAGAGACTTTTGTAGGTTTTGGAGAGGTGATGAGAGAGAATATGAGCTGAACACACTCTGAGCTGTCCACCTTGAGGATCTAGAGTGTCCTCTCTTTATCATTCAGATAAGAGAACCTCAGCTTTGCACCTCTCTAGAGGCACCCTTGCAAGGTGAAGGTGAGATATGCCTGGTTTAAAGCCTTTCAGTACTTGTTTTGATCTTAAGGCATTGTGGTTTGGGGTAAATACGTCTGTAAACATTAATACTTGATTTTTGGTTTGTCTTTGATGGTTTCTATCTGCAATTATCATCATGTATATTTCAGTATCTGTTACAGAAAACCCACGCTCACTGTCCTGTAAACTTTTCTCAGTGTTCAGACTCTATGTAATCACATTTTAATTGCCACCTCGTATTTCGCCTCTACGTTTGAAATCTGGCATCTCTTTCAAGCCAGAAATAAACAGCCAGGAGAAAAGTGCCTTCGTTTTCATTTTTCAAGGGAGCATTCAGTACCTACAAACCCATGTCAGTGAAGCCAGCTAGTGCCTTTGGTTCTTTCAGAGGCTACTGATGTCCTACGCATCAGAAAGATGCTGCAGGGAGGGGCACAGGGTGAGAAGTTTATGTAGGTAAGCTGTGGTCATTTCACATCACAGCATAGAAGCTTGTCATTTTGGGTCTCAGCCCCTCATTTTATAGAGAAAGAAGTGGGACTGGAGAGTACTAAGGTAACTGCACTAGGTGGCAAGGGGAGGCTTGCACTGAGAATCTAAACTCTGCACCACCATACTCTTTCAGCTGAGAGGGTGACAGGTGTAAATAAAGTATCAACTTCTCCCATGTAAGGGACACCCATATAGAGTGGCTGGAGATGGGGTGTGTACCTTGAGGCAGGTGGCATGTCTGCTGCACGGGAGAGTGAGGTTCCTTCACTTCACAAAGACAATCAACAAGGCCCTGGTGAAGCCACTGGGTAGCTGACCACCCCTGAAGTGTGTGTGTGTGTGTGTGTGTGTGTGTGTGTGTGTGTGTGTGTGTGTGTGTTGGGGACAGGGGGAGGAGTGAGGAGGGTCATCTCACTTCCCATTTCCCAAAACCCTGATCATCCTGAGTGCTGGAGCAGAAAGAACTCAACAGAGAGGTGCAGGGGGTACAGGGGGCAGGTCAAAGTCCCCATGGCTTAGCTTCATGTCCAGGACCACAGCAGAAGGAGAGTCTTTGGGAGAGTCTTTGCTCCAGTTTGCCTAACTGTCCAAACCTTGCCAAGCTCCACCCAGTCTCCTTTAGCCCTACCCTGTCCCACTCCCCAGCATTTGCAGCAAGTGGGCTGGCTGCTGGTTGTTTCCAATATAAACTATATGAAAACAACAGACTTCTGTCACCCTACACTAAGGCCACCCCCTCACAGCAAGAAAGTGGCTTCCACAGAGCTTCATCTGAATTTGACTTATGGTTGGGCCTCATTTCCAGGGGACCCTAATAAGATAGCTGGGACCTGTGCCTCTCCCAGGGGTGATCATGAGGTGAGGTGCAGATGACAGGGGTTGCAGGTGGAACCACATCTCCTCAAAGGTAGCAAGGAAACTAGCTGGGACACCACTTCCCCATATGCTATAAAAGCATAGCTGAAGCACCAGATTGGGATCAGATATAGTCACAATGGAGTACATCACATTTATTCCCCTAACTGGCCGGGAGAGTTTTTATACCTCATCCTCAAAATACAAAATGTTCCAACATAGTGGCATGTTTGGTGAGGCCTGTGCAACGAAACAGGCCTGTTATGTCCAGAAGAACCTAAAATGCTCTAGGAATATGCCCACACCCACCATTCAATGACTGTGACTGAGGGCAAAGATCAACAGGAGTGGATGTAGGCTTCCCCAGCCCATGGGCTAGAGGGGTCATGGAAACAGTCATTGCCCAAAAGCCCTGGCTCTCTACCCACTTGTTCACACAGGCCCCTCCTGCTTCCCACAGAGCGTTATTTGTAGGTCTGAGTAAAGGATGTGTCCCACAGCTGTCCCTCAGCTTCAGTCATCACTCCCTATCATGATCTTTGCTTCTGTTCCCCCTGCCCCTCAAAGGCAGCACCTCCTCAGGAAGGCTCCCAAGAGCCATCCTCACTGAGCCTCTTGGTGTTGCCTCAAGTGTCCCAGTGGTGCCAGGTAATAGACAGGCCCTGGCTTCCCCTCAGGGCCACACTGAGGCACTTGGATCCACCTCTCCTGTACCCTCTCTCTAGTGAGCTCAGGAGCAGCAAGGGTTGGGCCAGGTGCCCTTCCTTGGCTCTGTGTTGGATCCAACTGCCCAGTGATTATTGCTTAGTCAGCCATTTGGAGTACTAAAGCCATGCCCTGTAGATTCCCCAGCCCTGCCATCCCAGTGGGGCTTCCTCAGCCTGCCAGAGGGATTCTGGGTCGTTGCTGCCCCCACTCATCTCTGCTGGTCCTCAGAGCCCCAAAATAAAACTAAGTTTGGCCTACTAGGCTGGTCCCAGCTTCCATTCCCAGAGGGCTCATTTCACACCACGACCATGAGATAACCTCAAGCCTGAGCCAGTGTGAACAGCAGTGTAGACAGCTCCCTGAGCACTGTTTGCCACCTGACTCCCGCCTGGGCTCACTGCTTCCTAGTAGTCCTTTCCCATCTCCATTCCCACTATGGTTGTCCCAAGTTGCTCCTTTAAGGAGATACTAACTCTCACCTTTCTGCCATTGTACCTACAACCTCTCTCTGCTGGATTCTTCCCTGAAACTTTCAACTGGGTCATGTTAAAAAGCCATTCAACACAACAGTCCATCCAGCTACAGCTCAAGCTCCTTGCTACCCTCCCCTCCCACTCATCCCTTCAGCTTCCTACCACCCTCCCCTCCCACTCACCCCTCAACCTAGAGTAATCTGGTTCCAGTCCCCTTTCTTTCCCCCAAGTACGCTGGTCAAAATACAAAATTCCTTCTGGCCATAAATCCCATGGAAAGTTTTCAGTCCTCAGTAGACTCGCCCCTTCAGGAGCACTGGACTCTCCTTCCTTCCAGAAAAGTGCTGGCCTTGGCTCCTGGGATACACAGTCCCCTGGGACCCTTCTTCCCCTCTGGCCTGCAGCCTGGCCCTCTCTCCTGCTCTGAAGGCCACTCTCTTCTGCTCCTTCCATTACTTCCTCTCATTTGACTAGGCCATTTTTACCCTCTCCCTATCTTCCAGTTTCTTCCCCTGGACAGACAAATAGGTCCATATGCCTGCATCTCAGCATCTTGGCCTGGTCAAGAGGAGCATGGTACGTCTGGGCAGAGGCCTACACTTCAGTCCCCAGGGGAATGCTAGTGGACTGGGTTGCACACTGAGCTAAAGCCTTCTAGGGTCCTTGGAAAAAGTGCAAGAGCTTGGAGGCTGCTGGATGTCCCCCATGAAAAGGGTTCACCCTTATCCTGCTTCAGACAGCAGCCTTGACTGGAATCCCTCATAGGCCCCCCCAGCTTCTGAAAGCCCTTCCCTGAGAGGGCTGTGAGGAAGAAGGCACTCAGCTAATAGTGGCTCCTAGGAGCTTTCAGGGAGGTGTCTGAAGGCCTCTCCATGAAGGCGGGGGTGAAGAAACAAACCACAATCATTACTGGGAGGTACTCTTTCCACACTCTATCCCATTACCCCCACCCCAACTGTGATTTCACCTCCAGGGAAAATGCCAGAGGTCCCCAGGGAGGTAAGTGAGAACTCAGGGGCTCCCTCTTCCATTAGAGCAGGCTCAGTTCCTTGGAGATCTTAGAGCCGAGAACTGTGGATAAGATACTATCTCTCACTTGACCTTCAGCCTAAGAAGTCAGGGGATCTGGAAGTAGAAGTGGAATTCTGAAGAAGCTCATAATGCTGCCTTCTCTAGTGTGTGGTCAAGGATGTTCCAGGAAGAGGAAACAGTAAGTACAGATGCTAGGAGGAATGGAAAAGAAGCAGGTGGATGGCTCCAGTATGCAAGAAAAGGGCAGGCAGGAGAAAGATTGCAGGGGTGGGCAGAGCCAGAGCATGCAGGGCCCTGCATGCTGTCTTGATTCCACAAGGGAAGCCTTGGGTCACTCCGGTAACTGTGTGGAGAATGGACTCCAGAATGAATGAGGGAGGCCTGTAAGGAAGGCCTCTATGTCTAGGGCTTCTTTCTGCAGATCTCCCATGGACACCTCCAGTTCAGGAGGTCCAAACTGAACTCATCATTCTTCCAAGCCTGAGTGCCCTCCTGCTCAGTGGTAGGCAGGCATCACACCGCACTGCCCCACTTTTAAGGCCCCAAATCCACTTGGTCTCCAAGTCCAGAGCCTGGGAGTCATCCTGGAAATTTGTCTTTTTCTAATCCCTTCTGTATCTTGGAAAGATGGGATATCTCTTCCATATTAGTCTTCAAAATCTCTATGATCACAATAAAAAATCCCAGCAGGATTACTTTCTGGAACATTCCAAAATGATTTTGTATGATTCATCTGTGGGACAACAAAACAAAAATAGCCCGGAAATTTCTAATAAAGAAAAAAATCAAGAAAGGGTTAGCACTACCAGATATTAAAGTGTATCATGAAGCTACTGTATTTAAAACAATATGGCCTTGACACAGGAAAAGACAGACGAGTCAGTGGAAAGGAAATAGAAGCATGCATGGAAATTGAGACAGAGAGAAAGGTGACATTTCAACTCAGTAAGGGAGACTCGGTACATGGTGTTGGAAAACTGACTTGCTATTTGGACAATAAATGTGGATCCTCTACGTCACTCTTGACATCAAGATAAATTTCAGATGATTTGAAGACTAAAATAGAAAAAAGAGCCCATAAAAGCACTATAAGAAAACAAGGGTGGATATTTTTAGAATATCAGGGTAGATGAAGTTTCTTCAATTATGGCATGAAACCCAGAAGCCATAAGGAAAACACTGATGAAATTGCCCACATAATATTTTAAAACTTGCATACAAAAAAATGCACCATGAGATAAAAAGATAAATGACATATTTTCAAAAAATTGAACACATGGCAGACCATTGCTGTTATACCTAATACAGATAAAAGTAGTTTATTGTCCACAAAAAGGCAAGTACAAGAATTTTATAGCAACCTTATTCACAGTAACAAAAACTTGCAAACAGTCTGGGTGTGTATCAATAGGAGAATGGATAAGCTAATTCTGATATGTAAATACAATTCAATACTACTCATCAGTACACAATGATATTCCTCAGCAATGAAAAGGAACGGACTATTGATACAGGCTACAACATGCACAAATTTCACATGCATTATGCTGAAAAGAAGCCAGACACAAAAGCACACATATGATCCCATTTATAGATGTAAGTAATCCATGGTGAAAAAATCAGAACAATGGGACACTCAGGGCGGGTATGGGGGTTTATGGAAAAGGAGCACAAAGGAACCTTCTGGGATAATGGTAAATTCTCTTAGGTGTAAATTACATAGGTGTATACATTGCCAAAACTCAAACTATGGTTCACTTAAGATCTGAACATTTTATTTCAAGTTAATTTTACCTAAAATATTAAAATCCTAATCAAATATTGAACCCTAGTACTCATGTCTGCAACTTACTCTGAAACACATAAAAAAAAAAAGGATGATTAATGTATGGATACAGGGATGAGTAGAGAGATAGAGATGTGATAAAGGAAATAGAGTAGCATGTCAGTGGTAGAATCCAGGAGGTGGATCTACAAGGATTCAATGTACACTCCTTACAACTTTTCTGATTACTTAAATTTTCCGTAATAAAATATTGAGGAAAATATTTTTTTAATTACAGAGTCACTTTTAAAGTAAAAATCTAGCAATCTGAGGTAGGGGAAAAAAGGCCACAGAGACCAAGTTTATATTTTGGAAGAGGAAGAAGAATGATGTTCAATTTTCCTACAGCCTCTTTTCCAGGGGCCAGTATAGCTTTGCATAAAACCACAGGGAATGCAACAGCCACTCCCTATGTGAGACAATCAGACAGGTTGGTCTTATCTTACCTATTCTGACAACATTTTATGGAAACTGATCACTGAAACCATTGTTCACCTGTTTTGCTCAACTGAATTATCTCTGTATTCTCAATATTTTTGAAATTGTTCTTTTTAAAATTTTCCATTTTTATCTTCTTATTTAAATTACTTACCTTAATAAACATTTATTATTTTGTATGAACTATATGAAAAATAAAAATAGAGCTCCTTCAAATAACTAGGAAAAATATGAACTACCCAATGAGGAGGAAATGAGCAAAAGACATGAATAGTCAGTTAATAGAAGAAATGCAAATTGCCAGTGAACATGGAGAGGATGCTAAGTCTCCCTCATAATGAAAGAAATGTCAATAACACCAATGACACTCTGCCATGTCATCTCTATCAGATTGGCCCCAAATGTAACAACTGATAATAGGTGCTATGGCTAGAGCATGGGCACACAGGCCATTTCTCTCCTTCACTATCAGTTGGAAGACAAACACATGCAACTGTTGTGGAGGCAGTTTGGCAATTCTCAGGAGAGTTTCAATTCTGGCTGTTCATTGAAAAATATACCTGCCTGGACTCTAACCTCAAAGAATATCATTTAGAGGTGCTAGGGTAGGGCCTAGGAATCTGTATTGAAATTTCCAAGATTGAGAATAACTGGCTTGGCTTTTGACATGATAAGAATCTGTTACAAAAAAACTCATAGGGGTGTTTAAATATGTGTGCACAAAACTGTTGATTACAGCATTGTTTGACCTAACCAAAAACTGGGAACAACCTAAGTGTTCCCAATTGAGAGTGATTAAAGCCACTCAGTGGAGGACTGTGCAGCTGTTAAAAAACACATAGGAATTCCCATCTGTTGGAAGTCTGGGTTCCACTGCCCAAACTCATCTGGAATCCTTTCCAGGGCAACTTGTACCAATTTGAGAGCCTCAAGCATCACCTTCCTAATTCTGATCCAAGCAGAGCTTCAATCTATAACTGGACTTCTGTGGGAGCCACCACAGAAGTTCAACCTAGTCTGGGATCCTGAGTCTTCCCAGACACCTTCAAAAGAAAATTCTCAGGAAGACATAACGTCTTGTCATCCTTCCACCTCAGAAATGCTGATAAAGGGCATCAGAAACTTGATCCTTAGTCCTAGTACCAGCTACACCCCCGCACCCACCCTGCAAACCAGAATGGCTGCTTCAAGAGCAGGACATTGAAAAAGAGATGCAGCAAAAGAAGCCATTAGAGCAGCCATGGTTACTTTGGACGTTGAAAGACTAATAAAACAGAGAGCCCTCACCCAGCACCTAACACTCACTCAGCATTTCTGTTATCAGAGTTAACTGAGACTTGAATTTGAATATCATCATTTTATTAAGTGTTCTTCAAACCTTAGAGTGAGGAAACCATCCTTGACCCATCCTCTGCATGAATGGCAGTTAAGGGCCTCAATAACTTGACCATCAATTCTTCTATTACCTACTGGATGAGTTCTTCCAACAGCAGGACAAAGAAGAAAAGATTCATGCAAAAAATCATCAGAAATGGGACTTGGCACTTCTCCAAAAAAAGAGAAACTCCAAGGCATCCAACATTGGCATTTAAAAGCTTGTCTTGCCCAAAGGATGGGAATGCAATTGAATACAGGTGTGGATAGCAATGGTGCCTTGCAAAGATGCTTTCTGGGAATTGAAAACAAGGAAGAATGGACAGAATTAGGCCAAAGAATTATGCTTACTAGAGTCATTGGTCACTCTTTTGGCACATTGCACGTGTGTCTTCAGATTCTAAAGTTGATAATAAGATGAAACCAGTAATAAGGGCATGAACCAAAAGATTGGTGGAGCAAACAGATGTGGAAATAGACACTGGTGTTTCTATATGGTATTGTTTAAGTCAAATATAATTGCAATACAGTACATATTTTCCTGCTCCATACCAATTGTCTCAATTCTCAGTACTAAATAAATGTTTAAAGGAACTTACCGTTAAAATTCAATTTTGTGCTCTGGCTGGTTTGGCTCAGCGGTTAGAGCATCGGCCCATGGACCAAAGAGCCATGGGTTCGATTCCGGTCAAGGCCATGTACCTCGGCTGCAGTTCATCCCTGGCCCTGGTTGGGGTCGTGTGGGAGGCAACCAGTCGGTGTGTCTCTCTCTCTCTCTCCCACTTCTCCCTCCCTCCCACTCTATCTGAAGATAAATAGAAAAATATCCTCGAGTGAGGATTAACAAGTGTGTAGCAGGAGCATCCCCAACCCCACATACTTGATATCACCACAATGCAAGCTCTCCCTGCTCTGCACTGCATAGCATCCTGCATCATCATTTTAATTTGCCTTTCAAATGATAGGAAGAAAAGTGGGCTTCAAGGCACCATTGCTTGTCCTCTAACCTCCCCTGAGGTAGGGATGACTGAAGAAGCCAGGCCAGTATCCATGCTTGAAATTGAGAATAGGGGGCTGTAAGGAGAACATTCAGAGAGAGAGAGAGAGAGATTTCCATGAGAGTTCTTGCCAACTGCAATAACTTGGTCTGCCAATCAGGAAGAAGGTACCCAAAGCTGTTACCAAAAGTTGTCCCTCAAGCAAAGACAAGAGGGGTTGTGATCCTATTTTGTTGTTGTAGTTTTTGAAATTGGGGAGCTCTGTCCCAAGCAGGTTCAATTTGTCCCAGAGTCAACTGGCCCACATTTGAAAGGGGATCAGGCTGGGTTGTCCCAAGACTGAGATTGCAATGGTTCTATTGATTTATACACAAGGTTTTCCAAGTCCCAGACTCCAGAAAGCTCTTACTGGCCCCATCTGCCCGGCTTTGGCTCCAACCTCCAGGCCACTTCCACAGGCAATCAGCTCTATTTCTTTTCTTTAAAGTGGATTTTCCTCCTTCTCTTTCCAATCCCTCACATCATGTGGCTACAGGAGGGGGCTTCTCCTTTAAAAAATCCATAGCTGCTGAAGCTGCTGCTGGTTCTCTGTAATTTGAAATCTTCTGATCATTGATGATGCAAGACATGGGGCATGGGGCCCTCATGGAAATGCAGCATCCTCATTCCTGTTCTCTGGGTAACTTTGCCTTTGAATATGATAAATCATTCTTCTTGCATTCAGTAACATAGCCCATAGTCAGCAACAAATTAGGACATGTGTGGGCCTTTCAAAGTGTTTCCCAGAGCCCTGGTCACCCTGCCAGCCTCCCATCTAGAGCCCTGACTCCTTCTAAGTGGCTACGGCTGCAAAGCTGTTCTGGGTACAAAAGGTACAGGCTTGGCACTCTGACTACCTTGGCCTTCAAGCAGCAGTGAGAGGATTCCACAAGCGTGGATTCAGGCCAAAGGCAAAGACCTGGCTTCCCCAGAACCTCATGGGACTTGGACACTGTGAGCCAAGATGCAGTATAGTTCAAGCGTTAAGAACTGGAACTCTGGTGCCCAGCCTCTGGATTCAAAACATGGTTCCACCACTTGTTTGCTTTATGTCCTTGGGCAGATCAGTAAAACACTTAAGCTCTCTGCCCCAGTTTCCATATCCGCCAAATGAAAATAATAATAGTATCTACACCTAATAGAGATGTTGTGAGGGATTAAAGACCAATATATTCTTCAAAAATTAAACCTAGAGTTACCACATGACACTCTTGGGCAATGGCCAAGAGAAATTTAAACAAATGTCCACATAAAAACTTGTACACAGATGTTCATAGCAGCATTATTTATAATAACCAAAAAAGTGGAAACAACCCAAATATTCATTGACAAATGAATGGCTAACAAATATGGTTTCTCCATACTGTGAAATATTATTCAGCCATGAAAAGGAATTAAATTCTGATCCATGCTACAACTTGGATGGACCTTGAAAACATTGTATTAAGTGAAAGAAGCCAAACACAAATGTTCACATATTATATGATTTAATTCATTTGAAAGTCCAGAATAGGCAAATCCATAGAGACAGAAAGCAAATTAGTGGTTTCCAAGGGCTGGGGACCATAGTGGGATAGAGGAGTGACAGGTAAAGGGCATAGGGTTTCTTTTTGAGGTGATGAAATGTTCTAAAATTGACTGGGGTGATGGTTGCCCATATCTGTGTATACGCTAAACACCATTGAACTGCACACTTTAAATGACTAAAATGTATGTTGTGTGTTGTCTGGCCGGTGTGGCTCAGTGGTTGAGCATCGACCCATGCACCAAGAGGTCACCAGTCCGATTCCCAGTCAGGACACATGCCCAGGTTGTGGGCCAAATCCCCAGTGGGGGGCATGCAGGAAGCGGCCAATCGATGTTCTCCCTCATCAATGTTTCTGTTTCTCCCTCTCACTTCCTCTCTCTCTAAAATCAATAAAGGGGAAAAAATTAAAATAAATAAAATAAAATGTATGTTGTGTGAATTATATCACAACAAAACTGGTTTAATAAAACAAAAATGTTATGTTACTTAGAACAAACTGTTCATCAAAAAATGAAATACAATAAGCTGTCTTTTCCCATTGAAATAAATTTTTAAAAGAAAATCAATACTTGTGAATCCTAGAGAACAGTGCTCAATACCTAGCTGTTCTCTCCTAATCCTCATTCCCCTGAAGGGATTTGAATGCAAAGCCCCAGCACATGGTTCTCTACCTCTGGGTACAACCTGCATAAGCTAGGCTGTCAGGATCAAGACATCAAACCATCAGATGGGGGCTTTGCCCAGGAGGGGATCTCCTGTTGGAGGGACAGAGGCCTAAAAGAGAGGAGACAGTGGTGTGGGTTCAGGGAGACTCAACCAAACATCTGGTCTGGAAATCCTTCTTTATATTTGCAGAGATAAAAAAAAAAAAGTTTACTGTGTACAGGCAACCACATGGCTTTCTCTTCAAGTCTGTCAAGAGCTCAGGATCATGAGCTAGGGTTGGCCTGAGCCTGGAGACAGAATTCCCTGAAAGAAAGGGGGTTGCTACGCATCCCCTCTGTCCCATCATTCTCTTTTTCAAGTGGTTATTTCCACTTGGTGACATTAGCTTGTACCTTTGCAGTGTGAGGTTGTCTCTTGCATGAGAAGTAATTTAGGAATTGAGATGTTCTTCTTATGTCTAACAGCTGGTAGTATTAAACCTGACCCCTTAAGCAACAGGCCCATCAGTTTTGAAGTCATCAAGTGTTAAGCTGGGCTGGAAACATACCCCTTGCTCTGTCCTTGACATCTTCCATGCCCTTCATCTCCTTCTCAACTTTGGCACTACTGGCCCATTTTCAACAATCTGTGCCTATCATGCTGGGGACAAACCCTACCTTCCACCCTCATATGTGTTCTTTTCAAATGGGAGCTCACTGGTTTCATTAACTGCGTTTTAAAAATCTCCAGTGAGATGATTTGTAATTGTAAAGACAAAATGTCCTTCCTTGGGCATTGCCATACTAAAAATTTATTAATGTGTTTTTCTCATTCACATTTCCTTGTGGGTGATATTCCACCCACAATATTCCAATAACAGAAAGAATATAACAAGAAACAGACTCAATAGATACAGAGAACAAACTGACAGCTGTCAGAGGGGAAGGGGGTTGGAAGGCTGGGAGAAAAAGGTGAAGGAATTAAGAGAAAAAAAAACACGTATAGATACAGAGAACAGTCGTATGGTGATTATCAGAGGGAAAGCAGTGTTGGGGGAGGTAGAAGAGGGTAAAGGGGGGATAAATGGTGATGGAAGGAGACTTGACTTGGGGTGGTTAACACATAATAGAATATACAGATGATGTAGTGTAGAATTGTACAACTGAAACCTATATAATTTTATTAACCAATGTCACCCCAATAAATTCAATTAAAAAATAAAATAAAATAAAGATAAAGGCAGTTTTTAATACCGAAAATTAGATTTTTGTGTCCAAGACCAGACAATCATCTTGAAAGCCAGGCTTTATCTACAGAGAAAACATTTTTCTAAATTTGATGAGATGATCAGTTTTATGTGTCACCTTGGTTAGGCTTTAGTCCTCAGTTATTTAATTAATTCTCATTTAAGTGTTGCTATGAGGGTATTTTGTAACTGTGGTTAACATCTACAATCAATTCACTTTAAGAAGATTGTCCTCCATATCTGTGTGGGCTTCATCCAATCAGTTGAAAGGCTTTAAGAGCAAAGAGTAAGGTTTCCCTGAGGAAGAGGACATTTTCCCTAAAGGCTACAGCATCAGCTCTTGCTAAGTTTCCAGCCTGCTGGCCTGTCCTGCAAAGTTTGGCCTTGCCTAGCCAGCCCCCACAATCACATAAACCAGTTCTTCATAATAAATACACACACACACACACACACACACACACACACACACACACATACACACACACTACTGGGTCTGTTTCTCTGATAGCACACCAGCCAATACATTTTCCATTATTATCATATCAAGAACCAAACTCGTTTTCTTATATGCTAGAGGTAGCAGAATCTCAGGATATGATGAAAAATAGGTGAAAAATGCTTCCCTCCATCTCTCCTCCACTCTACTCAGGCCAAAGGGATGGCAGGAAAAGGAAAGAATAGGGAGAAGTAAACACATGGGTCTAGAGTCCCATGAGGGCTATCTGCAGACTAGGGGCACATTGGAAGGTTTTACAGAGAAGCTGAAAGCTAAGAGCCCTGTCCCACTCTCTGCTGTCTGAGAGTCTGGGAGAAGCCCAGGGTGATAGAGGTGTGAAAGCCCAGAGATAGCAGGGGGATAGGAGACCAGGCCTGTCTGGGATGCGATCTTGGAAAGCAGCATGGAAAGGGGTATTCACCTTCAGGTGTGACTTGGAGGTAGAGTAACTTGACAATACCAAGGCACCATTAATTAACAAGGGTAAAGCTTGCTTCCTTCCCTGGCATGAAGGCTCACGAGCAACAATAGAGCTGTTATGTCACCTGATGAAGTGACCTTTTACTTTGTACATGTACATATTTTGAAGAGTTGCTTGGGTGTAAATTTATAATCCCATTTAAGCACTCTTAGGCACTTGGCATATCCCACACTCTGAGTTCAGAGCCGTAGGACATATGGTTTTCGTCCCTTCTCTTACTAACACCCAGGAGCTGGTATTATGATGTCCTTTTCACACAAGAGATAGCTGGAACTCAAAGAAGTAGAGTGACTTGCCCTAGGTCACGTGATTCATAAAAGTGGAGTTAGGAAGACCCCTCTGGTGCAATCCGTCCCTCTATTCTTAGCCACTAGGCACCACAGCTGTGAACAGCCAAAGATACCATTTAAATACACTGCTCCACCCAAGCACAAGCACGTAAGGCTGCCACCTGCTCAACCCCTGCTCAAAAGGTTCACCTTTGGGTATTGTTCTAGAGGTCGAAGAGTTATAGTTAGAATGGTGACCACCACTCCCTCATTTACCAATAAAGAAGCTGCAGAATGAAAATGTGGTGCCTCAGCTCAGGTCAAGGAAGTCACTTTCCCCTTCTACAATCCATTGGCCCAATCCATGGTGGATGAGTGACCCCCAGGGAGTGCAACCTCTGTGCCAGGATGTGCTTGGTACCTGGATGGGAAGTGAGTAGAGACCCTGCCAAGTTACCTGTCAAAAGTGCCATAGTTCTGCTAGCCTGATATGGAGACAGTATCTGCCTTGCTCCACCTTGAGATGAATGAATGGCATCACTAGGCCAGAAATTTTGAAGGTCAGTGGGCATCTCACCACAGCCCAACAGGCCTGTTGTTATGACAGGATTACTGAAATCATCAAGATGGGGCCACCATCTCAGCTCAAAGAGATCTGTGAGGAAGCCCCTTGTCTTAGTCAGCTCAGACTGCCATAATAAAATACCATAGACTGTGTGACTTAAACAACAGGAATTTATTTCTCACATTTCTGGAGGATGGGAGTGTAATATCAAGATGCTAGTAGATTCAGTTCCTGGTGAAGGTCCCCTTCCTGGCTTGCAGATGGCTGCAATCTTGCTGTGTTCTCACATGGTAAAGAAAGCTCTGGTGTCTCTCCTTATAAGGGAACCAGACCTATCAGATTAGGGCCCCATCTTTATGATCTCAATTAACTTTGATAATCTCTTCAGAGGCCCTATCTCCATATACAATCACATTGGGGGTTAAGCCTTCAACATACGAATTTGAGGGAACACAAACATTCAGTCCATAACTGAACATCCACCTATCATTGTAATAGTCCCAGGTCATCTGTGTTCCAGGTAAAACACAAAGCATGAGGACTTTGCCAAGTCCCAGCAGACTAATTTACTCCATTGTGTTAAATGCCTTTGCTCAAGAGTGTCCTGATGGGAAAGAAACAAAGCCTATGTGCATGGCCAAAGTTGACAGGATTTTTTACTCCTGTTTTAACCTTAGCAGGCAAATCTTACAGTGCCCAGCATGCACCTGCACAATCATAGTGCAGTGTGGAGGGCATGCTCATAAATGTCAGCAGAACAGAATTCTGTCATCACCAAAATGGCATCCTACAAACTCAAAGGCAGCAAGACAGGCAGCACCAAAATGTCAAAAAGACTCCTGGCAATTTCCAAAACTGCTCCCTGGTGAAGCAGGCTTTTGATTCACTCACGAACTCAACTGAACCCCTCTGTGATTCTTTTGAGTTCTATGACTGTCTTAAAGATGTGGTGGCCATGTTCTCCAATCTACCAAAGGGATTCATGTTCTTCTGGGATGAAGCTATGACAAGGACAAAGACCTGGGACACTTGATAAGGTGTTTCTGATTTGAGTTTATTGCCAACATTTTTTTAAAATGAAAGATTTCACCCAAAAATTCTGAGAGAGATTTTTGTCTGTGGCCTAAAATATCTTTGCCTCTAAAGTTCATTTTAACACAACCATAGTGCTTGCTATGTTTTCTCTGTGAGCACCTGGCATGGGGCCAAGCATTTTTAATGGGTGCCTGGTGGAATGGAACTAGAAAACCTTGCCCCTCTGACAATCTCTTCAAGATCCTTGACAATGTTTGTTTTTGATCATCAGAGAGTCCTAGCCTGGGTCCTCTTAGTTCTGGGAAAGTGAGGAAAGGATCCCACAGAGCCTGACAAACACTGCCCCTCTTCAAAACACTTGATGCACAGAGCTGAGCTGAACTGGGCTGGCTTCCAGGTCCCAAGAGAGGGTCTTGTAGGTGCCAAGGACAAGCTGCTCAAGGTTTGGGGAGAAGAGGGAGACAGAGCCTGGGAACCTGGGAGGGGCAGCCCAGAGAGCATTCCGTAGTCTCTTAAACCCAGGCTGGAATAACCAGAAATGAACATGCAGCAAACTCTGGGGTCTATGAAGTCACATTTTCCCAAACAATATCTTAATGGAATAAGTGTTTGATTATTTTTTTTTTATCCTCACCTGAGGACATTTTTTTTTCATTTTTTGTTCAGATAGAGTGGGAGGGAGAGAGAGGAAGAGAGAGAGAGAAACATCGACGTGAAAGGGACACATCGAGTGGCTGCCACCCGCACGACCAACCAGGGCTGGGGACAAACTGCAACCGAGGTACATGCCCTTAGCGGGAACCGAACCCGGGTCTCTCTGGACCGCAGGCCGACGCTCTAACCGCTGAGCCAAACCGGCCAGGGCTGACTATTTCTTGATATCTTACATTTTCTCTGGTGAACAGAAGCCACATGGCATGGGAGGAAGGCTGGAGGCTCTGGGTTTAATCACAGCTTGGTCACTTTCTGGCTGTGTGTTCCTGGGCGACTTAAGTAACTCAGTCAGGGTTCCCCTGCTAGGAAGGACCAATACAAGAAGCAAACATTCAAAGCCAATGCTCTTAACTATGCTACCATATTGCCAAGCAGAAATGCCTGGAAATGGTGTTATTTCAGTCTTATTAATAATAATAATAATAATAATAATAATAATAACAACAACACACCACGTGAGCACTCAACGGTGTCCAGTATCCTACTACACTCCCCTAGTACAGGTGTTGTTCCACTTCCCCTAAAGAAAAATTTCACATTTTCACCTCCCTCCCACCCAAAAGTAGAAACAATCAGACCAGAAGTGTTTCATCTTCTGATCACCGAACCTACCTGGCACTGACATCTGTACCCACTCACCTGCCTTCCCTGATGTAACCACAGAAGATATGTAACTGTGCCCCTCCATATGCATCCTGGACCCCAGACACCTCGCCTTTGCAAGGGCTTTGCTCTTATAGTTAACCCCTTTCACTGCTGCATTGTGAATTTCTCCCTTCTCTGGGTCATTCTCATTATATCTCCCCACTCCAACTCCTTATCTCCTTCAATCTAACTGTCTACGTTCACCACTTCCCTTCACAGAAAATATTCATGAAAGAGTTATCTATACAGGAAATAACCATTTCTTCATTCCCATTGTCTCTCCAATTCACTCCAGGTTGGGTTTTCATCCCCATCATGCCAATACAACCATTCTCATAAAAGTCACCAATGATCTACATCTTGTCAAAACTACTAGTTAGTTCTCAGTCTGTATTTCCCTTGATCTGTCAACAACATTTGACCCTTTGCTGACTCCTTCTCACCAATTCAATCTTTAAATTTTGGAATGCACCAGGACTGTCCTTGAACCTCTCCTTTTTTTAATCTACACTCACCCCTTAGATAATTGCATCCAGTCTTGTGACTGTTAAAATATATAACCTCTAAATTCCCAAAATTCAGCAATAAAAATCCCCCAAACAACCTTATTCAAAAATGGGCAAAGGACTTGATTAGACATTTCTCCAAGGAAGATATTCAAGTTGCCAATAGGTACATGAAAAGGTGCTCCAACATCACTGATCATTAGGGAAATACAAATCACAACTATAATGAGATTATCACCTCACACCCATTTAATAAAACAAAAACAAAAACAAAAAATAGAAAATAACAAGTGTTGCTGATGACAGGGAGAAATTGTAACCCTTGTGCATTTTTTATGGGAATGTAAAAGGGTACAGCCACTATGGAAATCAGTATGGAGTTTCCTCAAAAATTATAAATAGAATTACTATATGATCCAGCAATTCCATTTCTGGGTATGTACCCAAAATAATTGAAAGCAAGTTTGCAAAGAGATACTTTTATACACATGTACAAAGCAGCATTATTAACATAGATGGATGAATGGAGAAGCAAAATATGGTCTATCCATACAATGTAATGTTATTCAGCCTTAAAAAGAAGGAGATCCCACCCTGGCCGGATTTTCTCAGTGGTTAGAGCATCAGCCCATGGACCAAAGAATTGCGGGTTCAATTCTAGCCAAGGGAACATACCTCGGTTGTGGTTGGTCCCAGGCCCTGGTCGGAATTGTGCAGGAGGCGACCAGTCGATGTGTCTCTCTCACATTGATCTCTCTCTCCCTCACCTCCACTCTATCTACAGATAAATGGAAAAAATATCCTCAGGTGAGGATTTAAAAAAAAAAAGAAAGGAGATCCTAATACATGCTACAAAATGGATGAAACTTGAGGACATTGTGCTAAGTTAAATAAACTAGATTAAAAAACGACAAATACTGCATGATTCCACTTACATGAGGTACTTAGAGTAGTCAAATTCATAGAGACAGAAAGTAGAAGGTGGTTTCTGGGGACTGTGGGGAAGGGAGAATGGGAAGTTGTTATTTAATAGGGACAGAGTTTCAGTTTTACAAGATGAAAAGAGTTATAGAGGTGGATATTGGTGATGATTGCATAACATTATACATGTATTTAATACCACTGTACTCTACACTTAAAAATAGTTAAGATGATAAATTATGTTATATGGATTTTACCACTATAAAAAATACAGAAAAAGACAGTATATCATCTCTACACTGACAACTCTCTAAATTTATGCATCCCTATCAAGGTCCTCTTCTGAATTCCATACTCAAATATGTGGCTTCCACCTCAATCTTGCCTGGATGTCTAACCTGGCTAAACACACTACTAACCTGCTGTTTCCAAGCTTTCCCCTACCAGTTTTCCTCATCAAGGTGCACGGCACTGCTATTCCTCCAATTATTCAAGCAGAAAATCTAGAGAGTCTCCTAGAATGACCAGTTAGTGTGGAGTGCCCATTCAAGATTTGTAACTAGGAATCTCCTCCCATTTCCTTCATCCCACATCCAGTCCAATTAGAAAGTCCTATCAGTTCTACCTTCAAAACATATCCCAAGCCTGTCCATACTTCTCCAGTTCCATGACTACCACCCAGGTCCAAACCACCTTCATCTCTATTATCACAATAGCATCTGAATAAGTTTCCTAGAGCTGCCATAAAAAAAAAAATACCACAAAGTGGATGGCTTGAAACAACAGAAATTTATTCTCTCACAGTTTTGAGGATAGAAGTCTAAATTCAAGGTTTCTGCAGGGCCACACTCTTCTCTTTCCAAAGACGCTAGGGCAGTGGTTCTCAACCTGTGGGTCGTGACCCCTTTGGGGGTTGAATGACCCTTTCACAGGGGATGCCTAAAACCATCGGAAAACACACATTTCCGATGGTCTTAGGAACCGAGACACCACTCCTCTATCCATCTCCAGGCGGGTCCGGGTCCGCCCACATGTAGATCCGCCCACATACAACATGAGGAACTGTACTAAAGTGTCGTGGCATTAGGAAGGTTGAGAACCACTGCTCTAGGGCAAAGTCATTCTTTGCCTCTTCCAGTGTTTGGCAGCTTCAAGCATTCTTTGGCTTGTGGCAGCATCATTTCAATATCTGCTTCCTTCAGTCTTCACATTACTTTCTCCTCTTCTCTCTACTTTGTAATCATACTCGTCTTTGGATTTAGGCCAACCCAGGAAATACAGGATGGTCTTCATTTCGAGATCCTTGACTTAATTACATTTGCAATGATCCATTTTCCAAATAAGGTCACATTCACTGGTTCCAGGTAGACACATTTGGGTGGGGATGGGGCACCATTTAAGTTCCTACAGCATCCAAACTACTTGTGCCTCCTACACCGGTCCCTTTTCCACAACTATCAGAGTGACAATTCCCCTGGCTTGCAAAACCCCACAGTCCCAGCCCCTGCTCAGTTCTCTCACTTCATCTACCACCCTGTCCACATTCATCACGCTCCAGCCACATGGTCCTTCTATTCTTCAATATATCAAGTTTCTCTCCACATGGGACCTTTGCACCTATTGGTCCCTCTGCCTGGAATGCTCTTCTATGTCCTTTCAGTGTTGGATATTTCTCAGCATTCAGATATCAGTTTAAAGGGTATCTTGTTGCCCAGCTGGTGTGGCTCAGTGGTTGAGCGTTGACCCATGCACCAAGAGGTCACCAGTTCAGTTCCCAGTCAGGGCACATGCCCAGGTTGTGGGCCCAATCTCCAGTGGGGGGGGGCATGCAGGAGGCGGCTAATCGATATTCTCTCATCGATGTTTCTATTTCTCTCTCCCTCTCCCTTCCTCTCTCTCTAAAAATCAATAAAGAAAACAATTTTTTTTTTTTAAAAAAAGGGTCATCTTTCTTCAGGACGTTTGTGACCATCCAATCTACTTATTCTCCACTGCCTCATACCACATTTATTCTCCATTTGGGACTTTCCTTTTTTGCCCTAGTTTATTGTCTCTACACTAATACATATACTCCATGAGGGTGGGGGCTTGTGTCTGTTTTATTCACTGATGTTTCCCTGGCACACAGAATAGTGACTGGCACACATTAGGTGCACAATAAATATTTGGAGGGGTGAGTAAATGCACAGGCATAAAGATTAGGCACAGTGTTATTCCTGAACAAGCACAGGATTAATTTTCTGGGGGTTTTATCCCTTTCAAAGAAACTAGGACATTTAAGAAATGATTTTAAAATCTTAGGAATGTTTACAGTAGAGACAACTATGAAAGCATATGGCCTCTCCTTCAAATCTCTGAGTGGCTCACCTCATTGCCCAATTGTGATAACCTGTGAAATCACACTGGCTTGTGTATTCAAGTTGCTCTGTAAACTTGAGCAGGTTCCTTTCTCTCCCCGAGTATCAGTTTCCCCACCTAGAGATGAAGGGATGGGATCAAATGCTCAAGTTATTTCTAGTGCCAACTCTCAGCTCAATCAAATGATTCTATTCTGGGGTTCTGGAGCCAGATCACCTGTGTTTGTATCTGGCCACTGCCACTTTCTTACTACATTATCTCAAAGCTATTTACCTCCTCTGAGCCCTAGTATACATATCAGGAAAATGGGCATAATAATAAAACCTGTCTTGGAAGATGACCGCAAGGATCAAGTGAGATACCCCACAGCAAGGGAAGCAGCTAGCCCAGTGTCTGGCATTTGGTCAGTGCTCAATGAATCTTAGCTATTATCATCCTATTATCACACACATTTGATTGTCCTTCAATATTCTTAGCACTAACATAATCACTAAAAATGCTGACAAACCAAAAATCTGAAGCTGCTATGCAGGAGGAATAGGCTCCCTTTGTAAATCCTTTGAGAAGGATCCAATCAAAACTAATTTCATTTTTCAGAGTGGCAGGACCTGGGGATTGGAGAGCCCGCCAAGCAAAGCTCTCCTGAGGTCTAGGATAATGTGTCTGGTAAGAGGAAACTGTTTTCTCAGCATCTGGGTACTTGGCTGGATTCTGCTTTCTTGGGGAGGCTGTTTCTTGATACAGAATTGATTATTCTAATCAACATACTTCAGTGTTCAAACTGTTAAATATAAATAGGTTAGAATAGTGCGAAAGTGGGGCTGAAAGGAATTAAATCAGGCTTTCCTGGGATGAGTCTAAAATAAACGTGCTCTCCCCGGCCAGTTTGGCTCAGCAGTCAGAGCATTGGCCTGTGGACCAAAGAGTCATGGGTTTGATTCCAGTCAAGGGTACATACCTCGGTTGTGGTTCAATCCCTGGTCCTGGTTGGGGTCATTCAGGAGGCAACCAATCGAAGTGTCTCTCACATCGATGTTTCTCCCTCCCTCCCATGCTATCTGAAAAATCAAAGGAAAAATATCCTGGGGTGAGGATTAAAATAAAATAAATGTGCAGTTAGCTTGCAGAAATAGCAGTGACAGAAACCTGAAGCTCTGACAGACACAGACCACCGCAAACAAGAAGGCACAATTCCAAGGAAGGGCTCCACATGGTCCTCCATGCAATAGCTTTTAAGGATGCAATCTGGAGGCTTCTAACAAACCCAGAAATCTGGGCCAGAATGACATCTCTCCAAGTCTAGAGAATGCCAGAAATGGGTGTGACAATGAAATGCAATAAGGGCACCCATAAAAATTTAACCTGAGTGTTGCTAGGGACATTCTGGGGCTCTGGGTAGTAGACCAAGAGGAATCCTTTCTGCATAGGGGTTCCCAGACCTCCCTTTTGGAAGAAAGGCTGTGATATCAAGATTAGGACTCGAGAACAAATTGGGGATCTTAAATCTACCTTGAAATTGATTGGGGCTGGGGGTGAGAAGCATGCAGGAAGCTGGAGACCAAAGCATGTGAAACAACTATTGGTGACCCTGAGCAAAGACATCCTGGTGATTACTCAAAATCCCTCCCCCTCCCATTTCTTCTAATGGACACCAAGTGAGGCACAGCATCTCATTCTCTTCTTCTGTAAGGGAAACTTGGTAGCAAAATTTGAAAAGCACCAGCATGTTAGGATTAAAGGTAGTCTTTGCCATCAGATGAACTTGAATTTCCATTTCAGTTCTGTCATGTGTTGAATTGTGTCCCTCCCCTCAAATTCATATGTTGAAGTACTAACCCTAATACCACAGAATGTGATCTTATTTGGAAATGAGGTTGTTGCAGATTGAATTAAGTAAGTTGGGATGGGGTTATAGTGGAATAAGGTGGGTCCTTAATCCAATATAACTGATGTCCTTATCATCAGGGAAAATTTGTGCACCGGCACACACTCTGGGAGAAGACAGCCCTGTGAACATGAAGGCAGAGATCAAGAAGGTGCTTTGATAAGCCAATGAGCACCAAAGATTGCCAGCAAAACACCAGAGGCTAGGGGAGAGACCTGATAGAGATTCTCCCCCACAGACCTCAGAAGGAACAAACCCTGATGATACCTTGATTTCAGACTTCTAGTCTCCAGAACTGGAGACAATACATTTCTGTTGTTTACAGTTTGTGGTACATGCTTACAGCAGCCTTAGAAAACTAATTAAAACCTCCCTCCATAGTTTGACTTCACTATTAAGATCACTGGGGGCTTGAGCAGGTGATGCTAATACTTGGAGATAATGAAACCTGCCTTAGAAACTGGTGTGAGGGTGAGTGACTAAATAAGGAAAGCAGGCCCTGCTCATACTCCTGCCTGGGGCCATGAACCAGACAACCTCCAAATATGGTGACTCTGGAGTCAGCACGGACAAGTGATCAGAATGGACTATTTAGGCTGAGTCAGTGTACCTTTTGGGGTCATGGAGAGGCCAGACCAGTGAAGGCTTACCCACATGGAAGGGAGGAGGAAGGTGTTTCTCCAAGTGTGAAAGCAGTGAATTGGCATTCAATGTCCAAGATAGAACCTTCCTAGGCCCTTAGATCTCTGCCTACTCTCCTCCCCAAAGTTCCAAAAGCCCCTGGTATTCTCTTACAGCTAGTAGGAAAATGGTGGAAATTGTGGAGGTAAATTGTTCATCCCAGTTCCTGACACAGACACAACATAGGCTCAGTAACACCCATTGCCCCACCAGACAACAGAAGAAGCTAGGGCAAGGCTCTCAAAACACTGCTGCCCATAATAGCAGGCACTTCCAATCAAGTCCATGGCCCAGTCAGGGGTCTGAGCAGAGCCTGCTTCCCTTCCTAGTCTCTTATCCTCATGTCAATCTCCAAGGCAGGCATCACCATCCACAAGTATTATAATTGCCTATTCAAGGTCCTAGGAATCTCATCAACAAGGAGGTCAAGCTATGGAGGGAAGTGGGATGAGTATTTAAGTCCATTTGATGCCAAAGGCCACCTCTTTTTCTGCCAACATGCCCTTACTTCTTAAGTTTTTCCATTGAGTCTCCTTAACAGCTAGAGAGAAAGAGACGCTAACCCCGAGGACAGTCTAGGGCAGACCGAATTTGCTCTTTTGATACCTTATGTTATAGCTCAAAAGTCCATAGAAAGCTTGAATTCAAAGGCATACTACATCCACATTTGTTTAAATATAATAAAATAATCTATCTGTTACCCCTTAAAGTAACCATTTCCCCCCAGTTTTGAAGTAAAATTGATCCTCCAGGAAGACAGGTCATAGGCTGTACGAATCCCAGTTGGAGAGGCCTGTCATTTTACCAGGCTACCATTCAATACGAAAAAGTGTTCACCCCTTCCCTGTTCCCTAGGGAGCAGGAGATACCTCCTTGCACATTGCCCTTAAGGCACAGACCAAGAGGGTCACAGCTATCCCAGCACTCTTAACCTTGTTCACTCCCCCACACCCAGAGATGGTACCAATTCCTTCAGCAGACCCCATGCTGTCCCTGGCAAACCCTGTGTATGCTCCCTGCCCCTGTGAGGGTTCAAGGTCTTGCATACCTCACGCAGGCTGAGGGATCTGTGGGAAGATGAGAGACTGACTGTCTCACTGGAGGGGCATTCCCTCTAACTCCATATGCCCATGCCCATGGCAAGGGAAGGTGGCTATTATGAACTGAATATTTGTGTCCCCCCTCCAAATTCATATGTTGAAACCCTACCTTCTAATGCAATGGTGTTAGGAAGTGGAGCTTTTGGGGGTAATTAGGATTAGTTGAGATCATGAGAGTGGAGCCTTATGAATGGAATTAGTGCCCTTATAAGCATCACAAGACAGCTTGTCTCCCTTCTCTGTTCTTCACTGTATGAGAATACAATGCAAAGGTGGCCATCTACAACCTGGAATAGCATTCTCACCAGAGCAGGACCATGCTGGCATCTTGATCTCAGACTTCCAGCCTCCAGAACTGTCAGAAATAAGTTTTTGTTGTTGATAAGCCTCCTGGTCTGTGGTACTTTGTTATAGCAACCAGAATGAACTAAAACAGCAGCAAACCATGGAGTGCCCAAAAAATTACTCCAGGCTGCAGGACACATATACACGGGAGTTTGTAAAGCAAATGCTCTCTCCCTCTCGGCCAAAGTACCTGAGTCCAAGGTTCAGAGTGGATGGAGGCATTTTCCAACTCCCTGAGTTGAGCCCTAAGAGGGCCCTCTGGGCTGAGGACTGTCTAGCACATGCATCCATTTCAGGACCAAATGGTTGAGGGCACCAGAAGAACCCTGAGAAAAGCCTGAAAAAAGGGAAGGATCAGGAGCCTGGCATCATTTGCCTTCTCCTAGGAGTAGCAGGATGCATCACAGACCCTCCCGAATAGAAAATGTGAGGGCCAGGGGGACTAGGTCTCCATCCTCTGTTGAACAGGACCCTGGGGAGATATTAATGGATTTGTCCTGAGGCATTTGGTGTGTATGGGTGTGTGTGTGATACTTCCCTAGTCCAGCTTTCCTGACACTGAATGATTACAACTGCACCATGAGGGGTCTTCAGTGCTGAGCTCAGTGCCTGATACACATTAGGTACCCAAAATATATTTGTCACATGAATAAATAGATGAGTGTATACATAGATGGGGAGGGAATTGGGGTAATAAATGGCAGGTTGGGATATGGAAGGAAGAGCTATAGAAAAAGTGGGATTGAACTTTCAAGATAGCAGTGGAGTAGGTGAATCTTGCACTCACTATCTCCCAGTACCAAACTGGAAATACAACTATATTGAGGAACCATCACTGTTAATAACGAACTGAGTACTACTAGCTAAAAAGAAGACTTATAAGCAAGGATTTGCACAAGAAGCCACATCACAACTGCACCTGCACAGCAGCATACACGCTGTGGTTGGGGTTGAGCCTCACAGTCAGCCAGCCTGAGGGTCAATCTGATTTATGAATGAGCCAACAGTAATAAACACTCAATTATAACAGGAGGGCCCACATAACCCATACAAGGGACATTCCTAGAGCACCCAGCTCAGGAGATCAAAGAAACCTCACCACTGGGTCCCACAGGACATCTACTACATAAAGCCAAGTCATGAAGACTGGGAGTCATAGCAGATACAAATAATACATAGAAACAAACACAAAGAGACAGTCAAAATAGGGAGACAAAGAAGCAGGCCCCAAATGAAAGAACAGGAGGAATCTCTGGAAAAAAAAGAGCTAAATGAAATGGAGACAAGCAATTTATCAGATATAGAGTTCAAAGTAATGGATGCTCAAGGAACTTAGTGAGAACTACAACAGCATGAGAGAACATAGAAACCAAGAAAAATATCCCATCAGAAATGAAGAATATCATATCTGATACCAAGATACACAGGAAGAAATACAAAGTAGTTTTATTGAAGCAGAGAATTGAATCAGCAATTTGGAAGACAAGGTAGAAAGAAACACCCAATAAGAGCAACAAAAAGAAAAAAGGAATGAGGATAATTTAAGGGAACTTTGGGACAACATGAAGTATAACAACATTCGTATCATAGGAGTACAGAAGGAGAAGAGAGAGAGAAAGGAATCAAGAACCTATTTGAGCCCTGGTCAGTTTGGCTCAACGTATAGTGTCAGCCTGCTGACCAGAGAGTCTCAGGTTCAATTCCAGTCAAGGGCACATATCTCAGTTACGGTTTGATCCCTGGCCCTGGTCGAGGTTGTGCAGGAGGCAACCAATTGATGTGTCTCTCTCACATTGATGTTTCTCTCTGTTTCTCTCTCTTTCCCTCCCTCCCACTCTGCCTGAAAATAAATGGGAAAATATCCTTGGGTGAGATTAAATAAACAAATTTTTACAAGAAGAACCTAGTTGAAGAAATAATGACCAAACCCTTCCATAATCTGGTGGAGAAAAAAGACACGCAGGTCCAAGAAGAGCAGAGAATCCCAAACAGGAGGAACCCAAAGAGACCCACATCAAGACACATAATTAAAATGGCAAAGGTTAAAGATAACAAAAGACTCTTAAAATAAACCCAAGAACTTATATACTTATATGCATAGCCCATGGACACAGTGTGTGGTGAAGGCATGGGTTGGGGGCTAGGAACTGGGCAGAGGGGGGTAAAGGGGGAGGGAAAGGGAGACATCTGTAATACTGTCAAATACACACACACACACACACACACACACATTTTTTAAGCAGCAAGAGAAACACAGTTACCTACAAAGGAGCTCCCATAAGACTGTCAGCTGATCTCTCAACAGAAACATGTCAGGCTAGAAGGGATTGGCATGAAATATTCAAAGTGATGAAAAGCAAGGACCTACAACGAAGAAGAGGAAAAATGTTGGCAGAGTGAATGTAAGCTACACAGACCGTCTCCCAGGACCAAACTAGAATTATAACTAAAATAAAGACAAATCATCAGAAAAACAAAAACAAAACAAAACAGAAAAAATGAAAAGCAGCTGGAGAGAACCCGTATAACCAGGGACAGAAAGAGAATGCCAAATTGAGCCTGATAGGAAATACAGAGGCATGACAGGGTGGGCTGGGAGCCGAAGGGCAGCACCTGAGGACTGCTTTGCTGTGAGCAGTTCCTGCTGAGAAAGTAGGGGGTTTTAAAAAACACCAAATCAGCTATAGCCACTCACCTTGGGTGCTGGCCGAGGGAGGGCAGACTGGACAGGACTATGTGGACAGAGTCTGGGGCTTCTGGCTCAGTAGAGAGCTGAAGGAATAAACACTGGAGTTCTGTGTTGAATCACTCCCTCACAAGACAGTAGCCATATTACTCAAAGAGCCCCTTCTCAGAGCTCCTGGGAGAAGCAACGGCCCCTTCCCTCAGGACCTCAACACCACTAGGTCAAGCTAGAGAAATGCAAATTGAGGATCATTAACATAAGAGTTTGACAGCAAGCAAGTGCCCCACCCACTGGAAATCATTTTACACCTTAGGGATTTTTCATTCAGCTGAGGGCTACAGATCAAGGCTCAACAAGTAACTGAGATTAAGAGCCTCCAGGCAAAAGCGACAGGATAACTGAACCTTTCCTTGGCTTGCAAACCTACCCACGAAACTAAGACTTGACAGTGCTGTTTAACGTGAGTACTCCCACACTCATCCAAACCCAGTAGAGGGAGCCTGAACCAGCAGAACACCAACATCCACAAGAAAAATTTGGCAAGCTCCAAAACCCACTGAGACAGTCAAAATGGTGAAACAAAGAAACAAATCCCACATGGAAAAACAAGAGAATTCTACAGGAGAAGAGATAAACGAAATGGAATTAAGCAAGATATCAGAGGTAGAATTCAGAGTATTAATTATAAGGAAGCTCAATAGCATGAGTAAAGAGCTCAACAGCATGAGTAAAGATATAGAAAAATTGAAAATCAACAAATTGGAAATGAAGAATGACATAGCAGAAATAAAGAACACATTGGAAGGAATAACCAGCAGAGTAGAGGAAGCCAAGGATCAGATCAATGAATTAGAAGATAGGGTAGAAAAAATGACCAAATCAGTGAAGCAAAAATATTAAAAAAAATTAAAAAACAGGAAGACAGCCTAAGATAACTGTGGGACAAAATGAAATATAACCACATCCACATCATAGGAGATTCAGAAGAAGAAGAAACTGAGCAAGGGTTAGAGAATATATTTGAAGAAATAGTGACAGAAAACTTTCCTAACTTGGTGAAGGAAAAAGGCCTACAAACTCAAGAAGCACAGAGAGCTACAAGTAAGAAGAACCCAAAGAGGCCCACACCAACACACATAATAATTAGAATGTCAAAAATTAAAGACAAAGAGAGAATCCTAAAGGCAGCAAGAGATAAGCAACAGGTAACCTACAAAGGAACCCCCATAAGGCTATCAGCTGACTTCTCAACAGAAACACTACAGGCCAGAAGGGAATGGCATGAAGTGATCAAGGTCAAGAAAAACAAGGATCTGAATCCAAGACTACTCTATCCAGCAAGGCTATCATTCAAAATAGAAGGTCAAATAAAGAGCTTCCCAGACCAAAATAAAAAAGGCTAAGGGAAAAAATTAGCACCAAATCAGCACTCCAAGAAATGTTAAAAGGACTGCTGTAATAAGCAGAAGAAATAGAAAGAGAAACATAACCAGAATAAACAAAAATGGCAACAAATAGGTACATATCAATAATAACCTTAAATGTAAATGGATTAAGTGTTCTGATCAAAAGACAGAGTACCTAAATGGATAAGAAGGCATGACTCATATATATGTTTATTTAAAGAGACCCACCTCACAAGAAAAGACTCCCAGAGGTTGAAAGAGAAGGCATGGAAAAAAATTTCCAAGTAAATGGAAAGAGAAAAAAAGCTGGGATAGCAATACTCATATCCGATAAAAATGACTTCAAAATGAAGGCCATAACTAGGGACAAGGAAGGAAACTACATTATATTGAAAGGATCTATCCAACAGGAGGATATAACCTTGGTAAACATATATGCACCCAACATAGGAGCACCAAAATACATTTAAAAAACTTCGCCAAGCAGAGAAAGACAAATATCACATGATCTCACTTATTTGTGGAATATAATGAACATAGCAGTCTGAGGAACAGGGTAGACCCAGAGACGTGGAAGTAGGGTATAAACTGACACCCCCTCAGGAGAGGGGGTGGGGGGGAGGGAAGAGATAAACCACAGAACTTATGCACATGTATGCATAAGTGATGGACATGGACAACAAAGCTGGGGACAGGGTGGGGGGATGGGGAGGAGGGTGTCAATGGGGAAAAAAGGAGAAACATCTGTAACAAAAATAAATTAATAAAAAAAAAAGAAAGTATGAAAAAAAATAAAAATAAAAAATATTTCTATTTTAAGATAAAAAAAATAAAAAACTTCTGGAGGAATTCAAAGGAGAATTCAACAGCAATAAAATCATAGCAGGGGACTTCAGCACCCCAATGACATCACTGGATAGATCATCTAGACAAAATGAACAAGGAAACAGAGACTCTAAATGGTATACTAGATCAAATGGATTTAATAGATATCTACAGAGAATTACACCCCAAAACTACAGAATTCACATTCTTCTTAGGTGCATGCATATGGAACATTCTCAAAGATAGACCAAACATTAGGACACAAATTAAGATTCTACAAGTTCAAGAAGACTGAAATTATATCAAGCATTTTCTCAGATCATGATGGCATGAAACTAGAAATTCATTACAATAAAAACATTCAAAAACATTTAAACACATGGAGGCTAAATAACATGTTATTAAACAATGAATGGGTTACCAAGGAGAGCAAGGAAGAAATGAAAAATTTCCTGGAAACCAATGAAAATAAACACACAACAACACAAAATCTATGGGACACAGCGAAAGCAGTCCTGAGAGGGAAGTTCATAGCACTACAGGCCTACCTCAAGAAACAAGAAAAATGCCTAATTCACTTTCTAACCCTACAACTTAAAGAGTTAGAAAGTAAAAAAGAAAAGAAAAGAAAAACTCAGAGCAATAGAAGGAAATAGATAGTAAAGGTCAGAGCAGAAATAAATGACAAAGGAATTAAAATAACAATTCAAAAGATCAATGAAACAAAGAGATGATTCTTTGAAAAAATAAATAAGATTGATGGACCCTTAGGCAGACTCACCAAGAAACAAAAAGAGAAGACTGTAATAAACAAAATTAGAAATGAAAAAGGAGAAGTAACAACTGACACCACAGTAATACAAAGGATCATTAAAAAATATTATGAACAATTATATACCAACAAATTGGACAATCTAGGCAAAATGGACAAATTTCTAGAATCACACAGTCCCCCAAAACTGAACCAGGAAGAGATAGAAAACTTGAACATACCAAAAACAACTAAGGAAATTGAAAATGTAATCAAGAAACTCTCAGGAAACAAAAGCCCAGGCCCAGATGACTTCACGGGAGTGTTTTACTGATCATTCCAAAAAGATCTAACACCCATTCTCCTCAAACTATTTTTAAAAATCCAAGAAAACAGAAGACTTCCAAACTCATTTTATGAGGCCAGCATAATCCTAATTCCAAAACTGGACAAAGACACTACAAAGAAAGAAAATTACAGGCCAATACCCCTCATGAACACAGATGCCAAAATCCTTAACAAAATACTAGCAAATCGGATCCAGAAATACATTTAAAAAATAATTAACCATGACCAAGTGGGATTTATCCCAGGGATAAAAGGCTGGTACAATATTTGTAAATCAATAAATGTGATACACCACATAAACAAAATGAAAGATAAAAAAACATATGATCATATCAATAGATGCTGAAAAGGCATTTGACAAAATCTGGCATCTATTTCTTTTTTAAAAAACTATTTTTATTAATTTATTTTTGTTACAGATGTTTCTCCTTTTTCCCCCCATTGACACCCTCCTCCACATCCCACCCCCCTGCCCCGTCCCCAGCTTTGTTGTCTATGTCCATTGCAGCACCCATTTCTGATAAAAAATGCTCAGCAATGTGGGGAAAAAGGGACCATATCTTGACATAATAAAGGCCATATATGCAAAACCTACAATCAACATCATACTCAATGGGCAAAAACATAAAGCATTTCCCTTAAGAACAGGAACAAGATAGGGATGCCCACTTTCACCACTTTTATTTATCATAGTACTAGAAGTCTTAGCCACAGCAATTAGACAAGAAGAAAAAAATAAAAGGGATTCAAATTGGAAAGGAGGAAGCAAAACTATCATTATTTGCAGATGACATGATATTGTATATAGAAAACCCTAAAGACTCCATAAAAAGTCTACTAGATTTAATAAATGAATTTGGCAAAGTAGCAGGATACAAAATTAACTACAAGAAATCATTGGCATTCTTATACACCAATAATGAACCCACAGAAAGAGAAACTAAAAACAACAATCCCATTTACCACTGTGGCAAAAAAATTAAGATACTTAGGAATGAACTTAACCGAAGAAGTAAAGGACCTATTTGCAGAAAACTGCAGGACATTGAAAAAAGAAATAGAGGAAGATATAAAAAAAGTGGAATTATATACCTTGTTCATGGAATGGAATAATTTACATCATTAAAATGCCCCTACTACCCAAAGCAATCTATGCATTCAATGCAATCCACATTAAAATACTAATGACATATTTCATGGAACTAGAACAAATACTTCAAAAGTTTATATGGAACCAAAAAAAAAAAAAAAAAAACAAAAAAAAACAAAAAAAAAATGAATAGCCACAGCAATCTTGAAAAAGAACAAAGTAGGAGGGATCACTTTACTGGATATCAGGTTATACTACAAAGCCACTGTAATCAAAACAACCTGGTACTGGCACAAGAACAGGCATGTAGATCAATGTTACCTCAGGGAACAAAAAAACCTCAAATAAACAATCTAAATTTACACTTAATGGAACTGAAAAAAACAACACACAAAGCCCAAAGGTAATAATAAATATCAGAGCAGAAATAAAGGAAATAGAGTCTTAGAAAATAATACAAAAGATCAATAAAATTAAGAGCTGGTTCTTTGAAAAAATAAACAAGATTGACAAATCTTTAACCAGACTCATCAAAGAAAAAAGAGATAAGACCCAAATAAAATCAAAAATGAAAGGAGAACAACTGACACCAAGGAAATACAAAGAATTGTAAGAATATATTACAAACAACTCCCACCAGAGCTAAGGCTGCATTTTTCTGTCTCCTTCTCTGGCTACCTTCACTTGAACCTCCTTGTAAGTGTGTGTGCACCTGAAAAGTGCCTCTGAGGCCTCTGCTCATACAAACCAGTATACTGGTCCACAAAGGTCTGTCTGCCCCGCTTCCTGCTTGACCCTTAGGCTTTCACCACTGCACCCAGACTCCAGGCTGTGTGGTGCTCAGCTGGTTGCCCATGACACCGTTCCCAGTGGGACCTACCCAGGATTACATGGAGGAGAATGGGGTTGTAGGGTCCCCAAATCCTTCCCATGTGATGATGTGAGGGGAGGGGAGATTTTCTCCTCTTAGATATGTGGATCTGCTGGGGTGTAAGAACACAACGCACTTACAAGAAATGGTTTTCTGTGTTGCTGGCTGGGCCATCATGTGGTCCAGGTAGGGGAGGAGAGAGCCACTGCCATAATTAGCAGAAACAAACTGAGCAATGGGTCACTTATGTTTCCTAACAGTTGGAACCTTCTTGGTCTTGGTGCTTTCCAATCCCTGCTGAGTAGAAGACTGTTCTAGTATGTTAGCCAACATTACTGGTTCGTCCCTAATGACCTCGTCTCATTATCCCTCTTGTCCTGATGCAGGTGAAGAAGCAGAGACAAGTGGACGAGTGTTTCTCTCTCAGGCTGCAAAGTAGGTACTCTGCACTGTGAGGCAGGAGGGCACTCAGAGCCCTTCGTGCCTTTACAGTTACCTCAGTTCTCCCTGGCGATACTACCCACGCAGTTCAGGTCTCATTGTGATTTTGTGGTGTTGATGAGAACAGGGCCAAGAAACTCAATGGCGGAAACTAGGCATATACCTCAGTAGAAGAAGTACAAATGGCCAGGCCACAGAGAGACATTTAGCCTCTGTCAAAAATAATCCAAACCCAATGACTAGAGGTTCAGCAGGCAGATGAAACTGTTCAGGCTGTTTGATTCAAATATTTTCTCCTCACCCCTCCAGCAAAGAACAGTCTTCTGGAAAAGATCTTTTTCAATGATCATGGTATCTCCACCATCACTCCAGTTCACAGACGTGAAGGTGTCATCCTCCACTGTCCTCCAAAGCTTTCTTGGGAAGGACAGCCCAAGAAGAATGTTATTTCCTTCGATGTTGGCAGCACCTTGGGTTGGGTCCTGTGGTTTTGGGGTTATCTTGGGGACCTGAATCTTGTCTCCCAGCTGGGTCACCATGCCTATCCAAAGCCTCCCTGTGGTCCACATGTCGATGTAGGGGGTATATCATATTGGACCACTATAGGTGGCTGTCCATCCTCTGATGGGGCCAGCTTCGCTTCGTGCACCTCATCCTAACTCTGACTAGCCATGGAGAGGCTCTACATCAAAAAGCATTTGCTACCCTGGATCCTATCACTGAACTCTGGGGTCAGAAATGCCTTTGCTCACATCAGGGATGCCCAATACATACTGTCCTCAAAATACTAGAGGCTCTGCAGATCATGCCCATCCCAGGTCCTGGCACCGGGACGGTGCATGAGTACCGGTGCCAGCTGTTCCTGCTCATCTTGTTCATTTCTCTAGTCTCGGGGTAGGGGAGAGACGGGCAGAGATGTCTACTGACAGTGGATGGAAGCGGTGCAGCCAGGGGATGGAGGAGTGTGGCACCCAAAGGGATGGGGAGGAGATACATGGAAGGATTATCGAAGCTCATACAGCATCCTCAGGGCCCAGCTAAGGTTGGATTCTAAGGATTTGCAATCAGCAGCCCTGGGAGAGGGGCTGGGGTGCTCTGGGACCTGCAACTCCTTGGGGGTAGCAGGGCCAAGGAGCTGATAGAGTTGAGGTGGGTGAGGGTGGGGAGAAGTACCAAAGCCCAGGATGGTCTGTGCTGGGAGAGGACTAGAGCCGCCCCACCCTGTGTGAAGCCAAAGGGCCCTCCCTGCCTCCTCTGTGCTCCCCTGGCCTTAGTGACCTCCTCTGTAGAACTGACCACACTCCACGCTGACTGTCTTTCTTAGCTGTCCCCAGCCTTCTTCCTTGGGCTCCCAAAAACTCCATCTGAGGACCCAGGCATCCGCATGCCAGCCCTTTCCACTGGGTCTGACAGCTGACTGCCTGGTGACAGGAAGAAGGAGCCAACACTCTGCTCTGTCAGTGGGGTTCCAGGGCCCCCAGGGGACGTTGGGGGGAGTTCAGCCCACGGGCCAAGAGCTTGGAGAGCCGGTGCACGATGCTTATTGACATCCACGCTTCCACAGGCCACGTGATGCCTACAGGTCTCTGGGGAGATGAAGTTCTGCTGCCTCTCCTTCCAGCAGCCTTATGCAGGTGAAGTGTTAAACGGGGTCAAGACTCTGGAGACTCACTGGCGTTTCTTGCTGAGGAGACACCGGCACTGTACCATCGCCATCCACATTGCTCACAGGGACTGGGAAGACGCCAACAGCAGGGGGCTGCTGCTGGAGAGGCTGGGGTGGAACCCCATGCAGACTCAGTCCTGCTTCCAGAAGAGGAGAAGTATGGCCTTAGAGTGACAGCTGGCAAGTGCCGACACCCGAGCACTGCTCAGATACCTCCGAGGGTACCCCCAGGACCTTGCTCAGGAGTTCTGGGCTTGTTTTCTTTTGCACCTGTTGAGGTGGGGCCGTGGTTTCTGTAAGCAGCACACCCTCAAGGGGGCAGCATGAGGCCCTGGGCTGGGGTTCTGTGGACCGAGTTTCCACGACCTTGGGTGAACCCTTCTGTCCACTCAGGTCCTCAGTTCCCATTGGTGATGTGAGGGGCAGGGACAGGTCCAAGTGTGCATGTGGTGTTGCCTGTGTGTACGCATGTGTGTCTATGTGTATACACACATGTGTGCATGTGACAGACCAGGAGAGGCTGCACAGCACACAGAGAGGTTCAGGTGTCCTCCAGACTCAGGCTCTCTGCCTGACCTCACACACGTGCCCCACACCCACTGCCCATGGCTTCCTGAGCAGGTTGCCTCAGCCCTCAGTGGTTGAGGTCCTGCACCAGCTCCTTTCACCTGGTGAAGTGCTTGGGACCTGATTGCCTGTGGGTCCCCCACAGCAGCCAGGGCCCTTCTGACCTGTACGTGCTGCCCTCAGCAATCCGGCTGGGACCTGCCCCTTACTGGGTCGAGCTGTTGAGGACCAGGCCCTGTCCTCTTCATTTCTCTCTCTCCCCTAGCCTCATGCAGAACTCCCTGAACAGAGTTTGACACATCAGAAGCGCTCAGCCAGAGGGATCCAGTGCACTCCGTGTGGGTTTGGTGAAATCAGCTTAGTCTCCCGTAGTGGTAACATTGAATAACTGTTTTCTCTCGCAGGCAGTACTTGGTTTGTGGAAGGAAAACCATCTCTGTGCTTCTCTCTTGGTGCCCAGGGCTTGTCGACATTGGGGAAACTTTGCAGTGCTCAGAAAACTTAGATTCTAATGAGGTTGTAGAACTGGAAAATCAAGCTGTACTGAGCTCCGCCGGTGTGTCTCAGTTGGTTGAGCATCGTCCCATGCACTGAGAGGTCACCAGTTCGATTCCCAGTCAGGGCACATGTCTGAGTTGTGGGCTCCATGCCCAGTGAGGGGCATGCAGGAGGCAGCTCATCGATGTTTCTCTCTAATCGATGATTTTGTCTCTCTCTCCTCCCTTCCCCTCTCTCCAAAATCAATAAAAACATACATAGCAAAAAGAAAAAAAAAAAAGCTCTGCTGACCAACCTGAAGCAGAAGTACCTGACTGCACTTTCAAACCCCAGGTGGTTACCGGAGCCCATACCCAGGAAAGGTGGAAAGGATAACTTCCAGGAGCACCTGCTCCCCTTGGGGCAGGAGGACTCCTCACAGGAAGGTTACGGAGAAACCAGCTCACCCATGACCATCAACTCCCCATCATGCCGGGGACGTACAAATCGGGTTCAGTCAGAATTGGCACCACTGTGGAAAGCGCTACCCACCATCTGCTGTTCATGTAAAAAGATTTCTGTGCTCAGATGTAGGGGACTTTCCTCGTGAGATGCCTCCCTGGGCTCAGTGACAGTCTCAAGGGCTCTGAGCTTTAGGGGAAAGGGAAACCTGCCACTAAATGTCTTGGTGTTGTCACTCATTTTGGTCCTGCTCACTCCTGGGTTGTACAAAGCAATATGTTTGAAGAGAACTGGGTAGTGTTTGGGGCTCCCTTACACGTTTCCCCCTCTCTTTGTTCTGGTCAAGCTCATAGAATGCTTCAGCAGCATCCCGGGGACGTTGTGGGAGGGCTGGGAGTGGCCAATGAACAATTACCCGAGGGTGACCAGACAGGGATGGCCTGCTTCACCACGAAGGGGCATCACACTTTGAAGTAAAGCACCTGCCTGTCCTGGCAAGTGACTCCTGTCTGCCGTAAAAGTGTCCCGTGGCTCATGAAGCCGTGTGTTAGACATGTCACAGAGCTACTCCGTGACCAAAGGAAGGGTCTGAAATACAGCTCTGATGGAAAACTGCTGAGTAGCGTTTACTTTGTGGGCAATCTTTTATTTATTTGGGACTCTTCTAGCAGAGACACTGGGGGTTGTTAGCTGTGAGGATGATGGGCTTTCTCCCAGACATTGACTGGAATGGCCTGTCTCCTGAGCCAGACTGCCTCGGTTGTCACGGCTTAGCAGATGGGGTGGCGCCAGTTTTAGGTGGGCCTCTCTGGAAGGCCCCTGGAACCTGGGCTAGAGACACTCAGCGGCTGATCAGAAACTTCCTGCCATCATAGGGGGCCCCGTGAGGAAAGACCCTCCAGTTTCAAGCTGCATGACTAATGTAAGGTGATTCTCCCAAGGTCAGGAGCCAGGCAGTGCTGTCTGCTGACCAGCAGGCAAGGCTCAGGGGACCAGATCTTCCTGGGCTGGCCTCAGGCCAGATTCTTGGCTGAGCGTGTGGAAATGAAAGAGGACAGCGGGGTCAGAAACCTGTTCCGGGCCGGGATTTCTGGCCTCGGGCTCATCTGATGAGTTGTGTAGCTCAGAAACAGAAGGACAAGGACTCACAATTCTCATTGCATTATCTATTTACTACAATGGAATTTCGCTTTTCTTTATGAGAACCAAAAGTGGATTCACGGTTACAGCGTGGTGATTGTTTTCTCTCACCTGTGAGCTTAGGGACCTGCACTGTCCTTGAACTGCTCACACAGCGCAAACTTATAATCTGAGGAACCCTCCTCCTCCTCGTCCTCTTCAGGGTCCTCGGGTGGGGCCATGAATGAAAGGCCAGCCATCAGGATGGAATAACAGGTGTTGTACAAAGACATCACCAAACCACGTAGTAGGGAATTAGGGGGGCTGGTGGGCAGATCCCCTGTGCCATCGGTTTTGGCAGTAGCCGTGGGCACAAACATGACATTCCCAGATGTGCCCTCCCCAGTTGGACCACCTGGTTCACTTGGGCACGGGACTTCCATGGCACTACCCGTGGACTGCCCACCTGAGAACTTGAGTGACTCGGTATCACTGGGTCCCCGAGCATTCGGGGCTTTCCTCTGGGCCTTTTGGTTGGCTTCCCTGGTGCCTCCCTCGTGGTGAATCCGTGGGGAGTGTCTTGTAGGGGCTAGCGGCTTCATTTTCTTTAGAGGGGTTGCGCTGGTCTCTCGACAAGCAGGACTCATCTGGCTGCCCTTTGTCTTAATGTTCTCCAGGAGCATAGGCTTGTCTCTCCGGAAGTTCGAGTTGCGGTAGATCTGAAAACAAAATTAATCGTTTTAGTCATTCTGGGAGAAAATGTATCCATTTTACATTAACTGGCCTCTCAGAGTCTTTAGTCATCCCTGCAGGTTACCTCGAAGGGGGTTATAGCTTCCTCTGAAAATCTATACTTTGTCATTTTTCGATAACTACTGTCTGAAGTGAAAAAGACTTGTACCCCGAAATGAAACCCTTTCAGTACATCGTTCTTCTGGGTCTACTAGGAAGAGGGTCGGGTAACAGAGAACGTGGGAAATGGGAGACTTTCTACTTTACCATCATCCTGTTCCCTGGAGGGCGAACTGAAGAATTTCCTGGGTGTATTTTACTGAATCCATATTGGTTCAGCAGGTGGATGAAACTCTTCAGGCTGTCTGAGGCAAAGATTTTCTCCTCGCCCCTCCGGCAAAGCACCTCCCCCTGGAAAAGATCTTGTTCGATGATCACGGTGTCTCCGCCGTCACTCCAGCGCACGGACCTGAAGGTGTCGTCCTCCACGATCCTCCAAAGCTTTCTTGGGAAGGACAGCCCAAGGGGAACGCTGTTACCGTCCACGTTGGCGGCACCTTCGTTTGGGTCCTGTGGTTGCGGGTTGTCTTGGGGCTTTGGGTCTTGGCTCCTGACTGGGTTCCCCTGCCTCTCCAAAGCCTCCCTGGGGTCCATATGTGGATCCAAGGGTGCATCATGTTGGACCATTATTCGTGGCTGTCCATCCTCTGACGGGGCCAGCTTGGCTTCCTGCATCTCCTCAGTACCCTGACTAGCCATGGAGAGGCTCTACATCAAAAAGCATTTGCTACCCGGGATCCTATCACTGAACTCTGGGGTCAGAAATGCCTTTGGTCACAGCAGGGATGCCCCATATATACTGTCTCAAAATTCTAGAGTGTCGGTCGTGGGGCAACCAGCTGCTTAAGTCACAGTGTTCTTTACTGGTCACGTGATGTCACAAAGATGGCTCACGGCTGGTCTGGAGAGTGGGCCTTGGCCAAGTGTGGGGGACTGGGCATGTGTAGTGTCCCCAGCTTCTCTCTTTTCAGAAAGTACAGAAAAATAGGGTTCAGGTGACCAGAAAGTGCTCTCATCTGCTGCCAAGCACATTATTTCCTGTTGCTAGGCACAGGATGAGTTAAGAAGTCATGGTCCTCTCTCCATGCCCACCCCTCCAAATGGTGGAGGCCTGTTGATGCCTTCTTAAGCTGCTCAAGGGCAAGGCCCTGGTTAGACTGCCTGGGTCAGATGGGCCCCTGGGGGACTGTACCTCCCACAAGATGCTGGTTGCCCAGTCTCAGGTAGTAGTCCCCCCTCTCCAACCCCCTGCCCCACACCAGCTTCCTGCTTTGGTCTCTTCCAGCTGCTCCTGCTGATTAGCGGGTCCTGCTCAGATGGATCCAAAGTCAGAATCCTGTTTTCTTACCCCTGGGTCAAGTTGTCCCTAGAGTAGGGCTGTGCTCCAGCACAGGTGGGAGCACTCCTCTTGTTCCTCAACCTCAGTGCTGCCTTAAGCACCTCAGACACACTGTTACCCGTGGTGTTCACTGTGCTTACGAGCAAGGGGACAGCCATTCCTCTACTGTGCTGGGGGCCCCCTCTTGGGCTCTGCTTGCCCCCAAATCTCCCCTCTCACGTCACAAAGGGATTGGCTTTAGTTTCGATTTCTTCCCCATAGGAACTCTTCCCATTACCCAAGGTGGGCTCACTTTGGGATCCCTGCATTTGCCTTCTCAAACCACCCTCCCAGACCCTCGGAATCAGCCTCCCTTGGGGCCTCCTCTACACCCCATTTCCTTTCTTCAGTGAGGTGGGTGGGCTTTTGCTTTCCCACATTTCTGGCCTCCCACTTCCAAATTGGATCTCCTTTGGTACTTCCCCCTTTCGTTGCTGATTTGGGGGTTAGACATGGATTCATCTCTGTGGAAACAAAGCATTGCACTGACTCACTCTCATGCCAGCCCTGTTCTCCTTGCCAGAAGCCGACCACTCCCCCATCTGTGTGTCCCTCTCCTGCCATTGCCTTGAAGATTGGTACATTGAATCATTTTGTTTGCTCTTGGGTTAGATACTTTAGAAGGACCCTACTTTACACAGACTCAATACCAAGGAAAATTACGACTTGTTTAGCTTGCCGTGGCTGGAAAAAGGTGATATGAAGATAATCCTAAGTATGTACTTGAACGTAGATGAGAGTCTGGGTGTGGGATGGGACAAAAGCCAAACTCAAGTCATCTTCACCCTAGAGGAGAGGATACCGCAGTGGTTTTGGTGATCCATGATCTCTAGCAGTGGTGGACAACTTTGGTGTTAATACTCACTCTGTGCAGGGAGATAGAGTGCTACCGTGGAAAGGTCCCACCTGCACGGGTCCTAGGTCCTTGTCCCAGCTCTGCCACGAAATGGGGTCCTTTGTCCTCTCTGAGGGTTAATCCTTTGTTTCTGAAAGGGGAGTGCATAGGCGTTTGGGAGGAGAAACCGTCAGGGTGCCCCTCAGCCTAAGGTCTGCATCCTTAATGGCCCCCGGGTCCAGACTGGGGCTCAGTCCATGGTCTTTGTGCTTCTAAACAGGCTTACAAAGCATTCATTCAAGAAGTCAGTTTGTTCTGGGGGGACTTGCCCGAGGGCTAAGAATGGAAGGGAAGTCCGTTGGTGGCTTTTCCACGGGGACTCGTAGTGTCTCTGGTTAAACAGCCAGCTCCCTTCAGTGGCCTTCCAAAGTGTTGTTTCTTAAGTGAACTCTATAAAGCCTGAAAAGGAGATTTCCTTGTGGCCTTTGCCAGCTCATGACTCCGCTGATTACTTATTCGAAGGGGTTTGCCCATTTTATGGGAGGAAAATTGGAGAGAAGTTTCTGGAAACCACATTCTGGCATTTTGTGGAGAACAGGTGTTTATTTGGTATGATTTAGGCACGCTTGCATCCCAAGTCTTCTGTAGGACCATTAGCTAATGTTCTTTGATGCAAACGCCACCGGATTTCCACTGTGGTGAAGAATCTAAGACAACAGGCTCATCTTGTCCTCCGAAGAGGAAATATTCATACTGCTTGCGCACTTTAGTGGAGGTGAAGAAAGGCATTGTGGAAATGGCCTCCCTCAGCTAAGCCCGTTGAGTCCCAGAAATTCAACCCTGGGTCCCGGTGGCCGCCAGTCAGACAGACTTTATTAGGCACCACGCTCAGGACCTTTGGACAAAAGTGACTGGTTTGCTCTTCACAGCTCCAAAGGCCCCAGGGATGACCCCTGTGTATTGTGGCCTTATGAGCAGAGCCCCCAGAGTCAGGTGATTCCAGGGCAGCACAGCTGACTAGGCTACCAGGACAGTCATCCCCTAGGGAGAGTGATTTATATCCTGACTTGGTGGTGGCTTTGGCACAGCCTTGCAGCCATAGAGAACGAGCTGAGCTCTGGGCTATGGGGCCCTGGGGTCTAGCATGGCTGCTAAGAGTAGATAAGTTAGAGCCTAGTGGTTCTAAGACCCCCTAGCCACTCCCCTGAGCTGCTGAGCAACCTCACTGAGACACGTGAGCCTCCTCTCCGATGCCACTCTTCCAGGTGCCCCTTTGCCTTCCTTCCTTAGTCTAATCGGGCTGCCATAAAAATAAAAATAAAATACCACAGACTGAGTAGTTTATCAACAACATAAATTTATTTCCTACCATTCTGGGGGCTGGAGTCCAAGAACAAGGTTCCAGCGTGCTGCAGTGAGGGCCCTCCTTGTTGTGTCCTGACATGGTGGAAGGTGGGGGGGATCTCTCTGGAGCCTCTTTATAAGGTGTTGCTCCCATCCCTGAGGGCTCAGTCCTCCTGACTCAAGCACCTCCCAAAGGCCCAACCTCCACATGCCGTCGTCATTTGGACTTAGGGTTTCAACATCAGCCTTTTCAACATTCAGAACGTAGCACTTCCTTCTGGAAAGTGCCTGCCTGCCTCAAAAACCCATGGAAGGTTTCCTGCTGTGAGGGACTCCCCTCTACCTCAGCCCAGCTCAGGCCCCATCCAGTAAAACTCCTTGCGCATTGCAGTCTCTCCTGCTCATATCTTCTTCCCGGATCAGCCCCAAATGCCAAAAACCCTACTGTTTGCTAATGAGCTATCTTGCAATCTCATGGCTGCCCCTTAGAGGCTGATGGTTGTTGGACCTGAGGTGCATGATTTCCAGGGGTCAGTTGGGAGGGACTCAAAGGCTTCCAAGGCAGAAAAACTCCCCTGAGATTTTGGAACCCGAACTCTCAAATCCGATCAACTGCCTTTAACTCTAATCTACAACCTGAAGCTGTCCACTACAGGCTGTTCCAGCTTCAGCAGGAGGGGTGCTGAATGGAGGCCAGCAAAGCTCAATGAATAGGACCTGGACTCTTGAACTGTGGCAGATTTGGAACACCCCTCTGTGGAATCTGAATCTGTCAAAACATCCTGAGTGCTGTCCTGCACCATCTGGGTCCCTTGCAGATGCCAGGGATGAAGGGCTTGATCCCTGACAGGACCCAGTGAGTCAGAGTTGCTCATGGATACCGCATTTCTGATGTACAGGATTGCACTGCTCACTGGAGATGCCTGTGGAAGCTCCATGTGGAGGCAGGGACCCTCACAGTGCCTGGGAGCCCTCCAAGCAATCTGACTAGGACCCCCTCTCTCGGGAGGGTCCTCTGCATTGACTTGTGCTGCGGCATTGGCCTGAGCATTTGCAACTGCAAGAAGGACTGATGTCTGCTTCTTCACCTCTCTCCTGATGCTCGCACCAGGACTCACTGAGCAGTCTCCAGAAGGGCATGGCCGTTTTCCCTACCCCTCACTGGAGAAGCAGGCAGGAGGAAAAGTGTTATGGAAACCCCCTTTGAAACGTGTGGAAATCCAGGATTTCGTCCTGACCACTTCCTGAACATGCTGTGTTTTTCTGGTTCACTTGTATGACAATGTTTGTGAAAATGCTTTTGTCTCTCCGCACACAACACTTCCAGATGACATGGACTGGAGGAGAAGAGGGGATGATGGAGGTAATGATGTAAAGTTTGCTTACTGAATGGGACACTCAGATTTGCTAAGGATGGAGGAAAAACTCAACCCGACACCTGGGGAGGGGAGAGGGCGGGCTTAATGATCTAGGTTTTCCAGAACTGCTCCTGTAAGCTTTGGCCTCCTCCTGAGGAAATCTCACCATGCTGCTTTTGCAAGTACTGGGAATCCAAAATGACTGCTGAGCCTGGGAGCACAGCTCACAGTGCTGACTAGGACACAGACGGGTGGGCCCAGCTCTGGCACTTCCCACGCACAGCACCTGTACAGGCCGTCCACCCTGGTCATGGACAGCCCAAGCTATTTGGAACTGACTGCCTTCCTCACACTCCCTGGCACCCAGGGTACCCCCTTCTGGTCCTCTAGCTCGAAGCTGGGACTCTAGACTCCTCACACTATGGCACACTTCCCTCCAATGGCTCTGACTCGCTGGTCAAGTGGCAGGGGCACAGACAGAGAGGTAACAGAATGGATTCCTCTCACACTTTTGGTTACCTCTGCTGCTGCTAAGTTTCCTTTCTCTTTGATTTTCTGCACTTTGAATTTAATATGCTTAATGCAGTTTTTTGTTGTTGTTATTTGTTCTACTTGGTGTTCTCTGAGCCTCCTGAATGTGTGCTTTCAGTCATTAACTGATTTGGGCAGATTCTCCGCCATTATCACTACAAAGAGTTTCCTGCTCCTTTGTCTCCCCTCCTTTTCTCTGCTACCACTTATAGATACCTTTCAGCCTCTGTGCTTTTCCTGCGTCGCTTGGATATGTTCTTCCACTGCTTTCATTCTTTGTTCTCTTTACACTTCAGTTTTGGAAGTTTCTGTTGACATTTCTTCAAGCTTTTTCACTGTGTCTCTGCCTGTGTCCAGTCTATTCTTGAGCCAATCAAAGGCACTCTTCATTTCTTTTACATTGTGTGTTTTTAAGTAAAATATATTTTTCATCTAGAGAAAATACACAAAACATAAAATTTCCCCACTCTAATCATTTTTAAATGCACAGTACATGGGTGTTAAGTACATTCTTACTGTGGTGCAACCCTCACCACTATGCATCTCCAGAGTTCGTTTCCTCTTGCAAAACTGAAACTCTATATCCATGAAACCATAACCCCTCATTACCCCTTCTCCTCAGCCCCTGGCACCTACCTTTCTACTTTCAGTCTCCATGAATTTGACTACTCTAAGTACCTCATATCAGGGGACTCATACAGCATTCATGGTTTAGTGTCTGGCTTCCTTCCCTTAGCACAATGTGCTCCAGGCTGATCTGTATTGCAGCCTGTGTCAGAATTTTCTTCCTTTTGGGGGCTGAATAATATTACATTATGTCACATATTGCTTATCTTTTCATCTATTGATAGACACTTGGTTTGCTTTCACATTTTAGCTATTGTGAACAACGCTGCTGTGAACATGGGTGTACAAATCTCATTTGGAGACCCAGACTTCAATTCTTTGGGGTATATACTCAGAACTAAGATTGCTGGATCATATGGTAATTGTTTTAATTTAAGGAAATACCGTACTCTCTTCCACAGTGCCTGTATCATTTTACATTCCCACCAACAGTGCACAGGGTTCCAATTTCACCAAATCTTTGCCAACACTTGTGATTTTCTGTTCTTTTTTTTTTTTTAATAAGTAGTCACCTTAATGGGTGTGAGGTAATATCTCATTGTGGTTTTGATTTGGATTTCCCGAGTGATTAGCGATGTTGAACATCTTTCCATTTGCTCACTGGGCACATGAATATCTTCTTTGGAGAAGTATCTGTTCAATTCCTTTGCCCAGTTTTGAAGAGGGTTAGTTGTTTTCTTATAAAAGTGAGGTAGGTCTGTGTGTGCTGTCATGGGAATATCCTGCATCCAAATGATTAAGTGGTAAAGGCATGTTACAGATCAATATGTATGTCATGGGTAACGCTACATATTTCATAGCACATGTGTGTATGGAAATGCTAATATAAACTATAAAATCATATACACCAATATGTCATTTGTGGTGACCTCTAAGCAGGAGGCTGAATTTGGGAGGAATTTTGAAAGGTGATAAATTATCATTTATCTGTGTTTTTAGAGTTTATTGCAACAAGAATATATGCAATGTTTGTCATATGTAATATATGCAATATATAATAATCTTTATATTGAAAAATATATACATAAACCTAATAGTGGAAATAGTCCAATGGAAATAAATTCTGATGCGGTTTGGCAGGGGCCCTCTGCCCAGGGTGACCCAGGGATCCAGGCTGCTTCCATCTTGTGGTCCCCCCATCTCAACACTGAGTTGCCATATTTGCTGGTGAACCCAGGGACAGCATGGAACTGGCATACTGGCTCACATATGCTTGGATGGGACAAACAATGCTTCTGCTCATGTCTCACTGGCAGAGGGTCGTCACATGACCCTTCCTAACTGAAGCAGAGCAAGAGAAGATATGGTTGGGCACTGAAGTCCCTCCCATGCACCATTACAATGTAGGTGCTCATCAGAAAGCAGCCATAATAATTGGTTAGGACGACAACCATCTTCATTGCTTGGAGGAATTCCTGTGGTCAGATTTGCCTGGAAAGACTCTGAATGTTTAAGTGGCTACTATATGACAGATGCCTTCAAACACAGAAACACATCTAAGTGTAAGAGGATCCTATAAATCTCAGCAGGGAGGGCTCTCCTTCTTCACTCAATAGTGCCTTTCTGCACTTTCCTTTGCTGTGCTGTCTATAATGCCAGTAGGCTGAGAATATCCTCCTCCCTTTGGCTGCATGGATAAAATTTAACCTCTGAGTCTCTGCTACCTCCATCTGACTGACCTTGCCTGAACACCTGCACAGGTACCACTGGGCTCCCTGAAAGCCAGAACTTCCCTGTGGGGCAGGGACCAGACGAGAGACAGTGGGAGGGTGGCTAATTATGTTTTATTTTCAAGTTTTACCTAATGTGTCCACCAAGGGACCATTTCTCACCTCCTAGGAAGATGCCAGGTTTTTTTTAGGAATTGGGCTTCAGTTGATGTTTGCCCCCAATCTACCATTTATACTGAAGCATTAATGTCTGAGCACCTCAATAAGCTCTTTCATCTGTGCATGTGTTCAGCTCCCAGGATCAAAGAAGAAGCCCATTAAAGTCCTACTGTGTGGCTTCATAAACCCTCTGTGTAACTTCAGGGTTATGTCCCAAGGCCCAGTAGGTTCCAGGCACAATCAGATTCTACTTACAGCCCATTTGGAAAACAGAGAGTGTGTTGAAGACTCCCAGGTAGGGAACACCTGGTATGTAAATGTCACAGTCTAAAATAACATTTTCCGCTTAAAGGGTTGTGGCTGTCAGATAAGAAACCAAGGCTTGGTTCTTTGAAAGATAAACAAGATTGACAAACCTTTAACCAGACTCATCAGAAAAAAAAAAAAAAGAGAGGACTCAAATAAATAAAATTAGAAATGAAAGAGGAGAAGTAATCACTGACACCAAAGGAATACAAAGGATAGTTAAAAAAATTATATATATATATATAGTGACCAACCATATACCAACAAATTGAACAATCTGGAAGAAATGGATAAATTCCTAGAAACATACAATTTTCCAAAACTGAATCAGTGAATCTGAATAGACAGATTACAACTAGTGGAGTTGAAGCACTAATCCAATAACTCCCAACAAATAAAAGTCCTGGACCGGATGGCTTCACAGGTGAATTTTAACAAACATTCGAAGAAGAACTAATACTTATTCTTCTCAAATTATCCAGAAAATTCAAGAGAAGGAAAATTTCCAAGCTCACTTTATGTGGCCAACATTATGCTAATTCTGAATCCAGATAAAGACACTACAATGAAAAAAAAAAGTATAGGCCAATATCCCTGATGAACATAGATATTAATATCTTCAACAAAATATTATCAAACCAAATCCAGCAATACATTAAAAACATCATACATCATGATCAAGTGGGATTTATTCCAGGGATGGAAGGTTGGTACAACATCCACAAATCAAATATCATGATACATCATATAAACAAATTGATGGATAAAAACCACATGATCATATCAATAGATGCAGGAAAAAAGCATTTTATAAAATGCAGCACCCATTTTTCATAAAAACTCTCAGCAAAGTGGGAATAAAGGGATCATATCTCAACATAATAAAGGCCATATATGGCAAACCTACAGACAACATAATACTCAATGGACAAAAACTAAAAGCGTTTTTCTTAAAATCAGGAACAAGACAGGGATGTCTGCTTTCACCACTGATATTCAACATAGCACTGGAAGTCCTAGCCACAGCGATCAGACAAGAAGAATATAAATATTATCCAAATTGGAAAGGAGGAATTTAAAACTGTCATTATTCGCAGATAACGTGATATTGTACATAGCAAAGCCTAAAGATTACCCTTGCCTTTTCCTCTTCAAGCTTTGTAACAACTGAAGCTATTTCACCATTGCCAACATTATGGTACTGTGACTCAGATTGCTTCATTACTGGACACACAAAACCAGATTCCAATTGTGGTTTTATTAATGTCATGATTAAGAGAGACATGCCTGGACTCTGGATGTCATCAGAAAGACTTAAGGAATTGAGATGGACTTTAAAGCCAATAAGAGCCCCTGGAGAAATGGCCTGGTACCTTACTTGGTCAGTGGTTTACAGCTATCTTTCCAGGTAAGGAACAAAGGTTGCTTTCCTGAAAGATAGCAAGGAAAAAACCTCAAGACATTTTGGAGACCACAAAAACTTCAAAAATCCACCCAAACCCTTACAGATAAAGCCAGATGACAACTGTATGGCTTGGCTTCTATTCCCTGAGGGGAAAATTAAAGCTTAATCTGAAGATTCCTTGTGAAATTCCAGCAAAATAGATTTAAAAGAACCTATATGATCAATTGCTGTTCTTGTTTTGTTTATACAAATAATCAGACCAAATTAAAACCAGACCTAATGCAGTCTCTTTAATAAAAATGAGGGTAATTTTAGAAAGAGAAATTGTATTTTGATGAAAATCACAATGCCCAATTGTGGATATTGGACTCTAGTGCAATTGATTGTCTTCAAAATTTAAAGCTTTGTTTTTACCTGTGACCTGAACTGGTTCCTAAATTCTTCTAGTTGTCTTTAATCTTCTAAGCTAATGTTTTATTTTTCTCCCATCATTTGACTGCCGGGGTCCAGCCTCGGCAGGTCCAGGGGTTCCCAAAGGTGTGGACGGAGTCGGCGAGAGAGAGAGAGAGAGAGAGAGAGAGAGAGAGAGAGAGAGAGAGAGCGCACGCAACGTGGGAGACAGAAAATCCTTGATCTTACTTCTGCTTAGTCTTAATGCTTCTCCTCCCCAGACTAGCAGAGAGTTCTATTATGTATATCGATCCACACCTTACATTGTTTCCCCCAAACCTTTTAGGCAAAAAAGTACAGACATTCTTTTGGTTGTTTACCCAACTCTTATGTATATTACATGTTAATTACTAACTATCTCCACCCTTCATCCAGACATCCTCTTAAAACTCCTGACCTTTCCTCCTATCTAAGATCCTTTTAAGCTTCCACATTTCTATCCTAAATCTTATTTTCTTGCTTTTCTTCCTGTAATCTTTTCTACCATTTACATCATTAGTCATCTATATGTTACTTCTATAATAATTTCTAACAGACAGCTAACAGATAGAGAAAGCAAAGATTAGTCTCCTTCAGTTGCCATCCTGCATTTTTATTTTCCCATTTACTTTATATCTTCAGTCACTGTTCTTCGTGATTCCTGCCACGCAGTGAATCCATTTCTCCAGGGACAATGTCAAACCATGGAGCTCACCCGGGACTGTGTCAAACCATGGTGGTTGCTGTTCCAGTGACACTGCTCCCAACATCTCCCCCTTTTTTATTTTATTTAAGTGGCTGAATTCCTTGAGAGGACTGTGCCTGTCTTAGGTCAGGATGTTCTCACACGGAGCCGACCAACCTTGCCCGTCATGGGAGACTGAGGCAGCGTGGGCCCAGTTCCTGTCTTAGGTGGCGGTCGGCAATGCGTGTGGACTCCAGTTGCCCGTCATTGACTAACCAGTCCAGTTCACCAAGGTCTAGGCATGGTCAGCCATCTCTAGTTTGTGGTAATGGACCTGTATGGGCTGCATTCTTATAGCATCAATTTGTTGTTTCAGAAAGGCCATTAATTTGTTGAATAAGATGGGCCCCAGGGATATAAGGCACAAGAGCCCGAGTAAGGGACCCAGCAGTGGAAGAAGGTAGGGTAGGGCACCACTCAGTCCACTCCAAAGGGGATTATCGAAGTTCCTCCGCGGCATTCACAAGGAGGGCAGAAATGGAGCAAGAACTACACTTCTATCTTTGGAAGCCCTTGTCACACCAACAACAGATAATACTAAAATCTAACACTGACCTTTAGAATCCCTGGGAGTAACAATTGTAAGAACTCTTTTAGACATATGCACACATTTCTGGGGTGGTTGCTGTTCCAGTGACACTGCTCCCAACATTTGACTTAGAATTATTAAAAACTACTGATGCAATATCAACCATACAAAATTTACCTGAACATCTGATGACTTCACTAAAAATATTTAAACTGCAAATAAAGAGAATCTGTCAGATTGCCAGTGCTTGGTTTTGTTCTAGCAAAGGAAACTAAACTAAGCCTTCTCAACTGACCGTCTTAAAGACCCAAAAATTGATTTATAATTTGCTATGATCATTAACCTTTGTTTTTTTTTTTTTTTTCTGTTTTCATAGGCATACGTCTTATTAAATACCTAATTACTTGTCTACACAATATAGGTCTCATTTTGGAAGCCCACCCGCATCACTGCCTCCTGAAGTGAGACGCAACAATTTAACTGAACTGACTTGGGTCAATAAAATATGAAACAATCTACCAATTTCACTTCTGGAATGCTACAACAATTCTATAAACATGATGATGCTTCAGGGATTCCAGCCTATCCCTACTTTGGAAAAATCAACTAACAGCCTCTTTTTTCCAGTCTTTAATCCCATTCCTTTGTCCCCCCTTGGATCAGGCAGGAAAAGACTTCCATACCCTATATAGGTAGGGACCACAGCTCTAGTCAACAGAAAGCAGTTACTGAAAACAGATCATCCTCCCTCATCACCCCTAAAATATTTTGGGGATGGAAATCCCTGAGTGGGGAATGAGACAGGCCAATAAGCCAGGATAAGCAGAATAGGGAAACTGAAACAGATAGTTACACAGCAGTTTGCAGCCTTCTAGTAAATCCTATCTTCCCTAAACCAGGGACATTTGACAGTAAATGGATTGCACTTCTCCTCCCCAACCAGAGGGCAGTTTAAATCACCCTAGTCAGGGAGACAGATAGCAGAAATCCAATTAGTGCCATTTGCCAACCAGACCCAAGGACAGATGAATTTAAGAGAATAAACCTCATTTTGGTATATCAGCATAAAGCTGATGAATATTCTATTGAGATCCTCCCCTAAGACCTCCCCTAAACACCCAGCCTTTAAAACCTCTCAAAACAAAGGTCTAGTGCACTCTCCCTCGCAGGAGCATGCTCGCACCTCCCCACTTCTTCCCCCACAGGCATGCATCTCCTAAATTCTAAGGGACCCCACAAGGCTTACAACCAGGGCAGCAATGGGCAGCAGCAGTTCATCACAGATAAACCCCCTGAATCTGTCCCCAAGGACCCCTCTTCTCTGACTTCTTAGTGAGCCAAAGCAGAGCAGCATAGGCTCATTTCTCTAGCCCTTTCTTCTTTCACTGTCTCCAGCTTTAATAAATGTCCTCTAAAATGAAAAAAAAAAAAGAAAGAAAAACCTAAAGACTCCAAAAAAAAAAGCTACTAATCTAATAAATGAATACAGCAATAGCAGGATACAAAATTAATATCCAGAAATCAGGGACATTTCTACACACCAATAATGAGTTATCAGAAAGAGAAACTAAAAAAGCAAACCCATTTACTATTGCAACAACAAAAACAAAAAGATAAGTAGGAATGCATTTTTTAAAAATTTTTTCTTTATTGATTTTAGAGAGAGAGGAAGGGAGAGGGAGAGAGAGATAGAAACATCGATGAGGGAGAACACTGATTGGCTGCCTCCTCATGGCCCCCAGTGGGGCTCCAGCCCACAACCTGGGCATGTGCCCTGATTGGGAATCGAACTGGTGACCTCTTGGTGCATGGATCAATGCTCAGCCACTGAGCCACACCAGCCAGGCAGGAATACATTTAACCAAGGAAGTAAAAGACCTGTACTCAGAAAACTATAGGTCATAAAAGAAAGAAATTGAGGAAGATAAAAATACATGGAAGCATATACCATGTTGATGGGTTGAAAGAATTAACATAATTAAAATGACCATACTGAGAGAAATGGCAGTGGAGTGAATGGAAGCTACACAGACGATCTCCCAGGACCAAACGGGAATTACAACTAAAATAAAGACAAATCGTCAGGGAAAAGCAACAGAAAAGCAGCGGGAGAGAACCATACAACCAGAGACAATGAATGAGCCTGGTAGGATCTGCAGAGGCGAGTGAGGATGGCAGACTGGGAGCCCACAGACAGCAGCGGCCTTAGCTGGGATCAGCGCCTGCCCTCAGGGTTAAGATCCCAAGCTGCTCCACAGCGCAGAGAGCCGGGAGAGAGCGCTAAATAGCTACAGCCACTCACCTGGGGCTCTGGCAGAGGGAGGGAGGACTGGACTGGAACTCTGAAGGGACACCTGGGATTTGGAGGGCGATCAGAATTTGTACTGAGCCGCAGCAACAAAGGATAGTGGACAGCTTGTTCCTCCCCGGTTACACAGAACTGCAGCCAAGCTTGCTCCTTCCTGGAGCTGTGGCAGCCCCTCCCTCAGAGATTCCCAGGTGAGGCAAAGAAATGCAAATTGAAGCTCATTATCAACCAGCATCATCAGCCCCACCCTCGGGAAATCCTCTTACACTATAAACACCTGAGGGACTTCCTCATTCAACTGAGATCCTAAGGCTTTTCAAGAAACTGAGGCTAATAGCCTCCAGGCAAAAAGCTTGAGCATAACTGAACCTTTCCTGAGCTTACAAATCTACCCAGGAAAGTAAGACTTCACAGTGGTGTTTAAGGAGGGCCCTCCAGGCTCATCAAAACCCAGTAGAGGGAGCCACAAATAGCAGAACACCAACACCCACAGGGAAAATTTGGCAGGCTCCAAAACCCACTGAGATAGCAAAAATGGTGAAACAAAGAAACAGATCCCAAATGAAAGAACAAGAGAACACTACCAAAGATGAGATCAATGAAATGCAGTTAAGCAATTTATCAGAGGTAGAGTTCAGAGCCATGATCTTGAGGAAACTAAACAGCATGAGTAAGAACATCAACACAATGAGTAAAGATACAGAAACACTGAAAACCAACCAAGTGGAAATGAAGAATGACATAGCAGAAATAAAGAACACATTGGAAGGACTGACCAGCAGAGTAGAGGAAGCTGAGGACAGGTTCAGTGAATTAGAAGACAGAGAGGAAAAATCAATCAATCAGAAAACCAAAAGGAAAAAAACATTAAAAAACAGGAAAATAGCTTAAGAGAACTGTGGGACAAGTGGAAACGTAATCACATTAGCATCATAGGAGTCCCCGAAGAAGAAGAAAATGAGCAAGGCTTAGAGAATATATTTGAAGAAATAGTGACAGAAAACTTTCTTAACCTGGTGAAGGAAGAAGGCATTCAAGTTCAAGAAGCACAGAGAGCCCCAAGTAAGAGAACCCAAACAGGCCCACACCAAGACACATAATAATTAAAATGCCAAAAATTAAAGACAAAGAGAGAATCCTAAAGGCAGCAAGAAATAAGCAACAGCTACCTACAAAGGAACCCCGATAAGGCTATCATCTGACTTCTCAACAGAAACACTACAGGCCAGAAGGGAATGGCATGAAGTAATCAAGGTCATGAAAAACAAGGATCTGAGTTCAAGACTACTCTATCCAGCAAGGATATCATTCAAAACAGAAGATCAAATAAAGAGCTTCCCAGACAAAAAAAAAAGGCTAAGGGGATATATTAGCACCAAACCAGCACTGCAAGAAATGTTAAAAGGACTGCTGTAATTCGTAGAAGAAATAGGAAGAAAAATAGAACCACACTGAACAAAAATGGCAATAAATAAGTACATATCAATAATCACCTTAAATATAAATGGATTGAATGCTCCGATAAAAAGACACAGAGTAGCTGACTGGATAAGAAAGCATGATTCACATACATGTTGTTTACAAGAGACCCACCTCACAACAAAAGATCACATAGTTTGAAAGTAAAGGGATGGAAAAAAATCTTCCAAGCAAATGGAAAGGAAAAAAAAAAGCTGGGGTAGCAATACTCATATTTGATAAATTAGATTTCAAATTGAACACCATAACTAGAGACAAAGAACGCCACTACATAATATTGAAAGGGTCTATCCAACAGGAAGATATAACCTTGGTAAACATATATACACCCAATATAGGAGCACCAAAATATATTTAAAATCTTCTGGAGGACTTCAAAGGAGAAATCAACCACAATACAATCATAGCAGGAGACTTCAACACCCCACTGATATCACTGGATAGATCATCTAGACAAAAAATTAACAAGAAAACAGAAATTCTAAAGGAAGCACTAGATCAAATGGATTTAATAGATATATACAGAGAATTACACCTCAAAACTGCAGAATTCACATTCTTCTCAAATGCACATGAAACATTCTCAAAGATAAACCATATGTTAGGGCACAAACTAAGTCTCTACAAGTTCAAGAAGATTGAAATTATATCAAGCATCTTCTCAGATCACAATGGCATGGAACTAGAAATCAATTGCAACAAGAACATGCAAAGACATCTGAACACATAGGCTAAATAGCATGTTATTGAACAATGAATGGGTTACCATGGAGATCAAGGAAGAAATTAAAAACTTCCTGGAAACCAATGAAAATGAACACACAAAAACACGAAATCTGTGGGATGCAGCGAAAGCAGTTCTGAGAGAAAAGTTCATAGCACTACAGGCCCACCTCAAGAAACAAGAAAAATTTCTAATAGACTATCTAACCTCACAACTTAAAGAACTAGAAAGCAAACAAAAAGAAAACCCTAGAGCAAGTAGAAGGAAGGAAATAGTAAAGATCAGAGCAGAAATAAACGCCATGGAGACCAAAAAAACAATTCAAAGGTTCAATGAAACAAAGAGCTGGTTTTTTTGAAAAGATAAACAAGATTGATGGACCCTTACCTAGACTCACCAAGAAACAAAGAGAGAGAACCCAAATACACAAAATCAGAAATGAAAGAGGAGAAGTAACAACTGACCACAGAAATACAAAGGATCATTAACAAATACTATGAACATTTATATGGCAACAAATTCGACAATCTAAGTGAAATGGACACATTTCTAGAAACATATAGTCTCCCAAAACTGAACTGGGAAGAGATACAAAACTTGAACAGGCCAATAACAATGAAGGAAATCGAAGATGTAATCAAGACCCTCCCAGCAAACAAAAGCCCAGGCCCTGATGGTTTCAAGGAGGAGTTTTACCAAACATTCAAAGAAGAACACCCACTCTCCTCAAATTATTCCAAAAAATTCAAGAAGAAAGAAGACTTCCAAACTCGTTTTGTGAAGCCAGCATAATTCTAATTCCAAAACCAGAAAAAGACACTACAAAGAAAGAAAACTACAGGCCAATATTCCTGATGAACATACATGCCAAAATCCTGAAGAAAATATTAGCAAGTCGAAACCAGCAACACATCAAAAAAATTATTCACCATGACCAAGTGGGATTTATCCCAGGGATGCAAGCTGGTACAATATTCGCAAATCAATTAATGTGATACATCACATAGACAAAATGAAAGATAAAAACCACATGATCATATCAATAGATGCTGAAAAAGCTTTTGACAAAATCCAGCACCCATTTCTGATAAAAATGCTCAGAAATTTGGGAATAGAGGGATCATATCTCAACATTATAAAGACCATATGTGAAAGACCTACAGGCAACATCATACTCAATGGACAAAAACTAAAAGCATTTTCCTTAAGAACAGGAACAAGACAAGGATGCCCACTTTCACCACTCTTTTTTACATAGTACTGGAAGTCTTAGCCACAGCAATCAGACATGAAGAAAAAATAAAAGGAATCCAAATTGGAAAGGAGGAAGTGAAACTGTCATTATTCGCAGACGATATGATATTATATATAGAAAACCCTAAAGACTCCATCAAAAATCTACTAGACTTAATAAATGAATTTGTCAAAGTAGCAGGATACAAAATTAATGTCAAGAAATCGATGGCATTCTTATACACCAATGATGAACTCACAGAAAGAGAAACTAAAAAAAACAATCCCATTTACCATTGTGGAAAAAAAATTAAGATACCTAGGAATAAACTTAACCAAAGAAGTAAAGGACCTATTTGCAGAAAACTACAGGACATTGAAAAAAGAAATAGAGGAAGATATAAAAAAGTGGAAGCACATACCTTGTTCATGGATTAGAAGAATTAACATCATTAAAATGTCCATACTACCCAAAGCAATCTATAGATTCAATGCAATCCCCATCAAAATACCAACGACATATTTCACAGAACTAGAACAAATGTTTCAGAAGTTCATATGGAACCAAAAAAGACCCCGAATAGCTACGAAAATCTTGAAAAAGAAGGACAAAGTAGGCGAGATCACAATACCGGACATCAGGTTATACTACAAAGCTACTGTAATCAAAACAGCCTGTTACTCGCACAAGAACAGGCACATAGATCAATGGAATAGAACAGAGAACCCAGAAATTGACCCAAAACATTATGCTCAGTTAATATTCGACAAAGGTAGCAAGAGCATACAATGGAATAAAGACAGCCTTTTTAATAAGTGGTGTTGGGAAAATTGGACAGCGACATGCAAAATATGAAACTAGACCATCAACTTACATCATACACAAGAATAAACTCAAAATGGATAAAAGACTTAAATGTGACTCATGAATCCATAAAAATCCTAGAAGAAAATGTAGGCAACAAAATTTCAGACATCGTATGCAGCAGAATTTTCACTGATATATCACCTAAGGCAACAGAAACAAAGGAAAAAATGAACACATGGGACTACATCAAACTCAAAAGCTTCTGCATAGCAAAAGAGACAACCATCAAAGTGGAAAGGCAACCCACTGTATGGGAGAGCATAATTGCCAATGATATATCAGATAAGGAATTAATTTCCAAAATATATAGAGTGCTCATATAACTCAACAAAAGGAAGACAAAGAACCCAATTAAAAAATGGGCAAAGGAATTAAATAGGCACCTCTCCAAACAGGACATACAAATGGCCATGAGACATATGAAGAAATGCTCAACATCACTAATCAGCAGAGAGATGCAAATTAAAACAACAACGAGGTATCACCTCACACCTGTCAGAATAGCAGCCATCAACAAAGCATCAAACAAGTGTTGGCGAGGGTGTGGAGAAAAGGAGACTCTAGTACACTGCTGGTGGGAATGCAGACTGGTGCAGCCACTATGGAAACACTATGGTGTTACCTCAAAAAATTAAAAATTGAATTATCATTTTACCCAGTGATCCCACTCCTAGGAATATACCTTAAGAAGCCTGAAACACCAATCAGAAAGAATATATGTACCCCCATGTTCATAGCAACATTATTTACAATAGCTAAGATCTGGAAACAGCCCAAGTGTCCATCAGTAGACAAATGGATAAAAAAGCTGTGGTACATATACACTATGGTGTACTATGCAGCTGTAAGAAAGAAAGATCTCTTGTCCTTTGAGACGACATGGAGTGACCTGCAGAGTATTATCCAAGCGAAACAAGCCAAGCAGAGAAAGACAAATATCATATGATCTTATTTATTTCTGGAATATAATGAACATAACAGTCTGAGGAACAGGGTAGTCCCAGAGACGTGGAAGTAGGAGACAGGTGAGCGATGAACCACAGAACTTGTACGCGTGTACTCATAACCAATGGACATGGACAACAAAACTGGGTACGGGAAGGGAGGGAGGGGGAGGAGGGTGACAATGGGGGAAATAGGAGAAACATCTGTAACAAAAATAAATTTATTAAAAAATAAATAAATAAAATGACCATACTACCCAAAACAATCTATAGAGTCAGCACAATTCCTATTAAATTACCAATGGCATATTTCACAGATCTAGGACAAATACTCCAAAAATGTTTATGGGACCAAAATAGACCCCAAATAGCCTCAGCAATCTTGAGAAAGAAGAACAAAGTTGGAAATGTCACAATACCTGATATCAAACTATACTACAAGGCCATTGTAATTAAAACAGCCTGGTACTGGCATAAGAACATATAGGTCAATGGAACAGAACAAATATTCCAGAAATCAATCCACATCTCTATGGTCAATTAATATTTGACAAAGGAGACAACAGCATACAATAGAGTAAAGACAGTCTCTTCAATATATGGTGTTAGAAAAATTGGACAGGTAAATGCAAAAAAATTAAACTAGACCACCAACTTACACCATACACAAGAATAAACTCAAAATGGATAAAATACTGAAATGTAAGTCACAAAACCATAACAATCCTGGAAGAAAACACAGGCAGTAAAATCTCAGACATCTCTTGTAGCAATATTTTTGCTAATATGTCTCCTAGGACAAGGGAAATAAAGAAAAATAAACAAATGGGACTACATCAAACTACAAAGCTTCTGCACAGCAGAAGAAACCATCAACAAAATGAAAAAGGAGCCCACTGTATGGGAGAACATATTTGCCAATGACACATCTGATAAGGGGTTAATTTTCAAAATATCTAAAGAACTTATACAACTCAATACCAAAAACAAACAATCCAATTAAAAAATGGGGAAAGGATCTGAATAGACACTTCTCCAAAGAGGTGGCCAATACAGATGGCCAAGAGACAAATGGAAAAATGTTCAAGGTCACTAATCATCAGAGAGATAATAATTAAAACCACAATGAGATATCACCCCATACCTGCCAGAATGGCTATCATCAATAAATCAACAAACAACAAGTGCTCGTGAGGATGTGGAGAAAAGGGAACCCTTGTGCACTGTTTGTGGTAATGCAGGCTGGTGCAGACACTGTGGAAAACAGTATGGAGTTTCCTCAAAAAAATTGAAAATGGAGCTTCTTTTGACCCAATGATCCCACTTCTGAGAATATATCCTAAGAATCCCAAAACACCAATTTGAGAGAATGTATTCACCCCTATGTTCATGGCAGTGTTATTTACAATAGCCAAGATCTGGGAACATGAAATGTCCATCAGTAGATAAGTGGAAAAAAACCTGTGGTATATTTACACAATGGAATACTACATAGCCATATAAAAGAAAGAAATCTTGCCCAGCCATGGTGTGGCTCAGTAGTTGAGCGTCAACCCATGCACCAAGAGGTCGCTGGTTTGATTCCCGGTCAGGGCACATGCCCAGATTGTGGGCCTGATCCCTAGTAGGAAGCATGCAGGAGACAGCCAATTGATGTTCTCTCTCATTGATATTTCCATCTTTCTCTCCCTCTCCCTTCCTCTGTCTCTCTAATATATCAATAAAGAAAAAAAATTTTTTAATAAATAAAAGAAGAAAATCTTACCTTTTGTAACAGCATGGATAAACCTAGATATTAGTATGCTAAGTGAAATAAGCCAGTCAGAGAAAGACAAGTACCATATGATCTCACTTATATGTGAAATCTAGTGAACAAAATAAACTGACAAAGAAAATAGAAACAGAGGCATGGATATATGGAACAGACTGACAACTGTCAGAGGGGAGGGGGGAGGAGACTGGATGAAAGAAGGTGAAGGAATTAGCCAAAATGTGTGTGTGTATACACACACACAAACACACACACACACATGGACACATACAACAACATTGTGATTGCCAGAGGGAAGGGAGCACAGGAGCTGGGTGGAGGCAGGCAAAGTGAGGGAAAATAGAGACATCTGTAATAATGTCAACAATAAAAATTAAGAAAAGAAGAGCTCTTCCAAAAAAGAGAGAGAAGGTAATGCCAAATATATTAACACTTCCCAAGATGGAGTTTTATGAAAAATCAAACATTAAATTAGCAAGTTTCTTTTTTCTAAAAAGAGAAAAAAGAAAAAATGGGCTGCTTTTGCACTGACCCTGGCCTCAGATAAAGTTCTTTTTCTCCAGACACAGCAACAGAGTTGCAACTTCTGAGGCAGCACCCCTCTGTCTGCATCCACAACCCGAACCCTCTGGGAACTGGGGTGATGATTCCTATGTCACAGCTTGGTTGAGAGGAGATTCAGCACCTGATGCAGCCCCTATTGCAGGGCCCTAAGAATGCACTCCAGGAACAGGCAGTGTTAGCATGACCCTTGAGTATTATTAATAACCAGACAGGGGGCACCAGTGTGTGTGAAATCCACAGGTTGAGATGAGGACAGGAAAACAAAGGAGGGGTTAAATCAGTGGCCAGGATAGGCCAGGATGAAGGAGGGAGGATGGGTCAGATCTGGTGTAGGTCCAACTGCTTAAAGGAGCCATACTAGGCCAGCCTCTAATCACCTGGGGCTGACTGTCACTGTAGCTCAGGGCTTACACATGAGAAGAGAGAGCTGAGGACTTTGAGCTGTTCACACACAGGCATATTCCAGTGACTCTGGTCTCTACGTAATAAAACCTGTCTGCTGCAATGGCTTTCCCCACCCCTTCCATTCCATCCTATCCCATCCCATGCTCACACTGCTTGGACTTCCCATTCACCAGACCATTCATTTGCTCATACTTTTTCATTCACCAAATAATGCCAAGCAGCTTTTCTAGAACAGCCCCTAGGACCACTGAGCACCCAAGACATCTCCCTGTCCCCACTTTCCCTGAGTTGACAGTAAAAAAAATCAATGACCACACAGTGGCAGTAGTGCTGTGACAAAGGAGGCACAGGGACTGGAGGAGCCCTGAGAAGGGACTTCCTGACTTGGCCTGGGGATGTGAGACAGGGACTGAGCAGGGCTTAGTGACACACACAATTCCACACTTCAGGGTGAAAAGCAGGAACCTAGGTTTGAGCCAAAAGGCACATGGCATTTCCTTCCATGACATTCACTGATCCAGAGGTGAGCCTGTGAACTAAGCAGGCCCATCAAGATCTCTACAGGCTCTCTTGTCCATTTGATGCCAACAAGAAATTAGCAGCCAAAATTGTTATAGCAGCCATATTAGGGCCGCAAGGGGAATCGACCTTTGGGTTAGTGCTATGGAAGACAGCAAAGAGAGGCAGAAAAAAATCTGAGTGCTTGATGATACTGTGGGGACTGCCTTATCTTTGGACTTCCTATTATGAGTTAATAACTTTCCTTGTTTAAAATTTAAAAAGTGAGCATAAGGACATTGCATGCTGAGACCATGGACAAAGGCCAGGAAGCCATGGTCAGGGGAAGGCTCCACAGTGCTGAATTGTCAGCAGTGTGACAGGGCCTAGGTGGCAACTTTAAGATGTGGCGAAGCAAAAGCCAAGAGGCAAGAATCCAGCCCATCGAGGGCAGCTCAGGGCAGACCTGGAGCACACCTGCTCTGGCTTTGGTCACTAAGCCTATTGTCCTGGGGCCGAGGCCATGTCTCTGCATGGCTAACAGCCTCTGCCAGAAGTCTCATGCCTCCCTGACCGCCCCCCAGCCTCCAGCACCTGGCTTGTCAAGGCCCACTCCATGCTCCTCCACTCCAGATCTGCAAGCTCTGATTGGAACTCTACCAAGATCCTGTTTGAGGAGGTGGTAGAAGGGAGGAGTTGGGGGAGAGAGTCAGGCAAGTAGCAGGAGATGAGGCTAGAGCCAGTGGGATGAACCTGGGATCTACAAATGTTCTGAAATGCAAGCTACAGAGCTTGCATTTGATCCTGATGGCAATGGGAAGACCTAAGCTGGGGATAGACATACTGAGATCTAAGCTTTAGAAAGATTTCCCTGGCACCAGGAGGTGTGATTAAAAGCTATGTTAATTAATGTCTGAAATAGTCCCTATGTGCTTTCAAACTGAATTCAAGGCCAGAGTTACAGATTCAAAGAACACCTGAGCTGGGAGGGCCCCTTTTGACCTGAACAAGTTGGAAGGATTAGCCCGGCCTTAGGAGATTTCAGCTCAGGGCTGACCTAAGGACTTGGCTAGGCTCTGGCTCCTGATGAAGGTGCCTTTTGAGGCCTGCAGCAGCTGAATGTCCTGAGAATTTCCCTGAGAAGGGAGGATGGCCCCTGAAAATCTAATCTCTATTTTTTGAGGTCTTCACAGGCTCCCTGCACTTCAGAAAACCTTAGGGAGAAGCAAGGCCTAGCTCAGTAGCACCACTCATCTGAATACTTGCCCACTAGTCAAGGTCATGTTCCTGGACCTACATGCCATGGGCCTAGAGCAGAGATTGCCCTCTGAAGTTACTATGTCCACCTCCCAGAATAATCTGCATTTTACTATTTTCTATGGTAAAATTGAGTGTGAGCCTTTCCAAACTTTGGCTATGTGCCAGTCCAAGAAATCTCCTGGGGGTCATTTGAATGTGAAAAGCTATAGGAGTCTCCAATCATGTATTTTCTGGACACAGGCTCACAATGGTACAAACAATAGATGTTGATGTGGTCACTTATCTCAAGAATGAAAATGTCGACTTCTGGTCAAGATGGTAGTGTAGGTACACACGGTACTCACCTCCTCCCATAACCACATCAAAATTACAACTAAACTACAGAACAACCATCCTTCAGAACCACCTGAAATTGAGCTGAATGGAAGTCCTACAACTACGAAGTTAAAGAAGCAGCCACATCGAGACTGGTAGGAGGGGCAGAGGCACAGACGGGCTGATCCCACACCCACGTGTGGTGGATAAAAATCAGGAGGGACACCTCAGCTGGGAAGGTCCTCCCTGTGGAGTGAGGGGTCCCTGTCCCACACCAGGCACCCAGCTCAGCGTTCCAGTGCCAGGAAGAGAAGTCCCCATAACTTCTGGCTGTAAAAACCAGCGGGAACTGCGGCTGTGGGAGCCCCAGGCAGATCCTCTTAAAGGGCCCGCGCAAGGACTTATTTGGACTTGCTCCCTCTAAGCTCGGAAGGGAGGCAGCTTCAGGGGTGCCAGAGGCATACAGGGAAGAACTGAGCTATTTGGCCTCGGGGTGAGGGCTGGAGAGGCGGCTTTCTCCTGGACAGATGTGCTGGCAGATGCTGATGTTGCTTTGGTGAGCCCTTCCCTGGGGCGGCAGACAGTTGCCATATCTGGGACTCCAGCAACCTACCTCACACTGTTTGCCCTGCCTTGGTGATTCCCTGAGGCCCTGCCCCAACCCACTTTTGGGCCCACCCAAGCTGTTTCCAAAGGCTTTACCATAGGATGGGCCTGTCTTGTATCCTGCTTCAGAGTTTCTTAAAATCTCTCTCAAACAAGCAGCATCTGGTCTCAATGAGCCCCATACCTCTTGTTAAGTGGCCCCAGGCCTGGCACTAGAAGCAGCCAGCCTTGGTTCACAACTTGGCTTTTCCTGGGCACCTTCAAGCCCAGCACAAGAAGCAGCCATCTGCAGATCACTTTGTAGCTTATGGCTGGTGGCCCCAGGTAGAACACAGGCAGTGGCTGACCTTGCTCCAGAGCCAGCACACCCAGTGGACAGCCTCAGACCACATTGAAACACCAACACCCAACCACCTCCACAAGTGATACCCTCAATGAGCAGACTCAGTGGGTACCAGAGCCCTGATTAAGTAAGTCTTGCTCTGTGTGGTTGACCCCTACACAGGTGATCCTCCAAGGTAGTCAGAGGCCAGTGGTCAGTGGACACAGCCAGTCCATGCAGCTGATCAGCCTGAGTAAATACCCCCCATTGACTTGCCAACAGCAATCAAGACTCACTTACAACAGAAGGTGTACAGTCCACACAAGAGGTGCACCTCGAGGGCCCAGCTGGGGGGATCAGGGAGGCTGTGCCACTGGATCCTATAGGACATCTACAACAATAGACCACCCTATGAAGCCTAGGAGACATAGCAACTTTATCTTAAAGAAACAAACACAGGAAGGCAGCCAAAATGAGGAAACAAAGAAAGATGTCCCAAATGAAAGAAAAGAACAAAACTCCAGGAAAAGAATTAAACAAAATGGAAATAAGCAATCAATCAGATGCAGAGTTCAAATCACTGGTTATAAGGTTGCTCAAGGAACTTGGTGAGACCTTCAAGGAACTTAAACAAACCTCCAAGGAATTTAGTGAGAACATCAACAACATGAAAAAGGACCAGTCAGAAATGAAGGACGCACTAACTGAAATAAAGAAAAATTTACAGAGATTCAGTAGTAGAGTAGGTAAAGCCAAGAAGGAAAATATCGATTTGGAATATAAACAAGCAAAAAACACCCAGTCAGAACAGCAAAAAGAAAAAAGAATCCAAAAAAAATGAAGACAGTGTAAGGAGCCTCTGGGACAACTTCAAGCATGCCAACATTCACATCATAGGGGTGCCAGAAGGAGAAGAGAAAGAACAGGAAATTGAAAACCTATTTGAAACAACAATGACAGAAAACTTCCCTAACTGGATGAAGGAAACAGACATACAAGTCCAGGAAGCACAGAAAGTCCCAAACAAAATGAACCCCAAAAAGGTTCACACCAAGACACATCATCATCAAAATGCCAAAAGTTAAACACGAAGAGAGAATCTTAAAAGCATCAAGAGAAAAGCAGCTCATTACCTACAAAGGAGCTCCCATAAGACTGTCAGCTGATTTCTCAAAAGAAACTTTGCAGGCCAGAAAAGAGTGGCAAGAGATATTCAAGGTGATTAAAAACCAACGACCTACAACCAAGATTACTCTATCCTGCAAAGCTATCATTTAGAATCAATGGACATATCAAGAGTTTCCCAGACAAGAAAAAGCTAAAGGACTTCATCACCACCAAACCAGTATTATATGAAATGCTGAAGGGTCTTCTTCAAAGAGAAGAAGAACAAAAATATGAACAATAAAATGGCAATTAATACATATCTATCAACAATTGAATCTACAAACAAAATGAGCAAGCAGAACAGAAACAGACTCCTAGATACAGATAACTTTTTTTTTTGCTTGCCAGATGGGTGGGACATGGGGGGATGGGTGAAAAAGATGAAGGAATTAAGAAGTACAAATTGGTTGTTAGACTGATGAACCTCAAAGGGAAGGGGGGAGTGAGGGCAGGATGAGATAAACCAAAGAACTTCTATGCATATATGCATAACCAATGGACACCGACAATAGTGTGGGGAAGGCAGGAGTGGGGTGGGATTGGGGAGGAAGGGATCAATGGGGAAAAAAAGGGGGGACATCTGTAATACATTCAACAATAAAGATTAGTTTAAAAAAAAAAGAATGAAAATGTTAAGGAAAGTTATAGGAACGGGGCAGTGGGCCCTTTTTCTGTGCACTCTGTAGGCATTTATGCCAATGCCCAATGATTCTTGGCATGACACTGCCTACCATTTTCTTGTTTTTGCCTGAAACTGAACCCTCAGGACTAGCAATATTGAGGCTTAAAGGGACATTAGATAGAGAAGGCTGCTTTTCAAAAAATAGAAGGGAAATTCGTGTAACATCAAAATGAACAATTTAAAGTTGACAATTCAGTGGCATTTAGTATATTCACAATGTGGTGAAACCAACATCTCTGCCTATTTCCAAAACATTTCCATCATACCAAAAGGAAACCATGTGCCCATTAAGCCATTAGTTCCCATCTCATCCCCAGGCCCTGTCAGCTAGTAATCTGCTTTCTGTCTCTGTGTATTTGCCTCTTCTAAATATTTCATATAAATGGAGTCCAATATGTGGACTTTTGTATCTGATTTCTTTCACTTAGAGTAATACTTTCAAGGTTTATCCATGTGGTAGTATACATCAGTACTTTATTCTTTTTTTTTTTTTTATTTAGATATAATTGACATAAAACATATTAGTTTCAGGTATATAACAATGATTTGATACTTCATTCTTTTTTATAGTTGAATAATATTCTATTGTATGGTAATATCATATTTTAGGCATTCATCCATTGATGGACTTTTGGGTTATTCGTGCCTCTTGGCTATTGTGAATAATGATGCTATCAACATTTGTGTACAAGATGATCAATAATTTGAATATCTATTTTTAATTATTTTGGGTATAGACATAGGAGTGTTATTACATGGTAAATCTATATGCTTAAATTTTAGAGAAATGACCAAAGTATTTCCCAAGGGCTGTCTTCGGTAAAACCCATGGAGTGCCTATGCATGTTGTTGTGTCAGGGAGAAAAGCCTTGACATCTGTGGGCTGTGTGGTGCCCAAGCCACCCATGATCTGTGCCCTGCAAGCTTCACCATGCCCCATTCTAAAGTATGGGAAAGTCCAGCCAGGCAGGCTAGAAGAAATCCCAGCACCCCAGCTCCCCCTAAGCCATCTCCTTTCCCCATCAAGCAGTGGGAGGAGCCCCCTACCCATGTGGTTGCAACTGTGGGACAATTACTAGGAGCTGCACCTGAAGAGATTCATTCACCCAGACCATTAACCCAGAGCTTGGTCTCCAAATCCCAAAGGAGCAACATGAGATGTGAAGGCAAAGCTGCAAGGAAATTTCCAAGAGGCTGCTACAGGAGGAGTTACAAAGGAGACTGCAGAGGAGCCATTGGCTTATGAGCCAGTGCTTCTGGGGTTCCTCAGCTGTGTTTGCTCATCTCCTTCCATAGCCCTGCTTGTAGCAGGTGTTCTTGTCATAGGCTGAACCTCATTCCAGTTCTTGCTTCAATATTCCAGGTCCCAGTGAGGAAGGACAGCTGTTTGGGTCCAGCCCTTTTTGTGGTCCTGAAAGCCTCTTCCTCTGGGGGCCAGACCACATCCCAGGGCCATTGGGTCAGGACATGCAACACACAGCCACTACAGGCCTTCTCTACACCAGGTCCTTGGCTGTGAGCCCAGGATTCAGTGAGAAAAAATTCACTCATGAATTTCCTCAACCTCCACTGGTTGAGAACCCACCATGTACCAGGGGTAGGTGCTGGATATAGCAAAGGACAGGCTAGACATGACCTCTTGGCCTCATGGAGCCCACTTTGGGGAGGGAGGAACAAGAAAAAGTAAAAAATAATAATAATAATCAGATTGTACTTGACACCCACTAGGATGGCTGTAATCAAAATGACCAAAATAAGTGTTGTCAAGGAAGTGGAAAAATTAGAACCTTTGTGCAATTCTGGTAGGAATGTGAAATAATGCAGCCACTTTGGAAAACAGTTTGGCAGTTCTTCAAAGAGTTAAACATTCAATCGTCTTTAGACCCTGCAATCCCACTCTTAGGTATATGCTTAAAATAATTGAAAACAGATGTTCACTCAAAAACTTGTGCAGCAAAGTTCATAGTTGCACTACTTACAGTAGCTAAAAGGGAAAACAACATGAATGTCCATCACTTGATGAATGGACAAACAAAATATGGTCTACCCATGCAATGGAATATTACTTGGCCAAACAAAGGAATGAAACACTGATCCATGCTACAACTTGGATGAACCTTGAAAACATTATACAAAGTGAAATGAGCCAGTCACAAAAGGCCACATATTGTATTATTCCATTTATCATTTATATGTAATGTCCAGAATAGGCAAATCCATACAGACAGAAAGAAAATTACTGGTTTCCAGTGGTGGTGGTGGTGGGGGGGGGGTGTATCAAGAAACTGCTAATGGGTATGAGGTTTCTTTTTGGGGTAATTAAAATATTTTAGAACTAGATAGAGGTTATTATTGCACAACATTGTGAATATACTAAATCTCAATGAATTGTACACTTTAAAGGGGTTAATTTTGTGTTATGTGAATTTCACCTAAAAGAAAAACAAATATATGATGTGGTTTCAGCAGTGATTAATGCTATGTAGACACTGAAAGAGAAAAACCAGGGTTGGTTGGGATGGGTTTTAGCCAGGGAAGTCAATATATGCCACTTTAAGGAGGTAACATTTAAGCTGAGACTTGAAAGTAATAAGCCCACCATGCAAAGAGCTGGGAATAAAGAACTTTAGGGTGATGAGGTGAAAAACACTTGTACTCCATCTGCACAGCCAGTTGTGAAGATATATGCTGAAACAATGAAATCAGTACACTCCAAGGGAGATAGACACAGAGTACCATTGATACCCACAGGAGGGCGCTGAGTATCTAGGTAAGAAAATAGGACAGGGAAAGACCCATGAGGAGAAGATTCCTGAATTGGGCCTTGAATAACAGGCAAGAATTAGCCAGAGAGCCCTGGCCGGTTTGGCTCAGCGGTTAGAGCGTCGGCCTGCGGTACAGAGAGACCCGGGTTCAGTTCCCGCTAAGGGCATGTACCTCGGTTGCAGTTTGTCCCCGGCCCTGGTTGGTCATGCGGGTGGCAGCCACTTGATGTGTCCCTTTCATGTTGATGTTTCTCTCTCTCTACCTCTCTCTCCCTCCCACTCTATCTGAACAAAAAATGAAGAAATGTCCTCGGGTGAGGATAAAAAAATAAATAAATAAATAAGTAAAAAAAAAAAAAAAAAAAAAGAATTAGCCAGAGAAAGAAGGAAAAAGGAAAGTTATGAACGCCTGAAACCACGATGCTGCCCCTACTCAGAAAGAGCAACATTTGACCCAGGAATGTAAGACTTGAGAGTGGTATTTCACATGGGCCCTCCCACACTCATCAAAACCCAGTAGAGGGAGCCACAATCAGTGGAACACCAACAACCACAGGGAAAACTTGGCAGGCTCCAAAACCCACTGAGACAGCAAAAATGGTGAAACAAAAAAACAAATCCCAAATGAGAGAATAAGAGAATTCCTCAGAAGAAGAGATAAATGAAATGCAATTAAGTAAGTTATCAGAGGTAGAGTTCAGAGTACTGATAATGAGGATGCTCAACAGCATGAGTAAAGTGCTGAACAGCATTAGTAAAGATATAGAAACATTGAAAATCAACCAATTGGAAATGAAAAACCACTAAGCAGAAATGAAGAATGACATAGCAGAAATAAAGAACACATTGGAAGGAACAACCAGCAGAGTAAAGAAAGCCAAGGATCAGATCAGTGAATTAGAAGACAGGGTAGAAAAAATTAACCAGAGAACCAAAAAGAAAAAAAATTAAAAACAGGAAGACAGCTTAAGAGAAATGTGGGACAATATACAACATAACAACATCTGCATCATAGGAGTTCCAGAAGAAGAAAATGAGCAAGTGTTAGAGAATATATTTGAAGAAATAGTGACAGAAAACTTCCATAACTTGGTGAAGTAAAAAGGCATACAAGTTCAAGAAGGACAAAGAGAGAGTTTTTTTTTAATGCTAATAAAAAGATGGCAGCAGGTAGGACCAGAGGGAGGGTGAGTGCATGAGAGAGTGAACTAGTGTGTGAGAGAGAGTGGACGTGAAGGTGGACGACCAAACTCGTGCAGTGCAGAGACAAGGAGCAGAAGGTTCCTGTGCTGTGAATGGGGAGCAGCTGGCTACCATGGTTAGTGGCTCTTTAGGGTGCTTCTCCCTGTGCCGTGAGGAGGTCCCACCATTTTTGGAAGATCCCAGGTCTTCCTTGGGAGGAGGCAGTGGGAGCGGCTAGGCCGAGCTACCTGAGCCCACCACTGCACCTGGCACCATCAGACCAGAGGGCCACTGTGTCAAGATAGACCAGTGCACAGTAGCAGAGCTGTCAAGGTGCCTGCTGCAGAAACTGCAAAAGGCCAGGAGCCCAGCACCATCCCCCACAGTAGCAGAGTTGAGATATACCCCCAGCAACAGAGGCTGGGGCACAGACATCCAACCCCAGGCAACAGAAGTACAGATCAACAGCTAAGACCCATCCTCAAAAACTTTAACAGAGGCTGAGCAGGAGCTGAGGCCTACTGGGCAGCAGTGCTCCCCATGTGCCTGCTGTGGGACCTGGGGCTCCATAGGGGCCTATGCAACCCAGCTGCCCACAAGAGCAGTGGGGAGCCAGGGCTCCAGTGGGGCCTGTACGACACACCTGCCCATGGGAATGGCAGGGAGTTTGGCCTCCAGAGGGGCCTGTGTGATGCAGCTGCCCACAGTGCCAGCAGGGAGTGCAGCTCCAGCAGGGCCTGAGTAATACAGCTACACGTGGCATCAGCAACCAGAGGGGAACACAGCTTCAGAGGGGCTCACGCTATCCAGCAACAGCACCAACCAGGACACACCAACACCAGCCCACAGTAGTTAATCCTCCAGGATCCACAGCAGGTAAGAGGCGACATGCAACAGAACAGTCTGGGAGCCACAGCAGCCTTATTGGATATACAGTGAGCTGCCTACAAATCCAAACATCACCACATCTAGAGCTACCAGATGGCTAAAGTGGGGAGACAAAGAAACAACACCCAAAGGAAAGAAAAAGAGGAATCACCAGAAAAGGAACTACAGGAAATGGAAGAAAGCAACTTGTCAGATAAAGAATTCAAAGCAATGATTTTAAGGGTGTTCAAACAATTTGGTGAGAACTACAAGCAACTTAGTAAGAATTACCAAGAGCTCACTGGGAACTACTTCAGCTTAAAAAAAAAAAGGTAGAAGCTACGCATAAAGAGGTAGAAGCTATGCATAAAAATCAAGAGGAAATAAAGAATGACATAGTTGTTACGAAAAATGCTTCAGAAGGGTTCAATAGTAGATTAGAAGAAGCTGAAGACCTAATCAGCAACTTAGAAGACAAGGTAAAGAAAAACACCCAAATAGAGCAGCAAATGGGAAAAGAGTTTTAAAAGCAGGAGAAGACTTAAAGGGAGCTGTGGGACAATACAAAATGTAACAACATTCGCATTATAGGGGGACTGGAAGGAGAAGAATCAGAGAAAGGAATAGAGAACCTGTTTGAAGAAATAATGACAGAAAATTTCCCTAAACTGGTAAAGAAAAAAGTCACACAAGATCAGGAAAAACAGAGAACCCCAAGCAAGATGAACTCCAGAAGACCCACAGCTACACAAATCATAATAAAAATGGCAAACATTAAAGACAAAGTAGAATCTTAAAGGAAGCAAGAAAAAAACAGAAAGTTACCTACAAGGGAGCTCCCATTAGACTGTAAGCTGATTTCTCAATGGAAATGCTGGAGGACACAAGGGAGTGGCATGAAGTGTACAAAGTGATGCAAGGAAAGGGTCTGAATTTATACTACTCTATCCAGCAAGGCAATCATTCAAAATTGAAGGAGAAACAAAGAGCTTCACGGGTTAAAAAAAAAAACACAAATTTACAACCACCAAACCAGCACAGCAAGAAATGCTGAAGGGACTGTTGTAAGAAAAAGAAAAAACAGAGGGGCGGGGGGAACACAGGAATAAAATTAAAATGACAACTAATAACTATCTATCAATAATAACCTTAAATGTAAATGGATTAAATACTCCAATCAAAAGACATAGGGTAGCTTATTGGATAAGAAAATGGGACCCATATATTTGCTGTCAACAAGAGACCCACCTCACAACAAAAGACTCACACACGATGCAAGTGAAGGGATGGAAAAAAATTTTCCAAGCAAATGGAAATGAAAAAAAAAAAAAAAAAACTGGTGCAGCAATACTCATATCTGACAAGACAGACTTCAAAACGAGGGTCATAATAAGAGACAGAAAAGGTCACTACATAATATTAAAAGGATAAATCCAACAAGAGGATATAACCCTGGTAAACATATACGTACCAAATACAGGAACACCAAAATATATTAAAAAATTTCTGCAGGGCTTCAAGGGAGAGATCAATAGCAACATGATCATAGTGGGTGACTTTCACAGGCCACTGACACTACTGGATAGATCTTCTAGACAAAAAATTAACAAGGACATAGAGTCTTCACAAGACAAACTAGATTAGTTGGACTTCATTGATATTTACAGGACATTTCACCAGTAAGCTACAGAATATACATTCTTCTCAAGTGCACATGGGACATTCTCAAAGATAGACCACATGTTAGGACACAAAGTGAGTCTCTACAAGTTCAAGAAGATTGAAATCATATCAAGCATCTTCCCAGATCACAGTGGCATGAAATTAGAACTCAATTACAATAGAAATACACAAAAACATTGAAACACTTGGAGTCTAAATAGCATGTTATTAAACAAGGAATGGTTTACTAACAAGATCAAGAAAGAAATTAAAAACTTCCTGGAAACCAATGAAAACAAACACACAAAAACACAAAATCTATGGGACACAGGGAAAGCAGTCCTGAGAGGGAACTTCATAGCACTACAGAGCTACCTCAAGAATCAAGAAAACTTCCTAATTGACTTTCAAACCCTACAACGTAAAGAACTAGAAAGTAAACAAAAAGAAAAACCCAGAGCTAGTATGAGGGAGGAAATAGTAAAGGTCAGAGCAGAAATAAACGACATAGAGACTAAAAAACAATTCAAAAGATCAATGAAACAAAAACCTGGTTCTTTGAAAGGATAAACTAGTTGGACCTTTAGCCAGACTGACCAAGAAACAAAAAGAGAGGAACCAAATAAACAAAATCAGAAATGAAAGAGGAGAAGTAACAACTGACACCAAAGAAATACAAAGGATCATCGAAACATACTATGAACAATTATACGCCAACAAATTGGACAATCTAGGAGAAATGGACAAATTTCTAGAAACACATAATCTCCCAAAACTGAACCAGGAAGAAATAGAAAACTTGATCAGATCAATAACAACAAAGGTAATTGAAGATGTAATAAAGAAATTCCCAGCAAACAAAAGCCCAGTCCCAGGTGGCTTCACGGGAGAGTTTTACCGAACATTCAAAGAAGATCTAATACCCCTTCTCCTGAAACTATTCCAAAAAATTCAAGAGGACGGAACAATTCCAAATATATGTTATGAGGCCCAGATAATCTTAATTCCAAAACCGGATAAAGACAGTACAAAGAAAGAAAACTACAGGCCAATATCCCTGATGAACACAGATGCCAAAATCCTTAACAAAATATTAGCAAATCAGATCCAGCAATACATCAAAAAAAGTTTTTCATTATGACCAAGTGGGTTTCATCCCAGGGATGCAAGGCTGATACAATAATCGCGAATCAACAAATGTGATACACCACATAAACAAAATGAAAGATAAAATCCATATGATCATATAAATAGACGCTGAAAAACCATTCGATAATACCAAGCACCCATTTCTTTTGTTTTTTAATTAATTTGTTTTTGTTACAGACATTTCTCCTTTTTTCCCCATTGACACCGCCCTCCCAATTCCCTCACCCTGTCCCCAGCTTTGATGTCCATGTCCATCAGTTATGCATACATGTGCATAAGTTCTGTGGTTTATCTCTTCCCTCCCCCCCAACCCCCTATTCTGAGGGGTGTCAGTCTATACCTACTTCCACATCTCTGGGTCTACCCTGTTCCTCAGACTGTTATGTTCATTATATTCCACAAATAAGTGAGATCATGTGATATTTGTCTTTCTCTGCTTGGCTTGTTTCGCTTAGGATAATACTCTCCAGGTCCCTCCATGTCGTCTCAAAGGATAAGAGATCTTTCTTTCTTACAGCTGCATAGTACTCTATTGTGTATATGTACCATGGCATTTTATCCATTCATCCACTGATGGACACTTGGGCTGTTTCCAGATCTTAGCTGTTGTAAATAGTGCTGCTATGAACATGGGGGTACATGTATTTTTTCTGATTGGTGTTTCAAGTTTCTTAGGGTATATTCCTAGAAGTGGGCTCATTGGGTCAAATCACAATTCAATTTTTAATTTTTTGAGGTAACACCATAGTGTTTTCCACAGTGGCTACACCAGTCTGCATTCCCACCAGCAGTGTACTAGAGTCCCCTTTTCTCAACACCCTCGCCAACACTTGTTGTTTGATGATTAGTTGATGGCGGCCATTCTGACAGGCGTGAGGTGATACCTCATTGTTGTTTTAATTTGAATCTCTCTGATGATTAGTGATGTTGAGCATTTCCTCATATGTCTCTTAGCCATGTGTATGTCCTTTTTGGAGAGGTGTCTATTTAGTTCCTCTGCCCATTTTTTAATGGGGTTCTTTGTCTTCCTTTTGTTGAGTTGTATGAACACTCTATATTTTGGAGATTAACCCCTTATCTAATGTATCATTGGCTATTATGCTCTCCCATAGAGTGGGTTCCCTATCTGTTTTGATGGTTGTTTCTTTTGCTGTGCAGAAGCTTTTGAGTTTGATGTAGTCCCATGTGTTCATTTTTTCCTTTGTTTCTGTTGCCTTAGGTGATGTATCAGTGAAGATTCTACAGCGTATGATGTCTGAAATTTAGTTGCCTACATTTTCTTCTAAGATTTTTATGGATTCACGAGTCACATTTAAGTCTTTAATCCATTTTGAGTTTATACTTGTGTATGGTGTAAGTTGATGGACTAGTTTCATTTTATTGCATGTAGTTGTCCAATTTTCCCAACACCATTTATTAAAGAGGATGTCTTTAATCCATTGTATGCTCTTGCCACCTTTGTCAAATATTAATTGAGCATAATGTCTTGGGTCAATTTCCGGATTCTCTGTTCTGTTACACTGGTCTATATGCCTGTTCTTGTGCCAGTACCAGGCTGTTTTGATTACAGTAGCTTAGTAGTATAAGCTGATATCCGGTACTGTGATGCCACCTACTTTGTCCTTCTTTTTCAAATTTGCTGTGGCTATTCGGGGTCATTTTTGGTTCCATATGAACTTTTGAAATATTTGTTCTAGTTCTGTGAAATATGTCACTGGTATTTTGATGGGGATTGCATTGAATCTATAGATTGCTTTGGGTAGTATGGACATTTTAATGATGTTAATTCTCCCAATCCATGAACAAGGTATGTGATTCCACTTTTTTATATCTTCCTCTATTTCTTTTTTCAATGTCCTGTAGTTTTCTGCAAATAGGTCCTTTTCTTCTTTGGTTAAGTTTATTACTAGTTATCTTAATTTTTTCACCGCGATGGTAAATGGGATTGTTTTTTAGTTTCTCTTTCCGTGAGTTCATCATTGGTGTATAAGAATGCCGTTGATTTCTTGACGTTAATTTTGTATCCTGCTGCTTTGCCAAATTCATTTATTAAGTCTAGTAGATGTTTGATGGAGTCTTTAAGGTTTTCTATATATAATATCATGTCATCTGCGAATAATGACAGTTTCACTTTCTTCTTTCCAATTTGGATCTCTTTTATTTTTTTGTCATGTCTGATTGCTGTGGCTAAGACTTCCAGTACTATGTCAAATAAGAGTGGTGAAAGAGGAAAACCTTGTCTAGTTCCTGTTCTTAATGGAAATGCTTTTAGTTTTTGTCCATTGAGTATGATGTTGCCTGCAGGTCTTTCATATATGGCCTTTATTATGTTCAGATATGATCCCTCTATTCCCACATTGCTGAGGGTTTTTATCAGAAATGGGTGCTGGATTTTGTCAATGCTTTTTCAACGTCTCTTGATATGATCATATGGTTTTTATCTTTCTTTTTTTTTATGTGATGTGTCACATTTATTGATTTGCAAATATTGAACCAGTGTTGCATCCCTGGGATGAATCCCACTTGGTCACGGTGAATAATTTTTTTGATGTATTGCTGGATCCGATTTGCTAGTATTTTGTTAAGGATTTTGGCATCTATGATCATCCGGGATATTGGCCTGCAGTTTTCTTTCTTTGTAGTGTCTCTTTCTGGTTTTGGAATTAGAATTATGCTAGTTTCATAAAACGAGTTTGGAAGTCTTCCTTCTTCTTGAATTTTTTGCAAAAATTTTTTGAGGAGAATGAGTGTTAGTTCTTCTTTGAATGTTCGGTAAAACTCCCCCGTGAAGCCGTCTGGGCCTGGGCTTTTGTTTGCTGGAGGGTCTTGATTACATCTTCAATTTCCTTTATTGTTATTGGCCTGTTCAAGTTTTCTATCTCTTCCCGTTCCGGTTTTGGGAGACTAGGTGTTTTTAGAAATTTGTCCATTTTGCTTAGATTTTTTAATTTGTTGCCATATAAATGTACATAGTATTTGTTAGCGATCCTTTGTATTTCTATGGTGGCAGTTGTTACTTCTCCTTTGTCATTTCTGATTTTGTGTATTAGGGTTCTCTCTCTTTGTTTCTTGGTGAGTGTAGCTAAGGGTCCATCAATCTTGTTTATCTTTTCAAAAAACCAGCTCTTTGTTTCATTGATCCTTTGAATTGTTTTTCTGGTCTCCATGTCGTTTATTTCTGCTCTGATCTTTACTATTTCCTTCCTTCTACTTGCTCTAGGGTTTTCTTTTTGTTTGCTTTCCAGTTCTTTAAGTTGTGAGGTTAGGTAGTCAATTAGAAATTTTTCTTCTTTCTTGAGGTAGGCCTGTAGTGCTCTGAACTTCCCTCTCAGAACTGCTTTCGCTGCATCCCATAGATTTTGTGTTGTTGTGTGTTCATTTTCATTGGTCTCCAGGAAGTTTTTAATTTCTTCCTTGATCTCCTCAGTTACCCATTCATTGTTTAATAACATGCTATTTAGCCTCCATGTATTCAAATGTCTTTGCATGCTCTTGTTGCAATTGATTTCTAGTTTCATGCCATTGTGATCTGAGAAGATGCTTGATATGATTTCAATCTTCTTGAACTTGTAGAGACTTCGTTTGTGTCCTAACATGTGGTCTATCTTTGAGAATGTCCCATGTGCACTTGAGAAGAATGTGAATTCTGTAGTTTTGGGGTGTAATTCTCTGTAAATATCTATTAAATCCATTTGGTCTAGTGCTTCGTTTAGAGTCTCTGTGTCCTTGTTAATTTTTTGTCTAGAGGACATATCCAGTGATATCAGCGGGGTTTTGAAGTCCCCTGCCATGATTGTATTGCTGTTGATTTCTCCTTTGAAGTCCTCCAGAAGATTTTTAATATGTTTTGGTGCTCCTATATTGGGTGCATATATGTTTACCAAGGTTATAACTTCTTGTTGGATAGACCCTTTCAATATTATGTAGTGGCCTTCTTTGTCTCTAGTTATGGTGTTCAATTTGAAATCTAATTTATCAGATATGAGTATTGCTACCCCAGCTTTTTTTTCCTTTCCGTTTGCTTGGAAAAATTTTTTCCATCCCTTTACTTTCAGCCTATGTGATCTTTGTCTTTAATTTTGGGGATTTTAATTACTATGTGTCTTGGTGTGGGCCTGTTTGGGTTCTTCTTAATTGTGGCTCTCTGAGCTTCTTGAAATTGAATGTCTTCTTCCTTCACCAAATTAGGAAAGTTTTCTGTCATTATTTCTTCAAATGAATTCTCTAACCCATGCTCATTTTCCTCTTCTTCCGGGACTCCTATGATACGAATGCTATTACGTTTCCAGTTGTCCCACAGTTCTCTAATGCTGTCTTCCTGTTTTTTCATTGTTTTTTCCTTTTGGTTTTCTGATTGATTGATTTTTTTCTACTCTGTCTTCTAATTAACTGATCCGGTCCTCAGCTTTCTCTACTCTGCTGGTCAGTTCTTCCAATGTGTTCTTTATTTCTGCTATGTCATTCTTCATTTTCACTTTGTTGGTTTTCAATCTTTCTATATCTTTACTCATGGTGTTAATGTCGTTACTCATGCTGTTTAGTTGCCTCAAGATCATGGCTCTGAACTCTACCTCTGATAATTTGCTTAACTGCATTTCATTTATCTCATCTTCAGTAGAGTTCTCTTGTTCTTTCATTTGGGATCTTTTTCTTTGTGTCACCATTTTGACTATCTCAGTGGGTTTTGGAGCCTGCCAATTTTCTCCTGTGGGTGTTGGTATTCTGCTGTTTGTGGCTCCCTCTCCTCGGTTTGGGCCCTCCTTAAACACCACTGTCAAGACTCACTTTCCTGGGTAGATTTGCAAGCTCAGGAAAGGTTCAGTTATGCTCTAGCTTTTTGCCTGGAGGCTATTAGCCTCAGTTACTTGAAAAGCCTTAGGTTCTCATTTGAGTGAGAAACTCCCTCAGGTGTTTATACTGTAAGAGGATTTCCAGAGGGTGGGGCCGATGCTGGTTGGTAATGAGCCTCAATTTGCATTTCTTTGCTCATCTGCTTTGGCTCAACTCTCCGAGGGAGGGGTTGCCAGAGCTCCAGGAAGGAGCAAGCTTGCCAACGTTTTTTGTGGCCGCAACTCAGCACAAACTCTGAGCACCCTCCAAATCCCAGGTGTCCCCACAGAGTTCCAGTCCAGTCTGCCCTCCCTCTGCCGGAGCCCCAGGTGAGTGGCTGTAGCTATTTAGTGCTCTGTCCTGGCCCTCTGCGCTGTGGAGCAGCTTTCATTCTTAACCCTGAGGGCAGATGCGCTGCTCACAGCTAAGGCCGCTGCTGTCCGTTGGCTCCCAGCCCGCCACCCTCTCGTGCTTCTGCAGATTGTACCAGGTTCGTTCAGTGTCCTTGGTTGTATGGCCCTCTCCCGCTGCTTTTCTGTTGCTTTTTTCCAACGATTTGTCTTTATTTCAGTTGTAATTCCCGTTTGGTCCTGGGAGATCGTCTGTGTAGCTTCCATTCACTCCGCTGACATTTTCTCTCTCCTCTTTGGTATTTTGATGGGGATAGCATTGAATCTGTAGATTGCTTTGGGTAGTATGGAAATTTTAATGACGTTAATTTTTCCAATCCATGAACATGTTATATGCTTCCACTTTTTTATATCGTCCTCTATTTCTTTTTTCAGTGACCTGTAATTTTTCTGTGAAGAGTTCCTTTACTTCTTTGGTTAAGTGTATTCCTCGGAATATTAGCTATTTTGCTACGATGGTAAAAGGGATTGTTTTTTAGTTTTTCTTTCTGTGAGTTCATTGTTGGTGTATAAGAATGCCGTTGATTTCTTGACATTAATTTTGTATCCTGCTATTTGCTAAAATAATTTATTAATTCTAGTTGATTTTTGATGGAGTGTTTAGTGTTTTCTATGTACAATATCTTGTCATCTGCAAATAATGACAGTTTCTCCTTCTCGTTTCCAATTTGGATCCCTTTCATTTTTTCTTCATGTCTAATTGCTGTGGTTAAGACTTCCAGTACTATGTTAAATAAGAGTGGTGAAAGTGGGCACCCCTGTCTTGTTCCCGTTCTAAAGGGGAATGGTTTCATTTTTTGTCCATTGAGTATGATGTTGCCTGTAGGTTTTTCATATATGGCATTTATTATGTTGAGATATGATCCCTCTATTACCACATTGTTGAGCATGTTTATCAGAAATGGGTGCGTGGTGGAGATTCCAAAATGGCGACAGAGTGAATGGAAGCGACACAGACAATCTCCCAGGACCAAACTGGAATTACAACTAAAATAAAGACAAATCATCAGGAAAAAGCAACAGAAAAGCAGCTTGCAAGGACCATACAACCAGGGACACTGAATCGATCCTGGTAGGATTGCAGAGGCTCGAGAGGGGGGCTGGGAGCCCATGGAGAGCAGTGGCCTTAGCCGTGAGCAGCGCTCTGCCCTTGGGGTTAAATTCCCAAGCTGGCTCCACAGCACAGAGGGCCAGGACAGGCACTAAAATAGCCACAGCCACTCACCTGGGATCTGGCAGAGGGAGGATGGACAGGACTGGTACTCTGTGGGGACACTCGGGATTTGGAGGGCGCTCAGACACTTTGCTGAGTTGCGGCCACACAGGACTGTGGCCTGGCCATCTTACTCCATCCCAGGGCTCTGGGGAGAGGTTCTCAGCCCCTCCCTCAGAGATTCAGCCATACACTAGTGGGCCATTGAAATGCAAACTGAGGTTCATTAACTACTAGAATCTGCCCTACCCTCTGGAAATCCTCTCCCGCTGAACTCCTGAGGGAGGTTTTCATTCAACTGAAAACTCAAGTCTCTTCAAGCAACCACAACTAATAGCTTACAGGCAAAAAGCGAGAGGATAACTTAACCTTTGCTGGGCTTGCAAATCTACCAAGGAAAGTAAGACTTGGCAGTGGTGTCTAACGTGGGTCCTCCCACGCTCATCCAAACCCAGTAGAGGGAGCCACAAACAACAGAACACCAACATCCACAGGAAAATTTGGCAAGCTCCAAAAACCACTGAGATAGCCAAAATGGTGAAACAAAGAAACATATCCTAAATGAAAGAACAAGAGACCTCTACAGAAGATGAGATAAATGAAATGGAGTTAAGCAAGTTAACAGAGCTAGAATTCAGAGCCATGATCTTGAGGAAGCTCAGCAGCATGAGTAAGGACATCAACACCTTGAATAAAGACATCAAAACCATGAGCAATGACATAGAAACACTGAAAACCAAACAAGTGGAAATGAAGAAGCAGCAAGAAGAAATGAAGAATGACATAGCAGAAATTAAGAACACATTGGAAGGACTAGACAGCAGAGTAGAGGAAGCTGAGGAACAGATCAGTGAATTAGAAGACAGGGTAGAAAAAATCAACCAATCAGAAAACCAAAAGGAAAAAACAATGAAAAAACAGGAAGACAGCTTAAGAGAACTGTGGGACAACTGGAAACATAACAACATTCGCATCATTGGAGTCCCTCAAGAAGAAGAAAATGAGCAAGGGTTAGAGAATATATTTGAAGAAATAGTGACAGAAAACTTCCCTAATTTGGTGAAGAAAGAAGGCATGGGTTCAAGTTCAAGTAAAAGAAGCACAGAGAGTCCCAAATAAGAAGAACCCAAACAGGCCCACACCAAGACACATAATAATTAAAATGCCAAAAATTAAAGACAAAGAGAGAATCCTAAAGGCAGCAAGAGATAAGCAACAGGTTACCTACAAAGGAACACCCATAAGGTTATCAGCTGACTTCTCCACAGAAACACTACAGGCCAGAAGAGAATGGCATGAAGTAATCAAGGTAATGAAAAACAAGAATCTGTATCCAAGACTACTCTAAACAGCAAGGCTGTCATTCAAAATAGAAGGTGAAATAAACAGCTTCTCAGACAAAAAAAGGCTAAGGGAATACATTAACACCAAACCAGCACTGCAAGAAATGTTAAAAGGACTTCTGTAATTAGTAGAAGAAATAGGAAGGAAAGTAGAACCTCACTAAACAAAAATGCAAATAAATAAGTACATATCAATAATCACCTTAAATGTAAATGGATTGAATGCTCTGATAAAAAGACACAGAGTAGCCGATTGGATAAGAAAGCATGACTCATATATATGTTGTTTACAAAAGACCCACCTCACAACAGAAGACTCACATAGGCTGAAAGTGAAGAGATGGAAAAAAAAATCTTCCAAGCAAATGGAAAGGAAAAAAAAGCTGGGGTAGCAATACTCATATCTGATAAAATAGATTTCAAAATGAAAGCCATAACTAGAGACAAAGAAGGTCACTACATAATATTGAAATGATCTATCCAACAGGAAGATATAACCTTGGTAAACATATATGCACCAAATATAGGAGCACCAAAATATATTAAAAATCTTCTGGAGGACTTCAAAGGAGAAATCAACAGCAATACAATCATGGCAGGGGACTTCAAAACCCCGCTGATATCACTGGATATGTCCTCTAGACAAAAAATTAACAAGGACACAGAGACTCTAAACGAAGCACTAGACCAAATGGATTTAATAGATATTTACAGAGAATTACACCCCAAAACTACAGAATTCACATTCTTCTCAAGTGCACATGGGACATTCTCAAAGATAGACCACATGTTAGGACACAAACGAAGTCTCTACAAGTTCAAGAAGAGTGAAATCATATCAAGCATCTTCTCAGATCACAATGGCTTTAAACTAGAAATCAATTGCAACAAGAGCATGCAAAGACATTTGAATACATGGAGGCTAAATAGCATGTTATTAAACAATGAATGGGTAACTGAGGAGATCAAGGAAGAAATTAAAAACTTCCTGGAGACCAATGAAAATGAACACACAACAACACAAAATCTATGGGATGCAGCGAAAGCAGTTCTGAGAGGGAAGTTCAGAGCACTACAGGCCTACCTCAAGAAAGAAGAAAAATTTCTAATTGACTACCTAACCTCACAACTTAAAGAACTGGAAAGCAAACAAAAAGAAAACCCTAGAGCAAGTAGAAGGAAGGAAATAGTAAAGATCAGAGCAGAAATAAACGACATGGAGACCAGAAAAACAATTCAAAGGATCAATGAAACAAAGAGCTGGTTTTTTGAAAAGATAAACAAGATTGATGGACCCTTAGCTACACTCACCAAGAAACAAAGAGAGAGAACCCTAATACACAAAATCAGAAATGACAAAGGAGAAGTAACAACTGCCACCATAGAAATACAAAGGATCGCTAACAAATACTATGTACATTTATATGGCAACAAATTAAAAAATCTAAGCAAAATGGACAAATTTCTAAAAACACCTAGTCTCCCAAAACCGGAACGGGAAGAGATAGAAAACTTGAACAGGCCAATAACAATGAAGGAAATTGAAGATGTAATCAAGACCTTCCAGCAAACAAAAGCCCAGGCCCAGACGGCTTCACGGGGGAGTTTTACCGAACATTCAAAGAAGAACTAACACTCATTCTCCTCAAAAAATTTTTGCAAAAAATTCAAGAAGAAGGAAGACTTCCAAACTCGTTTTATGAAACTAGCATAATTCTAATTCCAAAACCAGAAAGAGACACTACAAAGAAAGAAAACTGCAGGCCAATATCCCGGATGATCATAGATGCCAAAATCCTTAACAAAATACTAGCAAATCGGATCCAGCAATACATCAAAAAAATTATTCACCGTGACCAAGTGGGATTCATCCCAGGGATGCAACACTGGTTCAATATTTGCAAATCAATAAATGTGACACATCACATAAAAAAAAAGAAAGATAAAAACCATATGATCATATCAAGAGACGTTGAAAAAGCATTGACAAAATCCAGCACCCATTTCTGATAAAAACCCTCAGCAATGTGGGAATAGAGGGATCATATCTGAACATAATAAAGGCCATATATGAAAGACCTGCAGGCAACATCATACTCAATGGACAAAAACTAAAAGCATTTCCATTAAGAACAGGAACTAGACAAGGTTTTCCTCTTTCACCACTCTTATTTGACATAGTACTGGAAGTCTTAGCCACAGCAATCAGACATGACAAAAAAATAAAAGAGATCCAAATTGGAAAGAAGAAAGTGAAACTGTCATTATTCGCAGATGACATGATATTATATATAGAAAACCCTAAAGACTCCATCAAAAATCTACTAGACTTAATAAATGAATTTGGCAAAGCAGCAGGATACAAAATTAACGTCAAGAAATCAACGGCATTCTTATACACCAATGATGAACTCACGGAAAGAGAAACTAAAAAACAATCCCATTTACCATCGCGGTGAAAAAATTAAGATAACTAGTAATAAACTTAACCAAAGAAGAAAAGGACCTATTTGCAGAAAACTACAGGACATTGAAAAAGGAAATAGAGGAAGATATAAAAAAGTGGAATCACATACCTTGTTCATGGATTGGAAGAATTAGCATCATTAAAATGTTCATACTACCCAAAGTAATTTATAGATTCAATGCAATAGCCATCAAAATACCAACAACATATCTCACAGAACAGGAACAAATATTTCAAAAGTTCATATGGAACCAAAAAAGACCCCGAATAGCTACAGCAATCTTGAAAAAGAATGACAAAATAGGGGAGATCACAATATCGGACATCAGGTTATACTACAAAGCTACTGTAATCAAAACACCCTGGTGCTTGCACAACAACAGGCACATAAATCAATGGAATGAAACAGAGAACCCAGAAATTGACCCAAAACATTATGCTCAATTAATATTCAACAAAGGTGGCAAGAGCATACAATGGACCAAAGACAGCCTCTTTAATAAATGGGCTTGGGAATATTGGACAGCTACATGCAAAAAACTGAAACTAGACCATCAATTTACACCATACACAGGAATAAATTCAAAATGGATAAATGACTTAAATGTGACTCATGAATCCATAAAAATCCTGGAAGAAAATGTAGGCAACAAAATTTCAGACATCATATGCAGCACAATTTTCACTGATATAACACCTAAGGCAACAGAAGCAAAGGAAAAATGAACACATAGGACTACATCAAAGTCAAAAGCTTCTGCACAGCAAAAGAAACAACCATCAAAGCAGAAAGGCAACCCAATTTATGGGAGAGTATAATTGCCAATGATACAGCAGATAAGGGATTAGTTTCCAAAATATATAGAGTGATCATACAACTTAACAAAAGGAAGACAAAGAACCCCATTAAAAAATGGGCAGAGGAACTAAATAGACACCTCTCCAAACAGGACATGCAAATGACCAAGAGACATATGAAGAAATTCTCAACATCACTAATCACCAGAGAGATGCAAATTAAAACAACATTGAGGTATCACCTCACACCTGTCAGAATGGCGGCCATCAACAAATCATCAAACAACTATTGTTGGCAAGGGTGTGGAGAAAAGTGGACTCTAGTACACTGCTGGTGGGAATGCAGACTGGTGCAGCCACTATGGAAAACACTATGGTGTCACCTCAAAAAATAAAAATTGAATTATCATTTCACCCAGTGATCCCACTCCTAAGAATATACCCTAAGAAGCCTGAAACACCAATCAGAAAGAATACATGTACCCCCATGTTCATAGCAGCACTATTTACAATAGGTAAGATCTGATAAAACAGCCCAAGTGTCCATCAGTAGACGAATGGATAAAAAAAGTTGTGGTACATATACACAATGGAGTACTATGCAGCTGTAAGAAAGAAAGATCTCTTATCCTTTGTGACGACATGGGAGGACCTGGAAACTATTATCCTTAGCGAAACAAGCCAAGCAGAGAAAGACATATATCATATGATCTCACTTATTTCTGGAATATAATGAACATAACAGTCTGAGGAACAGGGTAGTCCCAGAGATGTAGAAGTAGGGTACAGACTGACAATTGCCTGAAGAGGGGGTGGGGAGGGGAGTGATAAACCACAGAACTTATATGCATATATGCATAATCAATGGACATGGACAATAAAACTTGGGACGGGGCAGGGAGGGAGGGGGAGGAGGGTGTCAGTGGGGGAAAAAGGGAAACATCTGTAACAAAAATGAATTAATATTTTAAAAAATTATACTAGAAATTATTATATTGCTATATTTTAAAATGTAAAACAATTTAAATTATAGCCATATTAATATAAAAATGTATAAGCATCTCAAAAAATGAAAATGAAAATAAAAAGATAAGTAGAGATCAAAGATCATTAAAATTTAAGTCAAAGGTATTTAAACTTTTAAAAATGATTAGATGGCCAGAAAAAAAAAAATACCAATGATATATTTCACAGAACTAGAACAAACAATCCAAAAGTTTACATGGAACCAAAAAAGGCCCTGAATTGCCACAGCAATATTGAAAAAGAAGAACAAAGTAAGAGGGATCACATTACCAGATATCGGGTTATACTACGAAGCCACTGTAATAAAAACAGCCTGGTACTGGCACAAGAACAGGCAGGAAGAGCAGTGGAACAGAACAGAGAACCCAGAAATTGACCCAAGACAATATGCTCAATTAACATTTGACAAAGGTGGGAAAAGCATACTTGGAGTCAAGACAGTCTGTTCAATAAATGGTGTTGGGAAAATTGGACAGCTATATGCAAAAAAAAAAAAAAATTAAAAAGAGAATAAAGCTAGACCACCAACTTACACCATACACAAGAATAAATTCAAAATGGATAAAAGACTTAAATGTAACTTGTAAATCCATAAAAATCCTAGAAGAAAATGTAGGCAACAAAATTTCAGACATCATATGCAGCAGTGTTTTCACTGATACAACACCTAAGGCAAGAGAAACAAAGGAAAAAATGAGCACGTGGGACATCATCAAACTAAAAAGCTTCTGCACAGCAAAAGAAACAACCATCAAAATGGAAAGGGAACCCACTATATGGGAGACCATAATTGCCAATGATGCATCAGATAAGGGGTTAATTTCCAAAATTTATAGAGTACTCATACAATGCAACAAAAGAAGACAAACAACCCCATTAAAAAATGGACAGAGGACCTAAATAGACACCTCTCCAAACAGGACATACAAATGGCCAAGAGACATATGAAAAAATGCTCAACGTCACTAATCATTAGAGATGCGAATTAAAACAACTATGAGGTATCATTTCACAACTGTCAGAATGGCTGCCATCAACAAATCATCAAACAACAAGTGCTGGTGAGGGTGTGGAAAAAAGGGGACTTTACTACACTGCTGGTGGGAATGCAGACTGGTGCAGCCACTATGGAAAACACTATGATGTTACCTCAAAAAATTAAAAATTGATCTGCCATTTGACCCAGTGATCCCACTTCTAGGAATATACCCTAAGAAGCCTGAAACACCAATCACAAAGAATATATGTGTCCCTATGTTCATAGCAGCACTATTTACAGTAGCTAAGATCTGGAAACAACCCAAGTGTCCATCAGTAGATGAGTGGATAAAAAAGCTGTGGTACATGTACACAATGGAATGCTATGTAGCTGTAAGAAAGAAAGATCTCTCATCCTTTGAGATGACATGGAGGGACCTGGAGAGTATTATGCTAAGCGAAACAAGCCAAGCAGAGAAAGACAAATATCACATGATCTCACTTATTTTTAGAATATCATGAACTAAACAAACTGATGAACAAAATTTACCCAGAGCCATAGAGGTAGGGTACCGACTAACAAACCTCAGAAGAGGGGTATTGGAGGGAAGAGATAAACCACAGATCTTATTTGCATGCATGCATAACCAATGGACATAGACAACAAAGCTGGAGAATGGGTGGGGTTATGGGGAGGAGGGTGTCAATGGGGGGAAAAGGAGAAACATCTGTTACAAAAACAAATTAATAAAAATAATTTTAAAAAATTAAAAATGCTAAAAAAAAAAAAAAGCCGCAAAGGGCCCCAGGTATGTAGAACCCAAACAGGCCCCCACCAGCACACATAATAATTAAAATGCTAATAACTAAACACAAAGAGAGAATCCTAAAGGCATCAAGAGATAAGCAACAGGTTACCTTCAAAGTAACCCCCATAAGGTTATCAGCTGACTTCTCAACAGAAAAAATACAGGCCAGAAGGGAATGGCATGAAGTAATCAAGATAATGAAAAACAAGGATATGAATCCATCACTACATTATCCAGTAAGGCTATCATTCAAAATAAAAGGTGAAATAAAGAGCTTCCTGAACAACAACAACAAACAAAAACAAAAGGCTAAGGGAATGTATTAACACCAAACCAGTACTGCAAGAAATGTTGAAAGGGCTGCTGTAATTAGCAGAAGAAATAGGAAGAAAATTATCACCAGAATTAAAAAAAAAAAATGGCAATAAGTAAGTACATATCAATAATAACCTTCAATATAAATAGATTAAACAATCAAAAAACACAGAGTAGCTGAATGGATAAGAAAGCATGACTTGCCTGGCCGGTGTGGCTCAGGGTTGAGCGTAGACACATGCACCAAGAGGTCGCCGGTTTGATTCTGTCAGGGCACATGCCCAGGTTGTAGGACAAATCCCCAGTGGGGGGCATGCAGGAGGCGGCCAATTAATGTTCTCTCTCATTGATGTTTCTATCTCTTTCTCTCTCTCTCTAAAATCAATAAAGAAAAAAAATTTTAAAGAAAGCATGGCTCATATATATGTTGTTTACAAGAGACTCACCTCACAACAAAAGACTCACATAGGTTGAAAGAGAAGGGATGGAAAAAAATCTTCCAAGCAAACGGAAAGGAAAAAAGAGCTGGGGTAGCAATACTAATATCTGATCAAATAGACTTCAAAATGAAGACCATATCTAAAGACAAAGAAGGCCACTACATAATATTGAAAGGATCTATTCAACAGGAAGATATAACCTTGGTAAACATATATACTCCCAATATTGGAGGACCAAAATACATTAAAAATCTGGAGGACTTCAAAGGAGAAATCAACAGCAACACAATCATAGCAGGGGACTTCAGGACCCCACTGATATTACTGGATAGATCCTCTAGACAAAAAATTAAAAAGGAAACAGAGACTCTAAATGATGCCCTAGATCAAATAGATTTAATAGATATCTACAGAGAATTACACCCCAAACTGCAGAATTTACATTCTTCTCAAGAGTACATGAGACATTCTCGAAGACAGACCACATGTTAGGATACAAACTAAGTCTCTACAAGTTCTAGAAGATTGAAATCATATCAAGCATCTTCTCAGATCACAGTGGCATGAAACTAGAAATCAATTACAATAAAAACACTCAAAAACATTCAAACACATGAAGGCTAAAAGGCATGTTATTAAACAATGAATGGATTACCAAGGAGATCAAGGAAGAAATTTAAAACTTGCTAGAAAGCAATAAAAATGGACACACAACAACACAAAATCTATGGCATGCAGCGAAATCAGGCCTGAGAGGGAAGTTCGTAGCACTACAGGCCTACCTCCAGAAACAAGAAAAACTCCTAATTGACTATCTAACCTCACAACTTAAAGAACTAGAATGCAAAAGGAAAGAAAAACCCAGAGCAAGTAGTAGGAAAGAAATAGTAAAGGTAAGAGCAGAAATAAATGACATAGAGACTAAAAAACAATTCAAAAGATCAATGAAACAAAGAGCTGGCTCGTTGAAAAGATAAAGAGGATTGATGGACCCTTAGCCAGACTCACCAAGAAACAAAGAGAGAGGACCCAAATAAACAACATCAGAAATGAAAGAGAAGTAACAACCGACACCACAGAAATACAAAAAATCCTTAAAAAATACTATGAACAATTATACACCAACGAATTGGATGATCTAGGTGAAACGTACAAATTTCTAGAATCACACGGTCTCCCAAAACTGAACCTGAAAGAGATGTAATACTTGAACAGACCAATAACAACTAAGGAAATTGAAGATATAATCAAGAAACTCCCAGCAAAAAAAAAAAAAAAAAAAAAGCCCAGGCCCAGATGGCTTCACGGGAGAGTTTTACGGAACATTCAAAGAACTAACACCCATTCTCCTCAAACTATTCCAAAAAATTCAAGAAAAAGAAAGACTTCCAAACTCATTTTATAGGCCACCATAATGCTAATTCCAAAACGAGATAAACACACTGCAAAGAAAGGAAACTGCAGGCCAATATCCCTGAAGAACATAGATGCCAAAATCCTTTAAAAAATATTATCAAATTGGATCCAGCAATACATCAAAAAAATTATTTACCATGACCAAGTGGGATTCATCCTACGCATGCAAGGATGGTACAATATTCGCAAATCAAAAAATGGGATACACCACGCAAACAAAATGAAACATAAAAAAAAAAAAATGATCATCTCAATAGATGCTGAAGAAGCATTCGACAAAATCCAGCACCCATTTCTGATAAAAATGCTCAGCAATGTGGGAATAGGAGGATCATATCTCGACATAATAAAGGCCATATATGAAAAACCTACAGGCAACATCATACTCAATGGGAAAAAAATAAAAGCATTTCCCTTAAGAACAAGAGCAAGACAGGGGTGCACACTTTAGCCACTCTTATTTAACATAGTGCTAGAAGTCTTAGCCACAGCCATTAGACATGAAGAAAAAATAAAAGTGATCCAAATTGGAAAGGAGGAAGTGAAATTGTCATTATTTGCAGATGACATGATATTGTACATAGAAAACCCTAAAAACTCCATCAAAAATCTACTAGATTTAATAAATGAATTTGGCAACTTCCTGGTGGAGTAGGTAAGGTATTGCCTCCTCCCACAACCACATCAAAATTACAACTAAACTACAACACAACCATCATTCAGAACCACCTGATATTGAGCTGAATGGAAGTCCTACAACTACCGAAATTAAAGAAGCCACACCGAGACTGGTAGGAGGGGCAGAGGCGCTGACGGGCTGGTCCCACACCCACGTGTGGCGGATAAAAATCAGAAGGAACCCTGGCCAGTTTTGCACAGTGGTTAGAGCGTCAGCCCACGGACCAGAGAGTCCTGGGTTTGGTTCCCGCTAAGGGCACATACCTCAGTTGCAGTTTGTCCCCGGCCCCAGTTGGGGTCGTGTGGGTGGCAGCCACTCGATGTGTCTCTCTCACATCGATGTTTCTCTCTCTCTCTTCCTCCCTCTCTCCCTCCCGCCCTATCTGAAGATAAATGCAAAAATGCCCTCATGTGAGGATAAAAAAAAAATCAGGAGGGATAACTCAGCTGTGAAAGTCCTCCCTGAGGAGTGAGGGGTTTCCCTCCCACACCAGGCTTCCAGCTCAGGGTTCCAGTGCCAGGAAGGGAAGTCCCCATCACTTCTGGCTGTAAAAACCAGCGAGAACTGAGGCTGGGGTAGTCTGAGGCTGCTGAAGCCCCAGGCAGCTCCTCTTAAAGGGCCTGCTCACGGACTTACTAGGACTTGCTCCCTCTGACCTCAAGCATGGGGGAGGCAGCTCTAAAGGCACCAGAGACATATGGGGAAGAACTAAGTTGTTTGGCATCAGGGCAAGGGCTGGAGAAGCAGCTTTCTCCTTGACAGACGTGCTAGCGGAGTCCTTTGTTCCTTTGGTGAGCCCTTCCCCCATGAGGTCAGCAGACGGCAGCCATATCGGGGACTCCAGTAATCTGGCTCACACTATTTGCTCTGCCCTGCTGATTCACTGAGGCCCTGCCCTACCCAACTTTCAGGCCCACCCAAGCTGTTCCCGAGTTGCTTTACCATAGGAATGGCTTGTCTTGGATCCTGTTTCAGATTTTCCTAAATTCTCTCAAACAAGCAGCATCTGGTCTCAGTGAGCCCCATACCTCTTGTTAAGTGGCCCCAGGCCTGGCACTAGAAGCAGCCAGCCTTGGTTCACAGCTTGGCTTCGCGTGGGCACCTCCAAGCCCAGCACAAGAAGCATCCATCCACAGATTGCTTTGTAGCTTATGGCTGGTGGCCCTGGGTAGAACACAGGCAGTGGCTGACCTTGCCCCAGAGCCAGCACACCCAGTGGACAGCTTCAGAGCACTGTAAAGCACAACCACCGAACCACCTCCACAAGTGACACACTCAAGGAGTGGACTCAGGGGGTACCAGAGCACTGCTGAAGTATGTCTTGCTCTGTGTAGTGGGCCCCTGCACAACTGATCATCCAAGGTAGTCAGAGGTTGGTGGATAGTTAGCACAGCCAGTTCTTGTAGCTGATCAGCCTGAGTAAAACCCTCTCATTGATGAGACTGCCAACATCAATCAAGACTCAATTACAACAGAAGGGTGTAAAGTCCACACAAGGGGTGCACCTCGAGGGCCCAGCTGGGAGACCAGGGAGGCTGTGCCAATGGACCCTACAGGACACCTACTACAATAGGCCACCCTAGAAAGCCCAGGAGACATAGCAACTCTACCTAATACATAGAAACTAACACAGAGAGGCCGCTAAAATGAGGAGACAAAGAAACATGTCCCAAATGAAAGAACAGAACAAAACTCCAGGAAAAGAACTAAATAAAATGGAGATACGCAATCTGACAGATGCAGAGTTCAAAACACTGCTTATAAGGATGCTCAATGAACTTAGTAAGGGCCTCAAGAGCATAAGAAAGGACCAGTCAGAAATAAAGGAGGCACTAACTGAAATAAAGAATAATTTACAGAGATTCAATAGTAGAGTAGGTAAAGCCAAGAAGGAAACCATCGATTTGGAATATAAGGTAGCAAAAAACACCCAATCAGAACAGCAAAAAGAATTTTAAAAAATGAGGACAGCGTAAGGAGCCTCTGGGACAACTTCAAGCATACCAACATTTGCATCATGGGGGTGCCAGAAGGAGAAGAGAGAGAGCAAGAAATTGAAAACCTATTTGAAACAATAATGACAGAAAACTTCCCTAACTTGGTGAAGGAAACAAACATACAAGTCCAGGAAGCACAGAGAGTCCCAAACTAGATGATGCCCAAGAGGCCCACACCAAGACACATCATCATCAAAATGCAAAAGGTAAAAGACAAAGAGAGAATCTTAAAAGCAGCAAGAGAAAAGCAGTTAGTTACCTACAAGGGAGCTCCTATAAGACTGCCAGCTGATTTCTCAAAAGAAATTTGCAGGCCAGAAGGGAGTGGCAAGAAATATTCAGAGTGATGAAAAGCAAGAACCTACAACCAAGATTTCTCTATCCTGAAAAGCTATTATTTAGAATCGATGGACATATCAAGAGTTTCCCAGACAAGAAACAGCTAAAGGAGTTTATCACCACCAATCCAGTATTATATAAAATGTTGAAGGGTCTTCTTGAAGAAAAAGAAGATAAAAAATGTGAACAAACAAAATGGCAATAAATACATATCTATCAACAACTGAATCTACAAACAAAATGAACAAGCAGAACAGAAACATTCTCATAGATACAGAGAACATTTTGTTGGTTGCCAGATGGGAGGAGGGTTGGGGGAATGGGTGAAAAAGTGAAGGGATTAAGAAGTACAAATTGGTTGTTAGGCTGATGAATCTCAAAGGGAAGAGGGGTCCGGGGTGGGAAGAAATAAACAAAAGAACGTATATGCATATATGCATAACAAATGGACACAGACAACAGTGTGGAGAAAGGCAGGAGGGGGGCGGGAGTGGGGAGGAGGGAGTCAATAGGGGAAAAAGGAGGAACATCTGTAATACAGTCAACAATAAAGATAAGTTAAAAAAATAAAAATAAAAAAAATAAATGAATGTGGCAAAGTAGCAGGATACAAAATTAACATCAAGAAATCAACGGCATTCTTATACACTAATAATGAACTCAGAAAGAATACATGTACCCCTATGTTCATAGCAGCACTGTTTACAATTGCTAAGATCTGGAAACAGCCCTGTTATAACCTGTCAGCGAGATAACCAGAGACGCACGGCCGAATTGTAAAGGAGCACTTTATTACACCGGCGGGCTGTTACACCGGCGGGCTGGGGGGGTACAGCTTCCCCAAATCCTCAGCCCCGAGCCTTCTTTGTTTCCCCCTTATTAAAGGCACAGACTACAGAAAAAAAACTACATTCTCTTGGCGCCGCTTTTGGCACCGTTAAGGGGGGCTGATACAGAGAAGGGGGGAGAAGAGCAGGGTAACTATTAATCTCTTTTTTCTCATGGTTTCTCTGAGTTTCCCAAGGCCATCCTCAACCCCTTATCTTTACAGTTTTCTTTGGGTGTCTCAAGGCCCTTATGTTTACAGAAAAGAAACTGCCAGGGTGTGTACGTGCAGTAACTGAGGGTCAGAATGGAGTTATTACAAGCCCAAGTACCCATCAATAGATGAGTGGATAAAAAAGATGTGGTACATATACACAGTGGAACATTATGCAGCTGTAAGAAAGAGAGATCTGGACATGGAAGGACCTGGAGAGTATTATGCTGAGCGAAATAAGCCAATCAGAGAAAGACAAATACCACGTGATCTCATTTATCTGTGGAATGTAATGAACAAAACAAACTGATGAACAAAATAGACCCAGAGACATAAGCTTTGTTCAGACTGACAAACCTCAGAGGAGGGGGTAGGGGGAAGGGATGAGATAAACCAAAGAACTTATATGCATGTATGAGTAACCAATGGACATAGATAATAATGCTGGGGGAGGGGAGGGCAGGATGGGGAACAGGGTGTCTAGGGGGGAAAAGGAGAAACATCTGTAACAAAAATTAATTAATAAAAATTGAAAAAAAGAAACAAGTATCAAAATGGAAAGGGAACCCACTATATGGGAGAGCATAATTGCCAACGAAAGAACAGATAAGGGGTTAATTTCCAAAATATATAGAGTACTCATACAATTCAACAAAAGGAAGACAAAGAACCCAATTTAAAAATGGGCAGAGGCCCTGCCGGTTTGGCTCAGCGGTTGGAGCGTTGGCCTGCGGACTAGAGATTCCCGGGTTTGGTTCCCGCTAGGAGCACGTACCAAAAAATAAATAAAAATATAAAAATGGGCAGAAGACCTAAATAGACACCTCTCCAAATAGGACATACAAATGGCCAAGAGTCATATGAAAAAATGCTCAACATCACTAATCATCAGAGAGATGCAAATTAAAACGACTATGAGGTATCACCTCACACCTGCCAGAATGGCTGCCATCAACAAATCATCACACAACAAGTGCTGGTGGGGGTGTGGAGAAAAGGGGACTCTAGTACACTGCTGGTGGGAATGCAGACTGGTGCAGCCACTATAGAAAACAATATGGTGTTACCTCAAAAATTTAGAAATTGAACTGCTATTTGACCCAGTGATCCCACTTCTAGGAATATATCCTAAGAAGCCTGAAACACCAATCAGAAAGAATACATGTACCCTTATGTTCATAGCAGGAGTATTTACAATTGCTAAGATCTGGAAACAGTCCAAGTGTCACCAATAGATGAGTGGATAAAAAAGCTGTGGTACATATACACAATGTAACACTATGCAGATGTAAAAAAGAAAGATCTCTTACCCTTTGATACGTCATGGAGGGACCTGGAGAGTATCATGCTAAGTAAAATAAGCCAATCAGAGAAAGAAAAATATCACATGATCTCACTTATTTGTGGAATATAATGAACAAAATAAGCTGGTGAACAAAATAGACCCAGAGACATAGAAAGGAGTTCGGTTCAGAGTGACAAACATCAGAGGAGGGTGATGGGGTGGGGGGAGAGATGAGATTTTTAAAAAAGGAAGAAAAAACCTGTGATACATTTACGCAATGGAATACTATGCAGTTGTAAGAAAGAAAGATCTGTTACCCTTTGGGAAAACATGAGGGACCTGGAGAATAGTATGCTAAGAGAAATAAGCCAATTAGAGAAAGACAAGTACCACATGATCTCACTTATTTATGGAACATAATGAACAAAATAAGCTGTAGACCAAAAGAGATCCAGAGTCATGGAAGTAGGGAACATACTGGCAAACCTCAGAAGGATGTGGGGGTAGGAGGGCTGAGAGAGGATAAACCAAAGAATTTATGTGCACAACCAATGAACACAGACATTGAGTTGGGGAAAGCAGAAGGGGGGTCAATGGGGAAAAAATGAAGACATCTGTAATATTTTAAACAATAAACAATATAAATAAAAATAATTTAAAAAGAAATAAACCAAAAATGCATCAATAGGAGGCTACATAAATTCAGTGGTAAATATAAATAAAACATATATAAGTCATTTAAAAAAAAAAAAAAAAAAAAAAAGAGCAAACCCTCCTGGTCCCTAGCTTGGCCCAAGCCAGCTCTAGTCATGGTATTTGTGAGTTGCTGATGAGCAGGTGCTTGGTGGCATCTATGAAGAATCTTGGCCACTTTCTGCATTTGAGCAGGTCCGGGAGGGAAGGGCAGAGCAACTCTTTCAGACTTGTGCTTTCCTCTGTTCTCATAATGTCTGGGGGAGTGTAGAATCCAGGTGGAGAGTCCAAGCTCATGCTTCATAACTTACAAGCAGGTTACGTGTATTTCTGGCACTTAGCTAATCCTATTGCCCCATTATTACTCAGGCCTAAAGACCAGAGGTTTTGTGCAGCAGCAGGTGGTCTGCACAGAAAATACCGTGAGCCCTTGACCTTTAGTGTATATAGACAGCCACCAGGCCCATGCCATGCAGGACAGACAGACCACTAGTTGCTGGCCAATCTCTGCAATATAAATGTTGGTCAGTTGTTTTGCTCTGGAGCAAAGAATAATATATTAGAAGTCTCTGTGCCTGCAACCAGCACATACATGAAAATAGTGAGTAAACTCATGTTTTTGGTGATCTCTATGGAAATAGAGTCACTGTAGAGATCTCAGGGATAACCTATCTATCCCCCTTAATTTAACGAATGGGGCACAAGGTTTCACAGAGAGGATAAATGGAAAGAATTCAGGCACTGGATTTAGAAAGAACAAAGTCTGAATTACAGCTTCACCATCCACTTGCTATATGACCCTACACAAAATGTTTTCCCTGTGTGCACCTCAGTTTTCCCATCTGTAAAACTGGAATAATAATATGGCCTCTCAGGGTTGTGAGGATTAGAGGTTGCATAAAATAAAGGGCCCTGCCTTGGCCAGGTGGCTCAGTTGATTGGAACATCGTCCTGTACACCAAAAGGTTGCAGGTTTGATTCCCAGTCAGGGCACACACCTAGGTTGTGGGTTCGATCCCCTGTCAGGGTGTGCAGTTGGGGTGTGTATGGGAGGCAACCGATCAATGTTCCTCTCACACATAGATGTTTCTCTCTCTCCCTCGCTCTCTAAAACTCAATAAGAACATATCCTTGGGTGAGAATGAAAAATAAATAAATAAAGGACCTAACACTTCAGAGGTGCTCAAGAAATTAAACTATTCTCCTTTTTTATATGTAATATCTGTACCTTCATTGCAGCTCAGGCCACTTGATTAAGTGGCCTTTGTACTTGGAACGCCTGAGTAGCCCAGGAGAACAGGGACCTCTGCAGAGACAAATGGCCACTGCACATCCCATCTTCAGTGCATTCCAAATGGGACCCAGGGTAGTGGGCACCAACCATTAGAAGTGTTGCAGAGAAAAATGAAAGAGTCACTTGTCTAACGGTCAATGTCCCTTTCAAAATCTAGGCATGTTCTGGGTCAACATCAATAGAACAAGGCAGAGAGCTGAAATTCACCATTCTGTTTTCTTTTGAGTGACATGGAATGCTTTATTTCTATGCAAAGAAAAACAGAACAACCCATGCCATTGTTCTGACATCAATTCAAAGTACCTTTGGTGGGAGCAGTTCCCTCCCACTCCACCCGCCAAGGTTGGTTTCCTTCCAACCCTCAGAAGCTAGACAAGCTCCAGCCAGATTTGCCAGGGAAAATGCAGGGAGTCCAGTTACATGGGATTTTCAGATAAACAACAAATAATTGCCTAGTGTAAGTGTGTCCCAAAGATGGCATGAAACATATTTATAGTACAAACTATTTATTGTATATCTGACATTTAAATTTAACTGGGCATCCTGTATTATCTGCTAAAACTGGAAACCCTTGCTCCAACCAAACCAAATGGGAGTTAGACCAGTGCCTAGACACAAATCTGCATCACTAGGCAAATTGCAATGGGTGATAAAGTCTGCCTGAGCTCCAGCCCTGTGGCCCAGACCTCCAGAAGCAGCCATCAGTGGATGGCACCAAAAGAGGGAGACAGCCAACTACACTGATTCCTGTCCATGCTGGGCTGTGGAGGTAGCTGAAGGGAGTTGATTCCTCTGGACACCCAATTCTAAAAGCAGTTGGTTTTGGTGACCAGTACTTTTCAAACTACTACCCCCAGACTGGCTAACCCCTGCCTCCTTTCTCCCACCCCGGCAACAGCCTGCAAGCTCAACCTTGCCCAGTTTGGAAACCAATCCTGACCAAGCAAGGCAGTGCAGCGACAGCTCAATCAACACATTTTCCTGGAGTGCCTACTCACATGGGCTGTCTACAAGTCATTAGAGTAAAGAAGAGACAGCTTTACCCTGCAGGAACCCAAAGACTGACATTTGCTGAGAACCACTTCTGTGTCAGACGCTTTATATGAGTTGTTTCTTTCATAACAATGCTAGTGCTATTATGATCATCCTGTTTTATAAATGCAGGTAAAGTGGCTCAAAGACAAGCTAGAAAGTGGAGGCGCCAGGATTTCAACACAGTTTTCTCAGACTCCAAGTGACAGAACATTTCCAGAAGTAGAACCACAACACAATGTGCAGGGGATGTCAGGGGTAGGGGAGAGGTCCATTGCCTTTGATGGAAGGAGGTGGCATGTAAAACTGGCTTGGCAGAACTGGAGGACCTCTAAGGTGTGGCAGTATGGAGTTAGGGACCCAAGGCAGGCTCTCTGAGTTGAGGGTCCCGCAGCCCTGCTAGAGGACAGTGATGCTGGAAGGAGTGGACATCAGGACAAGAAGGACTTTTGTTTTATCACATTGTTCAGCCATATGATGTCCCCCCAAATAGGCACTGTAGTTATTTGGCTTGAGCTCACCCTTCTTTGGCACTAGAGAACAACAGTGTCCTCTTCCATGGCCCTGTTTTATTTTATTTTATTTTTTAAATTTTTTTTCTTTATTGATTTTAGAGAGAGAGAAAGTGAGAGGGAGAGAGAGATAGAAACATCAATGAGAGAGAACATCGATTGGCCGCCTCCTGCATGCCCCCCCACTGGGGATTTGGCCCACAACCTGGGCATGTGCCCTGACCGGAAATCGAACCGTCAACCTCTTGGTGCATGGGTCCACACTCAACCACTGAGCCACACCAGCCAGGCTCATGGCCCTGTTTTAAAAGGCATACAGCTCTGGAGAATTGTCACAGCCCCTCAGATGGAGACACCCACAGTCAGGAGGCATCCCCTAAGGGGCCAGTTCTCAACCTTAGCAACAATTACCAGGTTCATTCACTCATTCGTTTCTTCAGCAATGAACACTCTTGCAGCACCTACTAGTTGTGAGGTCCCATGTTAGGTATGGTTGAATGGTCCAGCCCTTCCTTGCTGTGTTGGTAGTGAAAGACAGTGGGGCTCCCTCACAAACCATCCTCTAGGGTTTGGGTACCTCTTCTGCACTCTTTCAGGCTCCAGCTATGTGGGACAGGGCAGGAAGTTTCTCACAACCTGCACCTGGCACAGCATGAGGGTGGACTTTGGAGCTTGTGGCCATCAGGGGGCCGTCCCAGAGGGAGAACAGGCAGCCCTTCATCCCAGAGCTCTCCGAACTGGCCGCCTCTCCCTCTACCAACCACACAGGGAGTGTCCTGTTCTCTCTGGACTTGGCTCAATGGGGAGTCCCACCCGGGTTCCTGGCAGTCACTACCGTCCCCCACCCACGCAGCGACCAACGGAAAGATCAGCCCTCCGGGCTGGGGTGGACGGGTAGGGGCCGGGCTGTGGAATAGGCTCGAGTGCCTCTCCCATTCCCCGCACCCGAGGGCTGGCGGCCCCTACGGCCTCAGCCAGTTCCTGCAGTGTACCAGGCTCCATGCCACCGGTGCCCTTGACTGCAGACCTCGCCGCCTCTCCATTGCCCGGGAGGGTCACATGCTCGCCGCCTGTCCCAGCTGGCGACACAGTGGCCACCGAGCAGGGTTCCCGCAAATCCCCACTGTCTGGCTGCCAGAGCTGGCACAAAGCCGCCCAGCGTTCCCTTTCTCAGCTCAGAAAGGCAGGGAAAGCCAGCCTGCCGCTTCCCAGCACTGCTGCCTTCTCCGCAGACTGTCCAGCAGCCCCTGGTCAGCCTCTCAGGACCTAGCCCCGCTCTATCCCCCCCGAACCCCACACCCCACCAAGTCACTGCTCGCAGCCTCAGTGAGCCCTGTCTCCTTTCCCTCAGCCTGGCATGTGGCCTCTCCCAGCTGAGGGAGCAAATCTCCCTTCTGATGCCCTCTGGCCCTTCCAACCGCTCTGCCTCTCACTCTCCTAGAGGTAGTCACTGGCAACTCTTTCCTCTATGGGAGATGGCTACTAGGCACCTCTGATATGTTAATGGAGGTGGGCAGGAAACACAAACACAACTGCTGATTCATGCAAGTGTGTTTACTGAGCACCTGCTGGGTATTGGACACCTGCTTGTTGCTTGAGGATAGATTAGGGAGAGAAAGAGGTAAGGTTCCTGGCCTTAGGGACTCGCCATCCTATTAGATAAAGAAGAACATGCCAGGCCCTAACTTTCACAAGTCAGCCCCTTTGTATTTAGATGCAGTCAGAGGCATTGGCTCATTTATCCATGTGTGTTCCTTTAAGGTCTCTCCAACCTGGATCCCGAATTCTGCTGGGCATCTTATGAAGGGGGCAAGAGTTGAGGACAAGAGCCAAGATTAATGAGTCCCAGCCCTCAAGAAGCTCAAAGCCTAGTGGGGAATAAGATGTGAAAACCCATAATTATACTGAAAGCCAGTGAGTGCTGTGCCCAAGACATGACTCTATGGGCACAGAACACGATGAACAGGCCAGGCTTTCTGTGGAGAGTGACAGCAGAGCCATTTACTGAGAAGGGTGAGAAAGCTCAAACTGTTTACAAACACCACAGTCCTTTCATTCCCCAGCACAGGCTGGGAGCCTGATTTGCTGCCCTGTGCCAACACCAGTGGGGGTGTGAATCACTGGCCTGCCTGGTGGGGGTGTCAGATTAAATACAGGATACCCAGTTGCATTTGAATTACAGATAAGCAAACAAACAAATGAAAAAAAAATCATTTTTACATAAGTATATCCCAAATATTGCAAGAGATATACTTATACTTAAATAATCATCGCTTACATAAAATTCAAATGCAACTGGATGACCTGTATTTTTATTGTCTAAGTCTGGGAACTTTGGGAAGTGAGAGAACTAAGGGACCTGATCTGAGAAGAGTGGGGACTCTATTAACTGGAGTCACAGAGGTGGTGGTCCCCTCAGATGAAAATGTCTCCCGGTGTCTTGAAGCCCTGAAGTAAGTGATGATTGTTTCCAGCCTATTGTTCCCTCAAACCTGTGTGATAGAGAAGCAGCTTCCAGCGGGGGAGGGGAGGAATAGAGGAGATAGGAGGAGTACCATCCAAGGAATAAAGCATGAAGGCTAGAGGCTACCTGAAGATGATTTCTAAAAGGGGCCTGAGCATCTACACCAGGCACCATGCCCTGAGAACCCCAAGAGGCTGTGGAATTCATCAATTGCCTCAAGGTGGGAAGGTGCTGGCTGCGTATGTGCTTCCGAGGGACAAAAAAAGGGAGAGAGCCAGGAAGGGCTGTGCTATAGTGGGTTTGGGGTCCAGTTGGGCAGGAGAGTATGACAGCAACTTGGGCCTCCCTCTCAGGGTGCAGGCATGGCCCCCAGGAACTGCAGCAGTGCCTAAGGAAGATGTCAGAGGCTGTCCTACTTGATACCCTAAGCCCCTGTCCCTGGGTCATATTCATTCAGTCCTTGTGCCTCTTCCCCTCCTTTCTCTCTGAGGCTACCTTCGAAAACCTCGCACACTTTGTTTCTGAACTTTCCTCTTGCTGGTGGCAGAACAGACTGAGACTCCACGTCTCAAAGACACCTGCCTGCATGTTTCCCACATTGGGACTTCCTGATTGAGGGTCTGACATCAGAGAAACCATTGCTGACCACCACATACCCGGCCTAGCAGCTATCTAAACCTGGAGAATTACTAAAAATGGAGAAAAGGGGATTTGAGAATTTGTCAGTGAGAACCAGTGCTCTCTGGACATGGGTTATTCAAGGTCCAGGTCACAGAAAGTGTACACAGTGTACATAAAATCAGAACTTAATTTGGCCTAAAATAAATATGCTAGCCACTGTAAACAGGAAGAAATATCAAACTAGCAATGATTTTGTTTGCTTTTTCACAAGTTAGAGGCATTTGGGGGAAATTCTTTTAAAGATCCAGATCTTTCCTAAAACAGGCAGCCCCCAAAGATGCTTGAGGCAATGCCTTCATTTTAGCTTCCATAAATTTACTATAGGAATTGGAAGCCTTGGGAAGCAGCCTGCCAATCTTAGACGTGAATGTTAAAATAACAACAAACAAATAATGGCAGCAGCTCAATGGAAGTTGGCAGTGTGGCTGCTGCTGAACCTCACCCTTTACAAATCACATCTAAAAATGAGGTTGCAGTGGGCAAAGTGCCAACACGTGGGTCCTGGACCTGATTAGCCCCAGGTGCCACGTAGCCATGTGACCTTAGGAAAGTCCCCAAACCTCTCTGAACTTTTGTTTTCTCATCTCTAAAATGGGTATAGTAACCATCCTGACTTTGCAGGGCAATTGTGAGGATTTAATAAGCCAACATATGGGGATTTATGTTCAGGTCTCACATTTTACTGAGCCAGATTTCTCAAAAGGAATTTCCCAACAGCCCCCACAGTTAGAACAACCCAGACCTGCCTGGTATGAACTTGACTGCACCCCTCTTCTTGTTGGCTTGTTGGATGCTGTGAGATAGAGAGTGCAGAACAGATGGCATGCAGTGGGGAAAAAATAGAATGGGGTTAAAGTTTGTCACCAATGTTGTGCTGCCAGTCTGAGTTGGTTAGGCTGAGGTATGCAGAAGGGCCAGAGCTGCTGCAGAATCACTGTGTATGAGACATGTTTGCCTTGAGAAATGAGGTGGGGAGAGCAGAAATGACCCAGAGTTGCCTCACCCCCTTGAATAGAGGTCTCTCAGTGGTGTTCTGGAGCTAAAGGACCCCCAGAACTCATGGCCAGCCCTTGCTGTACAGGTGAGAAAAAGGATCAGGAAGTGAGAAAGCAGCCAGTTTCTCTGCTCCAGCAGGTAATGGCTAGAATATGTCACAAAGTGTGTGGAAACCGCTGTGCTTTGTCCTTCCTCTTCTGAGAGGCTAAATAACGGTCTGGAAAGCCTTAGAAGGCCTTTCTAGAGCTGCTAGAACAAAGTATCATAAACTGGTGGCTCAAAATCAACATTTATTGTCTCAGTTCTAGAGGGTAGAAGTTCAAAATCAAAGTGATGGCAAGTTTGTGCTGTCTCTGAAGGTTCTAGTGGACAATCCTTCCTGGTCTCTTCCAGCTTCTGGTAGACTCAGGCATTCCTTGCCTTGTGACTACTCCAATCTCTGCCTCCATCTTCACAGGGCTTTCTCCTCTCTTGTGTCTCTCTGTGTCCTCTCCCATAAAACTACCAGTCATTGGATGATTTCACCTCGAGATCCTTAACTAATTATATCTGCTAAGAACCTATTTCCAAATAAGGTCACATTCTGGGGTTCTGGATGGACATGAATTTGGGGGAGACACTATTTAACCCACTACAGGCTCCTAACTGAATTTTGTACCAATGTGGGCATATCAGAATTGGTCTTTATTAGATATTATTTATGATCATGTTGGTGATTGACCAAAATGTACTTCGAAGTGGCTTCCATTATCTCCAAAATCCCCTCTGCAGGGGTAACCACAGAAACACACCCTGTTCACTGATATGTGCTAGTCTCCAGAACAGTGCCAAGTATACAGTAGTAGATGCTTAACAAATACTTGCTAGATGAATACATATAATGAAATTCATTCAATGGCCAAATAGACTTGCTCTTCAGCTGAGAGAAGGGAGTCATGAGCACAAAGTCTCAGGATTTCCCAGCTTTTGACAAAAGAGTGCAAGGCATTTTTCAGACAAATCTGACAAGTGTAAAAGCAGTCCATGTTGAGCCCCTCTGGTTAGCCCTGCCCACCCTCTGAGCAATCTCCAAGGTACTTCTTTGGACACAAGGAGCCATGTAGAAACCCCTGCTGTAGGTCAGGAATCAAAGGAAAGTGAAAGTTTTAAGTGCTAGTGATACATCACATACAACACCAAGGCATTGACAACCACCCCTAAAATTCTGTCTGTAAAATTAAACAGCTTTTTATTCTACCCCACAAGCATTTACTGAGAGTCAGCCAATACTGTGTATTCTAATAGAGAGCTTAATTGTTATCTTGCAAGCTGGGGTAGTGAAAATGGTTTGAGAGTGAGGAAATACCCTTTCTATTAAAGGATCTCATTGTTTTCAGGATGCATATTTTGCTTTCTTTGATTTCCAAAGGGACATGCAATACAAAAAATGTATTTTTGTAACTGTGAGGAGGAAAAAAAACCCAAAAAACATTGTCCATCTGTAATTGGACTAAATTGGTAAGCTGGTAATAATTCCTCATGATCTTGAGGAAAGTCTAGACTCTTTAGTGTGGCATTCTTTCACAGCTGTCATCATCTTCTGCCTCACTGTTAAGGATTAAATTATGTCCCCCCAAAAGATGTTGAAGTCACAGCACCCAGTACCTATTAATATAACCTTATTTGGAAGTAGGGTCTTTTCAAATTATTAAATTAGGATGAAGTCTTTAGGGTGGTCCCTAATCTAATATGACTATTGTTCTCATAAAAAGGAGACATTTGAACACAGAGACAGATGCACACAGGGAGAATGCCATGTGAATATTGGAGTGATGCTGCCATAAGCCAAGCAATTACCAGAAGGTAAGAGAGAGGCCTGGAATGGATCCTTGCCTGGCACCTTGACAGGGAGTATGGCCCTGCCAACAGTTTGATATCAGACTTGTAATTTGTTATGGTAGCCTTAGCAAACTAATACACTCACCTTCTGCTCCGACCCCTCTCTCCACCCCCAATCCTGCACTCTATTCTGTTCCTTAAATTCTCCCTGTGCACTTTCCATCATGTGATTTGGCTGGGGGGAATCACCCATCTGGGTTTACCAAGGACAGTCCCAGTTTATGCCTATTGTCCCAGGATGATAATCAATAGTGCCTCCTTTCAAAGGTGTTCTAGTTTGAACAGTATATTCTGTGGTTACCCAAGCATTTGTCTGTGCTAACTCCAGCTTCAAGTGGCCTTCCTCTCCTTTTCTACCTGGTAAACTGCTACTTGTTGGTCATTGCTTCTGTGAAACATACCCACCTCAGCCAAGATTTCATCAGTTCATCCTCTGGGTTCACAGAGAAGTGCTTGTCACTACATTATGTCAGCTCAAATGTGCCCTTCTCAGAGATTACCCCCTGACGTCCTGACTGGCCCAGCACCCTGGTCACTACTCTCAAAGCACCCTGGACTCCCCTCCCTTCATGCCCTGTAGCCTGGCTGTACTGAGCTATTTGGGAGAGTTTGTATCCATTACTGTAATCCATTACTTGCTCTTAACCAGTGGTGGCGGGGACCATGTCTGTGTCTTGGCAAGCAATTTGAATGAAATAACATGATAGGTATTTGTTTAAGTGCTTATTCTCCCTTTAAAGCTGTCATCTCTTGCCTGTCTTGGGTCTGTCTTAATACTCTCTGTCCCCTTTAGCACCTACTACTGTGTCTAGAACATCAGAAGTGCTCAATGCTTGTTTATTGAGATAGTGTTTAATTTAAATCATAACTCAATGGCCAAACAATGACTATGAGTCAAAAGAGGATATTGTATTTACTTCCCTTCCTAAAGGAATACCATGTGATATTGGGGTCTTCCTGGACAATAAACACAACTGGGATGATAATAGGCCTTGGAGTTCCTTTTGTACTGGGACAGAGGAAAAGTGATATAGTTACAGTAGTCTACTGTCCAACAAAAGTTGCAGTGTGGGGGAAGGTGTGGAAAATGTCCCATTTCCACCTCTGATCCAGATGATTTCAGGTGACAGCTGTTGTAGAAACACACGACTAATAACTTCTCAGGTGTGTTTAGCCTTTGAGAGTTTCTAAATTTTCACTTATATGAGCTACACCGAGTCTAACAACACCTCTATGAACTAGCTAAGGAAAGGAAATGACCCCTGGGAGCTGCCTTTATTTAAAAGGGTCAAATAGCATGACTTTAAAGTTACACATTTTAAGGAGAGGTATGTTATCCAGGAGGGAGCTTGAGTTTATAGCTGAAAACTAGGATTCTTGTCCCAGTTCTGCCACCTACCAGCACAGTTACCTTGAGCTACCCACAGTCTCTCTGAGCCTTGCTTTCCTCATCTGTAAAAAAGGGATGATCAGCTTATGTATTTGTCCTCAAAGTTGTTGTGTGGACCAGATAATAAGAGGGGTTGAGAGGGCTTGAGGAACTTGAAAGCACTGGATATATTAGGAGCTATCCAAGGTTGCCTTCCCAGTGAACCAGCAGAGAAAAGAGAAGAAAGAAGTGCGGTACTGGCATTAGGATAGATATACGGATTGGTGGAATAGAACTGAGAGTCCAGAAATAAACACATACACATATCGTCATTTATTTTCAACAAGGGTACAAAGACCATTCAGTGGGAAAGAAGTCTTATCAACAAACAGTGCTGAAACAGCTGGATATCACACACAAAAGCATGAAGCTGGACCCCTACCTCACATCATACACAGAAATGTACTCAAAGTGGATCATAAACCTAAATGTTAGAAGAAAACATAGTGGTAAATCTTCATGATCTTGGATTTCACAATGGTTTCTTAGATGTGGAACTGAAATCACAAGTGATAAAAGAAAAATAATAGATAAATTAAACATCATTAAAATAAAAAAAATTCATTTTAACGGAATCTATCTAGAAAGTGAAAATAGGAGCTGCAGAATGGGAGAAAACTTTTGCAAATCATATATCTGATAATGGATTTGTATCCAGAATATATAAAGAATTCTTACAACTAACCATAGAAAGACAAGTAACTTATTTTTTTATAATGGGCAAAAGATCTGAATAGACATTTCTCCATAAATGACATGTAAATTGCTAGTGAGCAAATGAAAATATGGTAAACATTAGTCATCAGGAAATGCAAATAAAAACTCCTTGAGGTATCATTTCACACCCACTGGGATGGCAAAAAAAAAAAAAAAAAAGATGGACAATAATAAGTTTTGGTGAAGATGTAGAGACATTGGAACATTGATACATGGCTTGTGGGAATGTAAAATGGTGCAGCCACTTTAGGAAACAGTCTGGAAGTTCCTTCAAATGTTAAGCATAAAGTTACCATAGGACCCAGTAATTATAATCCTAGGTTTTTCTCTAAGAGAAATGAAAACATTGACCCACACAAAAAATTGTATGCAAGTGCTCATAGCAGCATTATTCATAAAAAACAAAAGGTGTGGGGGGGAGGAGTTCATGCATGGATGAATGGATTAACAAAATGTGGTAAATATGTACATATAATGGGATATTATTCTGCCATGAAAAGGAATGAAGTACTGACACACATTATAACATAGGTGGATGAATCTTGAAAACATTATGCTAGGTGAAAGAAGCCAGGCACAAAAGGTCACATATTGTATGGTTTTATTTATATGAAATGTCCAGAATTGGCAAATCCATAGAGAAAGAAAGTAGATTAGTGGTTGTCAGAGGAGAGTGGGGAGGAAGAGTAAAGTTTTGGGAGGGATGATGAAATGTTCCATACTTAGTGGTGATGATTTTACAGCTCTGTGAATATATTAATATTATACTAAAAACCATTGAATTGTACACATTACATGGGTGAATTTTATCATGTATAACTCATACCTCAAGGAAGATGTTAAAAGAGAAAGAGCACCTGAAATGTTCTGTGTTGGGGACAGGGGCCAGGAGGATGAGGGTCGAGGATTTGGGAGAGGGAGCTTAGCCTAAGCAGGTTTCCACATGCAGCACTAAAATCTGGGCTTGCCTGGCACTCCATTAGCAGTCTGAAAGTTGCCAATGCTCTCATTTCCCAGAACTTCAGCTTTGTACCCATGAGCCCCATGGTGCCAGGAAAAGCAAGTGGGGTGGTCTACAGCTGTCATAAGGAACACTGCCACTGGAAACAGCACGTATTTTACTCACTAGGGGCCCGACAGGGGCAGCAGAACTGGGATGGCTGAGGCTCTACCCTGCTCATAAATAGCTACCCCTGGAGGCCCTACTTGAAGACTCATAGGGTTAACAGGCTTCTCTGGGGAATGCACATGCGCCCCCCCCCCAACTCAGTTACCTCTTTGAAGTGATCCCTAGAGAATAATTAGAAATTTGGGAGTGCCTACCTCAGATTCTCTCTGGGCTATTTTCCCAAAGAACTTCCTCAGCTCCCCACCCGTGATGGCTGTGGTTCATAGGAGGTAGTTCCTAGGGCAGATTCCATAGTATCATGCTCCCCAGCACATCCCAACCTTCTCCCCAGTGTTAGGAAACATTCTGGGAAAGGATGCTCCTTCACAACTTTCAGACATTTTGGTAGTGACACAAAGAATAGGTTGTAGTATTTCTTTTGGAAAGAACTCATTCTCTTCCTTCCCTCATTCTTCCAGCCACCTAGGATTTGGACTTTTGCTTAATTCTGGCCTCCTATGGGAGGCTTTGTTTCTGAAGCAGGACACAGGACCCCTTGCAGGGTACAATCACATCTTAATGAACCACTGAGAACCTTGTCAATGAGTCAGGGTTCTTGGTCCTCTTAGATCAGGCTACTGTGGGGGCTTGATTAAATTTTTTTAATTGCAGTAAAATACACATAACATCAAATGTATCATCTTAACCATTATTAAATGTACAGTTCAGTAGCATTAAGTACATTCATATTGTTGTGCAACCAATCTCCAGAATTCTTTTCATCTGGCAAAACTGAAACTCTGTCCCCATTAAACAATAACTCCCCATTCTTCTCCCCTGAGCCCCTGGTAATCACCATTCCACTCTCTGTCTCTACAAATTTGACTACTCTAGGTATCTCATATAAATGGAATCATACAATACTTGTCTTTTTGTGACTAGATTATTCCACTCAGTGTTATGTCCTCAAGGTTCATCCATGTTGTAGCTCGTGTCAGAATTTGCTTTCTTTTTAAGGCTAAATAACATTCCATTATATGGATGGACCACTTTTTGCTTATTCATTCATCAGTCGATGGACATTTGAGTTGCTTCCACCTTTTTGCCACTGTGAATAATGTCGCTAAGAATATGGGTGTCCAGGACTTCCAGTCAAGATGGCAGCATAGGTAAACGCGGTACTCACCTCCTCCCACAACGACATCAGAATTACAAATAAACTACAGAACAACCATCCTTCAGAACCACTTGAAATCAAGCTGAATGGAAGTCCTACAACTATGAAATTAAAGAAGCAGCCACATCCAGACTGACAGGAGGTGCGGAGGTGCGGAGGGGCTGGTCCCACACCCACGTGTGGCAGATAAAACTCAGGAGGACACCTCAGCTGGGAAGGTCCTCCCTGAGGAGTGAGGGGTCCATGTCCCACACCAGGCACCCAGCTCAGGGTTCCAGTGCCAGGAAGATAAGTCTCCATAACTTCTGACAGTAAAAACCAGTGGGAACTGAGGCTGAGGGAGGCTGAGGCTGCTGAAGCCCCAGGCAGCTCCTCTTAAAGGGCCCAGGCATGGACTTACTTGGACCAGCTCGTGCTGAACTCCAGTGTGGAGGGGAGGCAGCTTGAAAGGCACCAGAGACATAAGGGGAAGAATTGAGTTGTTTGGCATCAGGGTGAGGACTGGAGAGGCAGCTTTCTCCTGGACAGACATGCTGGTGGAGGCCATTGTTCCTTTGGTGAGCCCTCCCCCCACAGGGCAGGTAGTAGGCCGCCATATCTGGGACTCCAGCAACCTGGCTCAGACTGTTTGCCCTGCCCTGGTGATTCCCTGAGGTCCTGCCCCACCCAACTTTTTGGCCCACCCAAGTTGTTTCCAGTGGCTTTACCACAGGATTGGCCTGTTTTGGCTCCTGCTTCAGAGTTTCCTAAATTCTCTCAAACAAGCAGCATCTGGCCACAGCTAGCCCCATACCTCGTGCTAAGTGGCCCCAGGACTAGCACTAGAAGCAGCCAGCCTTAGTTCACAGCTTGGCTTCACTTGGGCACCTCCAAGCCCAGCACAAGAAGCAGCCATCTGCAGATCACTTTGTAGCTTATGCCTGGTGGCTCTGGGTAGTACACAGGCAGTGGCTGACCTTGCCCCAGAGCCAGCGCACCCAGTGGACAGCTTTGGACCACATCAAAGCACCATCACCCAACAACCTCCACAAGTGACACACTCAAGGAATGGACTCAGGGGGTACCAGAGCACTGATGAAGTAAGTCTTTCTCTGTGTGGTAGGCCCCTGCACAGCTGATCATCCAAGGTAGTCAAAGGTCGGTGGTTAGTGGGCACAGCCAGTCTTTGCAGCTGACCAGCCTGAGTAAACTCCCCCACTGATGTTCCAACAGCATTCAAGACTCAATTACAACAGAAGGGTGTAATGTCCTCACAAGGGGTGCACCTTGAGGGCCTAGCTGGGTGATCAGGGAGGCTGTACCATTGGACCTTACAGGACATCTACTACAACAGGCCATCCTAGGAAGCCTAGGAGACATAGAAACTCTACCTAATACATAGAAACAAACACAGGGAGGCAGCCAAAATGAGGAGACAAAGAAACATGTCCCAAATGAAAGAACAGAACAAAACTCCTGGAAAAGAACCAAATGAAATGGAGATAAGCAATCTAACAGATGCAGAGTTCAAAACATTTCTTATAAGGACACTCAATTAACTTAATGAGGGCCTCAAGAGCATAATAAAGGACCAGTCAGAAATAAAGGATGCCCTAATTGAAATAAAGAATAGTTTACAAGCAATCAATAGTAGAGTAGGTGAAGCCAAGAAGGAAACCATCAATTTGGAATATAAGGAAGCAAAAAACACCCAATCAGAACAGCAAAAAGAAAAAAGGAATCCAAAAAAATGAGGATAGTATAAGGAGCCTGTGGGACAACTTCAAGCATACCAACATTTGCATCATGGGAGTGCCAGAAGGAGAAGAGAGAGGGCAAGAAATTGAAAACCTATTTGAAACAATAATGACAGAAAACTTCCCTAACTTGGTGAAGGAGGCAGACATGCAAGTGCAGGAAGCACAGAGAGTCCCAAACAAGATGAATCCAAAGAGGTCCACACCAAGACACATCATCATCAAAATGCCAAAGGTTAAAGACAAAGAGAAAATCTTAAAAGCAGCAAGAGAAAAACAGTTAGTTACCTACAACAGAGCTCCCATAAGGCTGTCAGCCAATTTCTCAAAAGAAACTTTGCAGGCCAGGAGGGAGTGGCAAGAAATATTTAAAGTGATGAAGAGCAAGGACCTACAACCAAGATTATTCTATCCTGCAAGGCTATCCTTTAGAATCGATGGCCATATAGTTTGCCAGACAAGAAACAGCTAAAGGAGTTAATCACCACCAAACCAGTATTATATGAAATGTTTTGGGTCTTCTTGAAGAAGACAAAAAAATATGAACAATAAAATGGCAATAAATACATATCTATCAACAATTGAATCTACAAACAAAATGAGCAAGCAGAACAGAAACAGACTCGTAGATACAGAGAACTTTTTGTTGGTTGCCAGATGGGAGGGGAGTTGGGTGAAAAAGATGAAGGCATTAAGAAGTACAAATTGGTTGTTAGACTGATGAACCTCAAAGGGAAGGGGGAGGTGGGGTGGGAAGAGAGAAACCAAAGAATTTATATGCATATATACATAACCAATAGACACAGACAATAGTGTGGGGAAAGCAGGAGGTGGGTGGGATTGGGGAGGAGGGGGTTAAGGGGGGGGAAGAGGGACATCTGTAATACAGTCAACAATAAAGATAAGTTTAAAAAAAATTCTTACTACAAAGGACAAGTAGAACAATAGGTGAAATCTGAATAAAATCTGTGGGATGGAAAAAAAACAAAAGAGAGAATATGAGTGTCCAAAATATCTCTTTGTATCCCTGCCTTCAATTCTTTTGGTATACACCCAGAAGTGAAGTTACTGGATCATATAGTAATTCTATGTTTAATATTTTGAGGAGCCACCATATTGTTTTTTCGTAGTGGCTGCACCACTTTACATTCCCACCAACAGTGTACAAGGATACCAATTTCTCCATACCCTTGCCAACACTGGTTGTTTTTTAATTTTTAATTTTGTTTCTATCGTTTTTGTAGTAGGCATCCTAATGAGTGTGAAGTAGTATCTCATTGTGGTTTTGATTTGCATTACCCTAATGATTAGTGATGTTGAGCACCTTTTTATGTGTTCATTGACATTTGTATATCTACTTTGGAGAAATTTTAATTCAAGTCCTTCACCAGTTTTTTATTGGATTATTTGATTTTTTGTGGTAGGAGTTTTTTTATATATATATTCTGTATATTACTACTTCATCAGATATATGATTTTGAATTATTTTCTCCCATTGCACAGATTGTCTTTCACTCTGTTGATCATGTCCTTTGATGCACAAAAGTTTTTAATTTTGATGTAGTCTAATTTTTAGTTTTGTTGCCTGGACTTTTGGTGTCATATCCAAGAAACATTGCTAAGTCCAATATCACGAAAACTTTTCCCTGTTTTCTTCTAAGATTTTTGTAATTTAGCTCTTACATTTAGGTCTCTGATCCATTTTGAGTTAATTTTTTTATATATCATGTAAGGTAAGGATCTGATTTCATTACTTTGCATGTGAATATCCACTTTTCTCAGCACCATTTATTGAAAAGATTCTCCTTTCACCATCGAATGGTCTAGGCACCTTTGTCAAAAATCATTCGACCCTATATGTGAGGGTTTATTTCTGGGCTTTGTATTCTATTCCTTTGTCTATACATCTCTCTTTATGCCAGCACCACACTGTTTTCATTACTGTAGCTTTGCAGTATGTTTTTAAATCAGTAGGACCTCCAACTTTGTTTTACTTTTTCAAGACTGTTTGGCTAATCAGAGTCCCTTGAAATTCCATATTAATTTTAGAAAGAATTTTTCTATTTCTGAAAAAAATGTCATTGGAATTTTGATATAAATTGCATTAATTCTGTAGATCACTTTAGGAACTATTGATATCCTTACAATATTAAATCTTTGAATCCATGAACTCAGGCGGTCTTTTCATTTATTTGTGTATTTGATTTTTGTTAACAAAGTTTTTTGGGGGGTGGTGGGATCAGGAGGAGTGTGTCAATGGGGGAAAAAGGAGAAACATCTTTAACAAAAATAAATTAACAAAAAAAGAATAATTTAAAAATAAAATATAAAACAAAAGAAAACAAAAACAAAAAATCAAAGTTTTGTAGTTTTCAGTGTACAAGTCTTTCACCTCTTTGGTTAAGTTTATTCCTAAATATTTTATTCTTTTTGATTGAATAGTCTTAAATAATAAAATTTAACTGACAGTCAGCAAATATTTGTTGACATTTAGGTTTTTCCTCATTCATTTCTTCCTTTCTCATTATATTCTCTTTCCATTTTAATCTTGGGTCTCCAAATTTTTCAGTGTTTAATAAGTAGCATACTCTTTATGTCAACATGAATCAGTCCGCTCATTTCAAAGAAAAAGATAAAGCTCTTTTTTAAAAAAATCTGTTTTTAATAAAACACACTTGAATTTATCATGAAACAGTTCCTCATGGGGCTTACTTCTTCAAAAACATTTTAGTGTAAGAAACATTTTTTTCATAAAACTCATTATTGGGGCAGAGTGATGGTATTTTGTGAGTTGGCTTTCTTTCTGAGTGATTTGGGTTTGATTTGTGAGCTGACTGGGGCATAGGGCAGTTTTCTCATTGTGCTATTTGTGGACTAAACCTCAAAGCCATCCCTGAACATTCTGTATTTACCTAACAGTGAGGGAGACAAACAGAGCTGGCTCTTGGAAACATTTTGATGTCACAATAATTATTCCTGTGTGTCTGGCCCTTGTTTCCAAAAGGCTCTGGGACAAAAAAAAAAAAAAAAAAAAAAAGCTGGGTTTCTCTCTGTGTGTGAGTGTTTTCATGTCCCATTACTTGGCTCAAATTTCTACCCAGTTAGTACCTGGGAAAACAGATCCTGCTGACCAGCAGTGCCTCACTGAGTTACTGAGTTCTATGAGAAAGCAGAAGGGAATCACCAGCAAGAAGTAATAGTACTCTTGTCTACATGTGAACACAGAGCCCAGGTTGCCCCCCATAGTGTTCTGGAGTACCATCATATGCATGCCCAGAGGTCACTGGTGGTTGCCAGGGAGAAGGCAAGGGAAAACTTTGGTCCCTGGGGTCTACAAGTGTCCTGTTCTGTCAGTCCAAAGTCAGTTCCCCAAGTTCCTCCATCCAGGTAAGCATTCTCAGTTCTGCCCCCAGGGACATGGGCCACCATCATTTCCTGGTAGTGGCTTTCCCCTAACCTTACCCAAGCTCTTGCTTTGTAGTACATGCTTATTATGTGTAAGACAAATTTCATGACACCCCTTCAAGGCCCTGGGCCTCTTAAAAACAACCAACTAAAATCGGCAAATCAATTAGCATGATATACAACATAAACAAAAATGAATGATAAAAATTATATAATCATATAAACAGATATAGAAAAAGCATTTGACAAAATCCAGCACCCATTTATGATAAAAACTCTCAGCAAACTGTGAATAGAGGGAACATGCCCCAACATAACAAAGGCCATATATGACAAATCCACATCATACTCTGTTGTGGGCTAACATCATGCTCAACAGGGAAAGGCTAAAAACATTTCTCTTAAGATCAGGAACAAAACAGGTATGTCTTCTTTCACAATTCTTATTCAACATAGTACTGGAAGTCCTAGCCACAGCAGTCAGACAAGAAAAAGAAATAAAAGGCATCCAAATTGGAAAGGAAAAAGTAAAACTGGCGCTATTCGCAGATGACATGATACTGAATATAGAGAACCTCAAAGATTCCACCAAAAAACTACTAGAATTGACAAATGAATTTAGTAAAATAATATGATACAAAATAAATATTCAGAAATTGGTTGCTTTTTTATACACCAATAATGAACCATTAGAAAGGGAAACTAGAGCTTTGATTCCAAAATAGGGGCAGAGTGAATGGAAGCTACACAGACCATCTCCCAGGACCAAACTGGAATTACAACTAAAATAAAGACAAATTGTCGGGGAAAAGCAACAGAAAAGCAGCTTGCAAGGACCATACAACCAGGGACACTGAATCGATCCTGGTAGGATTGCAGAGGCGCGAGAGGGGGGCTGGGAGCCCATGGACAGCAGCGGTCTTAACTGTGAGCAGCACCCTCAGGGTTAAAGCCCAACTCGGCTACACAGCCCAGAGGGCCGGGACAGAGCGCTAAAATAGCCACAGCCACTCACTTTGGGCTCTGGCAGAGGGAGGGCGGACTGGACTGGAACTGTGTGGGGACACTTGGGATTTGGAGGGCGATCAGAGCTTTCACTGAGTTGCGGCCATGCAGGATGGTGGCCATCCTACTCGTTCCCAGGGCTCTGGGGAGAGGTGGCAGCCCCTCCCTTGGAGATTCAGCCACACCCAGGTGGGCCATTGAAATGCAAATTGAGGTTCATTAACTACTAGCATCTGCCCCACCCTTGGGAAAGCCTCTTACCCTGCACACCTGAGGGAGGTTTTCATTCAACTGAGAACCCAGACTCCTCAAGTAACCACGACTAATAGCCTCCAGGCAAAAAGCCAGAGGATAAATTAACCTTTTCTGGGCTTGTAAATCTACCCAGGAAAGTAAGACTCGACAGTGGTGTTTAATGTGGGTCCTCCCACGCTCATCCAAACCCAGTAGAGGGAGCCACAAACAGCAGAACACCAATATCCACAGGGAAAATTTGGCAGGCTCCAAAACCCACTGAGATAGCCAAAATGGTGAAACAAAGAAACAGATCCCAAATGAAAGAACAAGAGACCTCTACCGAAGATGAGATAAATGAAATGGAGTTAAGCAAGTTAACAGAGCTAGAATTCAGAGCCATGATCTTGAGGAAGCTCAGCAGCATGAGTAAGGACATCAACACCGTGAGTAAAGACATAGAAACATTGAAATTCAACCAATTGGAAATGAAGAAGCACCAAGAAGAAAGGAAGAATGACATAGCAGAAATGAAGAACACATAGGAAGGATTAAACAGCAGAGTAGAGGAAGCTGAGGACCAGATCAGTAAATTAGAAGACAGGGTAGAAAAAATAAACCAATCAGAAAACCAAAAGGGAAAAACAGGAAGACAGCTTCAGAGAACTGTGGGACAACTGCAAATGTAAAAATATTCTCATCATAAAGGTCGCCGAAGAAGAAGAAAATGAGCAAGGGTTAGAGAATATATTTGAAGAAATAGTGACAGAAAACTTCCCTAATTTGGTGAAGAAAGAAGGCATTGAAGTTCAAGAAGCACAGAGAGCCCGAAGTAAGAAGAACCCAAACAGGCCCACACCAACACACACAGTAATTAAAATGCCAAAAATTAAAGACAAAAAGAGAATTCTAAAGGCAGCAAGAGATAGGCCACAGGTTACCTACAAAGGAACCCCCATAAGGCTATCAGCTGATTCTCAACAGAAACACTACAGGCCAGAAGGGAATGGCATGAAGTTATCAAGGTCATGAAAAACAGGATCTGAATCCAAGGCTACTCTACCCAGCAAGGCTATCATTCAAAATAGAAGGTCAAATAAAGAGCTTCCCAGAAAAAAAAAAAAATGGCTAAAGGAATACATTAGTACCAAACCAGCACTGAAAGAAATGTTAAAAGGACTGCTGTAATTAGTAGAAGAAATAGGAAGGAAAATAGAACCACACTGAACAAAAATGGCAATAAATAAGTACATATCAATGATCACTTTAAATGTAAATGGATTGAATGCTCCGATAAAAAGACACAGAGTAGCAGATTGGCTAAGAAAGCATGACCCATATATATGTTGTTTACAAGAGACCCACCTCAGAAAAAAAGACTCACTTAGGTTGAAAGTGAAAGGATGGAAAAAAATCTTCCAAGCAAACGGAAAAGAAAAAAAAAAAACTAAGGTAGCAATACTCATATCTGATAAAATAGATTTCAAAATGAAGGCCATAACTAGAGACAAAAAAGGTCACTACATAATATTGAAAGGTTCTATCCAACAGGAAGATAAAACCTTGGTAAACATATATGCACCCAATATAGGAGCACCAAAATATATTAAAAATCTTCTGGAGGACTTCAAAGGAGAAATTGACAGCAATACAATCATAGTAGGAGACTTCAACACCCTGCTGACATCACTGGATAGATCCTCTAGACAAAAAATTAACAAGGAAACAGGGACTCTAAATGAAGCACTAGACCAAATGGATTTAATAGGTATTTACAGAGAATTACACCCCAAAACTACAGAATTCACATTCTTCTCAAGTGCACATGGGACATTCTCAAAGACAGATCATATGTTAGGGCACAAACTAAGTCTCTACAAGTTCAAGAAGATTAAATCATATCAAGCATCTTCTCAGATCACAATGGCATGAAACTAGAATTCAATTGCAACAAGAACATGCAAAGACATTTGAACATATGGAGGCGAAACAGCATGTTATTAAACAATGAATGGGTTACTGAGGAGATCAAGGAAGAAATTAAAAACTTCCTGGAGACCAATGAAAATGAACACACAACAACACAAAATCTATGGGATGCAGCGAAAGCAGTTCTGAGAGGGAAGTTCATAGCACTACAGGCCTACCTCAAGAAACAAGAAAAAATTCTAATAGACTATCTAACCTCACAACTTAAAGAATTAGAAAGCAAACAAAAAGAAAACTCCAGAGCAAGTAAAAGGAAGGAAATAGTAAAGATCAGAGCAGAAATAAATGACATAGAGACCAGAAAAACAATTCAAAGGATCAATGAAACAAAGAGCTGGTTTTTTGAAATGATAAACAAGATTGATGGACCCTTACCTCGACTCATCAAGAAACAAAGAGAGAGAACCCAAATACACAAAATCAGAAATAAAAGAGAAGTAACAACTGACACCACAGAAATACAAAGAATCGTTAACACATACTATGAACATTTATATGGCAACAAATTCGACAATCTAAGCGAAATGGACAAATTTCTAGAAACACATAGTCTCCCAAAGTGAACCGGGAAGATATAGTAAACTTGAACAGACCAATAACAACGAAGGAAATTGAAGATGTAATCAAGACCCTCCCAGCAAACAAAAGCCCAGGCCCAGAAGGCTTCACGGGAGTTTTACCGAACATTGAAAGAAGAACTAACACCCATTCTCCTCAAACTATTGCAAAAAATTCAAGAAGAAGGAAAACTTCCAAACTCCTTTTATGAGGCCAGCATAATTCTAATTCCAAACCAGAAAAAGACACTACAAAGAAAGAAAACTACAGGCCAATATCCCTGATGAACACAGATGCCAAAATCCTTAAAAAAATACTAGCAAATCGGATCCAGCAATACATCAAAAAAATTATTCACCATGACCAAGTGGGATTCATCCCAGGGATGCAAGGCTGGTTCAATATTTGCATATCAATAAATGTGATACACCACATAAAAAATAGGAAAGATAAAAACCACATGATCATATCAATAGACCCTGAAAAAGCATTCGACAAAATCCAGCACCCATTTCTGATAAAAACGCTCAGCAATTTGGGAATAGAGGGATCATATCTCAACGTAATAAAGGCCATATATGAAAGACCTACAGACAACGTCATACTCAATGGGCAAAAACTAACAACATTTCCCTTAAGAACAGGAACAAGACAGGGATGCCCACTTTCGCCACTCTTATTTAACATAGTACTGGAAGTCTTAGCCACAGCAATCAGACATGAAGAAAAAATAAAAGGAATCCAAATTGGACAGGAGGAAGTGAAACTGTCATTATTCACAGATGACATGATATTATATATAGAAAACCCTGAAGACATCAAAAATCTACTAGACTTAATAAATGAATTTGGCAAAGTAGCAGGATACAATATTAATGTCAAGAAATCGACGGCATTCTTATACACCAATGATGAACTCACAGAAAGAGAAACTAAAAAAACAATCCCATTTACCACCGTGGCAAAAAAATTAAGATACTTAGGAATAAACCTAACCAAAGAAGTAAAGGACCTATTTGCAGAAAACTACAGGACATTGAAAAAAAAAAAATAGAGGAAGATATAAAAAAGTGGAAGCACATACCTTGTTCATGGATTAGAAGAATTAACATCATTAAAATGTCCATATTACCCAAAGCAATCTATAGATTCAATGCAATCCCCATCAAAATACCAGTGACATATTTCACAGAACTAGAACAAATACTTCAAAAGTTCATATGGAACCAAAAAAGACCCCGAATAGCTACAGCAATCTTGAAAAAGGAGGACAAAGTAGGTGTGATCACAATATCGGATATCAGCTTATACTACAAAGCTACTGTAATCAAAACAGCCTGGTACTGGCACAAGAACAAGCATATAGACCAGTGGAACAGAACAGAGAATCTGGAAATTGACCCAAGACATTATGCTCAATTAATATTTGACAAAGGTGCCAAGAGCATACAATGGAGTAAAGACAGCTTCTTTAATAAATGGTGTTGGGAAAATTGGACAGCTACATGCAAAAAAATGAAACTAGACCATCAGCTTACACCATGCACAAGAATAAACTCAAAATGGATAAAAGACTTAAATGTGACTCGTGAATCCATAAAAATCCTAGAAGAAAATGTAGGCAACAAAATTTCAGACATCATATGCAGCAGAATCTTCACTGATCATCACCTAAGGCAACAGAAACGAAGGAAAAAATGAACACATGGGACTACATCAAACTCAAAAGCTTCTTCACAGCAAAAGAAACAACCATCAAAATGGAAAGGGAACCCACTGTAAGGGAGAGCATAATTACTAATGATACATCAGATAAGGAGTCAATCTCCAAAATGTATAGAGTGCTCATACAACTCAACAAAAGGAAGACCAAGAACCCAATTAAAAATGGGCAGAGGAACTAAATAGACACCTCTCCAAACAGGACATACAAATGGCTAAGAGACATATGACGAAATGCTCAACATTACTAATCATCAGAGAGATGCAAATTAAAACAACAATGAGGTATCACCTCACACCTGTCAGAATGGCTGCCATCAACAAATCATCAAACAACAAGTGTTGGCGAGGGTGTGGAGAAAATGAGACTCTAGTACACTGCTGGTGGGAATGCAGACTGGTGCAGCCACTATGGAAGACACTATGGTGTTACCTCAAAAAATTAAAAATTGAATTGTCATTTGACCCAGTGATCCCACGTCTAGGAATATATCCTAAGAGGCCTGAAACACCAATCAGAAAGAATACATGTACCCCCATGTTCATAGCAGCACTATTTACAATAGCTAACATCTGGAAACAGCCCAAGTGTTCATCAGTGGACAAATGGATAAAAAAGCCATGGTACATATACACAATGGAGTACTTTGCAGCTGTAAGAAAGAAAGATCTCTTATCCTTTGAGACGACATGGAGGGACCTCAAGAGTATTATCCTAAGTGAAACAAGCCAAGCAGAGAAAGACAAATATCACATGATCTCACTTATTTGTGGAATATAATAAACATAATAGTCTGAGGAACAGGGTAGACCCAGAGACATGGAAATAGCGTACAGACTGACAACCCTCAGAAGAGGGCATGGGGGCGGGAGGGAAGAGATAAGCCACAGAACTTATACGCATGTATGCATAACTGATGGACATAGACAACAAAGCTGGGGACGGGGTTGGGGGATGGGGAGAAGGGTGTCAATGGGGAAAATAGGAGAAACATTTGTAAAAAAAATAAATTAAAAATTAAAAAATAAGAAGAAGAAGAAAAGAAAGGGAAACTAAGAAAATCCCACTTACCATTTCCTCAAAAAAGTATAATATCTATAAATAAATTTTTTTTTTAATCCTCACTCGAGGACATTTTTCCATTTTTTGTTCATATAGAATAGGAGGGAGAGAGAGGAAGAGAGAGAGATAGCAAAACATCCACGTGAAAGGTACACATCGAGTGGCTGCCTCCCACACGACCCAACTACAGCCAGGGACGAACTGCAACGGAGATACGTGCCCTTAGCGGGAACCGAACCCGGGTCTCTCTGGACTGCAGGCCAATGCTTTAACTGCTGAGCCATACCGGCCAGGGCCCTATAAATAAATTTAACCGAGGAATTAAAGGCCTGTATTCAGGAAATTATAAGACACTGAAGAAAATAATTGAAAAAGATACAAATAAATGGAAGTTTGGGCTGCTTTCAAATCTTGCCTATTGTTAACAACACTGCAGTGAACATAGGGGTGTATATATTCTTTCAAATTCGTGTTTCAGGTTTCTTTAGATATATTCCCAGGTGGAATTGCTGGGTCATAAGGTAGTTCCATTTTTAATTTTTTGAAATAACTCAAATGGATTAAAAAAACTGTGTTATATTTACACAATGGAATACTACGCAGCTGTAAAAAGGAGATCTTATCCTTTGTGACAGCTTGGATGGACCTGGAGAGCATTATGCTAAGTGAAATAAGCCAGTCAGAGAAAGATAAGTATTATATGATATCATTCATATGTGGAATCTAATAAATAAAATAAACTAACAAACAAAATAGAAACAGACTCATTGATAAAGAACAGACTGAGATCCATCAGTGGGGGGGGGGGGGAGGTTGCAGGGCTGAGTTAAAAAGGTGAAAGAATTAAGAAAAACAAAACGAAACAAAAACAACTCATAGACACAGGCAGTAGTATGGTGATTACCAGAGGGAAAGGAAGTTAGGGGGAGGTAGAAGAGAGTAAGAAGGGAATAAATGGTGATGGAAGGAGATTTGACTTGGGGTGGTGAACACACAATACAATATACAGATGCTGTATTATAGAATTGTACACCTGAAACCTATATAATTTTATTAACCAATATCACCCCCAATAAATTAAATAAATATTGAAAATAAAAACAAATAAATGAAAGCACATACCATATTCATGGATAGGAAAAATTAACATCATTACAATGACCATACTACCCAAAGAAATCTGTAGATTCAACACAATTCCTATCAAAATACCAGTGGTATTTTTCACAAAACTAGAGCAAACAATCCAAAAATTTATAGGAAATCACAAAAGACCCCGAATACTAGCAGCAAGCTTGAGAAAGAACAAAGTTTGAATAGTCATACTTCCTGGTATCAAACTATACTACAAGGCTATAGCAATCAAAACAGGATGGCACTGGCATAAAAACAAGCATATTTATCAGTGGAACAGAATACTGAGCCCAGAAAAAACCATGCCTGTATGGTCAATTAATATTTGACAAAGGAGACAAGAGCATACAGTGAGGTAAAGACAGTCTCTTCAATAAATGGTGTTGGGAGAATTGGATAGATACATGCAAAAAAATGAATCTAGACCACCTTCTTTCACCACATACAAGAACAAACTCAAAATGTTTGATTAAAGATTTAAATGTAAGACTCAAAACCATAAAACTCCTAGAAGAAAACATGGGCAGTAAACTGACATTTATCTTAGCAATATTTTTTATATATCTTCTCAGGCAAGGGAAATAAAAGAAAAAGTAAACAAATGGGACTACATCAAACTAAAAAGTTTTGCACAGCAAAAGAAAACATTAACAAAACAAAAAGACAACCTAGTGAACCAGGGAACATATTTGCTAATGATACATCCCATAAGGGGTTAATATCCAAAATTTACAAAGAACTCATACTAATCAATATCAAAACAAACAAACAAACAAACAACCCAATTAAAAAGGATAGAAGACCTGAATAGACACTTCTCCAAAGAGGACATACAAATGGCGAATAGACATATGAAAAGATGGTTAACATCATTAATCATCAGAGACATGCAAATTAAAACCCAAGGAGATATCACCTCACATCTGTCAGAATGGCTACCATCAGTAAAACAACAAACAAGTGTTGGCAAGGATGTGGAGAAAAGGGAACCCTAATGCACTCTTGGTGGGGATATAGATTGGTGCAGTCACTATGGAAAACAGTATGGAGTTTCCTCAAAAAATTAACAATAGAGCTGCCTTATGACTCAGTAATTCCACACTGGGTATATATACAAAGAAACCTAAAACACTAATTGGAAAGAATATATGCATTGCTATGTTCATTGCAGTATTGTGTACAATAGCCAAGATATAGATGGAACCAAGTGCCCATCAATAGACAAATGGATAAAAAGTAGTGGTACATATATATGATGGAATATTACTCAGCAATAAAAAACAATGAAATCTTACCATTTGTGACAGCATGGATGGACCTAGAGAATATTATGCTAAGTGAAATAAGTCAGAGAAAGACAAATACCATATGATTTCACTTATATGTGGAATCTAAAGAAAAATATAAACAAACAAACAAAACAGAAACAGACTCATAGTTACAGAGAATAGACTGGTGGTTACCAGAGGGGTAGGGGGTAGGGGAATGGGTGAAAAAGGTGAAGGGATTGAAAAGTTCAGGTTGGTAGTTATAAAATACTCATGGGGATGGAAAGTACAGCATAATGAATACAGTCAATAATATTGTAATAACTATGTATGGTGCCAGGTGAGTACTGGAAATATCAGGGGGAACACTCTGTAAAGTATAAGATTGTCTAACCATTATGCTGTACACCTGAAACTAATATAAAATAATATTGAATGTAAACTGTAATTTTAAAAATCAAACATAATAAATAAATAAATAGAAACAGACTCATAGATACAGAGAACAGACTGATGGTTGTCAGAGGAGAGGGTGTTTGGAGGGCTGAGTGAAAAATGTGAAAGGATTGGGAACTACAAATCTATACTCACAAAATGGCCCTGGGGAGGTAGAGTATAGCATAAGGAATATAGTCAATAATTTTGTAATAACTATGTACGGTGCCAGGAGGGTACTTTAAATATCGGGAGGACCACTTTATAGTGTATATAATTGTCTAGCTACTTTGCTATACATCTGAAACTAATACAAAATAATATTGAATGTAAACTGTAATTGAAAAATAAAATAAATAAATAATATGAGCAAGACTTACAACAAACAACTAACCCACCAATCAAACTAAAACAGATCGATAATTGTAGGCAGCTTCAGGAATCTTAAGAGAAGATATCCCTCCTGCCTTTAAACCTCGGTAGGTTTAATTTATCTACAATGAAATTCATTCATTTCATGTTTACAATTTAATGAGTTTGGGCAATTGTATATAGTTACATAATCAACATCACAATAAAACCATAGAACATTTCCATCAGGACTAAAACTTCCTTCTTTGCCCCTTTGTAGTTAATTCGTTTCCCACATCTCTTCAACCACAAACCTGCTTTCTATCACTATAGTTTTGCCTTTCCCCAAATGTAATATAAATAGAATCATACAGAATGTAATATAATATTTTGTGTATTGTTTATTTTACTTAGCATAATATTTTTGAGATTCATTCATGTATAAATGGTTCTTCCTTTTTATTGCTGAGTAGTATTCCACTGTGTAGACATATCACCATTTAGCCATTCACCAGTTAATGGGGATTTCAGTTGCTTGCCTTTTGACTACTATTTTGAAAAAGCTGCTATAATTATTTGAATACAATTCTTTTTATGAACATATGTTTCCACGTCTCTTGGATAAATACCTAAGGGTGGTATTGCTGGGCCATGTACAATAAACTTTATAAATCACTACCAAACTATTTTCCAATGTGGCTGAACCCCTCTGCTGAGGCTGCTTTTCAAAAAATGGGTGGGGGTGGGGAGAGGGAGGCACAGTTGCTTTGTGTTTCTAGAAGCAGAAGTTAGTCCTCAGCATTTATATGTTTATTCTTCACAAGATTATGAGTAGATACTAATATTCTCATTTCATAGATGAAGAATTTAAGGCCTAGAGAGATACACTTACCCAAAGTCACACACCTAACAAATGTAAGAGCTAGGATTTGAGTCCAGAGATCTTTGTACCAATACCCAGGGGCTTATCCCCTGCCCATCAGCCAGCATGGCAGCTTGGCAACACTGCTATCTTGTCATTCTGTAAGACACACTCACCTCTGTCCTTGCTGTGCTAGGATACAGCAACCCTGGGAGGTGATATTTGATTCCCCTGCCCTTTTTTTCCCCCTAGAGAAAGCAGCTAATGATCAGAGAAGTGAAGCAATTTTTCCAAGGCCAGCAGCTTGTCTATAAGAATTGTTGGGACAGGAATCCAGGTTTCTGATTCCAAGTGATTTCTGCTGGAGCACAGTGCCCCAGCTATATTTAAAGTTTTCATTTCAGATAACTTCTTTCTTCAGCTTTCTCCTTCCTCTGTAAGGATGCCCTTCACTTTCCTCCACCTTCCTCCACCTAGGGCCCAATATAGTGAACTTAGTATAAAGAGGTGGTGGCAGTCCCCAGCCTGGCAGGTGTGAGATTAGGAGGTAAAAGTACCAGCAGCAGGGCCCATGTGGTGAGTGTGCTAAGGGAGAGAAGTAGGAAACAGTCCATTTCCTCTCTCCGGCCTGCTTGTCACCCAGGAGGCTGGGAGTGGGGGTAAGGGGTGCACCTGGCCAGGCCAAGGATATAGACCCCCTCCTAGTTCTACCTGCTCCACTTCCCCCAATTTAGGAGAAATAGATGGAGCCCCAGAGGAGGAGAGATACCTCCAGCCTGTGTCTTAACAAAAGCAGAAGGACTCTGGGGAAATAGATGAAAAATGTCCCACCAGAAAGGTTATCAAAGAAGCAGCCTCATGTCACATCTATTGCTCCTCCTCCCTACTATCCAAGAGGCACTGGCTGGGAGACCCATCATCTCTCCACAGGGCTCCTGAATTTGGGGTGTCTGTGCGTGTGTGTGTATGTGTTATGCACGGAAGGCTAAAGAACCTCCACCCAACACATAGCTTGAGAGAGGGAAAGATTTGGTCAAGAACATAGTGACTTGGCCAAGGGCAACGTGGAAACTCTGTGGCCATCAGCCTTTACAGTTTTCAAAGTATTTTTTCTCTTTTCCTTACGTGATCCTCATACATACACTGTGAGGCAGGCACGGTAGAAGTCACTGTCTCCATTTCACAGGTCAGATAATGGTCTCTTCTGCTGGCCCTTTCTGCGAGGGTTGTCTCCCTCTGGAGCTGGGGCTGGACCCAGGTTGGAGATGCTGGAGAAATCTTCCCCAGTAACTACAGCCTTGGGATGAAGAGTGCCTCTACTTTCCCCCATGGAGCCAAGGGCTTCAGGATCATCCTTGAACACAGTGCGTACTTTATGCAAGTTTTCCTACCCAGCTGCTGCCCTCCCTCCACCCATCCATTTTCCTCTCTCCCTCTGCTCCAAGATTCAGAGATTTGTTAAACTAGTTATTCAGTAGTACATCAGGAAGATCTCTCTGGCATAAATGCATGCAATCAAGAAGCATTTATTGAGCACTCTTTCAAATCCAGTACAAAGTGAATGTGATTAAAGAAGTTCTGGGAAGGGAGTTGGCAGGGCAAACAAGTAAGCAAATGATGACTTCAATACTATGAGAAGGGCTCTGGAGAGAGCTTCTAATTCTACCTGGCTCAGGAGCAAGTGCTACTCTGCCTCCTTTCTAGGAGTTTGATCAATTCAGGAAAAAGGCATAAGTGTAAAGGGCTGGAGGGAGGAGATAACTTGGTACATCCAGAGAATAGAAAGAAGCTCCCTGTGCCTAGACCAGCACCTGGGATGAGGGGAGAGAAGTGCATTGGCAGAAGCCTTGAAGAGTAAGTAGGATTGGAATCTGAAGGGCTTGTTACTCATCTGAGAAGTGTGACATTTCAACAGGGGTTAATATGTGTGTATGTGTATATGTAACGATATAGGATTATACACACTCACACATATACTGGTATGTAAAGCATCTACTTTTAGATGCTGGAGTGCTAAAAAATATAAGAAGGAAAAGGTCATGTTAAAGTAATCCTATTGACCATTATTTACCTGAACTGCTTATGTATAATTGTCATGCATCACAAAGAACATTTCACATATTCTATGTGTCCGAGTATGTGTGTGTTGTTCTTTGTTTTGTTTTTTTTTTTTTTTAATTACACACTGAATTCTCTTCGGGAAGTTGTTTTGTTTCTCTTTTTTTTTCGTTTCCTTTCTTTTTACTGTACTAATGTTCGCCTGCTCCAAACCTCAAGACGTATAAGGAATTTTGTCCTGATATGTTTCCTTTCACTAAGGCTCAAGAGAGTTCTTGCAAAGGTGCTGTCATTGCATGAAGAACGCCTCAATTTTGAGCTGGGTGTTTGAATTGCAGATTCTGCACCAGAGACAGTAAAACTTATTTTTCCCTTATAGTATCTCAACTTCACGTAGCCAACCTTAGGTACCCAATAATAATAGCTAAATTTAGTAACATCCGCTAAAATTGTATCTAGGGAAGTTTTCCCCTTTTGGGAGAAAAACAGTGAGACATAGAAGAGTCCTGGGACTACGCTTCCCAGAGGCCTCCGCTTGGAGCCTACTCCAAGGGCAGCCCCCAGTATCTTGGCTCGGCCCATTCCCAGTACCTTATTTAAAACTACAACTCCCCGTGGCCTCCTCTCGCCGGACCCTTCAAAGAGGGTTTCCCAGCAGCCTCCTGGGCGAAGAGCCCCGCCCCTGGGAGAGGTTGCCTAGGCTTCCTGGAGCCCTCCTCCGGCCCCGGCCCCTATCACGTGATGCACCCCTGCCAACCAGGGTGCGGAGGAGGGCGGAGGAGGGCGGAGGGCGGTGGCCAAGGGCGGGGAGGCCGCAGGGGGAGGAACCTGGAGGGGGCGGAGGGGAGCCCGGGACCCGAGCAGCCTGGCAACGGCGGTGGCGCCTGGATCCCAAGGTGGGTGCGTGCTTGCTGCAGGCCTGTCTCGGAGCTGGACGTTGCGGGGACCCGTGGTGTGGGGAGGATGGGAGGCCGAGAAGAGGAAGTTGGGACTCCCCAGGCCAGCGGGTCCCGCGGTGCCTCGCAGCACCCCCCGCAGTGGGGGGGGGGTGAGTGGGTTCGCCCAAACGCCTGGGCTGTTCCGCCTGCCAGGGCTGAGGCCAGGGAGCAGTAGGCAGGTGCCTCCGGCTTCCAGGTTCTCCTCGTCCAAGGTTCCAGGCCCACGACGGGCGAAGGTCGGATCTGGAGTTGGGGCCCGCGGGCTGGGGGGTGGGGGGGGTAGGGGGGTGGGGGCGTCGTGGCCGCTGCCTGGACTTTACTTCCAGGTTCTGGGACGGCGAGTGGGCCGGGCGGCCGCCCTGTCTCCCTGGTGACGCGCCTTAGCTGGTCCTCGCAGTGGCTCTCCGCACGGGGTAGCTGCCCTCCTCATCCTGCGTGGGTTCTGCGAGGTGGCCACAGCCGTTGGTTGGCTGTGAATTCTGTATCTGTGCTCTTGGCCAGTGTTTGTTTCTGTCACAAACAGGAGGTTTGTCTGTTCTTGCAACAGTTGAAGGAAGATCTGAAAAGGAGAGGTTAGTTCCCTGATACGCAGTCGGAAGTATGCCCAGGCAGGAGCAAGCGCCCTTTACCGGGTTGCCTCCCTTAACTGTCTTTTGCTGTGCTCAGGAAGTGAAAACTAATTTTAGTTTTTGCCTAAGCAAAAATGAAATGATCTGCTGCAAAAATTATACCATAATCTTTTTTATACACAAAGTATGAGGCGAAGTGGATTGTAACTGATTTTGAAACAGACATACTAAACCTTCACAAGAATGGAATCGTGACACATTAGAATTGACTGGGACTTTGAAGTTCATATAGTTCATTTATTTCCCGGATGGGGAAACTGAGACCCAGAAAGGGTAACTAATGTGATACAGGTTGTCGGACAACTTAATGGCAAAGCTAACATAAGTCAGGTCTCTGGGGGATATCTTGGCGGCTGTTTAGCCTGGGTACTTTTTGTTTTGTTTTAATCAGGGCTCAGTTTTTGTTCCTTGTAAACTATCCACCTTAGAGTTTGAGACTGAGCCAGTGATTTTGCTGTAGTTCAAACTGTTTTGAATTTCCTTCAGAACCGGTTTACCAGCCAAATAATACAATCAAGCTTGTTAATTTATAGACACATGTTGTTTTCATCCAACATATATTTTGGGCATGATTACTTATTCACTAGATTTGACTCTGAATGACTTTTAGCTATTTCACAAAACCAAATCTACCTTTGAGAGATTCCATACGATGGAATAGATTCAAACCATTGGTGCTGCCAGGGTATAGCAGCCTCCTGACGTGCGTGAAAGTGGAGAACATTAATTGGGGCTTTTAGATTCTAGTATGGTTGTTAAATGATTGGTCTCCTTACCTTAAAGATCTAACACATGTATCAAGTCATCAGTTGTTTTCATTCATTCAATTCAGAAGACCCATGGTCCGCTCACAGTGTCCTACACACTGGGAAGACAGCTGATAGCACCACTGATGAGGTCCCTGCCTTACAGAGCTAATGTGTGGGGAAGCAGACAATAAAAAATATAAACAATGCTATATTTTCTAGTGGAGATGAGCGGTATGAAGAAAAATAGAGCTTTGGAACTCTATGATGACAATAAAACAGGCTGGTATGAATGAGAGTGAATTGGACATTACTTTGAGTTGATAGTTTTAGACTATTAACTGCTGCTGCCTTACAGTAAAGAAATCGAAAAGTAAATCTATCTGAGTCAAAGAAATTCTACGGAGTCCATCATTTCTCCAGCCATTGCCCTTTCGATGATAAGTGCATCACAGCCTTATTTTTAGTTGCATTTTTCGCCTTACATGCAAACAGTAAATGGTTTCAAACACTTAGAGAGGTGGTCTTCAAGTCCCTTGCTGTCTCAGTGGTTACCTCACCCTAGCTGCAGAAGGCTCTGCTGAGGTCAATGTTGATTGTTGATTTCATTCCAGTGACAGGCTACCTTACACAAGGATTTCTCTTCCTGCACTGGTTTGTACTGGGAACCTACTATCTGAAATGCTTGTCAATCTTTGTGTTGTGTGGTCTGTAAAGAAACAAGTTCGTTTTGAAATTACAGGCATTCCTTGGAGAAATTGTAGGTTCAGTTCCAGACCACCGCAATAAAGTGAATATTAAAGTAAAACAAGTGGTCATCTTTTTGCTTGTGGAGGGTCTTGCCTTCAATTTGTAAAATACATATCTCTGAAGCACAATAAAGCGAAGCACAACAAAATGAGGTATTCCTGTAACTCTAGAGCAGTGGTTCTCAACCTTCCTAATGCCGCGACTGTTTAATACAGTTCCTCATGTTGTGGTGACCCCCCCAACCATAAAATTATTTTCGTTGCTACTTCATAACTGTAATTTTGCTACTGTTATGTCTTAGGCGACCCCTGTGAAAGGGTCGTTCGACCCCCAAAGGGGTCGCGACCCACAGGTTGAGAACTGCTGCTCTAGAGTGAGGAAGCACTCAACTTCTTAAGAACAAGAGTGCCAATAAACTGGCATTAGTGATAGCTTACTATAAAACCTCTTGAACGAAAACTAAAAGTAAATAAAAGTTCATCTGTTTAGTACCTCTTCAGTTCTCTCGTATTCTGTATGTTCAGTGGCTTCAAATAAAATGTTTTCATTTGTACAGGTTCTGAAAAATGATTGAAGTTACATAAACTACTCCAGTATTCTTTGTTCCAAAGTGAAAGGAGAATTAACAAAATGTAGTTAGTTACTTTAAAAGCCACTGAAAGAACATATGGTTCTTGCTCTTATTGAAGGCTCCAAAATAAGGAGAAAAGCAGAGCCTCTTCAAGGCTTAGTAGGTGATATTTTGAGCTGGTGGCCAAAGGATTTCAAAGGCTGGACTTTCTTGTTATTTCTCAAGTTTTTTTAAAAAAAAATTATAAAAGAATAAGTGGTTGTTTTCATTATTCTTTAGTAATTCCCATCCCTGTTTCTGACCTCTTTGAAGTTCTGCTTTTTTTATTTTCTAGTTTCTCAGTTCATTATTCCTTTCTGGCAGATGGGGTGACAGGGGCTGTCATTTGCCTATAAGCTGTTGACTCTGAATTTGAATCCTGGCTGTAATATTACCTGTGTGAATTCAGGCAAATTACTTACCTCTTTGCCTCAGTTTCCTTATCTGTAAAATGAAAATAATAATAGTGCCTTCCTCAAAGGGGTGTTGGGCAGGACTGAGTCATAATCTATGTTAAGTGTTTAGAATAGCATCTTGCACATAGTAGGCTCTCAAGAAAAGTTGAACTACATGGAACTCCCATCTTTTGACTTGAACTAAATGGAACTCCATTCTTTTCTTTAAAAAAAAATGATTCCAGACATGTTTCAATAAACTTTTGGAAATATAATAAGCCTGATTTTCTAAACATTTCTCTTCATTTCAATATTGACTCAAGCATTTAGTTTCAGGTGACTTTGGCAGCAGTGAACACAGTTCTTGCAGTGCTAAGTTCCCTTTACTGTTTAGACTCAAATAACTTGAGGCTATATTTTGTTTGTTACTGTAAACAAGAATAGAGCAAGAGAATCCTTCAAATTCTTCTGCTTTGAAAGCGAGAGGGTACTGGGAGACCCAATTGGAATTAGTTAAGTGAGATCCAGTTGTCATTCTGTAATTGGAGGATGGTTTTTCATGTTAAATGTTTACCCACAGGAGCACCAGGGCAATCTCATATTTTTGTTTTTAAGAATGTGGCAAGCATTTCTTTAGAAAATTGGCATCCTGTACTACTGCTTTTGTTCTGTTTCTATCTGAGGAACAAGTACTGGGAAAGAGCCTTGTGTCTGTGTGAGGTGGTAGAAATCTTCTTGAGTTTGGATTCCACAAGCCAGGTTCAAGTCCCAGTTTTGCACCTCTTAACTCTATGACACAGGACAAGTCATTTTACCTCACTACTGGCTCTTCCATTTGTAAGATAGATCTAAGAAAACCTGCCTTACCAAATTCCCATATCTCTTCAGAGAGTCAAATGTGCAACAGCACCCTTTGAAGACTGTGGCATTATTGTTATTGCAGTGATGTGTTATATAAGCCATCATTATTTGGAGAACTGGTGTTACAGGGCAGTGTCCTTCCTGTTCTTGTCTCATCACCCCATAGCTGTAGGTATGGTCTCTGTCTCACTCTCCCTCTTCTGTCAGCATTGAGATATGCAAGTGTTTTATTGCCTCTCTCATATGGACCTGAAGTCATTGGTGCACCTACTGAGCCTCCATTTTCTTTATTCCTAAAATGATAGTGCTGTATAACCAACAATCACAGGGCAATAGCAAGGCAATCTCTCCATCATGGAATATCACCTGCCTTTTTCTGCAGTGTCTCAGAATGGAAATCTTTCATTTTTCAAGTCAACACCTTAGCTCCTCAATGCAGCTTGAGGCACTGCCAAGTTCCTCTGCCCATACTAGACTAGATAATGGCTCTCTTGGGGTTGGGATAAGAAGAAATGGCTCAGTGGTTAGAGCATTGGCCCATGCACCAAAAGGTCATGGGTTCAATTCCAAGTAAAGGCTCATGCCCAGGTTGTGGGTTTGATCCCTGGTTGGGGCATGTAGGGGAGGCAACCAATTGATGTTTCTCTGTCACATTGATGTTTCTCTCTCTCTCTCTCTCTCTCTCTCTCTCTCTCTCTCTCTCTCTCTCTCCCCCTCTCCCCCCCTCCCTTCTCCCTTCCACTCTCTCTAAAATCAGTGGAAAAATATCCCTGGTGAGGATTAACAGAAGAAGAAGAAGAAATCCAGGGACTTGCTTGCTCTCTAGGTCCACACTGTCTTGTTCGAACAGGACAGGTGCCCAGTGCTCTTTTTTGTTACTTGAATTTGTTTCTTAGTATCTTGAAATGACTCCACAAGTAGCTCTTGTAAATTTCATGTACTTATATTAATTTAGTATTGTGTTCCTCAACTCTTTGTCCTGATATGTAATACCCGTGTATTTCAGTATTAATTTTTTTTTTTATCTTCCAAACTTGTAATCCAGATAGCTGAGGTTGGAGACGTTGTTCTGGACAGGTAAAACCTAACATGGCCCTCTTCATGCAGTAGACATTTACTAAACATTCTTTGACTTCAACTGGGTAAAGGGGGATAGTTTATAATTGTTTGGTTGGGTTCATTTAAACAAATTCTGTTGTCTGAGGATTATATTCCCTGACTGCAAGATGAAACAACAGAGCTCATGTTTAGCCTTTCTTTCCATGGTCAATTAGCACATGAATAAGAAAGTTCTTTGAGTCCAGTGCTGGGAGAGGTCTCACACATTGCTTTCCCACCCTTTTCTTCTCAGCTTCTGGATTTTTTGGACTATTGTCACGAGCAGTTTGCAATTAGGTTCTTTTTTCTTCTTTTTTTTTTTTTTTTGCTTCGCCTGTTGGTATGTTGGGGGTGGGAAGAGCTAAGGGAAGTTGAAGGGTGATAATTGAAAGTAAAAAGAAAAGTAACTTGTTTGTAACTCCTCCAGCTTGGATTCCCTTGCCTGAAGACCTTGACAACACAGTGATACCCTTTCTTTAGTTTGTGGTCATTATTATATGTTGCTATCACATCCTTGAGATTTTTGTGAGAAGGAAACACAGTTTGTTTCCCAGAGCCTCTTACAATGAAACGGATCAGGGTGTCCTGCTTTCCCCTTCGTGGGAGCTCTGGAGGCAGAGATGGGTCCTGAAGGGGATTCTTAGCATCAGGTGGTACTTACAATGCCCTTGTCTGAACTTTAAGTTCCTTTATGGCCCTAAGATGATTTAGGTAGGGACTGAGGAGAACTGGGACTGTGCTCTCAGGGTTCGTTCCAGCAGGGCTGCAATTGACCTGAGCTGTTTTACTGAAATACGAAATATCCCTGCACAGCAATGACCCCCGACCATGACAGGTCAGTACTATTTGTGGGTCACAGTGAGAAGGAAGACTTGCACTTGGTTTCAGTGAGACCCTGGATGGGTGCTGCTCTTGACATTGCTTATGTGGCAGGAAGGATATAAGAAACCCTGGTCAAGATTCCATTTTGAGCTTCCTAGTCCAGAAGTGTTCCTTGCACACGTCAGTGGTTCTGGACTGAGAGCAAGTTCGAATCCCTACTGCCCTCACAGATAAAAGGCAATTGGAGCTGGCCCTCACCTCTTTGTAACCTTTGCAAGGCATAATAACTGATTTTTGAAAGTTGAGGCTGAGGTAACCCTGCTGGCTCTTTCCTTTATTTACTATTATCAACTCTGAATTGATGTGATCATTCTTCCAGAGGTACCCATCACTTCATGACATCAAATCGATTTTTCCTTGTTGAGAAAGAGTATCCTGATGCCTCCACTCCTCCTCAGCTCCTGGGAGTTTAGGGGACATGCAGAATCTTAGCCCCTCAGCAGACCTACACAACTAGAGTTTGCATTTGATAAGACCTCCACCCAAGTGATCTGAATGTAAATGAAAGTTTGAGAAGCTGGGCTAAGTAGCAGTTCACATCCTGGCTTCCTCACTGACCCGCTGACTGCACTGTCCACTAGAAAGATAATTTGTGCCACATGTGTTATCCATTTTCCTAGTAGCCACATTAAAAAAGTGAAGAAACAGCCCTGGCTGGTTTGGCTCAGCGGTTAGAGGGTTGGCCTGCGGACCAGAGAGTCCTGGGTTCGGTTCCCGCTAAGGGCACGTATCTCGGTTGCAGTTTGCCCCGGCCCTGGTTGGGTCATGTGGGTGGCAACCAGTCGATGTGTCTTTCTCATGTTGATGTTTCTCTCTTTCTCTTCCACCCTCTCTCCCTCCCACTCTGTCTGAAGATAAATGCAAAAATGTCCTCAGGTGAGGATAAAAAAAAAAAAACAATAAAAAAAAGTAAAGAAACAGATGAAATCAACTTTTATAATGGATTTTGATTTAACCAGGTATATCCAAAAATCTCATTTCAGCATGTAATCAGTATTATAACTAGTGAGATATCTCCCCCTTTTTCTGTACTAAGTTGTTGAAATCTGGTGTGTACTTTCCACTTACTGCACCCCTCAATTTGGATGAGCCATATTTCATACGTTCAGGAGCTACATGGACTAGTGGCTCCAGTGTTGGACAGCACAGGGATATGTTTTGACCTTGATGTATGTGCTGGTGATGTTAGTGTTAGCAGATTCACTGTCAAGGCCACTGCCACCTCAGTAAAACCTCGTGTTAATGTTCTGTGTAATCTGCACCAAACCTTTTGGCCAGTGCTATGACATACATCTCATCTGAATCCTCACAGCATACCCACTGAGTACCAGAGAGAGTTCTTTTCTCCGTTTCATTTTGGTAAACTGGCTTAAGAAGTCACCACTGATATGTATGTGAAATGCAAGTATCTTTCTTGGGGCCATCTTCAAAGAACTTGAGAACTCCTTCTTCTTAGGCTCTTCAGAGAGAGCCCCAGCTGGGCTGGAAGCTGACTGCTCTTTAGCATCACCTAGAGAGCTTTAACAACCTGATGACTGGGCCCCACCTACAGATCTTCAGGTTTATTTGATCTGGGGGCAATCAGATATTTGCATTTTAAAGTGCTTGGGTGATTCTAGCGTGCTGCTCAGTAGCAGCTGTGATAGGAGCATACATGTCCCCATCCTGACTGCCCTGCTAATCATCTGGACTTCAGGTTGAAATGCAGATATATCCTAGAAATCACTCTTCATCTTCTCCTTCCTTCTGTCTGGATTTATTCTGCTGTTTGGATATTTTAAAACATGGTATTTTCATTATTATTTCTAGCATATTCCAATTTCCATCGTGATTATTTCATTTACCTGTGAGTTGTCTAGAAGTCTATTTTTAAATTTACACCTACATTTTCTAGGTATTTTTATTATTTTTTTTTTAATCCTCACCAGAGGATATGTTTTTTATTTATTCTAGAGAGAGAGGCAGGGAGAGGGAGGAAGGGAAGGGGAGAGAGAGAGAGAGATAAAGATAAATATCAATTGGTTGCCTCCCATACATGCCCTGACTGGGGACTGAACCCACAACCTGGGTAGATGCCTTTACTGGGAATCGCACCTGTGACCCTTTGGTGCACGAGACGACGCTCTAACCAACTGGGCCACACCGGCTAGGTCTGTAGGTATTTTTAAAACTGATTTCTGACTTAACTGTGTTATGGTCAAGGAATGTGGTCTGAATACCAGTAGTTCTTTGAGGTGTGTTGAGAGTAGGTTTATATAGTACTTGCGGTTTTCTTCTTTTACTTAGCAGAATGTTTTTTGTATTCATCCGTGTTGTCTCATGTATCAGCAGTTGGTGACTATCTGTTGCTGAGTAGTATTCCGAAGTGTGGCTGTAACATAATTTGTCCATGTCCATGAACATTTGAGTTGATTCCCTTTTTTGGCCATTATGAATAGAATGCTATGAACATTTGCTTACTGTTCTTTTATGTGGACTTAAGTGTTGCATTGCTCGGCCATATACTTAGTGTATATTTAGCTTTACAAGAAACTGTCAAACTTTTTTCCAAAGAGGCTGTGCCATTTTGCATTTCCACTGGCAAAGTAAAGTCTGAGAGTTCTGCATGGGCCATATCCTCACTGATACTTGTTATTATCTGTCTTGTTAAATTGCAGCTATTCCAGTGGGTGTGTAATGGTAGCACATTGTGATTTTAATGTGCATATTCTTATGACTAGTGATGGTGAGTATGTCTTCATGTGCTTATTGGCCATTCCTATGTCTGTGGTAAAGTGTCTGCTTAAATGTTTTGCCTGTTTCTTATTGGATTGTCTGTCTTATTATTAAGTTATAAGAGGTCTTCATGCATTTTGGATACTGACCTTTATCAGATATGTAATTTGCAAGTATTTTCTCCCAAACTGTGATTTATCCTTTCATTTTCTTAACTGTGCCATTGAAAGAGCAAAGGTTTTTCATTCTGATAAAAATCCAGTTTAGCCCTGGCTGGTGTGTGTGGCTCAGTTGGTTGGTTGTCGCCTGGTGCACTAAAGGGTTGCTGGTTAGATTCCTCTCCAGGTTGCGGGCTTGATCCCCAGTGGGGGGCGTGTAGGAGGCAGCTGATTGATGTTGCGCTCTCACATCGATGTTTCTTTCCCTTCCTCTCTAAAAAATCAATAAGCTATTCTTTTTTTTAAGTTCAGTTTATCATGATTTTTCTTCTATGGTTTATGCTTTTTGTGCTCTCAGAAATCTTTGCCTAACCTAAGTTCCCAAAGATTTTCCTTTATGTCTCCCTCTAGAACTTATGCAGTTTTAGCTTTTATGTTTAGCTCTGCGGTGGCAGACAGACTCTAGGGTGCCCTCCCTGTTTTTTGCCTCCCAGTACTCACACCCTGTGTAATCCCCTACTCTTGAGTGTACAGCATTGTGAGACTAAGCAGAGGATCCAGCTAAGCCATACTCAGAATCCTGACCCATGATCTACCAGAACTGTGAGATAATTAATATGGTGTTTAGCTACTGAGTTTGTTATGCAGCATTACAAAACAAATACTTCTGTGCTTCATTTCAAGTTATTTTTGTGTATTGGGTAAAGTAAGGGTCAGGATTCACTTATTTTTCCATATGAATATCAAATTGTTCCAGCATCATTTGTGGAAAGAACTATCCTTTTCCCATTGAATTACCTTGGTGCCTTTGTTTGAAATCAATTGGCCATTGCTAGGACCTCCAAAAGATGGGCCTGGTTCTGGACTCTGTTCTGTTCCACTGATCTATATACCTATCCTTATGCTGGTACCACAATATCTTGATTATGGAGGTATTACATATAGTAGGTCTGGAAATTGGGTAGTGGAAATACTCCAATTTTATTTTATTTTTTTCTTTCAGGATTATTTGATCTATTCTTGGTCCTTTGCCTTTCCGTATACATTTCAGAATCATTTTGTCAATTTCTACAGAAAAACCCAATTGGATCTGATAGGGATTGTTTTGAATCTATACATAATATTGACATCACAACAATATTGAGTCTTCTGATTCTTGAGTATGATATATATTTAGGTCTTTTATTTCTCTCTCTCAGTGATGTTTTATAATTTTCAGTGTATGTATCTTATATACATTTTATTAAATGTATCCCGCCTTGGCCGGTTTGGCTTAGCGATTAAAGCGTCCGCCCATGGACCAGAGAGTCCCGGGTTCCTCAGTTGCAGTTTGTCCCCAACCTTGGGGTCGTGTGGGTGGCAACCACTTGATATGTCTCTCTCATGTCAATGTTTCTCTCTCTCTCCCTCCTGCTAAAAAAGAAAAAAAAAAAGACTATCAACTATGTCTTCCAGTAGGCTTTAAAAAAATAAAATAAAATAAATGTATCTCTAAATATTTCATTTTTATATTATTCAAATGATATTTTATACTTTAATGTCCATTTGTTCATTGCTAACAATACAAATACAATTAATTTTTATGTTGACCTTGGGTATCATGCAACCTTACTAAATTTAGTAGTTATAATAGTTTTCTGTAATATTCTTAGGATTTTTTTTTACATATATGATCATGCTATCTGCAAATACAATTTTACTTTTTCCTTCCAATATGTTACACCTTTTAATTATTTTTCTTACCTTATTAAACTTGCTAGGATCTCTGAAAGATATTGAGTGCAGTTGTTCCCACACTTAGTGGGAAATTATTCCATCTTTCACCATTAAGTATGATGTCAGCTATAAGTTTTTCGTAGGTTCCCTTGACTATTTCTATTTTGCTGAGAGTTTATTTTTTATTATGATTGGATATTGAATTATGTTTATAGAATTATGTATGTCTCAGATATCATTTTCAGGAAGATAGTACACCTCATGAATAGCTCTGATGGGAATTCTTTTTATTCTTCTATGGGGCAGCATATCTGCTCCTTTAAAAGCCATGAAAATTTCTGTGTTGGATTTATATGTGTCATCATTATAGTACTGGAATTTCTTCATCTTCCCTTTCTTGGCCATTCTTTTGACACTGGTTTTGGTTCCTCTTTATCTCCTTGATTTTTTATTTTTGCCTTTTAGATTATTTCTTCCACATCTATGAAAACTTCCTTCCTGCCATCAGTGCCAAGTTCTAGAAGTGTGTGTGTGTGTGTGTGTGTACACGCATGTTCATTTGTTCAGTTCTTTCACCTTCTATAGCAGAGATGGGTGGCCACTTGTATGTATAGCTAGAATAATAGGTAACAGCCCCAAGTAGTAAGATAAACATCGTCCATACTCTGGGTCACTGCAAGTCTTTCTCTTTCTGAATCTCCAAGCCTTCTAATGAAGCCAGTCTTTAGAGATTGCCTTTGGACACTCTAACTGCTATGGCAAACTGCCTGTTGGGCAGGCTACTGGTCCTGCTGGTGATCTTTGTAAACCTTCAAGGTTCACAATTTAGTCTTGTAAATTATGACTAATTAAGATGTATCAGGCTTAGCATTCTCAACAATTGGGAGACCCTAGGCAACGTTTGAAAACCTCACCTTCTTTGTTTCTAGCACATGAAGAGAAGGAAAGAAAGCTCCAAATCAAAATTATCCTGCCCATTTTTGGAACTCTTCTTTGAAATTGCCTTAAGAGATCGTGGCACTTTTTAAAAAATATCCTCAGTGGTATCAAATCTTTGAGTGAGGCCTTGGCTTTTGGCTCTAGGCTAAAATCATTTTGAGGCCCATCTATTAAATAGAGTGGGCACTCATGCTGTGGGAAGCATTGTATTTCATTTTAAGATTGAGATATGGTAAAATTCATGAGAAGGTGTCTTATATGGCTTTAAATTCTAAAGGTAGCCCTGGCTGGTGTGGCTTAGTTGGTTGAGCATTGTCCTGTGCACCAAAAGGTCACCAGTTTGATTCCCGGTCAGGGCACATGCCTAGATTACGGTTTGGAATCCGATCGATGTTTCTCTCTCTGTCTCTCTCCCTTCCTCTCTCTCTAAAATCAATGAAAACATATTTTTTTAATTATAAAAAAAACTCAAGGCAGTTTTAAAAAAAGAATTGGAAGAATACTTGGACTAGTGACAGTGTTGCTGGAATAAGTGCACACCATCTAAAAGGACTACTTTGAAGAATAACTCATCTAGCTACATGTACACTGATGGGCATTTTAACAAAAACCTCATTACATCATAGTTGTGCCTCATGGGGTATTTATTCTATTTGTGTCTATTAGTAATAAATTTTTCCTCCTTTTCAAATGTAGTTTGAAAAACTCACGATACAAAATAATATTGCAGTGGACAAACAAGAAGGAATGTACTGGTTCAGTGACTCACAGACATGGATTTGGGGGAGGGGTCTACTATTTGTTTAGTTATCTTTAAAATGAAGGCTAGAGTTCTTTTTGACCATCTGATTTTGTTACATAGAGATGGAATTCAAATAAGATCTTTTTTATTCAGCTGCATAAGCAGCTGCATAATGTCCTCATTTTTCATTTTATCATCTGTTAGAGAATGAGTGGGTAAGAGCGCCAGACTGACTGTGTTTGAATTCTAACATTGGCGGTTCTTAGTGGACATGTTGTTTAACCTTCCTGTGTCTTGGGGTTGTGTGTTTTCATATGAAGGTAATAATGGTAGTTGCCTTATGAGGTTGTTGGGGGCATTGAATAAGTCATCTGTGCTTAAAACACTACCTGGCACATAAGAAAGGATTAGTAAATGGAAGCCATGATCATTGATGAACAGATGTTCTATTTTGCCTTAATTGTTAGTGTCACCTGTATTATTGTCTTTATTATTATTTAACGTATACCTATTCATTGTCTTTATCACTGTTTAACTTGTCTTATATTTATTCATCTCCCCAACTCAGTTGCTAGCTCCTTGAAGACCTATCTCATTTTTTTAGAATTTCTCACTATGGTCCAGAGTAGTTGCCCAATAGATATTTACTAACTGATTTTTTTTTTTACCTCTTTGGAAACAGGATTAAACAATTATGTATGTTGAGTGAGGAGTGTCCCAGAGATAATTGGCCTGATGGCATTTCATTATTTCTCTAAGAAGCTATATTAATATTTCAGTGCTGGTTAATTTAATAGATGTTTAGTGAATGCTTATAGGTAGATTGACAAACTAAATTGTTCTGAATATAACCACATGATTATTTTGTATATTGTTCATTTCTGTAGCTAACCTCTTGTCTCTGTTATGAATTGGATTGTGTCCCCCAGAAAGATATATGGATAGTCCTATCCCCCAGTACCTTGGAATGTGACCCTATTTGGAAATAGGATCATTGCAGATATAACTAGTTAAGGTCAAACTGGACTAGGGTGGGCCCTTAATCCAATATCACTGGTGCCCTTAGAGGATGTAAACAGAAACAGAGAAGAAAGCCATGTGATGACAAACACAGAGATAGAAATGCTGTGGTTGCAACCACCAAAAGCTGGAAGAGGCAGGAAGGACCTTGCCCTCGAGCCTGCAGGGGAGCATGGCCCTGCTGACATCCTGATTTCAGGCTTGTAGCCTCCAGAACTGGGAGAGAAGAAATTTCTGTTGTAAGCTATCCAGTTTGTGGCACTTTGTTTCAGCACAGGAAACTCAGACGCTGCCCATCCATTCTTTTATCTTTTTCCCCCTGTCTACTTGAATTAGAGTGTTGACAACCCTGGCTTACATTTTTTTCATTTCTTCTCAAATGGTTGACTTGCCTACATTTTCATCCATTAGCCATCTTCTCAATATAGTTTGATTTTACACACACACACACACACACACACACACACACATTTACTGCAAGATCATACAAAGGTATTGGAAAATATAGCACAAAAAAAACACACAAAACACATTGCAGTTCTTACACATGTGCTGGAAGTAGGAGACATTTATAAGATTGTTCACAACAGCACTGTTTGTACTAGGGAAACCTAGAACCAGTTCAAATAACCACTGAGAAGAGAATGGCAAACAAAATGTGGAACAATGGACTACTATGCAGCAGTGAAAATGAGTGGAGCACAACTCCATACATTCACATTTATGACTCTCACGACAATGCTGTGTGAGAAAAGCAAGGAACAGAAGAATGTGTAACAATTCCAGTTATATATAAAAGTTCAAACTCAACTTAATATTTAGGGATGTATACCACATATATGGAAAAAATATACATATATGCAAAGGAGTTATAAACACAAAAAATCAGCCATAGAGAGGGAAGCTGGAGTACCTTTAATGGCTGAAGACTGATATCTGCAAAGTCATGAAAGTTTTTGGAGGTGATACTGTATTCATTTATTCATTGACTGAGTGCTCAAGCTGCTCTGTGCTGGTGCAACAACATGAAATAGCCTTTGCCCTTAGGAAGCTCAGATCTAACAGAGACACCCAAAATGTCAATGGATAAACAGAGTACAGCATGACAAGTGAAATATTAGAAATTTGTACAATGCACAGAGAAGTGAGGAGTGTGTGTGTATATGCATGTATATGAGGAGGTTAGAAAAAGCTTCCTGTGTCTTGAATCAGGTAAATAAAGACCCTATGCCAACAAAGCTCCTGCTTCTCCCAGTGAAAGTGCCTGGAGTAATTGGTCTGAATGGCAAGTTATCATCTTCAGCCTTTTCCCTTCTCTTTATTTTTTTTCTAAAAACTGCACATTCCCTCTTTAGTTCCTTTCTGTTCCTTCCCCTCCACCACTAATTCCAGTTGGAGGAACCTTTGTCAGTAATGCTCAGTCTGAGAAGGTCCTTGGAAAGCAAGGAGATGTTTTGAACTGGCACCTTCATTACTATTATAGTTATGACGGTTTGCATATGTTTACTCTTACCTTGAATCTTTACAGTTTAACTTTTGCTTAAGGTACTTCTTAATTATACATTATACTTTTTGGGAACAATTTCTAACAGGGAAATAGTTAAACAAAATACAGTTTTGTCATGGAGCAGATCAGCTGGGTTCATGAGTTTGGGAATTGGCAGGTGGTTGGGAAACTTGATCTTGTTTCTATTTTAAAACTTTGTTTACTGGCAGGTATCTGATGGTTACAAATCCAATGGTGAATTTAAGACCTGTTTAAATGTATATAATATTACTAGGTAGACTTTTTATATTTAAAAAGTTAACCTGATGATGGTTGACTTCTAATCATTTATTTGCCATACCAATTTCAATTTATGAAGCATTTCTAAAGTTACTCTGTTCCATAGTCACAGCTTATGCCTCTAAAGCCATTCAGCTGTCTTGAAGATATGCCATTTGTTCAGAGGGGACCAAGTAATAGGGTGAATGGATCAGATCAAATCCATCACTAACCACTGGAAAAAATGATTCAAAATGCATTCTCCGCTGGGTCTGAATTATATTGTTTTTTAGCCAAAGGTCTTTGCAACATATAAAGCAGTAAAAGTAAGTGTATTGTGATCTTTAAAATGAATAATAAATATAAAAATGATTCAGAAAGTGCATTTCTAAGTTAACTACTATTTAATATTTCATAATTTCCAAAGAAGAATCATCAAAACAAATCCCCTTTCACCATGAGGTTTGATGTTACCAAAACAAACTGAGAAGCTCTAATGCATATGTTTTGCATGTGTCTATTTGGACAATAAGCAGTTTGCTTTGACAAGGGGGTACTGTTTTGGAATAAATACAGTTAGATTTACTCTAAGAAACCTCTAGTGTATTTCTAGACTCTTTAAAATTTCTTTTTCTTTATTGATTTTATTTTATTTTTTTATCCTCACCTGAGGACACTTTTCCATTTTTGTTCAGATAGAGTGGGAGGGAGAGAGAGAGAGAGGGAGAGAGGGAGGGAGGGAGAGAGAGAGAGAGAGAGAGAGAGAGGGAGGGAGGGAGGGAGGGAAAGAGAGAGAGAGAGAGAGAGAGAGAGAGAGAGAGAGAGAGAGAGAGAGAGAGAGAGAAATATCGACGTGAAAGGGACACATCAAGTGACTGCCTCCCACACGACCCCAACCAGGGCCGGGGACGAATCGCAACCGAGGTATGTGCCCTTGACTAGAATCGAACCTGTGACTCATTGGTCCACGGGCCGACGCTCTAACTGCTGAGCCAAACCGGCCAGGGCTCTTTATTGATTTTAGAGAGAGAGGAAGGAAGAGGGAGAGAGAGACAGAAACATCGATGAGAGAGAACATTGACTGGCTGCCTCCTGCACGCCCCCCACTGGGGATCGGGCCCACAACCTGGGCATGTGCCCTGACCAGGAATCAAACCTGTGACCTCCTGGCACATAGGTCGACGCTCAACCACTGAGCCACACTGGCTGGGCTATTTCTAGACTCTTGAGTTAGAATAGAAGGTAATGAGGCGAAGTTTCCATATTAGGGATCCCATGGAAAGTTTCCCTGGGCTAGGGCTTGAGTGTTTACTTTTTAAAATGGAAGTAGTCATGCTTTGAGGATAAACTGCTTTAAGGCTGTTCAGAGCCTTGCCAAGATTATGTGGATAATCTTGGGAAATGTGTATGCAGAATGGTTAGGCAGGGTTAGGAATCATGTATTTTATGAAAAATCCAGTCAAGTATATTAGTACCAGTTTGAGGAATGACTTAAGAGTTCATCAAAACATCTGTAGGAGGAAGGGACCTGGATATTGGAGTGCCTCTGTTTTACCATCTGCTGTGCCAGCATTTTACATGTTCCTTATCATAGCTCCATGAGATAGGTAGTATCATGTCTATTTCACAGACTGGGAATTGCAGTTTGTCCAGGGTTGCATGACTATTATTATTAATCGGGTGACAAAATTGGCATTTGGAATCCCCTCCTTTTGTCAACTACATGGCACAGTTTTGCAGCTGGCCATAGTGCATTTTTTACAAAGTATAAGCTGTGAATGGTGGGGTTAATAGCTTATATTTTAGTTTAAAAGGACATGATTATTGCCGGTCGGTGTGGCTCAGTGGATTAAGCATCTTTCCATGGACTGAGAGGTCCCGGTTTGATTCCAGGTCAGGGCACATGCCCAGGTTTTGGGCTCGATCCCCAGTACGGGGCGTGTGCAGGAGGCAGCTGATTGATGTTTCTCTCTCATTGATGTTTCTATCTCTCTCCCCCCTCCTCTCTCTCTAAAAAAATCAATAAAAACATATATTTTTAAAAAGTATAAATTATTATTTGCTTTGGCTGAGGGAAGTTCACTTGGAAATTATTTATTTTAATAGTTTAAGGCAGAGGGTAACAGCTTGTTTTTGTAAATAAAGTCTTACTGGAATACAGCCACACTCTGTCATTTCTGCATTGCATATGGCCACTTTCATGCTACAACAGAGTTCAGTAGCTGCAACAGAGTCTCATGAAGCCTAAAATATTTACTATCTGCCCCTTTACAGAAAAAGTTTACCAATCCCTGTTCAAAGGAAAATGTGTAGAAATGAAATAAATTTCTAGTTTTGCAGCTCATTGTTTGTTTTTATGTGGGTTGGGCAAATGTAGAAGTTGAATTGATAGTGTACCAGTCTCAAAATGTTTGGGATGTGAACATTTCTCTTTTGTGCTAAGAGTGGTTTGGTTGAAGATACCTCAAGGCATCTTTTTCATTTTCTTGCCTCCTAGGTGTCCTACAGTCAGAGCAACTTTAATGCAAAAGCCAGAATAAATTGATATAGCCTTGGCCAGTTTGGCTCAGCGGTTAGAGCGTCGGCCTGTGGGCCAAAGGGTTGCGGGTTCGATTCTGGTCAAGGGCACATACCTGGGTTGCAGGTTCGATCCCTGACCCTGGTTGGGGTCGTGCTCTGGGAGGCAACCAATTGATGTGCTTCTGTCACATTGATGTTTCTGTCTCTCTTCCTCCCTCCCTTCCTCTCCCTCTAAAATAAATAAATAAATAAACAAACAAACAAACAAACCGACTTAGTAAATCCTGGGTTTATGGGCACTCCAGGTACAGAACAGAATCCCTTGCTATTGGTTCTCATGGGGGAGAGGTGACACTCTCCTTAGGGGCCACATTGGAAATGGGGGGAGGGTGTTTTTGTTTTTAGTGTAATTCACTGAAAAATAATTGAACAATTATTTAATTGTAATTCAGTGTCCTGTTATTTCTCTTTTATACTGGAGTTAAGGCATTATATTGATTATTTTTTGAAATTGTGTTTAGTTTGATATTATCTATGATTTTCATTTCAGGCTAGCAAAGGGGATTTACCGAAATTTGTTTTATTACAAAGGGAACATTGAGGCTGCCACCCTCCCCCCATTTCCAATGTGGCCCCTAAGGAGAGTGTCACCTCTCCCCCATGAGAACCAATAGCAGGGGATTCTGTTCTGTACCTGGAGTGCCCATGAACCCAGGATTTACTAAGTCGGTTTATTTATTTATTTATTTATTTATTTATTTATTTTGGGGCTGCCTAAGTATTTGGCATTTGTTTTCAAAACAGACTTCCAAGTAAAGAGAGCTCCCATAGAAAGACCTGTAATTCTGAACTTGGAGGATGCTTATGCATAACTTCTCGCTCACTGGTAGGCTTTAGAAGTCCATTTTGAGACTGGTGGGTTTCTGCAGGTTTTAAGGGACCCCCAAGAGAAAGAGCATCCTTAAAATTCAATTAAATGTCAACACAGAGTGAGAAAGCACACTGAGTAAATCCAGAGATAAGGCCTGCATACCTTTTGTCGCTTTTGGTAAGCGGAAAGTTCAGAAAAACCACTAATCTAAACCACTTAAATCAAGTGACCATGGGAACTAGATCTCCCCTTGGAATTTAGATTTTGCTTACAAAGGCCCTGTGAGGTGGAAGTCAAACTTTTTTTCTGATTTTACTGCTTTTAGATTTTTACAATAGGGTAAAAATAGCCCTTATTTGTTTGAAAATGTTTATAGTTATGTCTGCTGCAGGTGTTTTGTGGAATCCTGTTTTTCATATTCAACAGAAAGTGGAACAGTTTTTTAGTCTGGAAGAAGGGCATGATGGGAGATGTTTTGGAGCCTTAGTTTGAAATGTCTATTTCTTGGGAAGTAGGATGGTTTTCAAGTTCTTTTTAGTGCAGTTGATTCAAGGTGGCATAAGTTAATGCTGCCATTTGCTGCCCAGAGCTATCATGCCTTGATTAGCCAAAGACTTGTTCTACCATTTTTTTAAGGTTGCATGAATTTCTGGTTTAAATGAAACACTGGGCAAACAACAGTTAAGTTCTTTGCCCAGGTCTTTATTGCCCAGTTTATTCATTCATTTAACAAATACATATTTAGTACCTACTGGGTGCCAGCTAGTCACTGTTACAGGTGTTGTAAATTAAGCAGTAAATAAAACAGACCAGAATCCCCACCTGGTGGGGGCTTGTGTTCTGATGGGTGGTAATAACAGATATCTGAAAGTTGGTAAGTGGTAGGAAGAGGAGATGGAGAGGGGCAGAGAGAAGTCAAAGACAGAGGGAGAGGGGAAGAAGGAGGATGGGAAACTGGGGGAGATAGAGAAGGGGATACCATGAGATCATTAAGGTTTTTTGTCTTGAATTTAAAGAGACACACAATTAAGGCCATGTTGTGACTTAAAATTTTGATTTATTAAATAATACCACCTTTATATGAAGGGAATTGGGGACCCCAAAGATTTCTTGCCTAGATGAGTTGAATTTTCTTAACCATGATTCTTAGTCTAAAACTCCTTATTTGTTGAGCTTGAGACTAGCCACATTTAACGTGTTGTCTTGTTTTGTTTGTTTGTTTTTCCAAAATAGAGACCATTTGGAAGCACTTTTCTCTGGGTGGAAAGGATATTGCAGTGTTGGTCAAGAGGCCGAGAGCTGGCCCCGCCACTAACTCATGCCAGGGCCTTTTCACACACCCTCTAGGCTCTCCTGTTCATCTTTTCTGCAATAGGGAGGATTGGGCTTGTCGTCACGAAAGTTGTTTTCAGGATCAAAAATGGTAGAAGTCTACCTTTGGTTAGAATCTTGTAATTAGCATATATATATAGGGAATTAAATTTCAATTTTCACTTTAAAGCCAAGGTAGCCCCAATTTAGTGTTTTTTAAATAAAAGGATTAAAACTTGAACTTTAGGGGTTTTGGGCAAAATGCTCTATAACCAAAAGGATAGCTGACTTTTGTAAACTTCACTCTAGTTTCTAATTATTATTGAACTGCATTTAGACCAACATAGACATTTTATAGATGAAGGTATGGATGAACGTTCCATGCTTGGTAAGTTCAAGACAGCCCAGGGCCTGTGCTCATCCGTCTAGTACATTTTCCACAGCACTGCACTGCTTCCCCTGGTCCTAATGAGATATTATTTTCATGTACTTTTTAAAGATAAGCTTTATAATTAGGTCACCACCAGCCATGCACTATCCTGGTAGTCATTAACTTTCTTTCTAGTATTTATAGGATCAGGACTAATTTGTAGAAGAATAGGTTATGGTGTCAGCATTCAATAATTATCCTTTCATAATTGAAAAAATGATACTTTGTTAACAAATATACCAGGCACTGTTCTAAGACCTTCATGTGCATTATTTCATTCATTTGGTTCCCAACTATGCTGCAGTAAAAGAAACATAATAGCAACCTAAGGCCAGAGAAGTTAAATAATCTGCCCAAGGTCAAATAGTGAGTTGCAGAGTTGGAATTTGAGTGGAGTCAGCTCCAACATCTGTGCTCTCCATCATCACGCTGTTCCAACTTCTGTGTATTTCAGGAATAATTGGAACCATTCAATAAAAAGAGGTTCACTGATGAGTTTTTACAGTGAACCTCATCATGAAACTGACCCATTTTACCTGGGCCCTTGGATTTGTATTTGATCTAGATTTTAATAGCAATTTCTAGTGTAACTCTAAAAATGAGGGCTTTAGACTGCATATTATATGAATTCATTTATATAAAATGTCCAGAATGGCCCTGGCTGATGTGGCTCAGTGGTTGAGCATCAACCTATGCACCAAGAGGGCGCCAGTTTGATTCCTGGTCAGGGCACATGCCCAGGTTATGGGCCAAACCTGGTGAGGGGCATGCAGGAGGCGTTCTCTCTCATCGATGTTTCTATATCTCTCTCCCTCTCCCTTCCTCTCTCTCTAAAAATAAACAAAGAAAAAAATAAAATAAAATGTCTAAAATGGGCAAATCTATAGAGATAGCAAATTCGTGGTAGCTCAGGGGCTGGGAGAATGAGGAGTGATGAGAATAATGGTATGGGGTTTCTCTTTTGAGGTGATGAAAATGTTCTAACTTTGATTGCAGTTATAGTTGCAGAACTCTGTGGATATACTGAGCCATTAAATTGTGCACTTGAAAAGGGTGAATTGTATAATAAGTGAGTTATGTCTCAAGGTAGTTAAAAATAACGGGAAAATGAAGACTTTCCTCTGTTATATTTAGTTCATTTTAAATTGAAAGTTTTTAATGAGGATTGAAGAAAACAGGAAGATTCATCTTTTATGGTTTATAAACAGGAACAGGAAGGTGAAGACTGAGATGACAGATGACTGCATAAACCCAACATTTTAACTTTTTTCTGTTGACTTGGAAGTAATTAACTTTTGTTTGAAAACACTGACTTGTTAAAATGTTTTAAATATTACAGTATTTGATTACTAAAAAGTAATTTTATATCTATTACTGAAGAAAACCCCCCAAATATATAATCCTGTTTAGTCAATAGAATAATTTTAGGGCAAAAACATCCAGCTTGCTCTATCTAGTCCATCTCATCCTTTCTGCTGTCTCAGAATAAAGGGTTATTTTGCTGGGATTTGAATTTAAGGTTAGAGAAGTTTTCGAAGCTATTTTGTCTGAATTTGATTCATTTTAGAGTTATTCATTAATCTTTTTTAAAAGTTATTTCTAATTTAGGTTGTGCCACATCTTAGTAGTTTCAGGTTTTTGAAGTTTAGTATCCCTTTTTATAAAGAACTATTGTATTTCACCTAATTGTTAATTTTTAAGCCTCAGCAGTAGTTCCCTAGTTCCAGTGTTCTGGGATTTGGTGAACCAATATACCATCTAACCCCATCATGATGTTTCACAATATTGTGTATTTTTCACATAATCATTCATTCACCAAATAGTTATGAGTGTCAACTGTGTGCCAGGATACAGCCATGACCCAGACGGACCCCCCAGCCTTGCCCTTGGAGAGCTGAACTCTGGGGTGAGGGGGCTGGCAGTCCTAATCTTATAAGATTGTCCTCACTTGGACATCTCTCTGCCTTTTCATCCAGGTGATTGCCCTTATTTGAATCTTGTCATCTCTTTTGGTCCTTACTTAAGGACAGAGACCAACACTGCGAAGCTATCAAATCACTAGGTTTTGTGCTAAGGTGTGTTAATATTCTCCATGCTGGATTTTGTTAGCAAGCGGTTACTCATTTAATGAGCCTAGGGGAAAGATCCCACAAATAATGACAATCACCTTATTAAATTGGATGCTGTGTACCTCCTGGTGAGTTCATTGTATCTCTCTCTCATTAACTTTGATAAATACAATAACCAAAGCATTACTTAGTTTCCTGTTTTATAATCTTCACAAGTGTAAATCTTGCATTAAAATATTGTTTATGTTCTGAATATGATGCTTTCATTTATGTCTGAATTGTGATGAATATGCATTATTTAAATGAAGTATATGCTTTCCTTAGAAAATACTGATTAAATCAAAACTTATAATTTGATTTCCATCAAATTCATGCCACTTTAAATTGCCTTAATTTGGAGAAAACAATTCTTAAAGGGGAAAATACTGTAAGTTCAATTGTCTACACTTTTTATTGCTCTGCTGCCTCTAAATAATCTTTAAAAATTAAGAAGTGTGGACATTTGAGGCATGTTACACAATTACTAAACATTAGGTTATTTTAGATGACAATTTGAATGCTATGAATAAAAAGTCCAGGAATATATGTGCTATCTTCCACTGGAATCCCCCATGCATAACTTAGCTAGCTGCCCTTTCCTGCTCTTCCATCGTGCCTTGCACCTTTAACAGAGCCCTGTCCTATGAACTGCGCTATGCTTAGTCTTTTTTTGTGTATCATTCTCACTGGAGACTACAATGGAAATAGGGCCTGTAAAGTATAGTACTGTTGGTTCTCAATTGCAATATTTAAATATCAGGTGTTACATGTGTCTGAAATTGCATACAATTCAGTTGATATTGAATGTTGTCTTCCTTGGTAGAGTTTCCAGTATGGCTTCTGCACCAACTTCTCAATATAATTCACGCTCCTTGGAGAATGAGTCTATTAAGAGGGTAAGTTGTGTTTTCAGATTTACCTTATCTCTTTCTCTGCATTTCTCTTTTCATATTTGAATATTAGGCGGTCATTTTGAGTTTATTGAATTATTAATTGCATTATTAATTCACATAATTTAAATACTTTAATTCATGTGGTTTTATTTGTTATCCCACCTTGTTCTAAAAAAGACAGACTACCTTATATGTGTTACATGAGTTTGGTGTGTAAATCCTTTCATGTAACTTCATTTTGAGAACCTCTGTGTTGTGAATATTACATTTGAGGTACTAGAAAATCCCTTGCCCTGAAAGTTTTCTGAAAGAGATATTGGAAAACCGAAGCCCCCTGAGAAGCTTGTTACACCCTCCTGAATATTGGCATTATTTTCTAAATACGATTATAGGCTAGTTGCACGACCAAAACAAATACAACATTAACAGAAAATGGCACAAAATATTGAGAAAATTGTGTAATTAGAGGGAGATTTTGGAACATATATCGAAAGTAAGGGATGAATTTAAAATAAGCTTTATTCATGACCCTTTAAGGCTTTTGATACATATTCCTGATTATCCACCAGAAAGATTAATTTACACTCCCAATGTCACTGTAGGGAGATGCAATCAGAAGGGAGCAAACTGGTGTCTTTTCATTTGTATATCCCTGATTACTAATGAGGTTGGCCTTTTAAAAAAAGAAGAAAAAAGTGTGGTTTTGGTCTATTTGTATTTCTTTTGTGAAGTGACTGTTCATGTGCTTTGCCTATTTGCCTTTGGGGTGTTTGGGGGATTTTTTTCTATTGATTTATGTGTTATTTTTAAAAATTTTAAATTTATCTTCATTGTTGAAAGTATTACAGATGTCCCTCCTTTTTCCCCCATTGACATTCCCCCTACCTGCTCCTGCCCCACCTACCTTCATCCACTATTCTCTGTGCCCATTGGTTATACATATATGCATATAAGTTCTTTGGTTTATCTCTTCCAGCCTCCCCTCCCCTCTTCCCTCTGAGATTTGTCAGTCTGTTCCCTACTTCCATGTCTCTGAATCTAATTTGTTCATTGGTTTATGTTGTTCATTAGATTCCACATATAAGTGAGATTGTGATACTTGTCTTTCTCTGACTAGCTTATTTTGTTTAGCATAATATTCTCCAGGTCCCTCCATGCTGTCTCAAAGGGTTAAAGAGCCTTTATATAGCTATATAGTATTCCATTGTGTAAATGTACCAGAGCTTTTTTATCCACTCATCTACTGATGGACAATTGGACTGTTTCCAGATCTTAGCAATTGTAAATAGTGCTGGAGCAGAACCTAGAACCCAGAAATAAACCCAAGCCATTACATTCAATTAATATTTGACAAAGGAGGCAAGAGCATAAATGGGGTAAAGACAGTCTTTTCAGTAAATGGTATTGGGAAAATTGGACAGGCACATGCAAAAAAAAAAAATGAAACTAGACCACCAACTTACACCATACACAAAAATAAACTCAAAATAGATAAAGGACTTAAATGTAAGTTGTGAAAGTATAAAAATCCTAAAACAAAACAAAGGCAGTAAAATCTCAGACATTTCTCATAGCAAGATTTTGGCCGATATATCTCCTTGGGGAAGGGAAACAAAGGAAAAAATAAACAAATGAGACTACATCAAACTAAAAAGCTTCTGCACAGCAAAGGAAACCAGCATCAAAATGAAAAGGAAACTCACTGTATGGAGAACCTATTTGCCAATGATACATCAGAAAAGGATTAATCTCCAAAATATATAGAGTGCTCATACAACTCAACAAAAAGAAGACAAACAATCCAGTTAAAGACTGGGCGGAGGACCTGAATAGACACTTCTCCAAAGAGGACATACAAATGGCCAGGAAACATATGAAAAAATTCTGAATGTCACTAATCATCAGAGACATGTAAATTAAAACAACTAGGAGGTATCACCTCACACCTGCCAGAATGGCTACCATCAATAATTCAACAACAGTGCTGGTGCAGATGTGGAGAAAAGGGGACTCTAGCATACTGCTGGTGGGAATGCAGACTGGTGCAGCCACTGTGGAAAACAGTATGGAGTTTCCTCAAAAAATTAGAAATGTAACTGCCATTTGACCAGTGATCCCACTTCCAGGAATATATCCTAGAAATCCTGAAATACCAGTCAGAAAGTATATGTGCACCCTTAGGTTCATAGCCACGCAATTTACAATAGCGGTAAGTGTTCTTTATATATTATAACCAACTCCTTATGATAGATATTACAAGTCTTTGTCCTAATATTTTTTTTCTTTATTGATTTTTAGAGAGAGAGAGAGAGAGAGAGAGAAACATTGATGAGAGAGAACACCAATGGGCTGCCTCCTGCATTTCCCCCACTGGAGATCAGGCCCACATCCTGGGCATGTGCCCTGACCGGGAATCAAACCGGCAACCTCTTGGTGCATGGGTCCATGCTCAACCACTGAGCCACACTGGCCGGGCTTATTTATTTATTTTTATTGACTATATTCCTTGTGCTGTACACTATATCTCTGTGGCTTACTTATTTTATAACTGGAAGTTTGTACTTCTTATTCCCCTTCACCTTTTTTACCTAATTTATTGTCAACCTTTTAATTATATCTATAGTATTTTGTTTAAGTATATTGATAGTATTTTTTTTTGAAAGTCACAGCTTTAAAGTTTTTTTTTTAAATATGTTTTTACTGATTTTTTTTTTTTTTTAGAGAGAGAGGAAGGGAGAGAGAGATAGAGATAGAAATATCGATGTAAGAGAGAAACATCGATCGGCTGCCTCCTGCACTCCCCCCCACTAGTGACTGAGCTCACAACCTGGGTGTATGCCCTAAGTGGGAATCGAACTGGGACCTCTCAGTCCGTGGGATGACACTCGATCCACTGAGACACACTGGCCGGGCACAGGTTTAAAATTTTTATGTAATCACATCTATCAAGCTTTTTCTTTATATTTTCTGCTTTTGGTGTCATGTTTACAAAGATGTTTTCTTCACCAAGATTACATAAGTTTTTATTGTATTTTGGTAATGTTATGGTGCAAGAATTAGTTGTAAACTCAAAAATAACTCCAAAAAGGTAATTATAAGTCCTTGTGTTACATTAAAATAAAGTATATTCTATGTTAGTCTTCTGTGGTAGTCAAACATATGTTTTCCTTTTTTTGTGGTTGAATTATGCTTTCTTGTGGTATTTAAGAGGTATACTGAATATTAAAGTTGCTCATTATACTTGTTTTTAGTTAGTGAGAAGTGGTGTTAAAGGATGATGGTAATTTATTTCCAGTCTTATTATTTATATAAGGTGTGTGGTTTTGCTCCTTATTGAGGAAGGCATTGCTGAATGGGGGCAACTTGTCTTGTCCTCCTAGTTAAAAATGCTTAGCTTGCAAGCACTAAAACATACTGAAAATTAACTAAGAATTTTCATTTTGTGCCTGAATAAAAAAGATTTAACTATTAAAATTCCAGCAAAGCAAGGAGAGAGGAACGTGGCAACAGGCAAGACTGGAGCAAGGGTGAGTGGGTGAGAGGGTGAGTGAGTACAAGAGTGTGAGAGGGTGTGAATGTGGATGAGCATACGTAGACTAGTGTGAAAATTTAGGGGAGATGGTTCTGGTACTGTGGACTGGAGAGCAGCTGGCTACCACTGTGCGCTGCTTTGCAGGGTGCTTTTCCCTGCTCAGGGCTGGTAGGCCCCACCATTTTTTTTTTTTAATATTAAAAAATTTTTTTTTCCTTTATTGAGTTTTAGAGGAAGGGAGAGGGAGAGAGAGATAGAAACATTGATGAGAGAGAACATCGATTGGCCGCCTCCTTCATGCCCCCCACTGGGGATCGGGCCCACAACTTGGGCATGTGCCTTGACTGGGAATTGAACCGGCGACCTCTTGGTGCATGGGTTGATGCTCAACCACTGAGCCACACTGGCCGGGCAGCCCCACCATTTTGAAAGGTCCACTGGGTCCTCCTTAGGAGGAGGCAGTGGGAATGGCTAGGGCCCAGCGCCCCATGGCTGTGAGTACGCCTTGAACCACCAGACCAGCGAGCTCCACTGTGCCACCCGGCCAGTGCATAGTAGCTGTGCTGCAAAGGCACTGGTGCTAGGAAGTAGTGGAGGGGCTCGGGGAGCTGAGCCCCACCCCCAGCAGCAGCAGCACATTGGGAGCAGACCCTATCAGTCAGCAGCGACGCCTAGGACCCACGCACCGCAGAAGTTCACCACCCAGACCCATGCACCCCAGCAGTGCCTATGATTTACACACCAACAAAAGCTGTTAGCTATCAATCCTCCCAGAACCACAGCAGAAGTGAGGTGCTGGCCCCCAACGTCCATGCTCTAGCTCAGATCTGCTGACTCTACAGACCCTGCAGCAGCCAAGAGCTACCTGCCCTGGCACTGCATCCATAGCCGATAGATGCCAGCACCCCCGGATGACCAGACTGGATTCAAGATGTGGTCCTGGCACAACCTGATGCCCATGGAGGCACCAAACTTACAGCATGACCCAAGGTGCCCAGAACTACCGGACTGTGAAAATGATGAGGCAAAGAAACAACCCCCAAATGAAAGAAAAGGCAGTATCACCAGAAAAGGAACTAAATGAAATCAGGGCAAGCAGTTTGTCAGATAAACAATTCAAAGTAATTGTAGTAAGGGTACTCAAACAACTTGGTGAGAATTACAAGCAACTTAATGAAAATAAAAAAACAACTCAGCAGAATCTTGAAAAAGAGGTAGAAACTATTAATAAGAATCAAGAGGAAATGAAAAATGACATAGCTGAACCATAAAGTCCCCTGGAAGGATTCAGTAGTAGATTAGAAGAAACTGAGGACCGAATCAGCAAGATAGAAAACAAGTTAGATAAAACCACCCAGTTAGAGCAGCAAATGGAATTAAAAAAGCATGAGGAGAATTTAAGGGAGCTTTGGAACGATATGAAATGCAACAACATTCACATTGTAGGGGTACCAGAAAGAGAAGAACTGGAGAAAGGAATAAAGAACCTGTTTGAAGAAATAATGACAAAAATCTTCCTTAACCTGGTGAAGGACAAAGTCACACAAGTACAGGAAACACAGAGTCCTAACCAAGGTGAACCCAAAAAGACCTACACCAAAACACATCATAATTAAAATGGAAAAGGTTAGAAACACAGAAAGAAACTTAAAGGCAGCAAGAGAGAGAAAGTTATCTACAAGGGAGCTCCCATTAGACTGTCAGTTGATTTCTCAACAGAAACACTGCAGGCCAGAAGGGAGGGACATGAAATATACAAAGTAATGAAAAGCAAGGGACTGAATCCAAGACTACTCTATCCAGCAAAGCCATAATTCAAAATTGAAGGGAAATTAAAGAGCTTCACAGACAAGAAAAGGCTAAAGGAGTTTATTACCACCAAACCAACATCACAAGAAATGCTAAAGGGACTGTTAGAAGAAGATGAAATAGAGAGACGGGGGGGGGCAGGCATAAAGAATATAAATGGCTCAAATGGTAATTGCCTGAAACACCAATCAGAAAGAATACATGTACCCCCATGTTCATAGCAGCGCTATTTACAATAGCTAAGATCTGGAAACAGCCCAAATGTCCATCAGTAGACGAATGGATAAAAAAGCTGAGGTACATATACACAATGGAGTACTATGCAGCTTTAAGAAAGAACGATCTCTTATCCTTTGCGTCGACATGGGAGGACCTGGAAACTATTATCCTAAGTGAAACAAGCCAAGCAGAGAAAGACAAACATCATATGATCTCACTTATTTCTGGAGTATAATGAACATAACAGTGTGAGGAGCAGGGTAGTCCCGGGGACGTGGAAGTGGAGTACAGGCTGACATCTGCCAGAAGAGGGGGCGGGGGAGGGGAGCGATGAGCACAGAACTTGTAAAAAAAAAAAAAAAAAAAAAGAATATAAATGGCAACAAATACATACCTATCAATAGTAACCTTACATGTAAATGGCTTAAATGCTCCAATTAAAAGACATAGGGTAGTCTGTTCCCTACTTCCATGACTCTGGATCTGTTTTGGTTGGCAGCTTATTTTGTTCAAGATGTTCCATAAATAACTGAGATCATGTGGTACTTAACTTTCTCTGACTGGCTTATTTCGTTCAGCATAATAATCTCCAGGTCCTTCCATGTCATCTCCACAGGTAAGAGATCTTTTTTTCTTACAGTTGCATAGTATTCCATTGTGTAAATGTACCACAACTTTTTTATCCACTCATCTACTAATGGGCACTTAGGCTGTTGGGATGGGGTGTGGATGGGAGGGATGGGAAGAGATAAACTAAAGAACTTATATGTAAATAAGCAACAACCAATGGAAACAGACATGAGGTTGGGGAAAGCAGAGGGGGTTGGAGGCAGGAGAGAGGGGGTCAGTGGGGAAAAATAGGGGACATCTGTAATATTTTCAACAATAAAAAAAATTTAAACCCTCAATTGAATAAGACTAAACTAAATATAAGGACAACACCACCACCACCAAAGGAAATAGGGTAGCTGATTGGATAGGAAAACGTGATCCATATATATGCTGTCTACAAGACCTACCTCAAAACAAAAGACTTACACAGCATGAAAGTGAAAGGATGGGAAAATTTTTCCAAGCAAATGGAAACGAAAGAAAAGCTGAGGGAGCACTCGGCCAGTGTGGGTCAGTGGTTAAGCATCGACCCATGCACCAAGAGGTTGCCAGTTCGATTCCCGGTCAGGGCACATGCCCAGGTTGTGGGCCCAATCTCCAGTGGGGAGCATGCAGGAGGTGGCAAATCGATGTTCTCTTTCATTGATATTTCTGTCTCTCTCTCACTCTCCCTTCCTCTCTAAAAAATCAATAAAGGAAAACAAAAAAACAAAACAAAAAGAGAAGCTGAGGGAGCAATGCTCATATCTGATAAAATAGACTTCAAAATGAAGGCTATAACAAGAGACAAGGAAGGGAACTACATAATATTAAAGGGCTTGATCCAAGAAGAGGATATAACCCTGGTAAACATATATGCACCCAATATAGGAGCAACAGAATATATTTAAAAACTGATAGAGGACTGTAAGGGAGAGATTAACAGCAATACAATCATAGTAGGGGGCTTTAACACCCCATTGACATCACTGGATAGATCTTCTAGTCAAAGAATGAACAAGGAAACAGAGACCCTTAGCGAAACACTGTATCAGATGGATTTAATTGACATTTATAGGACATTTCACCCCAAAGCAGCAGAATGTATATTCTTCTCAAGTGCACACAGGACATTCTCAAAGACAGATCATATGTTAGGATACAAACTAAGTCCTTACAAGTTCAAGATGATTGAAATCATATGAAGCATCTTTTTGGATCACACTGGCATGAAACTAGAAATCAATTACAATAAAAACACTTAAAATCATTCACACACATGCAGGCTACATAGCATGTTGTTAAACAATGAATGGTTTACCAAGGAGATCAAGGAAGGAAAAAACTTCTGGAAACAAATGAAAATGAATACACAACAAAACAAAATCTATGGGACACAGCGAAAGCAGTCCTGAGAGGGAAGTTCATAGCATTACAGGCCTACCTCAAGAAATCAGAAAAATTTTTAATAAATGACCTAACCCTACAAATTAAAGAATTAGAAAGAGAACAAAAAAAAAAGCCCATAGCCAGTAGAAGGAAGGAAATACTAAAGATCAGAGTGGAAATAAATGACATGGAGACTAAAAAAAACAATGCAATAGATCAATGAAACCAAGAGCTGGTTCTTTGAAAAGATTAACAAGATTGATGAACCTTTAACCAGACTCACCAAGAAACAAAGAGAGAGGACTCAAATAATTAAAATCAGAAAGAGGTGAAATTGCAACTGACCATCACAGAAATACAATGGATTGTAAGAAAATACTATGAACAATCATATGCCAACAAATTTGACAACCTAGGCAAAATGGACAAATTCCTAGAATCATATAGACTTCCAAATCTCAACCAGGAAGAGTCAGAAAACCTTAAAAGACCAATAACAACTAAGGAAATTGAAGCAGTAATCAATACACTCCCAGCAAACAAAAGCCCTGGACCAGACGACTTTACAGGGGAGTTTTACTAAACATTCAGAGAACTAACACCTATTCTCCTCAAACTATTCCAAAAATTTCAGGAGGAAGGAAGACTTTCAAGCTCTTTTAATGAGGCCAGCATAATTCTAGTTCCAAAACCAGATAAAGACACCACAAAGAAAAAATATTACAGGCAAATATCTTTGATGAACACAGATGCCAAGATCCTCAACAAAATATTAGCAATTGGATCTGGCAATATATTAAAAAACGTGTTTACCATAAACAAGTGGGATTTATTCCAGGAATGTAAGCCTGGTATAATATTTGCAAATCAATAAATGTGATACACCACATAAACAAAATGAAAGATAAAGTTTATATGATCATATCAATAGATGCTGAAAAAGCACTTGACAAAATCCAGCACCCATTTTTGATAAACACTCTCAGCAAAGTAGGAATAGAGGGATCATACCTCAACATAATAAAGGCCATATATGACAAACCTACAGCCAGCATCATACTCAATGAGAGAAAACTAAAAGCATTTCCCTTAAGAACAGGAACAAGATAGAAATGTTCCCTTTTGCCACTCTTATTCAACATAGTACTGGAAGTCTTAGCCACAGCAATCAAGACAAAAAGAAAAAAGTAAAGCTCATCCCAATTGGAAAGGAAGAAGTGAAACTGTCATTATTCACAGTTGACATGATATTGTACCCAGAACACTCTAACGACTCCACCAAAAATCTACTAGATTTAATAAATGAATTAGACAATGTAGCAAGATACAAAATTAACATCCAGAAATTGATGGCATTTTTATTTTTATTATTTTGTTTTATTTATTATTATTATTTCTTAATTTTTTTTGTTAAATATGTTTTTATTGCCTTTTTCTTAGAGAGAGGGGAAGGGAGAGAAAGATAGAAATATTGATGTGAGAGAGAAACATTGATCAGCTGCCTCCTGCATTCCCCCTATGGGGATCAAGCTGACAACCTGGTCATGTGCCCTGACCAGGAATCAAACTGGGACCTCTCAGTCCATGAGACGACACTCAATCCACTGAGCTACAGCAGCTGGGCTTGATGGCATTTTTATACACCAATAATGAGCACTCAGAGAAACTAAGAAAAACAATCCCATTTACCATTGCAACAACAAAAAAATTAAGATACCTAGGTATGAACTTAACCAAGGAGGTAAAAGATCTGTTCTAAAAAAACTGCAGGGCATAGAAAAAAGAAATAGAGGAAGACATAAAAAAAAAAAAAATGGAAGCATATACCATGTACATGGTTTGGAAGAATCAATATCATTAAAATGTCCATACTACCCGAAGCAATCTATAGATTCAATGCAATCCCTATTAAAATACAAATAGCCATAGAAAGGAGTATGGTTCAGACTGACAAACCTCAGGGTAGGGCAGCGGGGGGATGGATGAGATGAACCAAAGAACTTATATGCATGTATGCATAACCAATGGACATAGACAACAATGCAGGGGGGTGGGGGGCAGGATGGGGAGGAGGGTGTTTAGGGGGCAAAAGGAGAAACATCTGTAACAAAAATAAATTAATAAAAATTGGGAAAAAAAATAAAATACAAACAGCATACTTCATAGAGTTAGAAAAAAAACTCCAAAAGTTTATATGAAACCAAAAAGACCCTGAATAGTCACAGCAGTCTTGAAAAAGAAGAACAAAGTTGGAGGGATCACAATACAGGATATCAGGTTATACTACCAAGCCATTGTAATCAGAACAGCCTGGTATTGGCAGAAGAACAGGCATATGGATCAATGGAACAGAACACAGAACCCAGAAATTGATCCAAGACAGTACGATCAATTAATATGTGATGAAGGAGGCAAGAACATACAATGGAGTCAAGACAGACTGTTCAATAAATGGTGTTGGGAAAATTGGACAGGTACATGCAAAAAAAAATGAAATTGGACCACCAACTTACACCATACACAAGAATAAATTCAAAATGGATAAAAGACTTTAATGTAAGTCGTGAAACCATAAAAATTCTCGAAGAAAATGTAGGCAACAAAATTGCAGACATCACATGAAGCAGAATTTTCACTGATACATCACCTAGGGCAAGAGAAACAAAGAGAAAAAAAAATAAATGGAAATACATCAAACTAAAAAGCTTCTGCACAGCAAAAGAAACCAGCACCAAAATGAAAAGGGAACCCACTGTATGGGAGAATATATTTGCCATTGATGCATTAGATAAGGACATACAAATGGCCCAGAGACATATGAAAAAATGCTCAATGTCATTAATCATCAGAGAGATGCAAATTGAAATGACTATGAGGTATCACCTCACACCTGCCAGAATAGCTGCCATCAACAAATCATCAAACATCAAGTGCTGGTTCGGATGTGGAGAAAAGGGTACTCTAGCATACTGCTGGTGGGAATGCAGGCTGGTGCAGCCACTATGGAAAACAATGTGGTGTTTCCTCAAGAATATATCCTGAAAATCCTAAAACACCAATCAGAAAGAATTGATGCACCCCTATTGTTCATAGCAGTGCTATTTACAATAGCTAAGATCTGGAAACAGCCCAAGTGTCCAGTAGATGAGTGGATAAAAAAGCTGTGGTACATATGCACAATGGAATACTATGCAGCTGTTAGAAAGAAAATCCTCTTACTCTTTGAGATGACATAGAGGTTCCTGGAGAGTATTATGCTACACGAAATAAGCCTGTCAGAGAAAGACAAGTATCACATGATGTCACTTATTTGTGGAATATAATGAACAAAATAAGCTGATAAACAGAATTGATTCAGAGAAATGGAAGTAGGGAACAAACTGACAAACCTCAGAGTGAATGGGGATCAGGAGGAGGGAAGAGATAAACCAAAGAACAGATATGCATATATGCATAACCAATAGACACAGTCATCGGTGTGGTAAAGGCATGGGTGGGGCAGGAGTGGGAAGGAGGTTGTCAATGGGGGGAAAAGGAGGGACATCTGTAATACTTTCAACAATGAAGACAAGTTTAAAAAATAAAATAAAATCCAGCTAAGCACCCCTTTTTGATAGCTTATATTTTACCTAAATACACAATTCACATTTCTCTCATTTGATAATACTTTACATTTGCTTAGCCTTTGTAATTCTCAAAAGTGTGCTTGTGCATTTTGTTTCAGTTAATACATTCACAAAACCCCTTTGAGAGATGTATTAACTAACTTCACATATGAAATGATTGCAGTATGACTTTGGAAAACAGCTGGGAAAAAATGAATGGAAAGTAATGCTGAAAATAACCTTTTGCCCAAAGAGATTTTAATGATATGCCTCATATGACCTGCAGTGGACACAGGCAGCCCATGATTGGTATGGATTCACTAGGGAAGTTGAATAGATTGAGAGACACCTTAACAGACATCCAGGTCACAATGGCCAGTTATGGCAAATAAGATTTAGAACTCCCCTCTGGGTTTCAGTGGTTAATACTTGCCAGCCTGAGAGAGCTGCTGTGGCTATTGAATAAGGCACAGGCCTAGGAATACCTCTGAAGCCAAGAGGCCTAGAGACATAGTACAGCAATGGGAAGAATTTGTATAGTTGGTACCTAAGGCCCTTGTCAGCTCCAAAGTTCAATGACGGATCCCTTTTCTCTTACCCAGTTACCTATGTGAGGAAGGATCTTGGTAAAATAAGAAACCCAATATGTAATAAAGGTTATTTTCTGGCATTATAAGAAGATTCTGTGATTACTGGTGCTCAGTGAAGGCCCCATTGAAAGGAGTTTTCATTCCTATTCTTAACAAAAATGATAAATGACTAAATATTTAATATGATAAAAAGCTGCCACGGCATACATATGTCTATAGAATACATTTAATATTTACTTTTTATCATTTTTCTGAACGCTGTTAACCATGAAGTGCTTGGAAGGGGTGTTTAAAAATTAATATTATTAAAAAGTGTGCTAATAAATGGTATTGGGAAAATTGGACAGCTACATGCAAAAAAGAAAAAAATGAAACTAGACCACCAGCTTACACCATACACAAGAATAAACTCAAAATGGATAAAAGACTTAAATGTGACTCGTGAATCCATAAAAATCCTAGAAGAAACTGTAGGCAACAAAATTTCAGACATCATATGCAGCAGAATTTTCATTGATACAACGCCTAAGGCAAGAGAAAAAAAGGAAAAAATGAACACATGGGACTACATCAAACTAAAAGGCTTTTGCACAGCAAAAGAAAACCATCAAAATGGAAAGGGAACCCACTATATGGGAGAGCATAATTAATTGCAATGATACATCAGATAAAGTGTTAATTTCCAAAATATATAGAGTGCTCATACAACTCAACAAAAGGAAGACAAAGAACCCAATTAAAAAATGGGCAGAGGACCTAAATAGACACCTCTCCAAAAAGGACATATAAATGGCCAAGAGACATATGAAAAAAATCCTCATCATCACTAATCATCAGAGAGATGCAAATTAAAACACCTGCCAGAATGGCTGCCATCAACAAATCATCAAACAGTAAGTGCTGGCGAGGGTGTGGAGAAAAGGGAACTCTAGCACACTGCTGGTGAGAATGCAGACTGGTGCAGCCACTGTGCAAAACAATATGGTGTTTCCTCAAAAAATTAAAAATTGGTCTGCCATTTGACCCAGTGATCCCACTTCTAGGAATATATCCTAAGAAACCTGAAACATCATTCAGAAAGAATATATGTACCCCTATGTTCATAGCAGCACTATTTACAATTGCTAAGGCCTGGAAATAGCCCAAGTGTCCATCAGTAGATGAGTGGATAAAAAAGCCATGGTACATATACACAATGGAGTACTATGCAGCTGTAAGAAGGAGGGATCTCTTATCCTTTGAGACGATGTGGAGGGACCTGGAGAGCATATGCTAAGCGAAATAAGCCAATCAGAGAAAGAGAAATACCACATGATTTAACTTATTTGTGGAATATAATGAACAAAATAGTTTGATAAATAAAATAGACCCACAGACGTAGAAAGGAGTATGGTTCAGACTGACAGAACTTGGGGGCGGGCGTGGGGGATAGATGAGATAAACAAAAGAACTTATATGCATGTAAGAGTAACCAATGGACATAGACAACAGTGCTGGGGGGGAGTGGCGGGATGGGGAGGAGGGTGTCTATGGGGGAAAAAGGAGAAACATTTGTAACAAAAATAAATTAAATTTTTTTTTATCCTCACCCGAGGACATTTTTGCATTTATCTTCAGATAGAGCGGGAGGGAGAGAGGGAGGAAGAGAGAGAGAGAAACAGCGATGTGAGAGAGACACATCGACTAGTTGCCATCCACACGACCCCAGAGGCCCCAACCAGGGCCAGGGACAAACTGCAACCAAGGTACATGCTCTTAGCGGGAACCGAACCTGGGACTCTCTGGTCTGCAGGCCGACGCTCTAATCGCTGAGCCAAACCAGCCAGGGCACAAAAATAAATTAATAAAAATTGAAAAAAAAGTGTTCAAATATTATTTGCAAACTAAAATTTATCATAGCTCATGAATTTTGAAGGTAAGCCGTATTTTTTAATTTGAATTTTCTGTGCCAGTGTTCTATAGTGATATTTCTCTGTTTTTTTTCTTTATGAAGTATATTTCTCATCAATTGTGTACCAGATTGCTTAAAAACCTGTGCAAATATAATGTCATTACTTCTGATGCCGCTGTTTCATTTCCAGACTTCTAGGGATGGAGTCAGTTGGGATCTCAGTGAGGCTCTTCCTCGACTTCCAGGAGAAACTCGCATTACTGGTAAGGATGCTGTGACATTAGGTTTTGCATAAATTGATGAGAGGTCCAGCAGGATCAGGTGACTTCAATTCCTTGTGCACTTTAGAAGTCAAATTTAGACAAATAGGCTAGCTTTAGGAGAAACATCTGTAACAAAAATAAATTAATAAAAAAAAAAGTGTTAATATAGAGAGAACTCTGTGCATTAGTTTCTTGATCAGATCTTTCAAGAGCTTCATGCTCTCCAGAATAGTGATATATTTTTTTCTGTACCAAGGACAGAATTATTTTGGGGAAAAAAATGTGGATTATCTCTTGAAAGTTATTTATTGCAGGGATAAACTCTCATGATTTGAGGTTATAAGAATAAAATGATATTAAGGTTTTATGGTCTATGGTGTATGCCTTAAAATGATCAAATTAAAGGCTTAAAGTCTCAGTATTCTCTTCTTTGAAATATAGGAGACCATAATGATTTAAAATATTTTTTTATTTGCCAGATAAGTGAAGTTAGTAATATTGATGTAACAATTCGATTATTGACTTATTTTTTCATGATAAATTCATATTAAGAGAAAGGTATCTACTTTTGAAGGACCAGATTATTCTGGTTTATTAATACAGGTGCATCTGACAGCTTCTAAGCCCATGGCTGATATTGTGGGCTTTCACATTTTACATTAGCGTTGACACCTTCTCAGATTGCCATATATTTGGTGATGATACAGTTACCATTGTTTCAGGGAACCTTTTGGTTTAATGACTAAGGTCTTGGTTGTTTAGCTTAAATGGATAAGACATGATGCTAATTAGATTAAGGTCATAGATATGATGCCTTTGTGAGTTAGTTAACCATGCACCAGGAGAAACTATTTCATATCCACAGACTTGCAAACATGATCCTAGTCTTGAAAAGGAAACCATTCCAATTTCTGGATAAGAGCAAAGAGGATAGCTTACTTTTGGTGATCTTCATATATGAAGTTTTGGTACTCTGTATCAGTGCCAGAACCTTAACTGGTGTGTAGTAACCTGAAAGATAAGAGAAAGATACATTTTTATATTAAATTAACTTTCATAATTTAGTTTCTCCTTATGTTTGATTCTACCAAAGATGTACTATTTTCTTGGCCATCTGTTTTATATCATTTAAATGTTTGAGATGAATCTAGCTCAACTCTCACATGGACTATTAAAAGAAAAAGAGCAGACTATAGAAACATTTCTACTGATTACATTCATTTATTAAAAACATCACAATGTTTGTGTAACTAAAGGTTGCCAAACCTCAAACCCTATCTGGTGGTTAGTCCATGAGACTGTCCTACAGGAATTGCAATCCTCTGGTTGAAGTAACTCAGCAGTTACCTTTATAATCTCCTGAGGGTAGCAACAGTAGTAACCCTCATTCAGGTCTGCTCTCCAGCAGTTATCACCTTGCCCCAAGTAGTGACAGCATGGTGGCAAGCTCAGGAAAGCACTGCTAGTGCCTGGAGGGCTTCTGGTTCCCTCAAGGCCCCACTGGATCTAGCATGGTAATATAGAAACATTGCCAATGCTTGCTTTCAAACTTTAGTGATTTTTTAAATTTTAGTTATTCTTAGCCAAATAGTTTATATTAAATTAGTGCCATTTGTTGTGTATCTTGGTATATATTTCCATTATTTTAGGGTACTTTTTTTTTATCTTAATAGACAAAGAAGTTATTTACATATGTCCTTTCAATGGCCCCATTAAGGGAAGAGTTTACATCACAAATTATCGTCTTTATTTAAGAAGTTTGGAAATGGTAAGTAGAATCTAAGACCATAAAGATGACCCTAACTGTTAAAGATAATGCTAAATTGTTTCTCTTCTACTTAGCAAGATTGACTGTGGCTCAGATTAATATGAGGGATACATTTGCTTCTCAACTCTTGATTTTTGGCTTATGCAAAGCTTATTTAACACTAACACTAACACGTGAATATGTAGGAATAGAGTGAATTAAAATAAAAGAAGTTTTGTCTCTCATAATAATGAGGAGGGGTTGGTAACTGTACCCATTTGTTAGTTTGGAGAAGTTAGGTGTAGAGCAGTGGTCCTTTTTTTTTTTTTTGGTACGTGCCCCTAGCGGGAACCAAACCCGGGACTCTCTGGTCCGCAGGCCGACGCTCCAACCGCTGAGCCAAACCGGCCAGGGCAGAGCAGTGGTTCTTTAGCAGAAAGACAGAGGAAATCCACTGGTGGAGCTTAAAAACACTATAGATGCCCTAAATTTATTGTATCAGAACATCCAGTCCTGTGGTCCAGTCACAGTTGTAATTTATATATATATAAGTTTATACATATATTAATTAATTTATTTATTTTTGTTAATCCTCACCTGAGGATATTTTTTTCCCATTGATTTTTTAGATAGAGTGGAAGGGAGGGAGAGAGAGAATATCGATGTGAGAGAGACACATCGATTGGTTGCCTCCCACACGATCCCGACAGGGGCCAGGGATTGAACCTGCAACCCAGGTACATGCCCTTGACTGGGAATTGAACCTGTGACCCTTCAGTCAGTGGGCTGACACTCACACCACTGAGCCAAACCAGCCAAGGCCACAGTTGTAATTTTTAAAACATCATAGTGGAGGATACTGATGTGAATCCTTTGTTCAGGCCCACTGCTCTAGAACTTTCCAAGTGTTCGATTATAAAGCACCATGTAGCAGTTTAGAAGTAGGCTGACTATGGTGTGGCTTAGTGTTTGCTACAATATTTCAAAGAATGTTCTATTGGTGGAACAATGAGTTGGAGACAGTATGCTCCAGAAAGGAAAGGAGGAATGAATACCCATTGTGGCTGTCACAGAAGGACCTATGTGGTGGGTCACCATTGCCCAGGCTGGCCTGAAGGGACAGCTTTATTTTGATGAGATGGATCAAAGGAGAGTAAATAGGTCCAGGGTACATGGAAGAGAGCCCAACAGCAGCTTCTTGTACACAGGAGACATTGAGAATGTTGGTGGAATCTCACTTTTGTTTTATTGCTTTTACCCTGCAATTTCTTCAGGACAGTTCTAATCTAGATTAGTTTGCATCTTTTGATTTTTTTTTCATATTCAGTATTGTATCCAAAGTCTGAAAAATGCTGTGTGTTAATCCTATTGCTTTAGTTTTGGGAATCCACTTCTATAGTGCTCATGGACCCACAAGGTCCTGAGATTGGATATTTTATTTATGTGAATCTATTCAGACTTCTAAGTAAGTATGGAGCTGAACAAATGTTCCTCATTTTCCAAAATGCAAAAGAAGAGTCTGGAAATTAATGGAGCAGTGAGGTGGATGTCAATCCTTGGCAACAATTGACAGCAATTCTAGAATTAATCATTTAAACAGATGATTTTTAAATACCTAGCAAAGAAAAAAAAATCATTGGGAATGTTATTCATGTTGTCTTAATTGAATCAAAGCATATCACAGACCCTGACAAAGAAACATGGGCTGAATGGTGGCGGTATACTTAGGTAGAGTTATAGAGTATATATTAAAAGCTTGATGCCAACCAGGAAGGGCAGTCACTCACATCTTGCAGTGTGGGCCCTTTGTCTCCAGTGTTTCTAATGCAGTGCAGATGAGCATGTACAAAGCACTCGTGTCCAATATGTGAAAAACGCAAAACTAGCCAATGTGCTAGATGACAGAATCAGGGTTGGAAACTATCTTAATCAGCTAAGATTTTGGACTGAAACTAATAATATGAAGTTTAGGGTAAATAACATTCACAGTTGTATCAATAAAGGATGGAGAAGGTTTGTCTTAACAGGGGCCCACACTCATTTGATCCAGTAATTGAACATGATTGATTAAAAAGTTAATAGACTTGTAGGCTGAATTAAGAAAAGTATAACAACAGCCAGACAAAATGAGATGGTAATCCCGTCTGAAGTGTTGTGTTTAAATCCAGATGCCATATTTTAAGAGGGACAGTGACAAACTAAAGACAGTTCAGACGAAGGAAACCAGGCTAGTGAAGAGGCTGTAATATGAGCAATGATCGAAATAAATGTTGATCTTTCATGTGAAGAAAAGAAGACAAAAGGAGACATGACCGAACTACCTTGGAATGTATGAACTGTCTTTTGTGGAGCAGGGATTGGGCTCATTTCCAAAGGGTCAGATTGTGACAGATTAAGATATTTTATGCTAATATAGGGGAGAATCATAAAAAATTTAAAATTAATACAAGTGTCATGGTGCCTTCACTGCTGAGACTTTTGGCTTGTTGACCAGCCACACACATGCCTGTTTCCATTTTATGCTGTCATTGATGATGAACTGGGAAAATTATTTAAACTATAGTGCTGTGACAAGATTGTGTATATTGTGTGATCTCAAAGACATAAAACAAGCAAAAACTACCTGTAGAAAAGAGGCCAGCAGGAAAATTTTAGTTCTTGGAATATTTGGAGAGTGGATAGAATTAGGCATGCTTTGTTTTTTTCCTTCCATTTGGAAGGAGCATATATTCATTTTGTAATTGGGAGAGTACTTACCAAGCTTTCTTTGTTTCCATATGCTACTCTAGAAGGTGAAGATTAGCACTGAATGAGTGAATAAAATGCCCATTTGACACTGACTTCTAACATTTTCCTTCTTCCACTAAGTTTTACGTAAACATTTTGACTGATTGGCCACAACATTTAGTCCAAGTAAAAAAGCAAGCAGCTAATGGCAGAAAACATCATATGAAGAAAGCCATTTAAGTGGTTATGTAGAAGCCTAAACACATAGTCATCATAGTGTTTCTTCCTTAGAGTTCTAAATAAGAGCATTAATTGTGGATTCTGCTGCCAAACATGAATTTTTTTGTGTGTTTGACAAAGAGCTGTCATCTCACTGGCATTTTGAAGTGGACACCAGTTTGTTTCAAGTATGTAAACACTGCAGCAGAAGTGTGGTCTGACTCAGAGTCAGCTATCCAAGCACAGTGGTCGTTTCCTTAGATTGTCACAGTGGCCTTCCACCTGGCCCTCCTTCATGGTCTTCCCCCACCACTCTGGCCTACACGCTGCCTCCAGAGTGATCCTCCTTACACCTAGACTGTCAGCTTACTTCTCAGTTCCAAAACTCTTGTTGGCACCCTATTGCCCATAGAATTAAATCCACTCTCCTTTATATGGCATAAAAATCCTCCTGACTTCTCTTGCCTCGACTTACCACATCTCCCATACAAATTACACAAAGCCTCTTCCTTTTTCCCAATATGGGAAGCCCTTGCATGTGCTGTTTTCACTGTACCTGAATGCCCTTTCAGAAGCCACTATTCATCCTTCATAACCCACCTCAAAAATCATGTCCTCTGTGAAGCCTTCTCCAGCTTCCCTTGAAGAAATCACTCCCTCTTTGTGTCCTCAGAGCTCTTTTTTTTTTTTCATATCTCTGTGTTAATACTTGTTATGAAACCTTCCCTGGCCACCCTATCTAAACTTGTAGTACCCCTTCCAACACTTCCTCTCTCCCTTCCATGTTTATTTGTTTCTGCTGAGCACTTGCCACTATCTCCTATTTCACATATTTCACTGCTTTATCTTGTTCCTTATCTGAGAACAGGGATGCTTATCTATCATTTCACTGGTATACCATCAACACATAAGACAGAGCCTGACACACAAAGGTGCTTAATCACGCTGTGCTGAAGGAATTCTGTCTTACTTATATGCTGCTTTGTCTGGTCATATGTAATGGTAAGTCCTTTTGGCCCTATGTGCCTAGTTAGCACTGTGTCCAGTAGACAGTAAGTGCTCAGTAAAAGTGTATTCAGTGAGTGAACTTGGGAAGGAACAGGCCTCGTCACTGTGATTTGACCACATCTCCGAAGACCCATAGCCACATTTTGATCTTGAGGGTGCTCAGGAATTTGGCTTGGAGTTGATCTTGTGACTCCTGTAGGGGCCACTTTAGGCATGTGATACTTTATAATCTGGTAGACTACCATGGAGAAGAGTGCTTCCAGATTCCCTTCCAGGAATACTGTTGAGTTCAGGTGCTATAGATGAGGAGACAGACATATTGATCCTTTGTTTATTCATGTAATCAGATATTTATTCCAGAAACTTTCATTGAGCCCTGTGGTGAATCTAATATCATGCTAAGTAAATGATGTGGAGATGAGTAATTGTGGTATAACATGGCAAAGCCTGCAGTGGTTGTATAATGCTATGAGGTTACAAGGGAGAGGATGATTAGTCGTGTGATGAGTCATACAATGCTTTATAGAGGAGGTAATATTTGAACCAAGTCTTGAAGAATGGTAACAATTTCCTGGACAGGAGGGGAAGTAGGAGGAGCATATCAGGTAGAGAGTTTCCATATCAAATGTATAACAATATTGAAAAATACCATATACTGTGGAAATGGCTGAGTAATCTATTGGAGCTGGAATATAGAGGGTAGAGGGAGGAGTAGAGAATGGGAGGCGATGAGGCTGTATGCATGTTACATGGAGAATGACATATCAGATGTGTATTTCAGGAAGAGGAGTCATGTTGCAGCATGTCTGATAGATTAGGGATAGAGAGACTGAAGGTAGGAAGTTATTTTAGTTTTCCAGGTAAGCAATAAGGGCCTAATAGAGCCCTAGTTGCAATAGAAAGGAGGGAACAGCCTTGAAAGATTCAGGAGGATTTGTGTGGCCATTGGAGGTTGGAGTTGAAGAAAAGGCTTGAGTTGAGAATGATTCCTGTGATTTTTGTGGCTTGAACAATTGGAGCTGTTCCCAGTCATTGGACTAGATGTTACAGGAAATAGAATGTGTGGGAGACAAACCCCAGGGCAAATAAGTCTGAATGTGTGGACTTACAGCGGTATAACTACCAGGTAGAAATTGCTCAGAAGCAGTCAGAAATGTGACTCTAAAGCTTTCAAATTTATTAGCATATCAGTATTGGTAAAAACCATGTACATCCACAAGATTACTTGCGAAGAGATGTGGGCTGACGAGAGGAGCCTAGAGGACATAACATTTTTTTCATGGTGGGGAGAGAAGAGCCACCGGAGAAGAGAAAGAAGAGGCAGTAGAAAATCTAAGAAGGCTTTGGTGGAAGTTGGTAGAAGAGAAAAATTTCAAGAAGTAAGAGAATGGAGCATGGTGTGAAATGTCGCAAAGTTCAGTAAGATAAAGAATGAACAGAGACGTTGGCCATTGTAGCTCAGTGGATTGAGCATCGTCCCATGGACTGAGAAGTCCAGGTTCAATTTCTGGTCAGGGCACATGCCTGGGTTGCAGGCTCCAACTCCAGTAGGGGACGTGCAGGAGGCAGCCAATCAATGTTTCTCTCTCACATCGATGTTTCTTTCTCTCTCTCCTTTCCTCTCTCTCTCAAATCAATAAAAATATATTAAAAATAATAAAAGAATGAACAGAGACAGTGGAGAGTGGCTATTAGGAGGTATTGGGATCTCAGGTAGAACAAATTCTGTGGTGGTGATGTTGTAACGTGACAGCGAGATAACCAGAGACGCACAGCCCAATTGTAAAGGAGCACTTTATTTCACTGGCGGGCTGTGGAGGGCATAGTCTCCCCTCAGATTAACAGCCTCAATTCTTCTTGCTCATCCCATTTTAAAGACAGAAACCCCCTCCTCCTTTTGCCTCCCTCCCCTCAGGGAACCAGTACAATAGTGTGAGTGACAGAGATTACAGAAGTCAAAATTAGCATTATTCACTGACAGCACAAGTACTTGCAAATACCTGCAAATACCTATACTCAGGAAACTGCAAATGCCTCCCAATACATGGGGTAACTGTAATCTTAGGCAAAATTCCTTCCCATTTATGGGTAATTAACCTATTATTGGAAGAATATTGAGGAATGTCTATTGGTGATAAAATGGAGTCTTTTAGTCACCTTAACCAAGGGGCCTACATAAAATGGAATCTAGTTGCCTTAGCCTTGGGGCCCAGATCAATGTGAGTCTGATTTGTCTCTCTTGCTCCTCTTTCTACCTCCTGATGGAAGATTTGCCAGCCCCCAATCCTCAACACACTTCTTTCTATTCATTCTTTGCCCCTTGGCTTCATCTACTCCCTGGCTTTAGTCACTTCTCTACAGATAACACCATATGTTCACAAAGCTCCTTGAATTTACCAAGCCTTTTCCTACTTACTCTCATCCCATCTGACAACAGCTGACAGGCAAAGCAGATGTTACCAGGCCCATCCCTTGGCTTTGTATTCTAGTATTGACCTTTCTTCTGACAACAGTTTCTCATTTCTTACTGCTTGCTGGTGACCCCTTGACTTTTCACCTGGCAGTCCAGATGCATAGCCAAACCAAAATTCTTCAGCTTTTTTGCCCTTTCCAACTCCTCCTTTTGTCATTCTTATTTCTCTTTATGGTGCTACTTTTCTTCTAGTCACCCTGTAATTACTTCTCTAACCCCTTCCTCCCTTCTCTGCAATTTTCTTCACATTTTCCCAGTTCTTTATAGTCCTTTCGTCCCATCCTAGTCCAAAGTCTTCTCACCAGCACCTATCTCCCAGGCCATTGCTAGCTTCCTGATATATTCTCACAATCTTATCATTTTTTTGCTCAGAAACGCTCATTGGCTCCTTTCCTCCCTCATTTCAGATTCTTTAGTCATGTACTTACAGTCTTCTGCAACCTGTCCCTAATTTATCTCCCCTAAACCATCATACATGCTGTAATCTGACTTCCCTTCCTGAAATACACATCTGATATGTTGTTCTCCATGTAATGTGGATACAGCCTCATTGTCACCCATCCCCCACTCCTCCCTCTACCCTCTATATTCCAGCTTTAGGAGATCATTCAGCCCCAACCCACACTCTGGATCAAGCTTGTTCCCTAAACAAGCCCTATGCCTTCTCCCCTCTGACTTTCCTTCAGGCCATATTCACCACCTAGACCATCATTTACCACCCCCCACACTTTGAAAAATTATTTTGAAATATTTAACAGAGTTTATAAAGGATAGCATAACCATCTGTGGATCCAACACCCAGCTGAAGAAATCCCATCTCCCCTTCACTTCAGAGGTAATCGCCATCTGAAAGTTGGTATCTCTCACTCCCGGTCATTCCACATATCTCTTTTAAAAATAGAATGGAATATAAGGGATGTGTAGGAAGCTAAAGGAATGGAGGCTTTTAATCTTTCCAAATAAGTAGTTGACAACCCTTGGCAGTATAATTTGGTTCTAAAATTAGGACTGCTGATGAGATGAGAAAAGTGCTGTATATACAGTTTTCATTTTTTGATGATAACTCAAAAACAATACTTTCTTCCTGGATTAAATTCAAGGACAAGTTTGTTGTTAGGGTTTTCTCTAAAAGATAGGAACATAGTGATTCAATTCTTCAGGCAGAGTTATCACCCAAAGATTCTTAGATACTATTTAAGACCCTCTGTAAAGAAAGAGCACACATTAAATTTTATTCAGTAAAGGTATTTCTGTGAGGGACCAGAAGAATAGGTCTGCTTACTTTGCTTTTTGATGGTTTACCACTGCAGAGGTAGGACTTTGAGAACTGAGATGGCTGAATAGCCTGGGTGTCCATCAGACTCTCAAATATCTGGTTCTGAAATTATCTTTGGACAGGTGCTAGGTATCATGCCACCCAAGAACTGGGTATCTAACAAGTGTGGCAGCGCTTAGGTTCCGTGATCTCTCTAATTGGCTGCAATTTCAGCTGTAAACCTTGGATACCACCCAGAAGAGAGGCAAAGTTTACCTTCCATTGTGGACATTTCAAAGCCAGACCTCTATTTCTTTCTAGAGGGAAGGCCCAACAAATTCATTATGAGCATGAACAAAGAGGAGTCTTATAGTATTTTTCTTTCCAGGAAGATACATTAGAAACTTTTCAAGATTGTTCTTTTTTTAGGTCCTTCTGTGTAGTGGATTTGGTACCTATTTTCATTAAAGGATGTGAAGTAATGTTAGAAAGACTAGAATAATAAAACATCCTAGTGTGTCTGTAGGTAAGAACATAGTGGGAACATAGCATCCACATTATACATATTCTTTTAAACTTCAGTCTTAAATCATCTTATATTGCTGCTACAAAATGAATGCTGTTTTCAGCTTAAAACAATTCCTGCTAATACCCTATGTCCTCTTGTCCCTTGTTGCCATCCCATCCCAATTTGCCAATCCTCAAACGTGAGACTCTGGAGGCTATTGAGTCCTGCTGTTGAAGGTCATATCGTGGATTTAATTAATTATTTCCACTACACGTTCAGGCATTTTAGGCCTCAGAAAGGGTCTCATTGCTGCTTCGGCAATTATTTTAATCTCGAATTGAATTATTGTTATATCCCCCATAACATCAGTGACAAACCCTCCATGTTCTTTAGCTGATCTCATCTCTTACTGTGTTGAAAAGTTAAAAGTCATTCTTACGAATCTCCTATAAATTCCCCTCTCATCACCTGATGGTGTCTGTTTTTACCCATCCTTTCCTCCTCGCCCATCTGAGAGACAGGAAATAGACATCTTGTTGTCCGAAGCAAATCCCTCTACTTGAGCCTTTCTCTGGAACCTTAGTGCCCCATTATTGTTCTCTGTCTTATGTTTGTGATTTTCATTGGCTCCTCCCCTGCCCCTCACCCCGCAGACCTGTTCCAGTCTTTTTATTTTAAAAACACCTTCTTGCATCCCTGCTACCACCTGATACTACTATCTGTCTTCTTCCCCTTCTTTGCCAGACTTCTTTTAAAAAATTAGTTCACACATCCTGCTTCAACTTTGGGTCTATTAACTCTTTCACTTCTTGTGGTCTGGCTTCTATTCTCTATTGAAACTATTCTTCTTTCACTGCTTAATTCCAGTGGCCTTGGTTGAGTCCTCAACTTTTTCACTTCTCTGCAGCTATTGGTGTTGTTGATTACTCTTTCCTTCCTTTGTAATTTTCTCCATGCGTTCTTGGCTCCTCCACTTCTTTCTGCCTCTTGCCTTTATTGTAGTTCTTTTTTTTCCTACATCCTTATTTCCCCAGAGCTATGTATATTTCTCCAGAGTTCTGTTCTCATCCTCTTCTTTCTCAACTGTCAGTTGCTTTCCAGTTTTATAACTCCGGTCCTGATCTTTCGTTTTTTATTCATGGACTGTTTCAGAACCTGCTCTGTGTCAAGCACTGTGCCAGGTGCTAGGATATAGTGTTACACACAGCAGACACAGTCTCTCCCTCATGAAGCTTTAGTTCTGATGACATTGACAGACATTAATCAGATAATCACACCAATATATAACAACAAGCTGTGGTAAGTGTTGAATGGGAGTTGGACAGGCGTATAACAGTTTGAGGAACCTGCAAAATTGTCCTGAGAAAATGATGCTTGACCCATAGTCTGAAGAATTAATAAGAGTTACCTAGATTCTGGGCAGCAGCTGGATTGGAAAGAATAAGCTGAGAGAGCAACATATGAGAGGCCCTGAGACCAAAAGAATCACAAAAAGATGACATGTGGTTGTGTTGGGGGCCCAGAGAGCGGTGAGAGATAAGCAAGAGAGGTGGGTGGTGGCCAGATGACCTAGGCTTTATAGACTTTCTAAGGGTTCAGGTGTTTAGAGGTGAGTAGTGAGAAGCTTCAAAAGTGGTTTAAGCAGAGGAATGATGGTATCAAATTTACTTTTGTAAAAGATCACCCAGGCTGCTGTGTGGAATGCAGATTGTAAGCTGAGTAATAGTAGCTGCAGAGAAACTGCTATGCCTATTCCAGTGGTCCAGAGAAGGTGCTGGTAGAGTTGGGAAGAGGTTAACAGATTGGAGATTGATTTAAGAGGTAAACATGAGAGATTGGATCAAGGATAGTAGAGAAGGCGGATGACAAGGATGACTGCTAGGTTTCCAGCTTTGGTACCTGGAGATAAAAAGATGTAGTTTGGAGAGAGAAACATCACATGTTTAGTTCTGGACATTTTGAGTTTTGAGAGGCCTTTGAGATCTCTTTCAGTTCTGTATTTCTCCTGGATATCTGTACGCCTCCTGGATATCTGTTCTTGTATAATTTATTATAACCTCAAACCTAGTGTGTCTAAAATTGACAATGTTAATCTTCCTCCAGAACCTCGTGTTATGTTCTTCACATCTCTTGGTGGGAATTCCCCTGCCACCCTATCTTAAACCTGGCCTACTTGTGTGTGTGTGTTTTTTAATATAAAATCCCTATGTTTTTCCACATGTGTAGCTGATGTCATTGTTACCTGTTTATGGAAGGCTAATCTCCAACTGCTATTATTCTATTTTTTAAGAATCATCTTTAGTGTCACCTTCACCATAGAACCTTCATGTAACCGAATTGATAAGAAATCATCTTGCCCTCCTATGACCTCTCATTCCACTTTGGACTTTTTTTTTATGGCTTTTGGCACTTGCATCCTAGCATTGTGGTTATTTGGATACATGTGTCTTATCTCCCAGACTGGGCCTTGAGCTCCTTGAGGGCAATGTCTGCATTTTATTTAATCTCCATGGTTCCTAGGGAACATTACAGTTTCTATTACTCAGTATACACTCAAAAGAGAGATTGTAAATTAATGCATCTTTTTAGATTGTTATATTTACTGCTCAACTATTTTAGATACTTAGAGGTCAGAGGCACAGAATTTTGAGTTAGAATGGGCCTTTGAGAATCCTTAACTTTTTTTTTTTTTTTTGGCAGTTCCTAGATAAGCTTTATTTATTTATTTTTTTAACTTATCTTTATTGTTGAATGTATTACACATGTTCCTCATTTTTCTCCCATTGCCCACCTCCTTCCCATTCCTGCCTCCTCCTGCTTTTCCCCACACTGTTGTCTGTGTTCATTGGTTATGCATATATACATATAAGTTCTTTGGTTTATTTCTTCCCACCTCCCAACCCCCCTTCCCTTTGAGGTTTGTCAGTCTAACAACCAGTTTGTGCTTCTTAATCCCTTCACCTTTTTCACCCCTCCCCCCATCCTCTACCCACCTGGTACCCAACAAAAGTTCTCTGTATCTATGAGAATGTTTCTGTTCTGCTTGTTCATTTTGTTTGTAGATTCAATTGTTGGTAGATATGTATTTATTGCCATTTTGTTTGTTCATATTTTTTATCTTTTTCTTCAAGAAGGCCCTTCAACATTTCATATAATAATGGTTTGGTGGTGATGAACTCCTTTAGCTTTTCCTTGTCTGGAAAACTCTTTATATGACCATCGATTCTAAATGACAGCTTTGCAGGATAGAGTAATCTTGGTTGTAGGTTCTTGCTTTTCATCACTGTGAATATTTCTTGCCACTCCCTTCTGGCCTGCAAAGTTTCTTTTGAGAAATCAGCTGACAGTCTTATGGGAACTCCCTTGTAGGTAACTAACTGCTTTTCTCTTGCTGCTTTTAAGATTCTCTCTTTGTCTTGAAGCTTTTGCATTTTGATGATGATGTGTCTTGGTGTGGGCCTTTTGGGGTTCATCTTGTTTGGGACTCTCTGTGCTTCCTGGACTTGTATGTCTGTTTCCTTCACCAAGTTAGGGAAGTTTTCTGCCATTATTGTTTCAAATAGGTTTTCGATTTCTTGTTCTCTCTCTTCTCCTTCTGGCACCCCCAAGATGCGAATGTTGGCACGCTTGAAGTTGTCCCAGAGGCTCCTTACACTATCCTCATTTTTTTGGATTCTTTTTTCTTTTTGCTGTTCTGATTGGGTGTTTTTTGCTTCCTTATATTCCAATTCGATAGTTTGCTTCTTGAATTTACCTATTGAACCTGTGTAAACTATTCTTTATTTCAGTTAGTGCCTCCTTCCTTTCTGACTGTGCATCCATCATTTCTGACTGGTCCTTTTTTATGCTCTTGAGGCCCTCTCTAAGTTCACTGAGGTTCTCACTAAGTCCATTGAGCATCCTTATAAGCAGTATTTTGAACTCTGCGTCTGTTAGGTTGCTTAACTCCATTTCACTTAGTTCTTTTCCTGGAGTTTTGTTCTGTTCTTTCATTTGGGACCTGTTTCTTTGTCTCCTCATTTTGGCTGCCTCCCTGTGTTTGTTTCTATGTATTACTTAGCGAGAGGTATGGGGCTAGCTGAGACCAGATGCTGCTTGTTTGAACGAATTTAGGAAAAGCTGAACCAGGATCCAAGACAGGCCAATCCTATGGTAAAGCAACTGGAAACAGCTTGGGTGGGCCTGAAAGTTGGGTGGGGCGGGACCTCAAGGAATCACCAGGGTGGGGCCAACAGCGTGAGCCAGGTTGCTGGAGTCCCAGATATGGTGGCGTCTGCCGGCCCAGGGAAGGGCTCACCAAAGGAACAAAAGCCTCTGACAGCACGTCTGTCAAGGAGAAAGCTGCGTCTCCAGCCCTCGCTCCAATGCCAAACAGCTCAGTTCTTCCCCATACGACTCTGGTGCCTTTCAGGCTCCTTCCCACACGCTGGAGCCTGGAGGGTGGGAGTCCAAGTAAGTTCGTGCACAGGCCCTTTAAGAGGAGCTGCCAGGGGCTCCAGCTGCCTTAGCCTCAGTTCCCGCTGTTTTTTCCAGCCAGAAGTTATGGGGACTTCTCTTCCTGGCACTGGAACCCTGAGCTGGGCGCCTAGTGTGGGATGGGGACCCCTCAGTCCTCAGGGAGGACCTTCCCAGCCCAGGTATCCTCCTAATTTTTATCCGCCACACGTGGGTGTGGGACCAGCCCGTCGAGCCTCCGCCCCTCCTACCAGTCTTGATGCCGCGGCTTCTTTAATTTCGTAGTTGTAGCACTTCCATTCAGCTTGATTTCAGGAGGTTTTGAATGATGGTTGTTCTGTAGTTTAGTTGTAACTTCGATGTGGTTGTGGGAGGATGCGATACCGCGTTTACCTACGCTGCCATCTTGACTGGAAGTCTCGAGAATCCTTAAATATTTAATGATATTTATATAGTGATGACTTAGGCGTCTAGTTTCTAGAGAGGGAAGCTAATTTTCCTGTTCCTGGATCTTCCAGTTTGGCCTGCTGGGTTATCTGATTTTGAACCTGTCATTCAGGGAGAATGTGGCATGTAGCCTCATTAGACTGGGTGCCTTTGGTCAGGAGCTGGCTGGTTTTCCTCAGTGTTCTTCTTTTTTTTTTTTTTTATAGATTTTTAGAGAGAGAAGAAGGAAGAGGGAGAGGGAGAAACATTCATGAGAGAACACAACATTGACTGGCTGCCTGCTGCATGCCCTCTATAGGGGCTCGAGCCTGCAGCCCAGGCATGTTCCCTGACCTGGGATCAAATTGGCAACCGTTCAGTGCTTGGGACAATGCCCAACCAACTGAACCACAACGTCCAGGGCCTTAGTGTCCCATTTTCTGTTTTGTGTTGGGTCAGGGCAATCAGTTATAGAATTCCCTCTATACAGGGACAAAGAACAACAAGGTCTCATCTCACTTTTAATTCTTTTTTTTTTTTTTTTACATTCTTGCTTCTGTGTTGCTATTAGAGTATCAGACTTTTATTTAGTGTCTACTCTATGTATTTTTAGATATAATTTTGGCATTTAGGAATACAGTTGAATAGACACTGATAAATCTCAGTATAACCTAAGCATAATAGACTGCTGATAGATGTTTTTAATAACTAGACTGTATTGAGAAATAAATACATTATTATATAAAGCTATGTATGTGCATAGTTACTGAGTAGTGTCTTTTTTCTCTTGAGATTTGGATTTCAGTCATGTAGTGAGGTGTCTTAGTCCATGAACAGCTAAAAAAAAATGCCTCCTTATGGGTACAAACAGAAAGACCTATAGCTGCATGCCAGAGCATACCGAGCAAATATAGTTGCATAGCATGGCTATGTCTTTCAAACAATAAGGGATTCTTTGCTATAATAATAACTTCTGTTGTTTTCTATCTACCATGTAACAGGCACCATGTCAGGTACTTTATGGCCATTATCTCTAATAATCCCTATTTTACAGGTAAATGTGGGTGATAAATACAATAACTTATTAAAATCATCCAGCTAATAAATGTCAAAACTCAGATTTGAACCATTTTTGTCCAGTTTAATAGCTTGTGCTCCTTTCTCTTCATTGTGATAACCATACTCTTACACTTTTTAAACTTTTTGTTTTGACATAATTATGAACTCTCAAGAACTTTTGAAAAATAGTACAGAGAGGTCCTGTGTATGCATCACCCAGCTTTTGCAATAACTATACTGCTTTATCAAAATCAGAAAATTGATTGGCACAATACAGTTACATCAGTTTTTTCATGCCCTCATTTTTCGTATGTTTTTGCATATAATTCTATCACATTTAATCCCATGTATAAATGTATGTAAGTATCACCAACAGTCAAGATACGCAACTGTTCTGTCAATCCAAGCCAACTCCCTCATCCTACCCTTTATAGCCACACCCTCCTTCCCCTCAACCCCTGGCAACCACTTCTCTCTTTTCCGTCTCTACAATTTTGACATTTCAAGAATGTTATAAGTGGAATCATACAACACATGACCTTTTGAGATTGGCTTTATTCACTCAGCACGATGCCCTTAAGATTATTCCAGGTTGTTGCATGTGTCCATAGTTCATTCATCTTTGTAACTGAGTAGCATTCCATGACATGGATGCACCACAGTCTTATACTTTTTGAATTTCTGGAATACTCATGAACTATATTATGTTTCATGAAGAAACACTTCCTTTTTTTTGTTTTGTTTAATCCTCAACTTTTGTTTTTCCATTGATTTTTAGAGAGAGTGGAAGGGACGGAGGGAGAGAAAGAGAGAAGCATCAACATGAGAGACACATCAATTGGTTGCCTTCCGCATGACCCCATCCAGGGCCAGGGACGAACCAGCAACCCAGCTTCATGCCCTTGACTAAAATAGGACCTGAGACACTTTGGCCCATGGGCCGACGCTCTAACTGCTAAGCCAAACCAGCCAGGGCGAGAAATGCTTAATTTTTTATATTATGTTTTAAGGAGAATGATTTAAAGTAAGAAAAAAAACTTAATTTTATTTGTATCCCCCAAAATGACATCTTTTTTTCCCCCAATTTTTATTAATTTATTTTTGTTACAGATTTTTCTCCTTTTCCCCCCAGGCACCCTCCTCCCCATCCCGCCCCCCACCCCCAGCATTGTTGTCTATGTCCATTGGTTATGCATACATGCATATAAGTTCTTTAGTTCATCTCATCCATCCCCCCCCACCCCCCTACTCTGAGGTTTGTCAGTCTGAACCATACTCCTTTCTGTGTCTCTGGGTCTATTTCGTTCATCAGCCCACCTTGTTCATAAAGAACAAAAATTAATAAGCACCTTTAAACTTTTTTCTTTATTATCAAAGTCATCTAACACAACATTAAAGAAAATATTGGATTTTAAAAATTGTGTAGCCCTTCCTGTCTTTGTCCATATGAATATATATTTTACATTGTTGTAGTCACCATGTATTTTGTGTACTTTTTTCCCCAATTAAACTTATTTCCCATGTACCATAATTATGTTAGTAACTGCATGCTAATTCAATTGAGTTGACTGACTGTAATTTATATATGTATATATTTTTAAAATATATTTTTATTGATTTTTTAGAGAAAGAGGGAGGGAGAGATAAAAACATCGATGTGAGAGAAACATCAATTGGCTGCCTCCTGCACAGCCCCTAGTGGGGATCAAGCCTGCAATCTGGGCATGTGCCCTGACCAGGAATTGAACCAGGATCTCTCAGTCCATGGGACAGTGCTCAATCCACTGAGCCACACCAGCTGGGCGAATGACTGTAATTTTCTACACCCTGATGTTCACCTCTGGCTCCCTTGAGCACCTTCACATATACAGCTTTTCCTTCTGATGCGTGATAGCTGTAATATAAGTTCTTAGGAGTGCAGTTATGGAGTCAAAAAGTGTAGGATCATTTTTGTGGCTCTTTTGATGTGTATTCCCAGACCTCATCTTGAATCTCAACCCTTCCTCATATTTTCTAAGCAAGTTACTAAAGGTTTTTAAAGCCTTGGTTGCCACATCCAGAAACAGGAATACTTCACCTACATCCAGAATGATTGTAAGGATAAAAAGAGCTGATGCATGCCAAGTCCCTGTTGTAGTACCTGACACAGATGAGGAATTCTGTAAGTGGCAGCTGCTGTTAACTTGTTGCAAGGATTGCAGAATGGCTTCACTAACGTGATTTTGTCATGCCAGCAGTCTTATGGAACCCTTGCAGCCAGTATTGGATAAGAAATGTTGGAGAAGCATTGCTATACATTCAGGTCCTTCCACTTTGGGAAATGCACTCATGCCTAAGAGTTCCAGGTGCTTGATTTCTAGTTGGGGAATACAGATATGGAAGTTCATGGTAACAAGATTGAGTGAAGAAAGTGGGTGTAACAGCAGTCTGAATCAAGTATTGTAGAACTTCAGAGAAGGAAGTGGTCAAACTGTGTGATCTAATTGGAAAGCAAGGCTTCATGAGAGGTAATGCATGCTGAGCCTAGATTTAAGCAACAGGAAGAATTTTGGTAGTTGGGAAAGATAGATCATCCTAGGTAAAGGGAAAACTGTAAAGCACATAGGCCTGATTGTAGATGAAATATTTGAAGAACAGTGAAGGCGTTCACTTAGTTGGAGCACAGAATGTCATGGGATAGACGCCTGCAGAGACAATCTGGAAGCAGCATCATGGGCCCTTGAATTATGTACCTAGGAGTTTAGTCTTCGTTCTGTAGGCAACGCAGAATGGCACATGTTTGGAGATATATTTTGGTTGCATAACTGAATATTTTAATGCTTGCTCTTTCATATGTGATCTACATCATATTGTTTTAAAAATAAAAAGTAGTAAAAAGACAAAGGTTAAAATGCCCTGAAAGCATATGGTTGTTTTAAATTTGTTTTTGACATTTTAATTATACTGACAGAAATATTGATTTTTGTATTTTTGTTCATTACAGGATTCTGCTCTAATACTTGATGTTCCTTTGGGAGTGATCTCAAGAATTGAAAAAATGGGAGGCGCAACAAGTAGAGGAGAAAATTCCTATGGTCTAGATATTACTTGTAAAGTAAGAGGTTCAGTACTTTTTTACATGTAAAAAAGGCACATTAGTTTTGAATGATAAGTAAAAGTTAATGTGGGTTTAAAAAAAGTCCAAGACCTTTGTTCTTCTCTCATGATCAAGCTTTCCAAAACCAACTCTGGAAATAGCCCTATAAAAGGGACCTGCTGTTGTCACCAAGTGTGAGGACTTGAACTGATCATTTTGTTAGCTTGACTGAGTAGGAAGAAAACTTTATAAGTAAAATTTCACAGTTTTTAGTTTTTGCCCAGGTCTGCTCCTAGTGTTCCTTCATGTGGTATGTTACCAGCTAGATACCTTCACACTGTGAAAGGAAAGAGAAATACAAGAGATTTTGCTTTCTGTTAACAGGATATGTTCTTACCTCTAACAACCTTTTTAACTTTTTTGTAGCCAGTTTTCAGAGGTAGTAGCCTAACATTTTGTTTTGGCATGTTCAATGGTTGAGATTTAATGATAATAACAATTTAATCAGTTATAATAGTAATAATCTATTGAGCATCCATGTTGGTTCAAACACGTTAGGCGGTTTGCATTCAATCCTTAGGGCAAACCTCTGGGATGGACAGTAGCATCCCCATTTTATAGAGGGGAGCATAAGGATAAGAATAGATAACAACTTAAATTACCCAACACATGCCAAAGTTTAGATCCAAATATAGTGAGATAATCACTTTGCAAACAACAAAATAAACCCTCTGGCAAGAAAACTTGTTTCAGGGTATTATCAGGAGAGGACACTTTGTAGAAGAATGCCCATTCCTAGAAAGAGCTAGAGGGCTTTGGAGATCATCTGTCCCAGTGGATCTTACATCTAGATATGTATCAGGGTAACCTGAAAAACCTCTTTAAAAATGTAGATCTTTGGGTTCTACCACAAATCCTACTATAATCTCTGAATGTTGGGTCCCAGAAGGCTGGGACGCTTTCGGGTGTCTCTGGTGACTCTTAACCATCAATCTTGTGCAAGGGTCAACAATTTTTTTCTGTAAAGGGCCAGATAGAACATATTTTAGGCTTTGTGGGCCAATAGCATCTCCGTCATATGTATACCTTCGTGTTTTGTTTTTTAGCCCTTTTAAAATATTAAAAAACAAAAACAAAAAACATTCTTAGCTTGAAGACCATACAGACTGACCTGGACTGAAGTTTGGTGACTCCTGGAGTGTCCAAGTCCTTTTTTCTATGGATAAGGAAATGAGGTCTCTGCTAAGTGGGATTACTTGCCTAGCATTGTCCAAGGAGCTGATGGAAGAGCCAGAATGAAAGCCCAAGTCTCCTTTTTCTAGTCTCCCTCACTGTGATTTCTTAAAAACCAATCTCCTATAGTTTTGTTTGGTTTATGAACACAATACATTTTTTTGTCTCTGATTTATAAAAGATCAAGACTAGTACACTCTATCAGAAACAAAGGATTATGTCGTTTTTAGACATGAACTAAAATTCTCCATCACTTCCCACCTTGCCTTTTTTGTTTTTGTTTTAATTCAAGCTACCTTAATGCCTTATCTATGATCCCAGCTAGTCTACCCTTTGAGGCCTAGAAATATGGGGACTTACTTTTAAGGAAAGTTTTTGCATTTTACATAAAAGGATCCATGGGAGTGGAGTATTATATTACAGTACTCAAGGGAAAATGGGGTTGCTATTCTGATGATTTTGAAATGACTTTTATTCTAATAGTGTTTTTAAAATATCCTATTTTTTGCCTTATCAATAGGAAAAACTTGTATTAAATATTAATCACCCAAAATTAATAAGAGAAAGCACATTCTTATCCTTTGACTGTTTATTATAAGAACAAAGGTCTGGGGGTACCTCACCAGGCATAATTCTCAAATGTTACATATATATTTCTTGGAATTAGCATTGAGCTCAAAGACGATGACCAAGAACAATGTTGTGGCACAACCTTTTAACTCAATTATCTCCCTGGAAACACCAATGTCACAAGAGTCAAGTTCCATTTTCGCAGAAGTTGATTAAAGGGCATCTGCAGCAGTGGGATAAAGACTCAGCCACCTGCCTCTCATAGGTCAACTGTCATCTGCAACCAATAACTGTTGTACAGCTGTGTTTCTCTACTGAAGCAAGTAATCACAACCCCTACACATTTGGTTATACCAACTCTGAACATGGGAATTTCTGTTTGCCTATAGCAGCTTTCACATGGTGGATATACATCCCAGTGGATGTTGTCTTGCAACAGAAGCGAAGATAGTTCTGAATATGTGAATTCTGACACCCCAGGTTGCATAGATCCTGCTGACAACTTGGAGCCTTAAAAAAAAAAGCCAAACCATATCACCAAAATGCCTTCTGTCTTCTTGCACACCTCACTCCTATTTACTCAGTTTAAAGATGGACTGGTATTTTGAAGTCAGCAGTGATGGTGTTATTTCTTTAGAAATGCATTGTAGGAATGACACCTCAATAGATCAGCCCTTCAATGTTGTTGCAACAAGGGTGTGTTTACTTCAATTCATTTATTATGGTGAAGCCTGGCACATCCTCATGTGACCCAGTTGTTAAAGAGGCTAAGGGCCTGACTATGAGACTCTTATGCCACAAGGCTCTTTTCCAGGTGTGCTTCACTGATGAGGCAGACTCTGAGGAGACCAACTGGAACTTAGCAGTTAGTATATGCTCATATTTCTCTTACAAATGTGGTGATCTGCCTCCTGTGAGTCATTTGCCTTTTCCACTTCAGTTTTCTTATTGGCAAGATGAGGTAGTAGTTCTTTCTGTCCTTTAATTATATCTGCATCAGATGGCAAAAATAAGTTGATTGAATCACTTATGCTTTGGCACATTGAAAGATGTTGCTGGAATCACTGATAGATCAGAATAAATATTTATCCAGAAATGGTCTAATTTTTCACTGAGTAGTTAAGAGAATGATGGTGCCGAGTTATTATCTGGCTCAAGGCTGTTAGGAAGAAAGTTCCTCACAGATCTTTGAGCCCTGAGACTCTTTGTGCTATACTTGTATCTCATGGCATACTCTTTGAAAGCATATCATCTTACTGAAATGTTATTTTCCTTCTGCTTCACTTGTGTTTGGCATCATAAACCAACAACTGATATTCCAGTTTTCTTGGAATATGTTGTGAATCAGTTTTTGGATTTTATTCAGTTGTGTGTTTTTAAAAACAAAAGCACAGAATCTTGGAGCTGGCAAGGCCCAGTAGATGCCATCTGTATACAGAATGATCAATCATGGGTTGTTCATTAGAGGTCTTAGAGTCTGGTTCTTTATACTTCCTTTGCTGCCATTTGCATTTTGGATTATATATGGAAAGGCCTTTGCTGGTCCTTCACATTGAAGACTTACGAAGCTTTAAGAGTGTTCTTGAGATAATCAATTAAAAAGAACTTTGAAGAATATGAAGTCTGCCCTGGCAGGTTTGGCTCAATGTTTAGAGCATCAGCCAGTGGACCTTAGAGTCCTGGGTTCGATTCTCGGTCAAGGGCACATACCTAGGTTGCAGGTTCAATCCCCAGCCCGGGGTTGAGCAGGAGGCAACCAATTGATGTGTCTCTCTCACATCGATGTTTCTCTCTCTCTCTCCCTCCTTCCCACTCTATCTAAAAATCAATGGAAAAATATCCTCAGATGAGGATTAAAAAAATAATAATAATAAAGGAAAATATGGAGTTGGTGACATCCAAAAGGGCAGGGACTGGATCTGTCGCATTCATACGTATCTGTATACGCAGGGTCCAGCATGATGCTCGTTTCTGATTGAAAGTGCTGTGCACAATATAATATTCCTAATGCCTTCATTGATTTTAAAAGATGACCTAAAAACTCTAGCTTTGAAAATAAGATAGAATGTTATTTTGATGTATAATACAAATCGATATTTATGGGAGCTTATTTTGTTTAGATTTGGTTTAAAGGAAGGTTTTCCTGCTTACTGAAGAAATGTGTAATACAAGCTATCCTTAAAATAGGGTTTGATCAAATAGCAGAACACCAACACCCACAGGGAAAATTTGGCAGGCTCCAAAACCCACTCAGATAGCAAAAATGGTGAAACAAAGAAACAGATCCCAAATGAAAGAACAAGAGAACTCTACTGAAGATGAGATAAATGAAATGCAGTTAAGTAAATTATCAGAGGTAGAGTTCAGAGCCATGATCTTGAGGAAACTAAACAGCAATAGTAAGGACATCAGCACCATGAAAACCAACCAAGTGGAAATAAAGAATGACATAGCAGAAATAAAGAACACATTGGAAGGACTGACCAGCAGAGCAGAGGAAGCACAGGACAGGACCGGATCAGTGAATTAGAAGACAGAGTAGAAAAAATCAATCAATCAGAAAACCAAAAGAAAAAAACAATTGAAAAACAGGAAGATAGCTTAAGAGAACTGTGGGACAACTGGAAACGTAATAACATTCGAATCGTAGGAGTCCCCGAAGAAGAAGAAAATGAGCATGGGTTAGAGAATATATTTGAAGAAATAATGACAGAAAACTTTCCTAATTTGGTGAAGGAAGAAGGCATTCAAGTTCAAGAAGCTCAGAGAGCCACAAGTAAGAAGAACCCAAACAGACCCACACCAAGACACATAATAATTAAAATGCCAAAAATTAAAGACAAAGAGAGAATCCTAAAGGCAGCAAGAGATAAGCAACAGGTTACCTACAAAGGAACCCCTATAAGGCTATCAGCTGACTTCTCAACAAAAACACTACAGGCCAGAAGGGAATGGAATGAAGTAATCAAGGTCATGAAAAACAAGAATCTGAATCCAAGACTACTCTATCCAGCAAGGCTATCATTCAAAATAGGTCAAATAAAGAGCTTCCCAGACAAAAAAAACAAACAAACAAAAAAAAAAAGGCTAAGGAAATATATTAACACCAAACCAGCATTGCAAGAAATGTTAAAAGGACTGCTGTAATTAGTAGAAGAAATAGGAAGAAAAATATAACCACACTGAACAAAACTGGCAACAAATAAGTACATATCAATAATCACCTTAAATGTAAATGGATTGAATGCTCCGATAAAAAGACATGGAGTAGCTGACTGGATAAGAAAGCATGATTCACATATATGTTGTCTACAAGAGACCCACCTCACAACAAAAGACTCACATAGGTTGAAAGTAAAGGGATGGAAAAAAATCTTCCAAAAAAACGGAAAGGATAAAAAAGCTGGGGTAGCAATACTGATATCTGATAAATTAGATTTCAAATTGAAGACCATAACTAGAGACAAAGAAAGCCACTACATAATATTGAAAGGGTCTATCCAACAGGAAGATATAACCTTGGTAAATATATATGCACCCAATATAGGAGCACCAAAATATATTAAAAATCTTCTGGAGGACTTCAAAGGAGAAATCGACCATAATACAATTATAGCAGGAGACGTCAACACCCTGCTCACATCACTGGATGGATCATCTAGACAAAAAATTAACAAGGGAACAGAAATTCTAAATGAAGCACTAGATCAAATGGATTTAATAGATATATACAGAGAATTACATCCCAAAACTGCAGAATTCACATTCTACTCAAGTGCACACGGGACATTCTCAAAGATAGACCATATATTACAGCACAAACTAAGTCTCTACAAGTTCAAGAAGATTGAAATCATATCAAGCATCTTCTCAGATCACAATGGCATGGAACTAGAAATCAATTGCAACAAGAACATGCAAAGACATTTGAACACATGGAGGATAAATAGCATGTTACTGAACAATGAATGGGTTGCCATGGAGATCAAGGAAGAAATTAAAAACTTCCTGGAAACCAATGAAAATAAATACACGACAACACAAAATCTGTGGGATGCAGCGAAAGCAATTCTGAGAGGGAAGTTCATAGCACTACAGGCATACCTCAAAAAACAAGAAAAATTTCTAATTGACTGCCTAACATCACAACTTAAAGAACTAGAAAGTAAACAAAAAGAAAACCCTAGAGCAAGTAAAAGGAAGGAAATAGTAAAGATCAGAGCAGAAATAAACGCCATGGAGACCAAAAAAACAATTCAAAGGATCAATGAAACAAAGAGCTGGTTTTTTGAAAAGGTAAATAAGATTGATGGACCCTTAGCTGGACTCACCAATAAACAAAGAGAGAACCCAAATACACAAAATCAGAAATGAAAGAGAAGAAGTAACAACTGACACCACAGAAATACAAAGGATAGTTAACAAATACTATGAACATTTATATGGCAACAAATTCGACAATCTAAGCAAAATGGACACATTTCTAGAAAGACATAGTCTCCCAAAACTGAACTGGGAAGAGATAGAAAACTTGAACAGGCCAATAACAACGAAGGAAATTGAAGATGTAATCAAGACCCTCCCAGCGAACAAAAGCCCAGGCCCTGACGGCTTCATGGGGGAGTTTTACCGAACATTCAAAGAAGAACTAACACCCATTCTCCTCAAACTATTCAAAAAAATTCAAGAAGGAAGTCTTCTGAACTCGTTTTATGAAGCCAGAATAATTCTAATTCCAAAACCAGAAAAAGACACTACAAAGAAAGAAAACTGCAGGCCGATATCCCTGATAAACATAGATGCCAAAATCCTAAACAAAATACTAGCAAATGGGATCCAGCAATACATCAAAAAAATTATTCACCATTACTAAGTGGGATTCATCCCAGGGATGCAAGGCTGGTACAATATTCACAAATCAATAAATGTGATACATCACATAAACAAAATGAAAGATAAAAACCATATGATCATATCAACAGATGCTGAAAAAACATTTGACAAAATCCAGCACCCATTTCTGATAAAAACGCTCAGAAATTTGGGAATAGAGGGATCATATCTCAACATTATAAAGGCCATATATGAAAGATCTACAGTCAACATCATACTCAATGGACAAAAACTACAAACATTTCCCTTAAGAACAGGAACAAGACAAGGATGCCCACTTTCACCACTCTTATTTAACATAGTACTGGAAGTCTTAGCCACAGCAATAAGACATGAAGAAAAAATAAAAGGGATCCAAATTGGAAAGGAGGAAGTGAAACTGTCATTATTCGCAGATGACGTGATATTATACGTAGAAAACCCTAAAGACTCCATCAAAAATCTACTAGACTTAATAAATGAATTTGGCAAAGCAGGATGCAAAATTAACATCAAGAAATCCACGGCATTCTTATACACCAATGATGAACTCACAGAAAGAGAAACTAAAAAAAAACAATCCCATTTACCATTGCGGCAAAAAAATTAAGATACCTAGGAATAAACTTAACCAAAGAAGTAAAGGACCTATTTGCAGAAAACTACAGGACATTGAAAAAAGAAATAGAGGAAGATATAAAGAAGTGGAAGCACATACCTTGTTCATGGATTGGAAGAATTAACATCATTAAAATGTCCATACTACCCAAAGCAATCTACAGATTTAATGCAATCCCCATCAAAATACCAATGACATATTTCACAGAACTAGAACAAATACTTCAGAAGTTCATATGGAACCAAAAAGGACCCTGAATAGCTACAGCAATCTTGAAAAAGAAGGACAAAAGTAGGCGGGATCACAATACCGAACATCAGGTTATGCTACAAAGCTACTGTAATCAAAACAGCCTGATACTGGCACAAGAACAGGCACATAGATCAATGGAATAGAACAGAGAACCCAGAAATTGCCCCCAAAACATTATGCTCAATTAATATTCGACAAAGGTGGCAAGAGCATACAATGGAGTAAAGACAGCCTCTTTAATAAATGGTGTTGGGAAAATTAGACAGCTACATGCAAAAAAGTGAAACTAGACCATCAGCTTACACCATGCACAAGAATAAACTCAAAATGGATAAAAGACTTAAATGTGACTCATAAATCCATAAAAATCCTAGAAGAAAATGTAGGCAACAAAATTTCAGACATCATACGCAGCAGAATTTTCACTGATATATCACCTAAGGCAACAGAAACAAAGGAAGAAATGAACACATGGGACTACATCAAACTCAAAAGCTTCTTCACAGCAAAAGAAACAACCATCAAAGTGGAAAGGCAACCCACTGTATGGGAGAGCATAATTGTCAATGATATATCAGATAAGAGATTAATTTCCAACATATATAGAGTGCTCATACATCTCAACAAAAGGAAGACAAAGAGCCCAATTAAAAAATGGGCAAAGGAACTAAATAGACACCTCTCCACACAGGACATACATGTGGCCAAGAGACATATGAAGAAATGCTCAATATCACTAATCATCAGAGAGATGCAAATTAAAACAACAATGAGGTATCACCTCACACCTGTCAGAATAGCCGCCATCAACAAAGCATCAAACAACAAGTGTTGGCGAGGGTGTGGAGAAAAGGGGACTCTAGTACACTGCTGGTGGGAATGCAGACTGGTGCAGCCACTGTGGAAAACACTATGGTGTTACCTCAGAAAATTAAAAATTGAATTACCATTTGACCCAGTGATCCCACTCCTAGGAATATACCCTAAGAAGCCTGAAACACCAATCGGAAAGAATACATGTACCCCCATGTTCATAGCAGCGCTATTTACAATAGCTAAGATCTAGAAACAGCCCAAGTGTCCATCAGTAGACGAATGGATAAAAAAGCTGTGGTACATATACACAATGGAGTACTATGTAGCTGTAAGAAAGAAAGATCTCTTATCCTTTGAGACGACATGGGAGGACCTGGAAACTATTATCCTAAGCGAAACAAGCCAAGCAGAGAAAGACAAATATCATATGATCTCACTTATTTCTGGAATATAATGAACAGAACAGTCTAAGGAACAGGGTAGTCCCAGAGACGTAGAAGTAGGGTACAGACTGAGAATTGCCAGAAGAGGGGGTGGGGGAGGGGAGCGATGAACCACAGAACTTGTAGGCAGGTACTCATGACCAATGGACCTGGACAACAAAACTGGGGACGGAGCGAGGATGGAGGGGGAGGAGAGTGTCAATGGGGGATAAAGGAGAAACATCTGTAACAAAAGTAAATTAATAAAAAAAAAAATAGGGTTTGATTATTAATTTTTAGTTCCTGGAAGCATTGTCAGTCCTAACATGGGGTAATAATAGAACTCTGTGAACGTAAAATAGTGTAGTAAAAATGTATTACATTGCTTCTGTGAGAGCTTAAAATACGAATCATTTACCAATTTTTAAAAATAAGACTTAAAAACATGAGGAGTTAGGGAAAGAATTTCTGTATTTTAATATATTTTACAATTTTGAGATTGTGCTTGATAGCAGATACACATTTGAAAAGTTCTATGAATAAAATACAATATTATAATTAAAAATAATCCAGAAATCAGTTAAAGTACAGACACAGTAGATGATGTGCAAGGCAAGGTTTGATTTGTCTTTTTAGCAAATGAATTTTAGCTCTGTCTTCTCTTTAGCACTAGTTGTTTTGTTTTTACATTCATGACCAATGGGAATATTTTCAGGGGTTCTTAAACTGGGTATTTCAAAATATCATACAAAACAAAGTAATTTTCTTTGTAATCTAGACGAATTGCCCTTTCAGGTAAGTCAATCTTCTACCCTTAGTTGAATAGAAGATTTTTGGCTAACAAATAATGACTTTATTTGAAGTCTGATTTGTCAAATTTCCTGCCCCCTAGGACATGAGAAACCTGAGGTTCGCATTGAAACAAGAAGGCCACAGTAGAAGAGATATGTTTGAGATCCTCACGAGATACGCCTTTCCCCTGGCCCATAGTCTGGTAAATTCCAGGGTTCTCCTCAGTGTTGGAAGGTTCTTGGGTGTCTCTTCTTTCATATACTGACTGTGCTGCACTTCCCAGTGTGATGTGTATGCGAGGGTGTTTCTTAAAGATGATTGAACCATTCCCAGAGAGAGTGGGCCTCTCCTATGCTGCTCTGTTTGGGATGGCTTGCCCCAGGTGACTGCATTGTGGGCCTCGAGGTGGGTCAAATCCCAAGTGAGCCTGGGACTTGACTTGGAGCAGCTTGTGCTCTCCCACCCCCAAGCATGCTCTTGGATTTGGCTAGCCCATGAAGTTGTGAAGTGGAACATGGTGGCCTTAGTGCCACACTGTGAAGTCACATCCCAGGGGTTGATGCTCTTAATTTGGGAGCTAAGAAGAGATGTGTGTCAGGCTTTTATAGCACCAGTTATAAATGGGAACAAGTCCTCTGAGCCTAAATGCCATTTAAACAAACACACTTCTGAAATTCAGATACATTGTACAGATACTGCAGGCAGTTGCTGAATAAGGCAGGCTTTTTTTTTTTTAATTAAAAATTTTTAATGTGGACATAACTGCAGGTGTCCCCATATGGGGGTGACTGGATAAAGAAGGTGAAGGAATTAGCTAAAGAACATATATGCATATCCCATGGACATGGACAACAGTTTGGCGCAGGCTTTTTTCTTTTTTTTTTTTAAGGAATGACACTTTAAATGTCATTTGATAGCATTTAGTGTATACTTGGCAGGACAGACTTATGTGTGTGTTCACTTATAATCTGTGACTTTGTCTATAACATGATACAGGAGGTGTATACCTAGAACTTTTTCTTCCTATTCACCAAACTGAGTAATCTAACTTTGTTTTACCATGTGATTGAAATAAAGCTTTTCATGCATCTTTGCTCTTAAAACAATCTTTATATTCTGCCTTGGTCTTGCTGCCCTTTTTTTTTTTTTTTGTCATGCCTTGCTCGCATATTCTTACCCCTCTCCTCTTCTGCTTGATGCTAAACAAACTTTGAGGCAAATACATTCTAAGGGGTAAACAAGGAAATAATTCTTAAATATATATATGTGTGTATGAGATATGTTGTCGGCTAGGCTGAAGGTGATGAAAGACATCATTAAATAGAAGAGCTGCTTTGTAATGTAGCTTTTTCTTCCTATGGCTGTCTTTTAATTAATTTATTTGCAATAAATACCTCAGATTTTTTTCTAGTGAGAAAAAGGCTTCTCTCTTTACAAATTTCATCAGCAGTTGTTTCAGTCAAAGGAAATTTATGGTTGATAAAAAGGACAATTATACAAAGACTGCAGAGATCTAGAAGGATATGAAGTACTCATCATGAGTCATGTTTTGATTATAGATTCAAATGTAATGCTTAAAACAAATGCAGTGATATCATAGAGTTTAATACATTTTCAACCTTTTCTCAGTTTTTGATTAAATATGTGATTTAAAAGATATTTTAATATTAAATATTTTTAACTATTAGGATAAGAAGAGTTTTATGGGACCACATCTTTGAAATTATTATTAAAGTGAGAATGCAAATCTAATCCACGAAAATTCAGTTAGGGAAAGTTCTGTCTTGGGTTTTCCATATCTGCCCCTAAATTATCAAATTTAAAGAATGGCTCACATAAGTTTGAAGGAGCTGAGGCCCCAGTCCATCTACAAGATCTTGCTCCATCACCCATCCCCTTTTTTGGTCATCTTCTGCCTCTTTTAGGGTTTACTCCCCTAAAAATGTCAAGTATTGGGCCAACTTTCTCTTAAATTACTGTTCCATCTCTCACTTCAATTTAATGTTCTGGAAAGAATAGTCTGTTCTTATCTCCAGTTCATTCCTCCAACCCATTCTAGTGTCCAGATTTATTGGAAGTACCTTCTTGGAACTCATGACCTTTTACTGGCCAAATCTAGTGCCTCTCTCCAATCATAAATGAGTTCGCTCTTCCCCAGGCATTCAACCATTTTGACCACCATCTTGCAAGTCTTGTTTTTTGTGTTTCTGTACCATCTTGACCATTCCTTCCCAGTCCCCTCTGCTTTCTTTCCCTTAAATGTAAAAATTTCATCAGTGGTCCCCTGTCAGCCCGCTTCTCCTATTACTTTATTTGCCTTAATGGCTTCATTTAGTCCCATAGCTTAAGCTGCCATTGCTGTGTGAGTGATTTCTAAATGTAGCCTCCCTGACATTGGCCTTGAATGAATCTAACAAGCCTAACTCTCAAGCATCTTCCTCTGGAAGTCCATGAGGATCACAAGCTCATCATCTCCCTAAACTCTTTACAGTTCACTAGACCCACTCTTCACATACATATCCCTCAGTTTATATCATCCTCAGTTGTTCACGTTCAAGAACTTGAAGTCCACTTCCTTATTCTTCCCCTGCCTTGCCTCTCATAGCCACATCAGTTACAAATCCTATAGGTTCTATTTATTAGAAACTCTCCAATATATATTTTTTTCCATTTATACTTGTACTTTCTAATTTAAGCCATGCTTCCCAACTGGTTTCCCTTCTTTCAGTTTCCTTTCCTTTCAGTTTATCCTACACAATACTGCCAGTTTTCATCATGTCACTCTGTGTCCCACTCCCCACAAAAAAAATTCTCAGTGACTTCCCATGGCTTATACCCTACACTCCAACCACACAGGACCACCCTATTCTCCTCTGGTATACACAGAACTTTCTCAACTTGGAGCCTTTGGTTTTCCTGAACCCTTTACCTGCAGTCCTCTTGTCTCTTTAAAGCCCATCCTCCACCACCTTGCTCAATCCTAGGTCCTTTTTCCATGTTATGTGCATTCCCTTGATGGGAGTTCATCTCACCTCACACTTGCTAGACTTGACAGGTCCTTCTATCAGAGCACTTGTCTCAGTTTGCCTTATGTAATAATTATGTAGTAATTGCCCATCCTCCCTGCTATACTGTGAGCTTATCAAGACAAGGATCAGTCTTTTTTATATCTCTCTAAACTCAACATAATGACTTCTGCATGGGAGTGGTATAATGATGGCTTTTTTATTGATCTTGGGTTTAGTAGAAAATGAAGGGGAAATCCATTATAGGGAAACAAATGGGATGGATTTCTGGATATTGCTGTCATTGGAGTGGTCCACAGAGGGTTGATTTATCGAGTGTATAATACTTTGCCTTTTTTTTTTTTAATCTGTGCTAGGAATCCCTACTTCTTCCTTTAGGAAGTCAATAAAGTGACAAACTGGAGAAAAAAAAAAGTGAACTGAATTGTTCATTCAAAGTTTTGGAAAATTAAATTCTCTAAGTTTTAACCACTAAAAGTCATCTTTAAAAAAGTTAAACTAAACACCAAAACAATACAAGACACAGATTAAAACAGACTAGCTACTGACATGGCTTTTGGAATATCAGTCCCTGCTATTCAAGTCAACATGTGGAACTGTTTCATAAATTGAGTTCATTTCAAAATAGTGTTTTGAGTGGTGTTGAGGAGCAATGATGACAGGTGAGGAATACTACAGAATGAATGATACTTATTCCCATTCAGGGATTTGACAGAAGTGATCTGACAAGCATGTATGGCCCCAATATAGTGTACATTCAACGCTATAAGATAAATGCAGAGGAAATCCATTGAGAAGTCTCAGGAAAAAGACAGCACATCCAACTCAGATTGAAAAAGCCTGCATGGAATCAATAGTCATTTGGGTTGGGCCTTGAAGGATGGTTATCATTTTCAGTGGGCAAGGATGGTGGAGGAAGTGAAATTTCAAGCAGAGGCAAGACTCTGACCCTTGACATAACGGAGGGAAAGCTGGAAGCATTGCAAAGTGTTTATGAGGGTAGCCAGTGATGTTTGGCCAGAGTGTGGGGAAGAGGGGGAGATCTAGGGTCATCCAATGGAAGTCCTTGGTAGGGTAAGGAGTTTGTACTTTGGGAAGTAGCGGAGACCTCTGAAAGTTTTCAGATAAATGATAGGACTGAATACAATGTCATGAAGGATAGATAGGAGAAGAAGGCTCCTGAAGCCAGGAAGGGTAGTCAGAGGGCCTGGCAAGAGGTCCAGAACTAGTGGTCTGAAGACCACATGCAGACTGAAAAGTAGGGTGTGTGTGTGTGTGTGTGTGTGTGTGTATGTGTGTATGTGTGTTCAGTGTTGCTTCTCATTTCATTTCCCATCTGAAAATTAGCTATTTGCTTTTATCTGTACCACACTCTGCAGGTTCTTCTCTTATCTCTAACCATTCTCATTCACTTTGCTGGCTTCTTTCCCACCTTCACTCCCTACAAACTACAGAGGACCAAAAAGAGAAGTTTAAGAAGATGATCTTGGGTGTGAGATACTGTGGAGGGTCAAGGAGAGGGGAGGATCAGGAAAACTCCTTTAGATTTGATGATTACAAGCTCTCTGGAAACCGGACCCCTTAAATGAACTGCTTGAGGTTGGGACCTTTTTCCCTTTGTATCACCAGTGCCTAGTACAATGCCTGGCATACATTTGTTGAACTTTTTTTAATTCAGGAAAATGATCTGAGTGGAGGTGACAGAAACCAGTTTGTAGGGGTTTAAAGAGAGAGTAGATGGTGTTTTTAAAAAAGTAATGGTAGCAGCCAAGTTGAGGGAAGAAGTGTTTTCCTTAGAGTCTGAGAGAGGTGAATGGATATATTGTGGGCACATCTTTTCAAGGCAAGAGAGAGAAGGGATCCTTTCTTGAGCAGGATTCTGGGGAAGGCGGAGGGGGATGGGATTAAGCCCAGTTTGTAGGGAAGTTTTGGAAAGAAGGGACAATTACTCCTCTGAGACAGGAAGGAAAGAAAAGTTTCCAAACTGCCACAGTGGAGAATGCAAGAGTGTGCCAAAAAGGGATTTCCTGGAAGCATAATCTAAGCCTGATTGCATTGAACAATACAAAAAGCCCTGCTTGAAAAAATATAACTTTGTTAATATTATTGAAACTCTTCAATCAGCTGCACATTATCTCAGTGACTTTTATTGGCATTTCAAGCCAGAAGTAAACTCGCTATTGTACCCATGCATGCAGTAGTATCTGGAGACCAAGAGAGGTGGGTTCCAAATCCAGCCGTGAGGTGAATAGTGTATGAATGGGCTTTTTACTTTCAGACCACTCCTTTGGCTCTCTCTTGTCTCCTGCCCCATTAATATTTTTACCACTAAGTGTGTTTATGTTGAGATTTAAACTATGAATTTAACTTGAGCAGCTTTAGCCACACAGAGTTGACCCCAAACCATTAACTTGATTGTTTTTATATTATGTCAATCCAGTAAGACTTGAAAATTGTTTAGATAATATTTTCTATTGCAGCTAAAGAATTTATTTTCTTTTATTTTGGCTTTGCTTTTCAAGATGCATTGTAGCTCACTACTAGTTCTGGATAAATGATACATTTTTATGATAAAAAATGTGGCAACGCTTCTGATAAGATGGTAATTTTTTTTAAATGGCAGGAGCAGAAATTGAGTATGTAGGAACAGAGCCTGACAGCACTACAAAAAAAGAAAGAGTTTGATTATTGGGGTGTTTGTGTTCAATGCCAAAGTTCCTCCTTTATTGATTTATTGTTTGCTCATTTTTCATTCAGATGTCATAGTCCAAGATAATATAAATTTTGGATGAGAGTTTTTTAAAAACTGTGAATCCCAGCCTATTATTAAATTATGAAGTCAATTTACTGGATTGCAACCAGAATTTTTAAATGGAATAGGAGAGAAAATATTAAGAGCATAACACATAATATGAATAAATATGGTTTCTTGAAACATTACTGTCAGTTATCTGTGTATGTATGTCTGGGTCATGGTGTAAAGTGTATGGCTCTCTGTTAATCACGTTCAAGAAATTTTGAAAAACAATTTTACATAATAGTAGAGTGTGTAGAATAAAATGTGCTTTAAGTTAATTTAGGCATTAATACAGTCACTTATTAAATCGATCTTTACAGCTATTGGCATGCATGAAATTTCTTGAATTTTGTCTAAGTGAAGGGCTTCAGTTTCTGACTGAACTCATGGGACAGAGACTCACATAAAGGAAGTATAGGGTTAGAAGAAATGGAGCCTGAGACCCAGGCACCAGGCTCTCAGCAGCCACTGATGAGGGAGGCCCAGTGAGACGACCTGTCAGCAGAGCCCTTTTGGTGTGTGGTTCTGAACACATGCCATGGAGTCCAGCCACCTGTGTCTAAATCTGGCTCAATCACTTACCTTCTTGGTGATTTTGAAAGTCACATAATATTTATGTGCTTCAGGGTTCTCATCTATAATGGGGATAATAACAGTCTCAACCCTATACGTTTTTTCTGAAGATTAAATGCAAAGTGCTTACAACAGTGCCTGGCACTCAGTAAGTGTCCAGTAAATATCAGCTGTTCTGTAATTAGCACACATTTTCCCAGAGGGTGCAAAAAATAAAGGGTGATTACCCCAACACACATTTTTAAAATATTTTTAATTGGTTTATAGAGAGAGGGGAAGGGAGAGGAAGAAAGAGAGAAACATCAATGTGAGAGCCAAACATCGAATAGCTGCCTCCTACATGCCCCTCACCAGGGATCGAGCCTGCAACCTAGACATGTGCTCTGGCGGGGAACTGAACCAGCAACCTTTCAGTGCACAGAAGGACACCCAACCAACTGAGCCACACCGGCCAGGGCCCCAACACACTTTTTTTTCAAGAATATTAATAAAGTAATTGGAATCTTATGTGAGACACATTAAGCCCTTTAAAGCAAAGATACTATACAGCTAAAGGTCAGTTTTTTTTAATTAATTAATTATTTTTTAAATTAATTTATTTTTCATATAGATGTTTCTCATTTTTCCTCCATTGACACCCACCTCCTGATCCCACCCTACCCTCCAGCATTGTTGTCTATGTCCATTGGTTATGCATAGACACATATAAGTTCTTTGGTTTATCTCTTACCTCCCCCCTGCATCCCACTTCTGAGGTTTGGCAGTCTGTACCCCATTTCCATGTCTCTGGGTCTATTTTCTTCACCAGCTTATTTTGTTCATTATATTCCACAAATAAGTGAGATCATGTGATATTTATCTTTCTCTGATTGGCTTATTTCGCTTAGCATGATACTCTCCAGGTCCCTCCATGACGTCTCAAAGGATAAGCAATCATTCTTTCTTACAGCTGCATAGTATTCCATTATGTATATGGATCACAGCTTTTTTTTTTTTTTTTTTAATCCTCACCTGAGGACATTTTTTCATTTTTTGTCCAGATAGAGTGGGAGGGGGAGAGAGGAAGAGAGAGAGAGAGAGAGAAACATCGACGTGAAAGGGACACATCGAGTGGCTGCCACCCACACGACCAACCAGGGCCTGGGACAAACCGCAACTGAAGTACATGCCCTTAGCGGGAACTGAACCTGGGTCTCTCTGGACTGCAGGCCAACGCTCTAACCGCTGAGCCAAACCGGCCAGGGCCACAGCTTTTTTTTTTTTAATTTGTTTTCTTTATTGATTTTTAGAGAGAGGGAGAGAGAGAGAGAGAGAAACATTGATGAAAGAAAATATCAACTGTCCACCTCCTGCATGCCCCCCACTGGGAATCGAATTGGCAACCTCTTGGTGCATGGGTCATCACTCAAGCACTGAGCAACACCTTCCGGGCTGTCACAGCTTTTTTATTCACTCATCTATTGATGGACACTTGGGCTGTTTCCAGATCTTAGCAATTGTAAATAGTGCTGCTATGAACATAGGGGCACATATATTCTTTCTGATTGGTGTTTCAGGTTTCTTAGAAGAGGGATCAGTGGGTCAAATGGCAGATCAATTTTTAAACACCATATTGTTTTCCATAGTGGCTGCACCAGTCTACATTCCCACCAGCAGTGTACTAGAGTCCCCTTTTCTCCACACCCTCGCCAGCACTTGTTCTTTGATGATTTGTTGATAGCAGCCATTCTGATAGGTGTGAGGTAATAACCTCATAGTTGTTTTAATTTGCATCTTTCTGATGATTAGTGACGTCGAGCATTTTTTCATATGTCTCTTGGCCATTAGTATGTCCTGTTTGGGGAGGTATCTATTTAGATCCTCTGCTCATTTTTTAATTGGGTGGTTTGTCTTCCTTTTGTTGAATTGTATGAGCACTCTATATATTTTGGATATTAACCCCTTATCTGATGTATTGTTGGCAATCATGCTTTCCCATATACTGAGTTCCCTTTCCATTTTGATGCTTGTTTCTTTTGATATACAGAAGCTTTTGAGTTTGATGTAGTCCCATGTGTTCATTTTTTCCTTTGTTTCTGTTGCCTTAGGTGATGTATCAGTGAAAATTGTGCTGCATATGATGTCTGAAATTTTGTTGCCTACATTTTCTTCTAGGATTTTTATGGATTCATGAGTCACGTTTAAATCTTTTATCCCTTTTGAGTTTATTCTTGTGTATGGTGTAAGTTGGTGGTCGAGCTTCATTTTCTTTCATGAAACTGTCCAATTTTCCCAACACCATTTATTAAAGAGACTGTCTTTAGTTCATTGTATGCTCTTGCCACCTTTGTCAAATATTAATTGAGCATATATCTTAGATCAATTTCTGGGTTCTCTGTTCTGTTCCATTGATCTATATGCCTGTTCTTGTGCCAATACCAGGCTGTTTCTTTTTTTTTTTTTTTTTTTTTAGACATTTTTAGTTTTTTTTAGTTTTTTTTTTTTCCTTTATTGATTTTTAGAGAGAGAGGAAGGGAGAGGGAGAGAGAGATAGAAACATCGATGAGAGAGAACACCAATTGGCTGCCTCCCGCAAGCCCCTAGTTGGGGATTGGGCCCACAGCCAGGCATGTGCCTGACCAGAAATCGAATTGGCAACCTCTTGGTGAATGGGTCAATGCTCAATCACTGAGCCAGTGGCTTTGTAGTATAACCTGATATCCGGTATTGTGATCCCTCCTACTTTGTTCTTTTTCAAGATTGCTGTGGCTATTCGGGGTCTTTTTTGGTTCCATATAAACTTTTGGAGTATTTGTTCTAGTTCTGTGAAATATGTCGTTTATATTTTATTGGGGATTGCATTGAATCTATAGATTGCTTTGGGTAATATGGACATTTTAATGATGTTAATTCTTCCAATCCATGAACAAGGTATATGTTTCCACTTTTTCATATCTTCTTCTATTTCTTTTTTCAATGTCCTGTACTATTCTGAGAACAGCTCCTTTACTTCTTTGGTTAAGTTTAGTTTCTCTTTCTGTGAGTTCATTATTGGTGTATAAGGATGCCATAGATTTCTTGATGTTAATTTTGTATCCTGCTATGTTGCCAAATTCATTTATTAAATCTAGTACATTTTTAATGGAGTCTTTAGGGTTTTCTATGTATAGTAGCATGTCATCTACAAATAATGACAGTTTCAATTCCTCCTTTCCAATTTGGATCCCTTTCATTTTTTCTTCATGTCTAATTGCTGTGGCTAAGACTTCTAGTACTATGTTAAATAAGAGTGGCAAAAGCAGGCATCCCTGTCTTGTTCCTGTTCTTAAGGGAAATGCTTTTAGTTTTTGCCCATTGAGCATGATGTTGGAGTAGATTTTTCATATATGGACTTTATTCTGTTGAGATATGGTCCCTTTATCCCACATTGCTGAGTGTTTTTATCAGAAAATGGGTGCTATATTTTGTTGAATGTTTTTTTCAGCATCTACAGATGTGATCATATGGTTTTTAGCTTTCATTTTGTTTATGTGGTGTATCACATTTATTGATTTGCAAATATTGTACCAGACTTGCATCCTTGGGATGAATCCCACTTGGTCATGGTGAATAATTTTTTTAATGTATTGCTGGATCTGATTTGCTAATATTTGTTAAGAATTTTGGCATCTATGTTCATCGGGGATATTGACCTGTAGTTTTATTTCTTTGTAGTGTCTTTATCTGATTTTGGAATTAGAATTGTGCTGGCCTCAAAATAGTTTGGAAGTCTTCCTTCTTGAATTTTTTGGAATAGTTTGAGGAGAATGGGTGTTAGTTCTTCTTTGAATGTTCGGTAAAACTCCCCTGTGAAGCCGTCTGGGCCTGGGCTTTTGTTTGCTGAGAGTTTCTTGATTACATCTTCGATTTTCTTCATTGTTATTGGTCTGTTCAAGTTTTCTATCTCTTCCTGGTTCAGTTTTGGGAGACTATGTGTTTCTAGAAATTTGTCCATTTCGCTTCGATCGTCCAATTTGTTGCCGTATAATTGTTCATAGTATTTGTTAATGTTCCTTTGTATTTCTGTGGTGTCAGTTGTTACTTCTCCTCTTTCCTTTCTGATTTTGTGTATTTGGGTTCTCTCTCTTTGTTTCTTGGTGAGTCTAGTTAAGGGTCCATCAATCTTGTTTATCTTTTCAAACAACCAGCTCTTTGTTTCATTGATCCTTTGAATTGTTTTTTTGGTCTCCATGTCGTTTATTTCTGCTCTGATCTTTACTATTTCCTTCCTTCTACTTGCTCTAGGGTTTTCTTTTTGTTTGCTTTCTAGTTCTTTAAGTTGTGAGGTTAGGTAGTCAATTAGAAATTTTTCTTATTTCTTGATGTGGGCCTGTAGTGCTATGAACTTCACTCTCAAAACTGCTTTCGCTGCATCTCATAGATTTTGTGTTGTGTGTTCATTTTTATTGGTTTCCAAGAAGTTTTTAATTTCTTCCTTGATCTCCTTGGTAACCCATTCATTGTTTAATAACATGCTATTTAGCTTCCATGTTTTCAAATGTCTTTGCATGTTCTTATTGCAATTGATTTCTTGTTTCATGCCTTTGTGATCCAAGAAGAGTCTTGATATGATTTCAATCTTCTAGAACTTATAGAGACTTAGTTTGTGTCCTAACATGTGGTCTGTCTTTGAGAATATCCCATGTGCACTTGAGAAGAATGTGAATTCTGTACTTTGGGGGTGTAATCCTCTGTAGATATCTATTAAATCCATTTGATCTAGTGCATCATTCAGAGTCTGTTTCCTTGTTAACTTTTTGTCTAGAAGATCTATCCAGTGATGTCATCAGGGGGTTGAAGTCCCCTCCTATGATTGTGTTGCTGTTGATTTCTACTTTGAAGTCCTCCAGAAGTTTTTTAATGTATTTTGGTCCTCCTATGCTGGATGCATATATATTTACCAAGGTTATATCCTCCTGTTGGCTAGATACTTTCAATATTATGTAGTGGCCTTCTTTGTCTCTAGTTATGGCCTTCATTTTGAAGTCTATTTTATTGGATATGAGTATTGCTACCCCAGCTCTTTTTTCCTTTCCGTTTGCTTGGAAGAATTTTTTCCATCCCTTCACTTTCAACCTATGTGAGTCTTTTGTTGTGAGGTGGGTCTCTTGTAAACAACATATGTATGGGTCATGCTTTATTATCCAATCAGCTACTCTGTGTCTTTTGATCAAAGATTTTTATCCATTTAAGTTTAAGGTTATTATTTATATGTATTTATTTATTACCATTTTTATTTATTCTAGTTATATTTCTCTTCCTATTTCTTCTGCTTATTACTACAGTCCTTTTAACATTTCTTGCAGTGCTGGTTTGGTGCTAATATATTCCCTTAGCCTTTTTTCTTTTTTGTGTGGGAAGCTGTTTATTTCACCTTGTATTTTGAATGATAACCTTGCTGGATAAAGTAGTTTTGGATTCAGATCCTTGTTTTCCATTGCCTTGATTACTTCATGCCATTCCCTTCTGGCCTGTAATGTTTCTGTTGAGAAATCAGCTGATAACCTTATGGGGGTTCCTTTGTAGGTAACCTGTTGCTTATCTCTTGCTGCCTTTGGGATTCTCTCTTTGTATTTTGTTTTTGGCATTTTAATTATTATGTGTCTTGGTGTGGGCCTGTTTGGGTTCTTCTTACTTGGGGTTCTATGTGCTTCTTGAACTTGTATTCCTTTTTCCTTCTCCAAGTTAGGGAAATTTTCTGTCACTCTTTCTTTAAATACATTCTCTAACTCTTCTTCATTTTCTTCTTCTTCTGGAACTCCTATGATGTGGGTGTTGTTATGTTTCATGTTTTCCCACTGTTCTCTTAAGTTGTGTTCCTTTTTTTTAAATGTTTTTTTCTTTTTAGTTCTCTGATTGGGTGATTTTTTCTACCCTATCTTCTGATTCACTGATCTGATCCTTGGCTTCCTCTACTGTGCTTGTTATTCCCTCCAATGTGTTCTTTATTTCTTCTATGTCAATCTTTATTTCCAATTAGTTGGTTTTAAATGTTTCTATATCTTTACTCATGCTATTGAGCTTTCATGATTATTACTCTGAACTCTACCTGTGAAATCTTGCTTAATTCCATTTCGTTTATCTCTTCTTCTGTAGAATTCTCTTGTTCTTTTTTGGGGATTTGTTTCTTTGTTTCACCATATTGGCTGTCTCAGTGGGTTTTGGAGCCTGCCAAATTTTCCCTGTTGGTGTCGGTGTTCCATTGGTTGTGGCTCCCTCTACTGGGTTTGGATTTGTGGGAGGACCCACATTAAACACCACTGTCAAGTCTTACTTTCCTTTGTGAATTTGCAAGCCATGGAAAGGTTCAGTTATCCTCTAGCTTTTGCTGGAGGCTATTAATCTTAGTTACTTGAGGAGCCAAGATTTGTAGCCCAAAGCTGAATGAAAAATCCCTCAGCTGTAAGAGGATTTCCTGAGGTTGGGACACTTGCTTGCTGTTAATGACCCTGAATTTGCATTTCTTTGGCCTGGCTTGGTGGTGTTGAATTCCCGAGGGAGGGGCCATTGCTTCTCCCTGGGGCTCTGGAAAGGAGCTCTTTGAGTAAAATGGTCACTGTCCTATGAGGGAGTGATTAGCACAAAACTCCCAGTATCCTCCCCTCCAGCTCTCTCCTGGGCCAGGAGCCCCAGACTCTCTCCACACAGTTCCAGTCTAGTCTGCCCTCCCTCTGCCAGAGCCCATGGTGAGTAGCTATAGCTTAGGTAGTGCTTTTTAAAACCCTCGTTTTCTCAGCAGGAACCACTCACAGATAATATAGCCCTCTGCTGCTTTCCATGGGCTCTCAGCCAGCCCTTTTGTGCCGCATTTCCTACCAGGCTCTGTTTGGCGTCCTCTTTCTGTCCCTGGTTATACGGGTTCTCTCCAGCTGCTTTTCAGTGTTTTTTCTAGATGTCTTGTCTATTTTACTTGTAATTCCAGTTTGGTCCTGGGAGACAGCCTGTGTAGCTTCCATTCACTCTGCCACCATTTTTTTTCTCCTGGTCAATATTTTTATTAACACTTACTATATCTGGCAATTCTTCCTCCCCGGTTTAGCTCAGGTTTTAACTTCTAAGCTGTTGGGATGGTGCTTTAACTCATTTTCCTAACTTGGTTTCGTCTTTCCTCCAATCTGCCCCACAAGTGCCTTCTGTCAGATTAATCTCCCTGAGATGCAGCTCTAATGGTCTCATTCCCTTGCCCCCAAAACATCATTGGTTCCTGCCTCTCTGTCAGTGTAAATGCAAACATCTTTCTCCTCCACAGTGTGGCCCTACCTCTCAACTGTCTCTATTTTTTCTACCCCTCGTATACTCTGGTGAAGAGAACGGGATATTTGCTGATGGCCACGTAGTCTTTGTGTCTGGCTCCCATTTGTGCCTTTTTGTCATCATTGTTATTATGTCCAAAGTTATTTTATCCTTCCAGGGTAGCACAAATGCCATAAATGTCACTCCAGGCATATCTGTCCAAGAAGTAAACTTGGTTCTTTCTCTCTTCTCTTCTGTGGAGCCCCATAGTGCTTTACTATGCCGCTCATAGCATTTACCACTTTCCTCCTTACATGATCAGTAGTTGTTCCTTCCTTGTTTCTCTCCTTAGGAGAATTTCTTACCTGTAAAGACAGCGGCTCTTCAATAGCTAGTGGCTGTGTCTTACTCATCATTTTTTCCAGTGATACCTTATTTATAGTAGGCCCTTGGTGTTTGTTGAGTGAATATACCAATGTCAGTAGTGTGAATGAATGGGAACCAGCAGCAACCAGGTTATCAATAAGAATATTCTGCTATCTAGAAAGGACATTTATTCAATAAGCATTTACTTAAATTTGTTTTTTAATAACTAATGTGTGCCCGTGATTGAAATTTTAGTAAGTATAAACAAGTATTGTTACAGACTGAATGTTTGTGTCCCTGACTCCAAAATCATATGTTGATTCCCTAATCCTCAATGTGATGATATTTGGAGTTGGGAGTTTGGGGAGGTGATTAGGTTCAGATGAGGTCATGGGGTGGAGCCCCATGATGGTATTAGTGCCCTTAATAAGAGGAGGAAGTGCCCTTACCGAAGAGCTCACTCTCAACCATGTGAGGTATAGCAAGAAGGTTGACCTCTATAAACCAGGAAGCAGGCCCTCACCAGAACAATACCATGCTGGCACTCTGACCTTGAAGTTCCAGCCTCCAGAACTGTGAGAAATAAATGTGTGTTGTTTTAAGCCACCCAGTCTGTGGTGTGTGTGTGTGTGTGTGTGTGTGTGTGTGTGTGTGTGTGTGTATATATATATATATATATATATATATATATAATATAATATATATATATATATTTTTAGAGGTATTCCAGTAAAACTTTATTTACAAAACAGCAGTAAAGTCTGATGTTGTAGCCATAGTTTGCTGAGGATCCTTGCTCTACACTGGTGCTAGCAATCCTTCTTCAGTCTGTGGTATCTTGTTGTAAAAGCCTGAACTAAGACAAGTATACAGTAAATAATATCTCCCTTCCTCCCAGCACCCTTCAGCCACCCCATTCCCCTCCTCACACACAGTTGATGTTTTCAGCTTATTACTATCCACCTAGTGGTAGTTTAGACGTGTATAGGCAGCTTAGCATTTATATATGCTTTTCCAACTCATCAATAGCTAGTGCCTAATGAATGGGCTTCACTCTATTTATGAAGCACAGTATTCTGTTGACTGTCCTCTACTTTATCTCTTCAATCCTCTATTAATGGATATTGAGATTATTTCCAGTCATTTGCTGTTCTGTAGACTACTACAGTAGATAACCTTGCATATACATCATTTTGTATGGGTTTATATGTATCATAGGCTAAATTCTTAGAAGTAGAATTACTAATATTGCCAAATTCCCCTTTATGAAGGTGTACTGGCTTTCACTCCCACATGCAGCATGTTAGAGTACCTGTTTCCAGACATTCTTTCCAACTGTGTTAATTTCCTATAGCTGCTATAACAAATTACCACAAACTTAGTGGCTTATAATAAGTCTAGCCCGGCCAGTGTGGCTCAGTGGATTGATTCCCGGTCAGGGCACATGCCTGGGTTGCGGGCTCAATCCCCAGTAGGGGGTGTGCAGGAGACAGCCGATCAATGTTTCTCTCTCATTGATATTTCTATCTCTCTCTTCCCCTTCCTCTCTCTCTCTAAAAAAAAAAAAAGTCAATAAAAACATATTTAAAAAACAAAACATAAAAAAACCACGAGTCTATCATCTTATGGTTCTGGAGGTCAGAAGTCCAAAATGAGTTTCTTTGGGCTAAAATCAAGGTGTCAGCAGGGCTACGTTCCTTTTGGAGGCTCTAGGGGAGAATCCATTCCTGGCATTTTCCACCTTCTAGAGGCAACCACATCCCTTGACTTGTGGCCTCTTCCTCCATCTTCATAGCTAGCAACAGTGGGTCAAGTCCTTTGAATCACTCTGACTTTGCTCCCATCATCACATCTTCTTCTCTGATTCTGACTTTTCTGCCCCCTCTTCCTACTTCTAAGGACCTTTATGATTACATTAGGCATACCTAGGAAATCCAGGATAATCTTCCTATCTTAAGGTCATCTGATTAGCAATCTTAATGCTATCTACAACCTTAATTCCTCTGCTGTGTATGGTATTATAACTCAGATCCCAGGGATTAGGATAGTGACATCTTTCGGGGAGCCATTATTCTGCCTACCACATGAACCCAGTATGCTTTCTAATTTTTTTTTATCTTTGCTACTCTAATAGGTTAAGATGTAGATTTGTAATTTTCTTTTGTATTTATTTTATTTGAGTGAAATTTAATATCTTTTGGGTTGAGCTATTTGTATTTCTATTTCTGGATTCTCTATATCTTCTGCCCATTTTTCTTTTGGGATTTTGGTCTTTGTTAATAGTAGGAACTCTTTATGTAATAGCTATACTGACTTATGTGGGTTGCAAATACTTTTCCCATATACCTTTTGACTTTTCTTATGATGGCTTTTGCTATGAAGAATTTTTAAAAATACTTTTGGGAGAATATATCTTTTTTGTGTGTGTGTGATGGACGTTCCTAAGACCACCCCGTTTTGAGGATTCACTAAAACTCACAGAACTCAGTACATAGTTATACTCACAAGTGTGATTTATTGTAGCAAAAGAAAAAGTCATGTGGGGTGAAGTCTGAGGGGAGGGAACCAGGCATGAGCTTCCAGAGTCCTCTCCCAGTAGAGTCTCACAGGATACACTTAATTCCCCCAGCAACAAGTTGTGACAATACTCAGTACCCAGGGTTTTTATTGGGGGCTGTTCACATAGGTACCCTTTGCCTAGCCTGTGCCAAAATTCCAGACTCCCAAAAGGAAAGCAAGGGTTCAGCATAAAATACTCAGGCACCATAAACTACTCTTAGCAGTAAGGGAATGGTGAGAACTCTACCAAAACCCAAGTTTCCAGATGCCAGCTAAGGGTTGACCATGTAAGCAGGCCTTTTTAAGAAGAACAGTCTCAGACTTGCTAGGTTAACTCTTGTCTGCACACTTTTCTTCTATAAGCTTCTGGGTTTTACATGCAAGTTAGGAAAATCTTCCTCACTCAGAGTTATCAAATAATTATCCCACATTCCTCTAATACTTTCGTTTATTTAAAATTTAAATATTTGCCCTGGCCGGTTTGGCTCAGTGGTTGGAGTGTTGGCCTGTGGACCAGAGAGCCCCAGGTTCGGTTCCCGCTAGGGGCACGTACCAAAAATAAATAAATAAATAAATATATGATCAACTTGGAATTTACTTGAGGTTATCATGTAAGATATGAATCGAACTGTTTTGTTGTGATATCATTTATTGACTAATCCACTGATTTGAAATACCACCTTTGTCACACACTAAATTCCTCTACATATTTGGGTAGGCTGATACACACTCCATGTCCCCAAGGAGCACAGTTTTCCTAGGTGATGTGGACAGACAGATGCATGATATAGGTACACATGCACAGGATGTCAGAGGAGCAGAAAGTAAGATTGGTGTTGAGGAAGGCTATAACTAGAGGAGGCAAATCCTGAAAGATGAATAGGAGCATTGGCCAGGCAGAAATGGACATAGCAAATTGCAGAAACAGTATGTGCAAATGCTGGATCTGCATATAGGTTGGTGTCTGGGGTTGGTGTACATGTAGGTGTAGCAGAAAAAGGTGATACTGGAGTGAAAGCTGGGCCAGAGCTTGCAGAACCTAACATGCCCCACCAAGAAGTTTTGACTTTTATATGAAGATGTGGGGAGCCATTTCCATGTTTTAAGTAGGAAAGTGATATGATTTGATTTCTATTTCAAAAACATTGCTTCGGCTGCAGCATGCAACGTAGATAGAACAGGGCAGGAGAATATTTCTGGAGATGAGTGTTAGTCACCTAAGTGTGTGATGATCAGGACTTGAAATGGGGCAATGGAGAGGGACAGAAAAGAATAGACTTGATAAAGATCTAGAAGGTAAGATCAGTAGATTCAGTAATCAGTAGATTACCTTCAAGATTTGTTGATTGAATATAGTTATGAAGGGGATGGGATGACAGAGAGGGAAGAATCCAGACTGAACAACCAGGTTGATGGGATCAGTGGTTGAGATGGGGAATATGGAAGGGGAATGAGGAAGAAGTGGTGAGTTCCATTGTGGATATGCTGTCACAAAAATCTAGGGGACAACTAGGTATAGATATAGATATCTAGGAGGCAGGTGGCTACAAAGATATGGAGCTATGCATGGGGAGAGGTTTATTTGGTAGGCCTAGATGTGATCATTGTCATTTTCATAGATGTGGCCAAAATTACAGGGAGAGAAAATTACAATGAAAAAAGAGAGGTACAGTGGGCAAACCCCGAGAAATATCAGCCTTAAATGATTATGATTGTGACAGGTGGTAAGGAATGCTATTTGTCTAAAATGGCTTCAAATTACATTTCAAATGTACTTTTTCAGGTCCTTTCCTGAATAAATGAATATATATATAATTATCCTTGATAATTATTTACACAAACAAAGTATAAATGGTAATTTATGTGCTAGTTGCTTTTGACCTATGAGACTTTTGTCCAGTTTGGGGATATAATTACTTTTGATACAGTTATATGAATTAATTTACTGAGTCAAGTCATGTGAAATAGGCTGAAGTCACTATCTAGCATGAAGATGTTACTTGGAATTGCAATCTTTAAGTTTTAGTACCTCCTATAATTCTTCCTTAAAATTTTAGATGCTTTCCTCCAATTTTAATGAAAGTTGTGGTTGTTGTTTTTTCTTATATGAAGGGTGTCTTGTTTCTGAAGTGTAATGTAAAGGATGAAAATGAGGTGATTTCACCTTGCCTGCACCCTTACATGGTAGATTGAAGTTTTCTAAAAAGACAAATGTCTTCAATTTCAGAAATCAAATTAGAAAAAAAAAGCTCACTTAAATTCCTATTCAAATATTTCAAAATTCTATCAGGAAAGAAGTACTCAGTGAGCAATCCCCTGAATTTTTAAGGCCAGATACTCAAAGTTGTCTACTGAAGTGAAAGCTGAAGTCTGTTATCATTTCAGAATTTTTCCCCCACAAGACACAACAGTGATAAACGTAGCTAAATTAAAATGACAAGTTATATTCTCTTTGTCAGAGCTGTTTTTATCCTTAGTGTGAAATTGGAGATTTCATCTCAACTTTGTCCTTTAACATTTTCAAATGTTACATTGTGCTATTTTTAATACTGGAGAAAATGCACTTTTTAAAAAAGTCTTTGTGCATGGTATCTCTTGACTAGAAGGAATCTGAATTGGTGAAATGCCCAGATACTAATATAAAGCAAAATAAAGGAAGACCCACTCACTTGAACTAGGGGTAAGCACTCGAGAGTGTATGTTTTCTCTGATGTTAGTGTCCTGATTTAGATATTGTGCTCTAGTTATGTAAAGTGTTCACATTGGGGAGACTGAGTGAAGAGTACATTGGACTTCCCCATACATTTCTTTTAAAATTCTTGTCAATCTATAATTATTTCAAATAACTTTTTTAAAAAAGTAAAGCAGCCCCCCTTAATCACTTGACCACACAGAACCCTTAATCTAACCTTCTAAGTGTTCTGCTGTATTCCACGTGGCCCTTTAGGATCAGGGCGATAACTCCCTAGAGATTCTGGTTCAGTGGGGGTGTGGGGCAGGACACAGGCATTGACTGGCACCTTAGGACATTGCTTCCAGCCCCGTTCCTGAGACAGAGCCCAGGTGAGGGACCAGGCCCTAGAAAGAATCCATGGAGGACTTCCTGAAGCACTGACTGGAAGCTAGCTTTCAGCAAAACACTTCTCTGCTCTGAGGCTTCACTTAAGCTGGGACCGAACCATGCTTGAGTTGTCGATAGACCATGGAATGAAATTGGTGCTGGACAGGTTCATGGAATGGGCTTTATTACCAGTTTTCTAGAGCTGATTTTGTCCATGGGCCTTCGATTTCTCAAAGAAAGGGTCCAAACTCACCCAAGGTTATAGATACAGATAATGTCACTCTGCTAATAAAGCACTAAAAGACTCAAAGCCTTACAAATGTATTATCTGTACGAGGAAGAAAAAAAGACAGTTAAAAACCTCAAGACATGCAATCCATTATTTTAGGTTTTAACAGTTTTCAGACAGGAACTTTAATTAGGCTTATAACAAGTTACCACTTGTAGGGAATTTTGTACTTTTTAATAATGAGGTACAGATGAATGGGATTTGTTATCTTTGCTTTAATGCTTAGTAGTTTTTATTTCTTTTTGAATAATTCACATTTACGTTATTCTATTTGAGAGCTTGTATTTTAAAGTCCTTGCTTTATTCTCTTATCTGAATCTTTAAGGGAAAAAAAAGGTAAAACTTAAAATATCTGGGAAGTAAGTTCTGGTATATTCAACTTTTAAAAATTGTGGTTCTTTTAGATTGCTTCAGTGGAGCCAAGTAGTTTATGGGCAACTTAGTTTTTAAAGAAAAATACAGTGTGAACATTAACGAGTAATCCTTTTTTAAGAATATGTTTTCTTATGTTTGTAAGCTAATTTATTTGGATGGTTAAAATATTGGTTTAAGCCCTGGCCGGTTTGGCTCAGCAGTTAGAGCGTTGGCCCGCAGACCAGAGAGACCCGGGTTCAGTTCCCGCTAAGGGCACGTACCTTGGTTGCAGTTTGTCCCTGGCCCCGGTTGGGGGTCGTGTGAGTGGCAACCACTCGATGTGTCTCTCTCATGTCGATGTTTCTCTCTTCCTCCCTCTCTCCCTCCTGCTCTATCTGAAGATAAATGCAAATATGTCCTCGGGTGAGGATAAAAAAAAAATATATATATATATATATATATATATATATATATATATATGTTTAAGCACTTGGTCTTTTCCACTATAAGCTCCACTTCAATATTAGATGTGTTGCTATGTATTTCATGATAAAAAAATATATGGAATTTTCCTGAAATATTTGAGGTCAAAGTCTGGTTCTTAGCATCAAAATTAGCTTAGGAGCTGTTTGCATCATAGAGTTCTCATAGGCATGTTTCAGGGGTAAAAGATGCCACTTCCTTGACTCATCCTGTATATCTGGATGTCACTCAGAATGGGAAATGTCATTCTAGAATGAGTTCATGAGAAAGGTTACCTGATATGTTGCTACCATGAGGATAGTGTATCATTCTCATATTAATGGCAATTTTTAAAATATTACTTATATTCAGAGTTCTCTTAAACATATTAAAGAAAATATGGAGATAATTTTGGTTTGGACTATATAGCTTTCATCTGATAGTAACAATCTGATAAACTTATATTACACTTATCAGTAATCTTAATGTAAGATACAAGAGCGTATTTGAAGAAAAAAGGGAGTTGCTTTATTATTAGTGACTGAAAAATAGTAAATTACATTGAAAATGATCACTGGCAAGTCAAAGGACATCGATTGTATTAATACGCATGATAATTTTTCTGGAGAGAACACTTTATCTTGCCTTTGAGTTAACAATTTTATTCTTTGTTTTTAAAAGGCCAACATATTCACTTGAGTGTCATGGGAAAGATGCAAATAACTAAAAACAAACAAAAAGAACAAAACCATGTTGAGATCAGGAACTTATTTCAAGAAAGCAGATCCTAGGTTTTCTTCTAAAGTGAATGAGAGTACAGCCTTATGTCTCAAACCATCTGCCATCTGCAGTATATCGACAGCACAGCATTCAGCAATATTGAGTATTTACCTGTGCCACATCCTGACCAGTGTAGTATCTGGTGCTCATATGTCACCAAGAGAATGCTTAGATATTTTCTATAGATTCTGCTTATGGATAAAAAATTTCACTATACATTTTAGTGTCGTTTTCACCAAAAGCCCCTCTGTCTTTGAGTTGAACTTCAGTTAACAGAAATCACTTGTTTTCCCCAGTGGTACTGAATAATTAAGTATTGTTGTGGATTCAGTGTCAGGCTAAAGCCTCAAAGAATTGCTTAGCTACATCACCGTCATTACTTATGTGTGGTCAGCATGCTATCTGTTGCAGAATACACAGCACTTAGGCCTAGCACTGCCAGAGTTGAGACCTGCTGAGGGTGCCACGTGCTTTGGAAATTTCAAGAAGACAGTCCAGAGAGCATGTTCTTGATTAGTTTTCACTTTAAACCTCTTGCCACTTAAATCCTGCTAAGTGATGCTTTCCCAGGAAATCTCTGTAATGTAGGGGAGGGAATGCTTGCATTCAGAGTTGTAGGCTGACAACAGAGGAAAATGGGTGGGAAGGAAGGAAGATACCTAGAGGAATAGTGCCCATACCTGGTGCCCCCAGAGAAAGTAGTTGTACAGGGGCTGTATAAGGTTTCACATTTTCATGTGGTCAACAAATATGTATTCTGCCTACTATGGACCAGACACTATTCCAGTTACTGGGGATACAGGATGTGAACACATTAAGTGTCTACCTTCATGGAACCCATGTTCTAGGGCAGGTAACAGTAGAGGTCCAACAGTAAAGAAATAAGTAAATATATAATATGTCAAATGGTCATAAGTGATAGAGGGAAATAACATGGGAAAGAGAATAAACGGTGCAGTTGTAGTGGTAGCATGTTTTTCTACGAGGTGTCAGAGAAAGTCTCATTGGTTAAAGTTACATTTGAACAGAGATGTGGAAAAGGTAGGGGGGAAACCCATGATGGTAAAGGATTTCAGACAGCTGGAACAGCAGGTACAAAGTTTGGTAAGTGCTTGGTGCTTTTCAGAAGTAGCACCAGAGGTCAGTGTGGCTAGAGTGGAGTGAGTAAGGTGGAGAGCAGAGACATGGCAGGGGATGTGGCTAGGTGGTGGACAGCCACATAGGCCATTGGAAAGACTTCTACTTTAACTCCAAGCAAGATTGAAAGCCAACTATTACTCTGACTTTAGAGGTAAAGATTAAAGCAGGGGATCAATTAGGAGGTTATTATAATGATACAAGTGGACAGTGGTGGAAGCTGAAACCAGGGTGGTAGCAATGAGGTGATGAGACTGACACCAAGGTTTTTGGCTCAGTCAGAAGGATGGGGCCATTTTCTACTGAAATGGGGAGGCTGTGGGAGGAGCAGAATTGGATAGGAGTCAAGGGTTCGGCTTTGGATGTGTTAAACCAAAATCCCCCAGATGCCTTTTAGGCAGTCTGGGTTTGTAGAGTGGGTACTTGGATAGCTAAGCCTGGGGATCAGAGTAGGGGCTGGAGAGTGATAGATATTTAGGAGTCACTAAGGTGTGGATGGTATTCAAAGCCATGAAAATCATCAATGTGGCCTCTTCGAGAGTACATAAATAGAAAAAAATGAGAGGTCTGAATCCTGTCATTTCATAGACATCAGGGCTTTGATTCAAAATTCACAGAGAACAGTTAATTGAGAATTTTCCTAATGTCCTGTCTTTTTAAAAATAGATAAACATGTCATTGTTGAGGCGGTTAACTTTTTAATAATAATTTCTGAATTTACTTTTACTTTTTTTAGTGGCTCTTACCTGATCAGTTGCAAATACTGTTTAAAATTGATAGGCATTTTTGGTCTGGAAATCTGATTTTTGTGGAACATAATTTTATTATTTTTTAAATTTAATTAATTTATTTTTGTTACATATATTTCTCCTTTTTCCCCCATTGGCACCTTCCTCCTGTTCCCATCCCCCCAGCATTGTTGTCTATGTCCATTGGTTATGCTTATATGCATAAGTTCTTTGGTTTATCTCTCCCCACACCCCCTCCTCTGAAGTTTGTCAGTCTGAACCCTATTTCTATGTTTCTGGGTCTATTTTGTTCATCAGCTTACATTGTTCATTATATTCCACAAATAAGTGAAATCATGTGAAACTTGTCTTTCTCTGACTGGCTTATTTTGCTTAGCATAATACTCTCCAGGTCCCTCCATGTCATCTCAAAGGATAAGAGATCTCTCTTTCTTACAGCTACATAGTATTCCATTGTGTATATGTACCACAGCTTTTTTATCCAATCATCTATTGATGGACACTTGGGCTGTTTCCAGATCTTAGCAATTGTAAATACTGCTGCTGTAAACATAGGGGTACATATATTCTTTCTGATTGGTGTTTCAGGCTTCTTAGAATATATTCCTAGAAGTGGGATCACTGGGTCAAATGGCAGTTCAATTTTTTTAATTTTTTGAGGAAACACCATATTGTTTTCCATAGTGGCTACACTAGTCTGCATTCCCACCAGCAGTGTAGGGATCACAATACCAGATATCAGGTTATACTGAAACATCATTTAAAAAAATAATTTAAAAAGATGTTTGTAGCCCTAGAAATTGAGGTCAAAAGTAACTAATGAAAATAAAAAATAGCATAAGCCTAGCCTGATTTTTTTCACTGTTATTTCTTTGTTGAAAGTTTCAGGTTTGGTTGTGATTTCATGGTAGAAAAATCTGGTGAAAAATCAAAGGATGTAGTATTAGTAGACTATATTTTCTTCACAGTGAACTTTAAATTTTTTGTTTGCCTTTTCTAGCCAATATTTGCATTTTTAAATGAAGAAAAGTTTGACGTGGATGGATGGATGGTTTATAATCCAGTTGAAGAATACAGAAGGCAGGTAAGCCAGCAGGTACTGTGGCATGTAGTTAATGTGAAACATGCATGGTGACAGTATGTCACCAGTCGTGCTCTTTTAGGATCAATAACATCCTTGCTAAATATGTTTTTAATGGCAATGGTATAATATAGCTTATTCTTTCTATTCTATAGCCATATTCAAGCTGCATTGAAGGCTGGCTGGCTGAGTTGTGTTTCCTTCCCCTACATGAAGAACATCAGTTATATGTTGTTCATGAAATGAAGCAAATACTTGGAGTCTAGAAAAGTCAAACCTCTATAGCTTCCTATTTAGGAGTTGATGTCACTATATATTTATATATTTGGGAGCCTAACTATCAGTGGCAGTTAGATTTCAATTATATGCATTCTGGTTTGCAGATTCAAATGAATTCTGTTTTCCTGTAATTATGTCTTTTCCAAGAAAGCTTTGATGAATGTATAATAGAATTGCCCTTACCGATCTCTTACATAAACATCACCTACATGCATATTTATTTACTATAATAAAGGCAGGAGGCTTGGAATAATGTTGGCTATTTAGGGACAAAGGCCTCTTGTGGCATGTTTGTGAAGAAGATCATGTGCATGTTGTGTAACAAGAGTCACAGTTTGACCTCGGGTATAACCAAATCTATAGGACAGCTAGGAGTTTTGTGATGGAATTTTTCACAGTTATTCTAAAAACTCTTAAAATAATTGGGAAATTTTGTTGAATGACCTTTGAGTATCAGGTCAGGCCCAGTTGTGTTGTGTGCAAAGGCAGTGAATGTAAAGTAAAATCGCAGAACCCTAGACTTGAGAACCTTCTAGCCACCACCTCCACTACTAAGGACCTGGGTTGATTTCCATTTAGTCTTGCTCAGTGGTGTGTGTATTCATAAGCTCAGGAATGGTGGTGTGACAGTTTCGATGCTCAGGAATGGTGGTGTGACAGTTTATCTCTGGAGTACAAATATGAGGAAGTATGTGCTATTGCTTCTAGAAATCAGCTTTAGACTGTTGTTTTCAAAGTCTGTATACCTCTCATTTTAATGACCTTTGTTCTGGGTCAGTTATTGAGGCAGAAGAAGGACCATTAAAACATTTTGCATGGTTTGGATATCTCTGTAGCATTATGTATTAAAATATTTGTACCTTATTTTAAGAGTGTGTTATTGACAATATTAAGGCTTATTTTTAAAATCAAAGCTTCTACCTTGAAACAAAACAGTTCCTGTTTTTGTTTTTTGTTTTTGAATCCTCACCCAAGGATACTTTTCCATTTATCTTCAGAGTGGGAGGGAGAGAGAGAGAGAGAGAGAAACATCGATGTGAGAGAGACAATCAATTAGGTTGCCTCCTGCACGACCCTGACCAGGGCTGGGACTGAACCGCAACCGAGGTATGTACCCTTGACCGGAATCGAACCCGGGACTCTTTGGACTGCGGGTCGATGCTCTAACGGCTGAGCCAAACTGGCCAGGGCCTGAGCCAAACCAGCTAGGGCCTGAGCCAAACCAGCCAGGGCCTGAGCCAAACCAGCCAGGGTGAAACAGTTCCTGTTTTTAAGATTGCATGCATATATGAACTGTTGAAGGTATTTTGTTCTAGACTGCCATTATATTCCATCTTTTTTTCTTATAACTTTCCGATGGGACTTATAACTCTCTAATTGGACTCAGCATCAGACTCATCTGTTTGGTCCGTGGTCTATAGGGTCAGACCTAAAGAAAAGGTACAATGTCTATCCCCAAAACAAGCACCCACATAGCTTACTTTTGTGTGTGTATTTGTGTATTTGTGAGTATGGGGAGAGAATATTCCACCACCTCTGGCTCTTGTCCACACTAGATAAAATTCTGTGGGTAGACAATAGGGTGGGAGGTGTCTTTCATGTCTCCCTGTCACATTAGCAGTCTACTTAGACTGCAAATGACTGTATTTCTCACACAACCTATATGACAATCACCAATCCCAAACAATTTAATTGAAAAAACTCTTAGAAGGTGGCGAAATGAGCCTCCCCTAGAGGGCTTTTCCTTTATTTCCCCTCTATGACTTTCTTCATAAACTTAGTCTCTTTCTACTTTGGAGCAGACTGAAGCATTTACTGTTTTGAGTAGGGAGACGTAGTGGCCTGATCTCTTCTCTATCCTCAATTAGACACATAGTAAGAGTACATGATATACTTTTTCTAGGTTGGGGGGGTACATGGAAGGGGAATGAACTTGGGTTTATCTTTATTGTACTAGTAGTAAAGAATAGTATGACATGAAATAAAGGAAGGTCTCAAATTCAAGAGAATCTTTATTTACCAATGACAGTTTAGAATTACGGAAACCACCAGTGTTTTGTCTTGTGTTCTTAGTTGTCTGGATTATTGATTTGGCTCCCATATTATAAATCAATAGACCATCGCTACACTGTGGTCAAATTCTGCTAGAATAAAGAAAGGAGACCCAAGGCCAATGCAGAGATGAAGTCATGCAGTACTTACTTGGACTTCCTTTTCTCCTTCAGGGCTTGCCCAATCACCACTGGAGAATAACTTTTATTAATAAGTGCTATGAACTGTGTGACACTTACCCTCCTCTCTTGGTGGTTCCATTTCGTGCCACAGATGAAGATCTCAAGAGAGTTGCAACTTTCAGATCCCGAAATCGAATTCCAGTGAGTACTGCAATTAATGTTTTGTTTTTTTTTCAAAGAGTGCCTTTTATTCCATAAGAATGGTAGTCAAGTAATTCAGAGAAACACTCTAGAATTTCAATCCAACAAATAATTATCAAGTGCCTTCTGAGTGCGGAGCACCACGCTAAATGGGAAAACAAGAAAGACAGCACCTGCCTTCCAAGAGCTCGCAATAAAGGATGGAGAATGAGCACAAGTAATTCTTATTCAAGGGAGGGTATAAGTAATATTATCATATGTAAACCAAGTGCTAGATGGAAGGAAAGAAGGTAGGACAGGGTCTTTGTGGTTTTTATCTTTGTTTTTTAAATTTATCTTTATTGTTGAAAGTATTAGAGATATCTCCCTGTTTTCACCCCATTGACCCCCTCCACCCCACTCCTGTCTATCTTTGTAACACAATAGCTGATGTATGATAGACTCCTGATAAATGTCAGCTGAGTCATGCTGGAAACAAGGCACTATCTTATGTTATGGAATGTGTAAATATAGGCTTTTATGTATACTTGCCTTTATTAGGATTAGCTTATCCTCATCACATTTGCAAGTTGCCTTGCTACCATTTACAAACTGGAGCCAAGTGCAGAATATTCCAGACAGTATACTATGGTATCATTGGACCTAGTTGACAAAGATCCTTTTGCTTCTTAAGTATTTATGTACAAGTCATACTGTCTACTCTGTGTACATAAATTTTATTGACTAAAAATTTAAAGAATGTTTTCCCCTATGTTAATTTTCAGGGCATGTCATAATAAGTACATTGTTTTGTTTTGGTTTAAAAACAAGGGTTGAAGAAATTAAGATTTAATGTCAACTTGCCTTTAAATCCTAAGTCTAGATATTTTTATCCTTAAAAGGATATTTGTGTGAAACTTTTGTATACCGTCATCATAATATGAATTGTAACTTTTAAAATTCACTTGGTTCTCTAATTATGAGTTTCCGTTCATATCTTCATGATATATATTGTACTTGAAAGTGTGTTTTTTAGCTCATTTTGTTGGAACACGGTGCTAAGGAAGCTAGAGTTACAAGTTCACTTCTCTTATGCTCTATTTGGACATACTTTTCTGTGCCATAGGAATAGACCACATCTGCCCTGGCAATCTGTCTTGCTAATACATACCTTGCCCACAGGAGAACTGCATTAGGGTAGTGTGAATCACTTTTGTTCACTCCTTCATTCAATTAATGTTTATTGAACATCAACTGTGTCAAACGCGCGCACGCGTGTGTGTGTGTGTGTGTGTGTGTGTGTGTGTGTGTGTGTGATGAGATTTGGAGCAAGGGAGGAAATGAAACAACTGTGCCCAGTCCATTATGCTCAGGCTGCCATCTTGATCCAGTAGTCCCCACTATTCTGAGTGAATGAGAGTCTACTGTAGAGCAAATAGAACTTTTTGCTTGTTGAGCCATTTTATGGATCCTTCTAACTTTCTGATGGCCACCAATTTGCATTTTTTTCCTAACAAAACTGAGGCTAAGCTGTCCATTACCCCTATATCTTTACAGGTTACCAGGCTTAATAATATCTAATAGTAGATAATGTACTTTTCCCGACATACCTTCTAACCACCTGACTCTTGACTATAACCCAGAAAACATATTTGCTTTCAATGTGAAACCATTAATATTTGATACTTAGTTTTATAAGCCCATATAAAAATAAAAAAGGATTGATGAGAAAGCAGTCCTGTTATTTTGTGTGTAAATAAGAAAAAAACTTATAAAATATCACTGATTAATGAAATAATCCACATGCATTAATGTTACCATTAATGGATACATACCCCTTTGTTCTCAAACAGGTTTGTCTTAATGTTATGGAAGTCTTTAACATAAGTAATACGTATTTTATTTTAGACATTTTAGAAAATACCAATAAGCAAAAAGGAGTATGCGCCACCTTAAAAGAATCACAGTTAACATGTTGGTATATGTCCTTCCAGACTTCCTTCTATGTATGCATATTTTTATTAGAAAAAAATGAAATAATTCTGTAATCTGTGTCTCACTCCGCTTTTTCTACCTAGCATTATCTTGGAAATAACTTTCCACACTGATACATATCTACTCATAGGCTGGTGTATAGATGTGCCACAATGTATTTAATCAGTTTTCTCTTATGAGACATCAAGGTTCTTTTTATATATCTTTTGCTATTATAAACAATGCTGTGATAAATATCTTTTGCTGGCTAAATCTTTAAGTACATTCTTTTTTTTTTCTTTATTGATTTTAGAGAGAGGAAGGGAGAGGGAGAGAGAGATAGAAACATCGATGAGAGAGAACATCAATTGGCCACCTTCTGCATGCCCCCCACTGGGGATCAGGCCCTCAACCTGGGCATGTGTCCTGACCGGGAATTGAACCAGCGACCTCTTCATGCACGGGTCGATGCTCAACCACTGAGCCACACCGGCCTGGCTTTAAGTACATTCTTAATAATGTATGGCCCTTAGATACTTTAAGAAGAATAACCTAATATGGTACCATATACTTTAAAAGTACTCATAATAGTTGATATTGTGAAATTAGCATTGTTGTACCTGGTCAGCCATATAACAAGCATCCTTTTTAAAGTTAGTTGAGATCCCAAAAGAAAAAGAAAGTAAGAGGTGAAACAACTCATAAGAGTACCATTTCTTAACATGGCTTGGTGACTCTAGTCTTAAATCTCCCAAGAGAGAAAAGGGCGGAAGCAAGGAGGGCACTGGTGGCATAGGACAGTTTGTTGCATATGAGCTCATTTAAATTTAAAACTTGAAGAGGGTCTTTCTCAAATAATAAATCTCTTGTATCTAGAGTGATTTGCTATTTAAAAATGATCTCATATCAAATCAACACATTGTGTACCTTAAACTTACACAGTGTTATATGTGAATTATATCTCAATAGATCTGAAAAGTCAATTCAGTTCAATTAAAAACAAATACATAAAAGTGATCTCATGCCTTTTATCTCTCTTGAAGCAAAGGATATAGGAGGTAGGTGGGGCAGGTCTCCTTTCCACATTACAGATTAGAAAATGGAGGTTGAGGAAGAGCCAAGTGCTTGTGCCAGGGCCTCACAGTTTTGATTCTTTGGACTGTTAGGGGGGGCCACAGTGGTGTTTTTAATGGGTCTCTAGCATGGCACAAAGAATCAATGAATGAGTATTCATATTATCATATAATCATTCTTACCAACCCATTGTCATTATTATGCACATTAATTTTTATCAACATCAATGGTTGTCATTTGCTCTCATGGAGTGGGTGACTTCAAAAGATAATAGTGTATTTGACCTTGTATTAAGTGAGCTCAAACTGTTATGTTTCTTTAATTCTTGTGTCTGCTTTTCAATTTTCCATATCTGACTTGACTGGCTTCCAGCCTGCCTTTACATGCTAATTCAAGCCAGCCAGCCCCTGCACTGCACTGAGTACTTTACCTGCATTCATTCTTTCTTTGTCCTCTCAGTGGCTCCATGGGACAACATTACTCCCCATTTGATGAAAGGGGAAAGGGACCCAACAGAGGCTGTGAGCTTAGTGTGCAGGTTACAGCCATGGCAAAGATATACCATCCCCAGAGCCCAAGCTGTTACCTAACACACTCACCTCCTGGCTCCTCCTTCCTTTTTTTAACAGCTTTATTGAGGTATACACCAAAAAATTCAGCAATTTAAGTGGACAGTTCTGCCCTGGCTGGTTTGGATCAGTGGTTAGAGCATCAGCCTGCGAACTGAAGGGTTGCAGGTTCGATTTCTGGTCAAGGGCATGTACCAGGGTTGCAAGTTCAATCCCTGGCCCCCATTGGGGTTGGACGGGAGGCAACCCATCGATGTGGCTCTCTCACATGAATGTTTCTCTCTCTCTCCCTCCCTCCCTTCCACTCTCTCTAAAAAAAATTAATGGAAAAATATCCTTAGGTGAGGATAAACAAAAAATAATTAATTAATTAAAAATAAATAAATAAAATGGACAGTTCTATAGTTTTTAGTATTACATTATTAGCTACCTTTTACAGTTATTGTTTCTCAAGTGATAAGAGCTGGGAAACCAGGTATCAAATGTGCTAGGTGTGTATATAAAATTAGAGAAGGCTGAGTATGAGTGAAGGCTCGAACAGCTCTCCTAGGAGCTGGATATCCATGCTTCATTGTAGAGACTCTGGCAGCTCTTTTGGCTGTCCTTTTTTGATTCCCTTGGGTTATTACTGCCCCCCCCCGCACTGTGTTAGATTTTATAATTGAGACTGTCAGGAAAACGACCTGCAGATGTGAGTTGGCACTATAGAAACATTATATCGGAGGTGATTTCCTTTATCTCTCACTTTTTCCTGAAGTTGTTTCTTTGTGATGATAAATCCAGTGCAAGCTACAGAACTGAAATGATGTCAGAAGCTTTCTATTTTAGTTAAGTATTTAACTTCTATTCCATGTGGTTCTAATTAAGAAAGGAATAATAAAGGAATTGGTTATTCTAATTGTCTTTTTTATTATTAATTAGTTTATTTTTTATTACAGATAATTAATAAATTATCCCCCCTAGACATCCTTTTCCCCCCCCTAGACATCCTCCTCCCATTCCTGCCCCCCGCCTCACAGGATTGTTGCCTATGTCCATTGGTTATGCCTATGGTTCTTTGGTTTATCTCATCCCTCCCCATCACCCCCCTCCTCTGAGGTTTGTCAGTCTGAACCATACTCCTTTCTATGTCCCTGGGTCTATTTTATTCATCAGCTTATTTTGTTCATTACATTCCACAAATAGGTGAGATAATGTGGTATTTGTCTTTCTCTGATTGGCTTATTTCGCTTAGCATAATACTTTCCAGGTCCCTCCATGTCATCTCAAAGGGTAAGAGATCTTTCTTTCTTACAGCTGCATAGTTTTCCGTTGTGTATATGTACCACAGCTTTTTTATCCACTCACCTTGTTGATGGACACTTGGCCGTTTCCAGATCTTAGCAATTATAAATAGTGCTGCTATGAACATAGAGGTACATATATTCTTTCTGATTGGTGTTTCAGGCTTCTTAGGATATATTCCTAGAAGTGGAATCACTGGGTCAAATGGCAGTTCAGTTTTTAATTTTTTGAGCAAATACCATATTGTTTTCCATAGTGGCTGCACCAGTCTGCATTCCCACCAGCAGTATACTAGAGTCCCCTTTTCTCCGCACCCTCACCATCACTTGTTGTTTGATGATTTGTTGATGGCAGCCATTCTGGCAGGTGTGAGGTGATACCTCATAGTCATTTTGATTTGCATCTCTCTGCTGATTAGTGATGTTGAGCATTTATTCATATGTCTCTTGGCCATTTGTATGTCCTGTTCCAAGAGGGGTCTATTTAGGTCCTCTGCCCTTTTTAATTTGGTTGTTTGTCTTCCTTTTGATCAGTTTTATGGGTACTCTATATATTTTGGACATTAACCCCTTATCTAATGTATCATTGGCAACTATGCTCTCCCGTATAGTGGGTTCCCTTTCCATTCTGATGCTTGTTTCTTTTGCTGTGCGGAAGCATTTTAGCTTGATATAGTCCCATGTATTAATTTTTCTCTTGTATCAGTGAAAATTCTGCTGCATGTGATGTCTGAAATTTTGTTGCCTACCTTTTCTTCTAGAATTTCTATGGATTCACAAGTCATGTTTAAGTCTTTTATCCATTTTGAGTTAAGTCTTGTGTATGGAGTGAGTTGGTGGTCTAGTTTCATTTTTTTACATGTAGCAGTCCAATTTTTCCAACACCATTTATTAAAGAGGCTGTCTTTACTCCATTGTATGCTCTTGCCACCTTTGTCAAATATTAATTGAGCATATTGTCTTGGGTCAATTTCTGGGATCTCTGTTCTGTTCCAATGATCTATATGCCTGTTATTGTGCCAGTACCAGGCTGTTTTGATTACAATGGCTTTGTAGTATAACCTGATATCTGGTATTGTGATCCCTCCAACTTTGTTCTTCTTTTACAGGATTGCTGTGGCTACTTGGGGTCTTTTTTGGTTCCATATAAACTTTTTGAGTATTTGTTCTAGTTCTATGAAGTCTGTCATTAGTATTTTAATGGGAATTGCATGAAATCTATGAATTGCTTTGGGTAGTATGGACATTTTAATGATGTAAATTCTTCCAATCCATGAACAAGGTATATGCTTCCACATTTTTATATATTCCTCTATGTTTTTTCTCAGTGTCCTGTAGTTTTCTGCGAATAGGTCCTTTACTGCTTTGGTTAAGTTTATCCCTAGGTATCTTAATTTTTTTGTTGTGATGGTAAATGGGATTGTTTTTTTAAGTTTGTCTTTCTGTGAGTTCATTATTGGCATATAAGAATGCCATATATTTCTTGATGTTAATTTTGTATCCTGCTACTTTGCCAAATTAATTCATTAAATCTAGTAGTATTTTGATGGGGTCTTTAAGGTTTTCCGTATACAATATCATGTCATCTGCAAATAATGACAGTTTCACCTCTTCCTCTCCAGTTTGGATCCCTTTTATTTTTTCTTCTTGTCTAATTGCTGTGGCTAAAACTTCTATGTTAAATAAAAGTGGTGAAAGTGGGCATCCTTGTTTGTTCCTGTTCTTAAGGGAAATGCTTTTAGGTTTTGTCCACTGAGTATGATGTTGGCTGTAGGTTTTTCATATATGGCCTTTATTATGTCGAGATGTGATCCTTCTGTTCCCACATTGCTGAACGTTTTTGTCAGAAATGGGTGCTGGATTTTGTCGAATGCTTTTTCAGTGTCTATTGATATGATCATATGGTTTTTATCTTTCATTTTGTTTATGTGGTGTATCCCATTTATTGATTTCTGAATATTGTACCATCCTTGCATCCCTGAGATGATTCCCACTTGGTCATGGTGAATAATCTTTTTAATGCATTCCTGGATCCGATTTGCTAGTATTTTGTTGAGGATTTTGGCATATGTTCATGAGGGATACTGGCCTGTGGTTTTCTTTCTTTGTAGTGTCTTTATCTGGTTTTGGAATTAGAATTATGCTGGCCTCATACAACAAGTTTAGAAGTCTTCCTTCATGAATTTTTTTGGAATGGTTTGAGGAGAATGGGTGTTAGTTCTTCTTGAATGTTCAGTAAAACTCCCCCGTGAAGCCGTCTGGGCCTGGGCTTTTGTTTGTTGGGAGTTTCTTGATTACATTTTCAATTTCTTTAGTTGTTTTTGGTCTGTTCAAGTTTTCTATCTCTTCCTGGTTCAGTTTTGGGAGACTGTGATTCTAGAAATTTGCCCATTTTGCCTAGATTGTCCAATGTGTTGGCATATAATTGTTCATTTGTTAATAATCCTTTGTATTTCTGTGGTGTCAGTTGTTACTTCTCCTTTTTGGTTTCTGAGTTTGTTTATTTGGGTCCTCTCTTCTTGTTTCTTGGTGAGTCTGGCTAAGGGTCCATCAATTCTTGTTTATCTTTTCAAAGAACCACATCTTTGTTTCATTGATCTTTTGATTTATTTTCTAAGGGTCTATGTCATTTATTTCTGCTCTGCCCTTTACTATTTCTTTCCTTCTACTTGTTCTGGGTCTTTCTTTTTGTGTCCTTTCTAGGGTTTCTTTTTTTTTTTTTAATTTACCTTTATTGTTGAATGTATTACAGATATCTCCCTTTTTCCCCCCCACTGACCCCTCCTCCCCAGTCAAGCCCCCCTCCTGCTTTTCCCACTATTGTCTGTGTCCATTGGTTATGCATATGTGCATAGAAGTTCTTTGGTTTATCTCATCTTGCCCTCCCTCCCCCCTTCCCTTTGATGTTCATCAATCTAACAACCAATTTGTACTTCTTAATTCCTTCATCTTTTTTACCCATCCTCCCAGCCCCCTCCCATCTGGCAAGCAACAAAAAGTTCTCTGTATCTATGAGTCTCTGTCTTTTCTGCTTGCTCCTTTTGTTTGTAGATATGTATTAATTGCCATTTTATTGTTCATATTTTTGTTCTTCTTGTCCCTCAAGAAGATCCTTCAACATTTCATATAATTCTGGTTTGGTGATGATGAACTCCTTCAGCTTTTTCTTATCTGGGAAACTCTTTATATGTCCGTTGATTCTAAATGATAGCTTTTCAGGATAGAGTAATCTTGGTTGTAGGTCTTTGCTTTTAATCACCTTGAATATCTCTTGCCACTCCTTCCTGGCCTGCAAAGTTTCTTTTGAGAAATCAACTGACAGTCTTATGGAAGCTCCTTTGTAGGTAACGAACTGCTTTTCTCTTGCTGCTTTTAAGATTTTCTCTTCATGTTTACCTTTTGGCATTTTTGATGATGATGTGTCTTGGTGTGGACCTCTTTGGGTTCATCTTGTTTGGGACTTCCTGTGCTTTCTGTACTTGTATGTCTGTTTCCTTCACCAAGTTAGGGAAGTTTTATGTCGTTATGTTTTCAATTTCTTGCTCTCTGTATTCTCCTTCTGGCACCCCAATGATGCGAATGTTGACACACTTGAAGTTGTCCCCGAGGCTCTTTACACTGTCCTCATTTATTTGGATTCCTTTTTTTTTTTTTTGCTGTTCTGATTGGGTGTTTTATTGCTTCCTTATATTCCAAATCGATGGTTTGTTTCTTGGCTTTACCTACTCTACTATTGATTCTCTGTAAATTATTCTCTTTTTTTTCTTTTTCTTTATTGATTTTTTAGAGAGAGAGGAAAGGGGAGGGAGAGAGAGATAGAAACATTGATGAGAGAGAACATCAATTGGCCACCCTCTGCATGCCCCTCACTGGGGATTTGGCCTGCAACCTGGGCATGTGCCCTGACCGGGAATTGAACCAGTGACCTCCTGGTGCATGGGTGGATGCTCAACCACTGAGCTATACCAGCTGGGCTGTAACTTATTCTTTATTTCAGTTAGTGCATCCTTCATTTCTGACTGGTCCTTTTATATGTTGTTGATGTTCTCACTAAGTTCCTTGGAGTTCTTCTTAAGTTCCTTGAAGTTCTCACTAAGTTCCGTGAAGGTCTCACTAAGTTCCTTGAGCATCCTTATAACCTGTGTTTTGAACTCTGCATCTGATTGATTGCTTATCTCCATTTTGTTTAGTTCTTCTCCTGGAGTTTTGTTGGTTTCTTTCTTTTGGGATGTTTCTTTGTCTCCTCATTCTGGCTGCTTCCCTGTGTTTGTTTCTATGTATTATGTAGAGTTGCTATGTCTCGTGGGGTGGCCTATTGTTGTAGGTGTCCTGTAGGATCCAGGGGCACAGCCTCCTTGATCCGTCCAGCTGGGCCCTCGAGGTGCACCCCTCATGTGGACTGTATACCCTTCAGTTGTAATTGAGTCTTGATTGCTGTTGGCACATTAATGGGAGGGATTTACTCAGGCAGATCAGCTACAAGGACTGGCTGTGCCCTCTGACCACTGGTCACTGACTATCTTGGAGGATCAACTGTGTGGGGCCCACCACACAAAGCAAGACTTACTTCAGCAGGATTCTTGTACCCACTGAGTCTACTCACTGAGTGTGTCACTTGTGGAGGTGGTTGGGTGGTGGTATTTTGATGTGGTCTGAAGCTTTCCACTGGGTGTGCTGGCTCTGGGGAAAGTTCAGCCACTGCCTGTGTTCTACCCTGGGCCCCCTGGCATAAGCTACAAAGTAATCTGCAGATGGCTGCTGCTTGTGCTGGGCTTGTAGATGCCCAGGAAAAGCCAAGTTGTGAACCAAGGCTGGCTGCTTCTAGTTCCGGGCTTGAGGCCACTTAACGAGTGGTACGGGGCTCACTGAGACCAGATACTGCTTCTTTTAGAGATTTTAGGAAAATCTGAAGCACGATCCAAGACAGGCCAATCCTATGGTAAAGCCATTGGCAACAGCTTGGGTGGGGCAGGGCCTCAGAGAATCACCAGGGCGGGGCAAACAGTGCCAGCCAGGTTGCTGGAGTCACATATATGGCGGCTTTCTGCCACCCCAGGGAAGTGCTCACCAAAGGAACAATGGCCTCCACCAACATATCTGTCCAGGAGAAGGCTGCCCCTCCAGTTCTCGCCCCGATGCTAAACAACTCAGTTCTTCACCACATGTCTCTGGTTCCTTTCAAGCTGACTCCCCAACTCTGCAGCCCAGAGGGTGCGAGTCCAAGTAAGTCCACGTGTGGGTGCTTTAAGAGGAACTGCCTGGGGTTCCAGCAGCCTCAGCCTCCGTCATCCTCAGTTCCCGCTGGTTTTTACAGCCAGAAGTTATAGAGATTTTCTTCCTGGTTCTGAAAACCTGAGCTGGGCACCTGGTGTGAGACAGGGACCCCTCACTCCTCAGAGAGGACCTTCACAGCTGAGGTGTCCCTCCTGATTTTTATCCACCACACGTCGTTGTGTGACCAGCCCATCCACTCATGCCTCTGCCCCTCCTACCAGTCTCGATGTGGCTTCTTTTTAATTTCGTAATTGTAGAACTTCCGTTCAGCTTGATTTCAGGCGGTTCTGAATGATGGTTGTTCTGTAGTTTAGTTGTAATTTTGATATGGTTGTGGGAGGAGGTGAGTACCGTGTTTACCTACACCACTATCTTCTGCTTTCCTGTTCTTTAAGTTGTGAGGTTAGATAGTCAATTAAAAATTTTCCTTGTTTCTAGAGGTAGGCCTTTGGTGCTATGAACTTCCCTCTCAGTACTGCTTTTGGTACATCCCATAGATTTTGTGTTGTTGTGTGTTCATTTTCATTCGTTTCCAAGAAGTTTTTAATTTCTTCCTTGATCTCCTTGGTAATCCATTCATTGTTTAGTAACATGCTATTTAGCCTCCATATGTTTCATTGTTTTTGAGTGTTTTTATTGTAATTGATTTCTAGTTTCATGCTATTTTGATCTGAGAAGATGCTTGATATGATTTCAATCTTCTTGAACTTGTAGAGACTTAGTTTGTGTCCTAACATGTGGTCTATCTTTGAGAATGTCCCATATGCACTTGAGAAGCATGTTTATTCTATAGTTTTGGGGTGTAATTCTCTGTAGATATCTATTAAATCCATTTGATCTTGTGCCTCATTTCGAGTCTCTGTTTCCTTGCTAAGTTTTTGTCTAGAAGATCTACCCAGTGATGTCAGTGGGGTGTTGAAGTCCCCTGCTATGATTGTATTGCGGTTGATTTCTCCTTTGAAGTCCTCCAGAAGTTTTTTAATGTATTTTGGTGCTCCTCTATTCGGTGCATATGTTTACCAAGGTTATATCTTCCTGTTAAATAAATCCTTTCAATATTATGTAGTGGCCTTCTTTGTCTCTAGTTATGGCCTTCATTTTGAAATCTATTTTATCAGATATGGGTATTGCTACCCCAGCTATTTTTTCCTTTTCATTTACTTGGAAGATTTTTTTCCATCCCTTCATTTTCAACCTATGTGAGTCTTTTATTGTGAGGTGGGTCTCTTGTAAATAGCATATATATGAGTCATGCTTTCTTATTCATTCAGCTACTCTGTGTCTTTTGATCAGAGTGTTTAATCCATTTATGTTTAAGGTTATTATTGATATGTACTAATTAATTACCATTTTTGTTTATTGTGGTTATAGTTTTCTTCCTATTTCTTCTGCCAATTACAGTAGTCCTTTTAACATTTCTTGCTGTGCTGCTTTGGTGCTAATATATTCCCTTGGCCTTTGTGTGTGTGTGTGTGTGTGTGTGTGTGTGTGTGTGTGTGAAGCTCTTTATTTCACCTTCCATTTTGAATGATAGCCTTGCTGGAGAGAGTAGTCTTGGATTAAATCCTTGTTTTTCATTACCTTGATTACTTCATGCCATTCCCTTCTGGCCTGTAGTGTTTCTGTTGAGAAGTCTGCTGATAGCCTTATGAGTGTTCTTTTGTAGGTAACCTGTTGCTTATCTCTTGCTGCCTTTAGGATTTTCTCTTTCTCTTTAGTTTTGTGCATTTTAATTAGTACTTGTCTTGGTCTGGGCCTGTTTGGGTTCTCTTACTTGGGGCTCTCTGTGCTTCTTGAACTTATATTCCTTTTCCTTCACCAAGTTAGGGAAGTTTTCTGTCACTATTTCTTCAGATATATTTTCTAACTCTTGCTCATTTTGTTCTTCTTCTGGAACTCCTATGATGCAGATGTTGTTATGTTTCCACTTGTCCCACAGGTCTCTAAAGCTGTCTTCCTGGGTTTTTTTGTTGTATTTTGTTTTGTTTTTTTGCATTTATCTTCAGATAGAGTGGGAGGAAGACGGGGGGAAGAGAGAGAAAGAAACATCAACATGAGAGAGACATATCGAGTGGCTGCCACCCATACAACCCCAACTGGCGCCAGGGACAAACTGCAACCGAGGTACGTGCCCTTAGCGGGCACCAAACCCAGGACTCTCTGGTCCGCGGGCTGACGCTCTAACCGCTGAGCCAAACCAGCCAGGGCTGTCTTCCTGTTTTTTTTTAATGTGTTTTTTCTTTTTGGTTCTCTGATTGGGTCATTTTTTTTCTACCCTGTCTTCTAATTTACTGATCCAATCCTTGGCTTCTTCTACTCTGCTGGTTATTCCTTCCAGTGTGTTCTTTATTTCTGCTATGTCATTCTTCATTTCTGCTGGGTGGTTTTTCATTTCCAATTGGTTGATTTTCAATGTTTCTATATCGTTACTCATGCTGTTGTGCTTCCTCATTATCATTACTCTGAACTCTACCTCTGATAACTTGCTCAATTGCATTTCATTTATCTCTTCTTCTGTAGAATTCTCTTGTTCTTTCATTTGGGATTTGTTTCTTTGTTTCACCATTTTGGCTATCTCAATGAGTATGTGAGCCTGCCAAATTTTCCCTGTGGGTGTTTTTGTTCCACTGATTGTGGCTCCCTCTACTGGGTTTGGATTAGTATGGGACAACCCACATTAAACAGCACTGTCAAGTCTTATTTTCCTGGGTAGATTTGCAGGCCAATCAAAGGTTCAGTTTTTCTCTAGATTTTTCCTGCTAGCTATTAGTCTCAGTTAATTGATGAGCCTTGGGTTGTAGCCCTCCACTGAATGAAAAAATATCCCTCAGGTTTTCAGGGTAAGAGGATTTCCAGCAGGTGGGGCAAATGCTTGCTGGCAGTCTCTAGCTGTTAATGAGCCTCAATTTACATTTCTCTGGCTTGGCTAGGTGGTGTTAAATTCCTGAGGGAGGGGCTGTTGGTTCTCCCCAGGGCTCTAGGAAGGAGCTCTTTGAGTAAGATGGCTACTGTCCTATGAGGGCGTAATTCAGCACAAAATTCCCGGTGCCCTCCCAGCTCTCCAAACTCCCGAGTCTCTCCACACAGTTCTAGTCTGGTCTGCCCTCCCTCTGTTGTAGCCCAAGGTGAGTGGCTGTAGCTAATTTAGTGCTCCATCCTGGCACTCTGCACTGTGGAACCAGCTTAGGATTTTAACCCTGAGGGAACTGCCCACAACCTAAACAGCCCTCAGCTGCTGTCCTTAAGCTCCCAGCCCGCCCTCTCTCGCACCTCCGCAGTTCCTACCTGGGTCGATTTGGTGTCTTCTTTCCATCTCTGGTTATACATGTTCTCTCCAGCTGCTTTTCTGTTGGTTTTTCCCAATGATTTGCTTCATTTTGGTTGTAATTCCAGTTTGTTCCTGGGAGATGGCCTGTGTAGCTTCCATTCACTTCACTGCCATTTTAGAACTCCTATTCTAACTGTCTATTAATAGAGACATTGTTAAATGTGTGTTTCTGGGCACACACAGTGAAATCATAGGTAAATAAGTATTCCATTTCAGCAAAAACAGATTCACTTCATCATGATTGTTAGTGCTTTATTTTTATAATTTCAATTGTTTTGAGGTTTATTTTCATAGCTTAAAATTTCTGTACTATCTACAGGTGCTGTCATGGATTCATCCAGAAAACAAGACAGTCATTGTGCGTTGCAGTCAGCCTCTCGTCGGTATGAGTGGTAAACGAAATAAAGATGATGAAAAATATCTCGACGTCATCAGGGAGACTAATAGACAAATTTCTAAACTCACAATTTATGATGCAAGACCCAATGTAAATGCAGTGGCCAACAAGGTGAGTATATGTAATGACATGAAAGAAACTTCTAGAATCTCCTTGGAGCTCTTTAGGCTTTTGATGGTCATTTTCAGTGTCTACACTACTGAGGGATCTGTGAGGAGCTGTGGGAAGCTGTAATTGTTAAAATTCCAAATTTGCAGCTTTATCAAAACAGTCTATTCATTATATTCATCAATGTGTATTCTCATTTATGTAAAATAATTCAAGAAATTAGATCTATGTATCATGTATATGAAGTTTATAATCACACATACACAATGTTATTATTTTCAAAGAAATCTGTCTCAGTTGTCTTCATGGCCTTCTTAAGAAAATGTCAAGTGTCCCTGAAGTTGACTGGGATCATCACTGTGAACATCAGTGACTACATAGTGTTGCCTTCAGGACCTCTTCGGAGGCTGTTGCAAGGTGTTATACTGTTTGCTCCTACACTAAATGGCCCCAGATTGTGCTGTGCTTTTTACATTCGATTTTTCGTTTGTTTTGTTGTTTTCCTTCTCCGATTATTGCCAGCCATCACAAGTGCTCACAGTAGGCCTGCCCTGTATTGCTTATCCCCATTCCACCTTTGAGATTTCTTGTTTCTCTGATATTTCTTGTTTCTCGTCAGCTGTAGCTTCAATTTCATCATCTTGAATACTTTGCTTCTCCTGAGGTCATTTATCTGGTGTCTTCAATTATGCAGAGCACAAGACAAGAACCTGAAAGCCAAGCAAATCCTTGAGCAGCTCAGACAGTTGCAGCAGCTTCCTTAGTGGGGCCTATGGCATCTGTCTGCACATGTGTGTGTGAGAAGCTGTGTGATGAGGTCTCAATTTACATGGTTGTGCATCTTACACACTGACTCGGAGAGGGGGGCCTCTCTGCTCCTTGCATACTCTTGGAGCAGATATTCGTTACTACAAGTGGTTTGTGTTTAGGGAATGAAAATGATCTTGAAATTATATGTAAAGTAATCAGGAAGTGTAATTATTAAGTAAATTAAGAATTATACATAAAATATTTAGGAAATTAAGTCTAAATAGTAATGTCTTCTTGGATTATCCTGAACTTTATATATTTCTTTTCCTAGAATTCAGACTTGAATACATGTAGAAAATGCAATATTTCCATGTATACATTTAGCCTGAAATAAATATAACATTAAAATGAGGTATTTAGCAATAATTTAAAATATTAAAATGTATATATCATATAAAACTCATTGTTATAGCAGTAGAATTCTTGAATGCCTTTTTAACACTCAGGAAATATGCCTATGTTTCTAGTCCCCTTAGGAATAGGGGAATGAAAAAATTAAGGGAAAAAAATCTAGGCTTTAAAGATCTCTGCATCACTCTATACAAGGCATGCTCAGATCCCCCTTCTCCTTTGGCTGTGTCTCTTGCCTAGTCATCTATATCCATAGCAACAGGCCCTTGGACCTTTATGTCAGCATACTAGGCAATCTGGGTTGTTTTTTGGTATTGAAAAGAGGAAAACTGAAAAGAATATTTCAAAACTAACCAGAGATGGAGAATTCATACTTTTGAGAACTCAATCTATGCCTGACTAATTGATTTTACCCTTCTGACTTTTGTTCTCTTTGAAATTAATTGTTCCTCCCTTGTTGATGTTTAGACATTCACAACCCCAGATTTAACAAGCAACATCACACCGTTTTAAATTAAACAAGCAAACAAACAAAACCCAGGGATGGATAAGATCCATCCTCAAGATGCCTTAATTTTTTTGACAGTACATTGTGATGAATTAAAGTGGAACTATATTAGCGTCTGTTTTTGTCAGAAATTTTGGCAATGAGTAATAAGTATATTTTTTCTTTAATTTTTTTTGTATATCATCTTCAGTTATTTATGAAACTTTTTGAAAGTCACTATTTAAAAACTACATGTGTAGACAAGCAAGTTTTCTGTCTATGTGGGAAGATGACATGTGTTTTTGCATTATAGGCACACAGATCTAGCAAAACTTAGGCTTATCATTTCCTCCTAGGCCCTGTGTCTGCGGTATACAAATGTGACTGTGTATAAGAACACCTCTGTCATTACTTCTAATCAGAGCTGCCAGGTGTCATTCGCTGAGGCATGAATAACCAAGAAGAGAGCATGATGGCCCATTTGTCTATTTATTCATTAGCTAATAACTTTTTGTTGTTGTTAATCCTCACTGGAGGATATTTTTTTCCATTGATTTTTACAGAGAGTACAAGGGTAGGAAGGAGAGAGAGAGAGAGAGAGAGAGAGAGAGAGAGAGAGAGAGAGAGAGAGAGAGAGAGAAACATCAATGTGAGAGACATCAATTGGCTGCCTCCCGCATAGGCTCTGACTGGGGCCAGGGATCAAACCTGCAACCCAAGTACATGTCCTTGACTGGGAATCAAACCCCCTGCCCTTCAGTGTGTGGGCCGATGCTCTAACCACTGGGAAACACCGGCCAGGGCTAGCTAATTACTTTTTAAAAACATCGAAGTGACTATTTATTGTCTAGTTACTACTGCTTCAAGCTTTAAAAATACATTTCTGCCCAGCTGGTGTGGCTCAGTGGATGGAGCGTCGTCCCATGGACTGAGAGGTCCCAGTTTGATTCCTGGTCAGGGCACATGCCTGGGTTGCATGCTTGATCCCCAGTAGGGGGCATACAGGAGACAGCCAATCTATGTATCTCTCTCACATCGATGTTTCTCTCCCTTCCTCGCTAAAAAAATCAATAAAAACATTTAAAAAATACATTTCTGATTCCACAGCTATTTACTGAATGCATACTTTTCTACGCACTGGAGACACAGCAGTGCACAAGTTAGACAAATACTTTTCTTTTTCTTATTAATACAGTATTTATTTGTCTTCCCTCTGTCAAACCCTGAGCCAACCCTTTCCCCAGGTTGCCTGGGGAGATACAGAAAAGGAACATACAGGGCAGACAGGATGTGGGAGAAAGAACTATGGGAGGGGGAGATGACTCGTTTACATGGTGAAGAGGATGAGAAAGGCTACCACAAAGCAAAAAATAAATACATTTCTATCTAAATAAAATATTTCTTACCTAGAGTTTGTGGAGACCAAGGCTTGTACATAGGTCTCCAGGTTTGAAGTTCAAGTGGTAGCCTTATTTCTACTGCAGGAGAACTTCTCTGTGACTAACCCCAGAAAAAAACCCAGGCTGAGCTACAAGTTTATATTTCTTCTTTATAAGTAGAAAGGAAATGGACATAAAGTAGTGATGGCACATTTTTCTGGTGCCTTCACCTTTGCTCTTCAGTTGCAAGCATGTTTCCCTGTCCTCTTCCTACAGGCACTCTGAAGTTAGTATAATGTTGCTTTGATATTTCTCTTTTTGGTGAGTTCACACATTCATATGTTTTTATGATGTTAATTAGCATCCTTTCATTTCAGCTTATAGAACATTGTTTTCTTAGCAAGTCTCTGAATTATTTAACGTTTTCTTAAAGAAGAGGCTACACAATTAAAAACATTAAGGAGAATGCAGCCAGGTTTCTAAACAGAATTATAGCATTTCTCCTTGTCTATGTGGAAAATGGGCATCTTCACCATGCTGTGAAGGTAAATCAATGACTGTCCTTGCAGTTAATACTTGTAGGTACTGCAGTAGGTGGCAGCTGTCTTATCTCCTCTTGGCACTTTTTGTGCTTTAAAGGCCCGCTATGTGCAGTGCTCTGTCCTTGATGTTTGCATAGCAGACAGACAGTCATGGTGCACTAGAAAAGGTTCAGGTGTTGAAGTTGGATTACTTAAACTCTACTGATTACCTTTGTTACTTTGGAATAGCTAAATAGCATTTCTTTTGATTTGCAAAATGGGAATGGTAATACCTATCTTGTAACATTGCTATAAGAGTTAAATAAAATTATGTAAAACAAGAATCACAGTGTCTGGGACATCGTGGGGCTCATTAAACGGTGACTGGTGTTAGCTGTTATAGAGTATGGCTTCTTTTAATCCTGTGAGACCTAGGTTGTATTATCCTCTATTCTACAGGAGAGGACATTGAAGCTCAGAGAGGTTAAGTGCCTTTCCCCAGATCACACAGCAAGAAAGGGCTGAAGCTGAGCAATCAATCTGAGTCTGACTCCAAAGCCTGTTTTTTTTTTCCTTAAACCCATATGTCCCATGTGAGCAATATTACAAAGTAAGTGCCTTCCCCTGAAAAGTACTGTTATAAAACTGATAGAGTACAAGGACCATTCAGAACCTGTTCTCGCCTTTCCAGATCTGGAAGAAGAACTAGTAATTCTAGAACATTTTGAAAATGATTTTTTTCTCACAAATACACATCCTCCCAAAATTGCCAGCCTGCTATCCTTTTTCTTGCTCAAAGTGTGACTAATGTTGTTGAGGCTTAGTGTTGGATAGGAAGTCAAGTCTCATCAGTCATTGTATCTAACTTGCAAGGTTTGGGGTTGAGATTTGGAGACCAAATAACTGTTCAAATATTTGTGTAAGTTACTGATGAAATAGAAAACACAAAGTCTCTGGCATTTCTCATAGCAATATTTTTCTGATATATCTCTTCAGAGAAGAGAAACAAAAGAAAAACAAATGAGACTACATCAACTAAAAAGGTTTGCATAGCAAAGGAAACCATCAACAAAAGGAAAAGACAGCCTACTGAATGGGAGAAGATATTTGCCAAAGATACAATCTGATAAGGAGTTAATATCCAAAATTTATAAAAAACTCATATAACTCAACAACAACAAAAATCCCATAAAAAAATAGACAGAGGACCTGAATAGACACTTCTCCAAAGAGGCTAATAGACATATGAAAAGATGCTCAATGTTACTAATTATCAGAGAAATGCAAATTAAAATCACAATGAGATATCACCTTATACCTGTCAAAATGGCTATCATCAATAAATCAACAAACAACAAGTGTTGACAAGGATGTGGAGAAAATGGAAAACTTGGGCACTGTTGGTGGGAATGTAGATTGGTGCAGCCACTATGGAAAACAGTATGGAGTTTCCTCAGAAAATTAAAAATGGAACTGCATCATTACTCAGCGATTACACTTCTGGGTATATATCTGAAGAAGCCCAAAGCACTAATTCCAAAGAATACATGCACCCCAATTGTTCATTGCAGCATTGTTTATAGTCACCAAGACATGAAATTAACCCAACTTCCCATCAATACATGAGTGGATAAAAAAGTAGTGGTACATATATGCAAAGGAATATTACTCAGACATAACATAGAACAAAATTCTACCATTAGCGACAGCATGAATGGGCAGAGAGGGTATTATGCTAAGTGATATAAGTCAGTCAGAGAAAGACAAATACCATATGATTTCACTTATATATGGAATCTGATGAGCAAAATAAACAAACAAACAAAATTGAAACCGACTCATAGATACGGAGAACAGACTGATGATTGTCAGAGGGAAGGGAGAGTGGAGGGACTATGTGAAAAGTGAAGGGGTTAAGTAGTACAAATTAGTATTTACAAAATAGTCATGGAGATGTAAAGTACAACATAGGGAATATAGTCAATAATATTGTAATAACTATGTATGGTGCTAGGTGGGTACTAGAAATATTGAGGGGAACACTCTGTAAAGTATATGATTGTCTAACCACTGTACTATACACTTGAAACCAATATAAAATATTATTGACTATAAACTGTAATTTAAAAATAAAATTATTTTTAAAAAAAAGAAATAGAAAATGCAACTGATTGTGTGTGTACATCTTGTTTCTTAGGCAACAGGAGGAGGATATGAAAGTGATGATGCATATCATAACACCGAACTTTTCTTCTTAGACATTCATAACATTCATGTAATGCGGGAATCTTTAAAAAAAGTCAAAGACATTGTTTATCCTAATGTGGAAGAATCTCATTGGTTGTCCAGTTTGGAGTCTACTCATTGGTTAGAACATATCAAGGCAAGTATGTTTTAAGAAAATCAGTAATTGTTTAGTGAAACAAGAATTTTTAATCCTTAAATTGAAAAATATTGAACAGTGAGAGATGAAATGTTTTTATTATAAGGTTCTGCATTTGACAGTTTTGTATTTCCTTATTATTTGCTTACCTAAATTAAAGTCTTCACAATATCACCTCCAGAATATTTTTAGCATCTTTAGAGATATCATTTTTCTATCTTGTCAGTGGTAAGTAGTTGAGTCTTTCACACAGGTTTATTTAGGAATAGCCAGTTTGTTATCTAACCACTACTTGCTATGACTCTCAAGGGCCTAGAGCAACGGTTCTCAACCTGTGGGTCGCAACCCCTTTGGGGGTTGAACAACCCTTTCACAGGGGTCACCTAAGATATAACAGTAGCAAAATTACAGTTATGAAGTAGCAACGAATATAATTTTATGGCTGGGGGTCACCACAACATGAGAAACTGTATTAAAGGGTCGCGGCATTAGGAAGGTTGAGAACCACTGGCCTAGAGAGAGAGTGTTTGTATTGAAACCAATCTCAAACTGACTAATTTTAAAGACTAAAATTTGTGTTTTTATTATATTCAATCCTTCATCTGGATAAAGGCATCAAAAACCTCCACTCTTTTAAAAGTAAAAGTACTGCCTGACCAGTGTGGCTCAGTGAATTGAGTGCCGTCCCAAGGACTGAGAGGTCCTGGTTTGAATACCAGTCAGGGCATATGCCCAGGTTGCTGGCAGCAGCTGATCCATGTATCTGTCTGACATTTATGTTCTATCTGTCTCCCTTCCCCTCTCTCTAAAAAATAAATAAAAACATATTTTAAAAAATATTTGAAGCTATCTGAGGGAACTAACACTTTTAGAAGCTGCTGTTTAGTTCTATAAACAAACAAAATGCCTAGTATAAATAGGTGAATTATTTAGATTGTTTTCTAGTGAAATTTTATTTTCCAACTCAATAGGAATCGTATTTTTAAATAATACATGTTTTATTGATGTTTTTTAGAGAGGAGGGAAGGGAGAGAGATAGAAGCGTCGATGTGAGAAAGAAACATTGATTGGCTGCCTCCTGCACACCCCCCACTGGGGATCAAGCCTGCAACCCGGGCATGTGCCCTGACCTGGGATCGCACTGGGACCTCTCAGTCCATGGGACAATACTCAATCCATCAGCCGTGCAGGAATCGTATTTTATTTAACCTTTTATTTTTTTCTCAATTTATCCTCAAAAATTATTTACAAAAATATTACTTGTAACAACTAAATGTAATGTGGTATCCTGGATCACAAAAATGACATTAGGTAAAAAGTAAGAAAATCAGCCCTGGCCAGTTTGGCTCAGCAGTTAGAGTGTTGGCCTGCGGACCAGAGAGTCCCAGGTTCGGTTCCCGCTAAGAGCATGAACCTCAGTTGCAGTTTGTCCCCAGCCCTGGTTGGGGTTGTGTGGGTGGCAACCACTCGATGTGTCTCTCTCACATCGATGTTTCTCTCTCTCTCTCTCTTCCCCCCCTCTCCCTCCCGTTCTATCTGAAGATAAATGCAAAAATGTCCTCGGGTGAGGATAAAAAAAAAAAGTAAGAAAATCTGAATAAAGTATGGACTTTATTAAAAATAAGTTAATAAGTTTATTAACATTTTAATGTATCAACATTTGGTTATTAGTTGTGACAAAAATACCATACTGTTACATGTCAATAATAGGAAACTGGGTCAAGTGTATGCTAAAATGTGATTTCCATTGCATTAAGGTCTATACTGCACCTGTTGGGCCAGTGATTTGTCTAATATGATCACTGTTATCAGTTTAATTGTGTTCCCCCCAAAATTCACATGTTGAAGTCCTGACCTCTAGTACCTCAGAGTATGACCTTATTTGGAACTCAGGTCATTGCAGATGTGATTAGATAAGACAAGGTAATACTGGAATAGCATGGGTCCCTAATCCGGTAAGACTAAAGTCCTTATGAAAAGGGGCAGTTTGGACACCGAGACATATGCACAGGGAGAACACCATCCAAAGATTGGAATTAAGCTGCTACAAGTCAAGGAACAAAGAGAAGCTAGGAGACAGGCCTGGAATGGATTGTTCCCTGGAACCTTCAAAGGGACCATGGCCCTACCGACTGCTTGATCTTGGACTTCCAGCCTTCAGAACTGGGAGACAATAATGTCTGTTGTTTAAGCCCCCAGTCTGTGGTATTTTGTTATGACAGCCCCAGCAGACTAAGACAGTCACATATGTGAATAGGAGTTTGAAATGCAGTTTGGCTCTATGTGTGTGTGTGTGTGTGTGTTTTAATACCTAGTTGCATTTGAATGCAGTTTCTATAGAAGAAGAACAGATCCTGCAGCTTCTGGTTTTCCATTTTCAGGACTCTTTCTGTTTTAGACATTAATAGTATTTTAAAACAGGACTTTTCCTAGGGTTAAAAACTATCATTTCAGATTGAAGCAGTATCTTGCAGCTACCTACTGACTTGCATGTTTCTTTGCCAGCTTATTTTGACGGGAGCCATTCAAGTAGCAGACAAAGTTTCTTCAGGGAAAAGCTCCGTGCTTGTGCACTGCAGTGATGGATGGGACAGGACCGCCCAGCTGACATCCTTGGCCATGCTGATGTTGGACAGCTTCTATCGGAGCATCGAAGGGTTTGAAATATTGGTACAAAAAGAATGGATAAGTTTTGGACATAAATTTGCATCTGTAAGTAAACAATAAAGCTGATTTTTAAAATGTCAGATCACTGTCATTTGACATTTAAAAACTAGTTGTTAAACCATATAGTCACTTTTAAAAAGAAAATCTGAAGAGTTTAATAAACAACACTTTACAGGTTTGAAAATGAGAGATGCCTTGGGCTAGAAAGTCTCTTTAGGAGACATGTTTATCCATCTGCACTATTTACAGTTTCACTTGAAAGTAATACAAAGAGTCCACATGGAGATGTTTAAATTGAAATTGCGGAAAAGAAGGAAGATAGGGTGACAATTATTTTTCAACTACTATTATAGCTATTAGAGGCAAATATATTTTATAGAAATGCTAGACTTTCAATTAAGGCTTTTGTCATTATTTTTCTCTGATGTATTAATACATTTTTAAAATTGAGAGCATGTATTAAAATTCCTATTTCCAGGTCTTGTTTCTAGACACACTTTGAATAAGTATTTTTCACAAGCTCCCCAGATGATATTCAGAACACTGCTATGTAGCCTTTTATCCTTCATCCAAATTTCATAAGTAATAAAAATAACAGTTTTAAGTAAAAATAATCATTGTTTAGAAAATGAATAAATGGTGAGATTTTTGTCTTATTTTTAAGAGAGAAAGAACTTATTTTTATTATAATAATCACACCTTTTAGTGTATGGTTTCAAGTCCTGAAACTTTAGGACTGGTCCCTTAGCCACTGGTAACATACTCTGCAGTATAATCCAGTGCAGTCTACCTGCAGCTGCCCAGGACTTGGACAAATTCCAGTCAGATGAAATAATTGTAACACTCACATATGATGATGCTTTGCCAATTTGTATTGGTATTTTATGAAAGTTTATATAGTTAATTTTCATTATTTCAAACCTTTATATTACTTTTTATATTGCCAAGGAAAAATATACTGTTTACACTCTGAGAGACTTGGCATTTGGAAAGCAGCTTGCTGAATTGTATTGTCACATTTTGTGAGTTATTGTGCTTTATCAGTTTTGTACCTATAAATTAATCTTCATCAAATCATCTTCATTAATTTATTTCAGAGAATAGGTCATGGTGATAAAAACCATGCAGATGCTGACCGATCTCCTATTTTTCTCCAGTTTATTGATTGTGTATGGCAGATGTCAAAACAGGTAAGGGATATATAGGATAAAAATACATTCAACTTAATATTTAAATATTTTGATATAGTATATGGGATTTGCCCCCAAATAATACAGAACATAAATAAGAGCTGCAACCAGTTTGGTCATGTCCAAATAATTGTTGAAGCTGGATAATGGGTACATGGATTTCCCTTTATTATTCTCACTACTATTTATATGTCTGGGATTTTCCATAAAAAGTTTTAAAAATTCAATATTTAGCTTTATTAACTCTACTAATGAAGGTGCAATGGAATTGACAATACTAATTGTATCTCTTCCATCCATTTTATACTGGCATTTGTATATAGACATGTCTGATAACTTATAATACTTTACACAATTAAACTATCTGGTATGCCCTGTACACTCAAGTGAACCCAGAAAATCAGCTTGTTTTCCTCTTTATTCCTTTATTTGTCCCTTATTTAAACTCTTTAGTCCTCTTCAAAGCACCAACAAATGAGAAAGGGGCATATGATGATTGCAGCCTCTGCTATCCTTCCTGGAAGGCAAAGTGTAGTAAAGTTTATGCACCTCTTTTCAGTTCTATAAAAGGTCAACCCAAGTTTTCATGCTTTGTTTGCTTGTTTGTTTTTATCTAGTTCCCTACAGCTTTTGAATTCAATGAACGATTTTTGATGACAATTTTAGATCATCTGTATAGTTGCCGGTTTGGTACTTTCTTATATAACTGTGAATCCGCTCGAGAAAGACAGGTGAGTGAAAATGCTAATCTTTTTAGTTACATGTGTCTAATGTGCCATGAAATACAAAGATATGATAACTTGGTTTATGGTAAATGCAAAATTTCTCATTTTTTACCCCAAGCTTGGGTGTTTTCAGTTCAACCAAGATTTGTTGAGTGCCTGGTATTTACTGCAGGGGTAAGACATTGACTTTGTCCTCAGGGAGTAGGAGTAACTTTATAGATATGCAAGTTCTCCCTCACAAAAAAGCTATTAAAATGTCAGGAAAGGTAGTTTTTTAAAGGCATAAACCCATACGAACAGGAAAAATGAGAAAGGATACATAGCAGCAAACTTTTGGAAGCTGGAAAGCTATTAGATTAGTGGTAAATAACTTAGTTTGAGAAAACCATATCTCAAACTAACAGCAGGGAAGCCAAGAACCAGCCCATTTACATTGCAGGAATTCCAGATGAATCGGGTTCTGGGACAAAGGTGTACCAGGTGTGTGGGATGAAGGGGAAAGAATAAGATAACCTGAAGGTCTGTTTAGAATAAAGCAGTTGGCTTCTCCAGATCCCCTCTACCACTCTGTGGAGCTGAGAATTCTGACAGAGGTTTCTTTGTGAGAGAGGGTATGAGTAGGTCTCTGGGCTGGGACCTGAGTCATCAGGTGGGTGATGTGAATGGAGACAAGCTGGCTTGTGAGAGCCTCAGCTCACTTCCTCTACTGACTCCCAGAATTCTGGCAGCAGGTCCTTATTTTCCAGGTGGGAACATGAAAGAAGTTTCTGTGTTAACAAGGATGGGGAGAAAATGCATTCTTTGCTGGCAGGGATATGAAATGGTGCAGCAATTGTGAAAAACAGTCTGGTGGTCCCTTAGAAAGCTAAATGTAGAATTAGCATATGACCTAGCAATTCCACTCCTAGGTATATACCCAAGAGAAATGAAAATAAGGGTTGAAACAAAAACTTGTGCTATGAACAGATGTTCATAGCAGCCCAACTAATAATAGCTAAAAGGTAGCAACAACCCCAATGTTCATCAGCTGATAAATAAACACAGTGTGTTTTATTCACACAATGGAATATTATTAAGCCCAAAATGGGAATAAACTTCTGATCCATGCTACAACATGGATGAACCTTCACATTATGTTAAGTGAAAGGAGTCACTCAAAAAGGCCACGTATTGTTGATTCTGTTTATATGAAATATCCAGAATAATAAGTTCATAAAGACAGAAAGTAGATCAGTGGTTGACAGGGGCTGGAGAGAGGGGAGAATGGGGGAAGTGACTGGTTAATGGGTATAGGGTTTCCATTTGGGATGATGAAAATACCTTGGAACTTGATAGAAGTGTTGGTTGCACAACAATGTTAATGTACTAAAAGCCACTCAGTTGTAGACTTTATTTTTATCCTCACCTGAGGACATTTTTCCTTTTTTTTTTTTTTTTTTTTTTTGTTCAGATAGAGTGGGAGGGAGAGAGAGAGAGAGAGAGAAACATCAACATGAAGGGGACACATCGAGTGGCTGCCTCCTGCACAGCCCTGAGGGCCGGGGACAAACTGCAGCCGAGGTACATGCCCTTAGCGGGAACTGAACCCGGGTCTCTCTGGACCGCAGGCTGACGCTCTAACCGCTGAGCCAAACTGGTCAGGGCATCAGTTGTAGACTTTAAAGTGGTGAATTTTATGGTATGTGAACTCCACCTCAATTTATTTATTTTTATTTAATTCTTTTTCTTTATTGATTGAGAGAGAGAGAGGGAGAGAGCATCAATTGGCTGCCTCCTGCATGCCTCCCACTGGGGATTGGGCCCACAACCTGGGCATGTACCCTGACTGGCAGTCTAACTGGCGACCTCTTGGTGCATGGGTTGACACTCAACCACTGAGCCATACCAGCCTGGCTCCACCTCAATTAAAAAAAAAAAAAAAAGAATCTCTGGGGAGACTTGACTAGCCCATGAATAAGGACCTAAAGATACCAACACCTAAGGGTTCCTCAGAGTGAAGCTCAAGTTGACAAGCCTCATGATCTCAGAGCTTCCAATCAACTCTTCCTTCTTCCACTCTTACATAATAGCAGACAAGCAAGAGAGAGAGAGAGAAAGCAGCTTGGACAAAATAGTTACCATGTAGGGAAGGGGGAAATGTAGACAAGAAGCTAGCATTTAATATCCCAAGAAAGAGGAAAAAATATAGGTACCATGAAATAATAACAGGATATTATTTGGAAAGTGCATTTAGAGATCAGAAAAAAACTTGAAATAAAAACATGATATCAACAGAAATTAAAACTCAGAAAAAGAGTTGGAAGATAAATTTGAAATCTCCCAGAAAATAGAATGCAGAGATGGAGGTAGAAAACGGACACAAGAAAACTAGATCAGTCCTGGAGTTCCAGTATCCAAATAATAGGACTTCTACAAAGAGAAAATAATGAAACCAGAGAGCAGGAAATTACTGAAATAACTTGAAAATATTTCCCAGAATTGAAGTACATGGGTTTCCACATTGAAAAGCCTGCTAAGTGCCCAAACAGAGTGAACAAAAATAGACCCATAATAAGGCACATCTTTGTGAAGTTTCAGAACACTGGGGACAAAGAAAAGAAACTTTAAACTTCCAAAAAAGAAAGAAAAAGTAGATTATTTGCAAAAAACAAATAAACAAAAAAGCAGAAATCAGACTGAATTCAATAGCAATATTGAAAGTTAGAAGTTGGTGGAGCAATGCCTTCAGAATTTTTTTTCTATTTTTTAAAATATTTTTATTGATTTTTAGAGAAAGAGGAAAGGAGAGGGAGAGATAGAAACATTGATGAGAGCAGAACATCCATTGGCTGCCTCCTGCACGCCCCCTACTGGGGATCGAGTCTTCAACCCAGGCATGTGCCCTGACCCAGAATTGAACCATCAACCTTTTGGTGCATGGGATGATGCCCATCCAACTAAGCCATACCGGTCAGGGCAGCCTTCAGAATTTTAAAGGAGAATGGTTTCAACCTAGAATTCTGTAGTCACCAAACTGTTAGAAAAATTGGAAAGTAGACCAAAGACATGCGTGGTAACAAGAAAAATTTACCTCCCCACCACACCCTTTCTCTGGAAGCTACTGGGATATGTGTTGCATGCAAACAAGAAAGAAGACTGCATGAAATTCAGGAAGCAGGAGCTCCAGTATAGAGACAGGCAAGAGGGAATCGTCAGGGCAAAACAGAAGAGATCCAAGATGACATCTGGGTACAAGGCGCAGGGGCACCCAGAGCTGCTTTCTCTCCTCTGAAGATAAAACGGGGGGGCTCTAGACGTGCAGTGTCTTGACGGAAATTTGAGACTGGAGGAAAAATTTGGGGTTGAATTAATGATAAGTGCCAAGAAAAGTAAACAAACAGAATAGACAGTTGTTAAATAGAGGGGGAAAAAAATTGTGCAGGAAAAGAAATAACAGAATAGTGACTATGCGGCTTACCTGGCAACAGCACTTGCTTCGTCATAGGAATCTAAACACTAAACATCGATTTGATCAAAGCTATGCTATATATTGGGAATATGAGGCAGGATGTAGATTGTGTGTGTGTGGCAGGATGGAAGGGAGATGTTCTCAGTGTGGCAGTGTTGTAGTTAATGCCTATAACTGGATAGCCAACAGGTAGCAAGAAAAGCATGATATTTAAAGATTAATTATTTGGTATAATTAATTCAATTGATTTTTAAAATTAGATGCAGTTGCTTCTAAGGAGAGGGGCAAGAGGCTGCTTTTTTTTCCCCCCATAACAAACCTTATTGAGCGATTTGACTTTTTAAACTATGTGCATGTATAAATTGTTTTTTCTTTATTGATTTTTAGAGAGAGAGGAAGGGAGAGGGAGAGAGATAGAAACATCGATGAAAGAGAACATTGATTGGCTGCCTCCTGCATGCCCCCCACTGGGGATTTGGCCCACAACCTGGGCAGGTGCCCTGACCAGGAATTGAACCAGTGACCTCTTGGTGTATGGGTCGATGCTCAACCACTGAGCCATGCTGGCCGGGCAGATGTGCATGTATAAAAATAAAAACAAGCATGCAAATAAACACAATGCAGTATATATTGTGGTATCAGGAAGGCACAGATGAAGTTTTAGGTGGATTTCATTGAAGGCCAAATTATGCTGCCATTATTATCATTCACATTAATCAAGTATTATGTTAAAGAAATTTCTTCAGTCACTTATTTCAAGCTGTTTTTTTGTTGTTTGTTTTTAGCTTCCAGTTTTAGCTTACTGGTCCTTTCTTATTAAAGTGATTAATAGTAAGAGTTTTAAAATTCTGCCTTTGGTAGTTTTAATACGTGCATTTTTCCCCCCAAGCTTTGGTTTTCCTTTAGTTTATGGTCAAAATTGGTAAAAATCTATAATAAAAAAAACAACAATGAAAATATGAATATCTGTATGAAATGATGGACGCCAGACTAAAAAGTGAAGATTCAGTGAAGTCATTTACCCAGGTTTTTTCATATATCTGGATGTTAGCGTGATATAGGTTAAACATTTGGCTCGTTGATTAAAATAACTTCATACCTAGATGCCTACTGTCAAGTGGATACAGGTTAAGATTTCATAGTTCTAGCAAATACAAAAATGAAAAAAAAGTCAGTGGGGTCTTATGATTATTTTTCTTTCTGCTTAATAACAAAAAGCATACTGTCTATCTGTTCATAAATGTTTTACCTAGCCAGTAATAGTCTTCTTAGGTCAGTGAATTGCATTTAATATTATGGCATCCTGCACCTCTATCTTCTGGCAGAAATAGTGGCTCTCAAGCTAGGCCATTATCTATGCAAATATTGGTAAGTGGCTGCAGAGCACTCACTGGCCCATGAGGCTTTTGAGCTATTATGGGGATAATGTAAATGTGTGATTCAAATTGGTGCTCAACTGTATTGCCACAGGTTGTAAAATATTTTGTGTGCTTGAGTGTGTTTTTACTTAGGCTTTCCACTTTCTCTTTCTCTATAGAAAGTTACAGAAAGAACAGTTTCTTTGTGGTCGCTGATAAACAGTAATAAAGACACGTTCAAAAATCCCTTCTATACCAAAGAAATCAATCGAGTTTTATATCCAGTTGCCAGCATGCGTCATTTGGAACTTTGGGTGAATTACTACATTAGATGGAACCCCAGAATCAAACAACAGGTAAATGAACTAGATTGTTAAAAGATAGTAATGTCAAGTTATGATTACGTCTGGACTTTGATGATGTTATTTGGTAGTTTAAACACTAATCAGAAAGAATATAAGTACCCCTATGTTCATAGCAGCACTATTTACAATTGCTAAGATCTGGAAACAGCCCAAGTGTCCATCAATAGATGAGTGGATAAAAAAGCTGTGGTACATATATACAATGGAATACTATGCAGCTGTAAGAAAGAAAGATCTCTTATCCTTTGAGACAACATGGAGGGACCTGGAGAGCATTATGCTAAGCGAAATAAGCCAATCAGAGAAAGACAAATACCACATGATCTCACTTATTTGTGGACTATAATGAACAAAATAAGCTGATGAACAAAATAGACCCAGAGACATAGAAAGGAGTGCTGTTCAGACTGACAAGCCTCAGAGGAGGGGGGCAGGGGAGGATGGATGAAATAAACCAAAGAACTTATATGCATAACCAATGGATATAGACAACAATGCTGGTCGGGGGGCAGGATGTGGAGGAGGGTGTCTAAGGGGGGAAAGGGAGAAACATCTGTAACAAAATTAAATTAATAAAAATTGCAAAAAAATATTATGAGGGGGAAAATTGTCAGACTAAAAAGTCACACTTGATTTTAAACATAACTTTCTTTAAAATTGTTTTAAATTACTAAACCATTTATTTTTATTGGTGTTAAACTTACATTCTTTTGTCAATGGGAATAATATATTTTTTTCACTAGAATGTAAAATGATTTAAAGCTCTGGAAAATTTCTGAGGTCTTTTTAAATTTATTTTTTTATTTATTGATTGATTTTAGAGAGAGATGAAGGAAGGGAGAGAGAAAGGAAGAAAGAAAGATATCAATTTGTTATTCCACTTATTTATGCATTCATTGATTGATTCTTGTATGTGCCCTGACCAGGGATTGAACCCGCAATCTTGGCATATTGGGACAATGCTCTAACCAAGTGAGCTACCCAGCCAGGACAAAAATTTCTGAGTTTTGATAGCCAAGGATTTCCTTTAATCAGTGGAAGCTTTTACACATCATAGGAAAGAAAACATTTTCTATTCCCTGGTTCAGGGGTATGTACTAGGTCAGCTAATGTCAGCGTGTTTTTTCCTGAGGGTCTTTACTTCTGAAGTAAAGATAATTGCTCTGTCAATGGATAGTAAATTCAACTGGCCATTTATCATTCAAAAATGGAAATGGGTTTTTGAAGCGAAAGATGTCACATTTTATTAGACACACTCAGGCTTTCCATTTTCCCACCCTGACTCCATCAGAATACAGCCTGTTTGTAAAGGCTCGGAAGTACCTCCATTTAGTAATTTGTTCTAAGTGCTATAAATATTCAGTATTTGCAGTTGCTCTTTGTAAAAGTTTGCACATTTTCCTGCAGTTTGGATGCTCGACTACCTGTTCTCACAGGCCAGTCTTGCATAAGCACCAGCTGTAATCCTGCTAGGAATCCACAGGCAACAGCAGAGACCTGGTGCTGCAGTCTGTCTCCGAGATTGTTTATTCCACTCAGAGCTGGCCACACGCCATTCTGTGCTCTCTTCTCACTGGGGAAATGCCCAGTTCAAGCTGGCACTCTCACTTCAAGGTCTCTGCTGCATGCATGAAAGGCTCTTACAATTTAGTAATGGTTGAAATGTGTAATCTTTTAGAAAGTGACAGATTCTAGGGCTGGAGAACACTCACTTGTTTAGTTTGGAATTTGAGAAGCATGTTGAGGGCATTTATTTAGCAGTACTAGTGAGGGGAATATTAAGTAAAGAGGAAATGGGAATTTTTCCAGGGTTCTAACTGCTGTTAGAGAGGACATGCCCCTTTTCTAATTAAAAAATAGTATATAGATGAGCACTGTTTGTCCTATACATTAAGTCTTTTCTGTATTTATCGTGCTTTTTTAAAAATAAACTATTGGTAATTAGAAAGTATTGACAATTTCTGTATAGGTTATATAATCTCCCCTCAACCATTTATACTTGGAGAAATTCTTGAAATTCAAGGAATTTAGAGCAATTTATTTCTGAATATATAAAGGTAATAATAATAATTGTGTGACAAAGGAAGTTGGAAGGGCCATCATTAGAAGAACTTGCTGTAATATATGTATCCCCTTGTTCTCAAAGAGCTTGGCAAAATGGAACTGGGCCAGATAGAACTGAGCATTCCTTGGTAGAGGTTTTGTTTTGTCTTGAGACAGTAATTGGTCTATATTATGATCTGTGAAATTTACTCAAAAAAGAAAATAACTTATCCTTTCAATATAGATTTTTCTGAATGTGAAGGGTGCCATACATATCTTTCTATGCTTCGACCCTTTGTATTTTCATCCCCAAATACTGAGTGTTCCCATGCATCAGGCACAGGGGGGACACGGAGATTAAGAAGAGGTGGTTTCACACACAGGGAGCTTACCAGTCTGATGGGAGCACCCACGAACATGAGCCAATGATTATTCTGCTGGGGGAGAAATATGATAATAGAGATGTGAATTAAATGCATTTAATTTCCTTAATGATCTTATATAGAACATTATTTCATACAGAAATAGATTAAAATTTGATCACATAAGACATTTTAAATTATGTAATATAAACTTAAAAGAATATACTTCACCACATAAAAGTTAAATTGTTATTCAGTTGTGCGGTCAGTTGGTATAAAACTATTCCTGGGTACCTAGAGCATTCACAACACTACAGTATGCTATCAGTACTGAAAGACCCAAAAGCATATACAGACCCTCCCTATAATGAGCTGTTCACTTAGAAGAAGGCAGGGTTAGTGTGCTTTTAAAAGCAAAAGCCACTGACCCTTGCTACCACATGAAAACTCAGCAAAGTTGATGGAAAAACCAGTGCTTACATTTGACAAGACTTGACAAGCTATCAATAAGCAAATTTGGTATTTTTATTTAATATAAGGAAATTACTCGTGTCAAAAGCAGAAATATAAATTAGTCACATTATAAACCTCAATGAGAACCTTCAGCTGCTGGTAAACCTCATATTATATTTGGGGAACCACTGTATCTAATGTAACTGTCAAGCAGGGTTATACTGGGCAAGTTCACATTTTGCATAGTAGTGACTCAAGGATGAGAACAAGGGTAGTCAGATATTAACAGGCTGACCTGTGTTGTGTGTAAGTCATTTCTGATAGAAAAGTGAAAAGGAACATTAATATAAACATCATTTGAAGCCTAAAATACTTCCATACCTAGCTGATTGCCTATCTTCTATTTTGTGCTGAGCTGTCACACTCTTTACTTCATAATTCATTTCCCAATTAAAAAGTTGAGATGTAGTATTTAAAGTCACTTGACTTTAAATTTCATTTTTCATTATTTTGTCTTTTAGTGTGCTATCACAAATGGACATTTCTATTTATATTCTCTAAATGATTTTTGTTTGTAGGCTAATATCTTATATATATTTTGTACCCATTACTAGGCTGAATTATCTTTTTATTTCTAATAGTTTTTTTTTCATCTGCTCTGTCAAGTTTATTAATTACACAACTTTGTCATCAGCAAAAATGAGTGTTTTACCTCTGATTTATTTCTCTTCTCTAACTATACTTGCTGGTGCAATAACAAACTGAATATGAATCAGGGAGGTTTTAAAAATAGCCAAGATAATTTTGGAGGAGATTATCAAGGAAGAACTTGCCCTGCGATATATCAATGCTTATTTGAAACAGAATAGCACCCAGAAACAGAACACATAGAAGTGGAGGCTTGGTAGAGTAAGAAGGTAGCGTTGTAATGCATACGGAAAAGATGGACTGGATGGTAAATGCTATTGGCGTAGTAAATCATACTTAACATGTCTAAACTAGAACTCCTGATGTTCTCTCCAAACCTGCTCATCCTTCCATCTTACCCTTTCAGTTCTTGGCAACTCCATCCTAGTCACTCTGGCCAGAGACCTTAGAGTCATCCTTGACAGCTTTCTCTCTCACGCTCCACATCCAGTCCTTCAGGAGAGCCTGCTGGGCCCAGCCTTCAAAATATGTATGGCCTTTGAGCACTTCTCACCAGTTCCCACCTTGACCATGGGCCAGGCCACCTGCCCTTGGCCATGTATTGCTGGACTCCCTGATTTCCCCTTGCTTGCTGCTAATCTGTTCTCAACACAGCAGCCAAACTGATCCTTGAAAAATATACACCAGATCCCATCACTCCTCTCTTCTCAAAACCATCCAGGTAGCTGCTCACCTCACCCCAAGTCAAACCTCACATCCTTCTGATGGCCTCTGAGGTCTTATGTGACCCTGGCCTCACCCTTACCTCTCTAACCCCCTCGCCTCCTCACCAACAACTCTCACACACTTTGCTTCAGCCACACTGGGCTCCTGGCTTGTACTCAGACACTCAAATATCTGCCTGGCTCCTTCCCTCTCCTCCCTTAAGTCTTCCCCCAGGAGTCACCTCAGTGCAGCTCCCCAGACCACACTGTTAGAGGGTAACCAGCACCCCGCTGGTCCCCATTCCTCTTGCCCTGCTGTACTTCTTTGCTATGGTATTCATCACCTTTCAATGTTCTGTGTAACTCACAGGATCTTAGTATTTGTTGTTTGTCTCCCCCTGCTGGAAGATCATAAAAACGGAGATTTTAGCCTCCTTTCTTCACTGATGGATCCTAAGCACCTAGAACAGTGTCTGGACCTCAGTGGAATACATAAAGAGAAAAATGGGCAAAGGGCATTAACAGGCAATGTACCGCACTTACTCTGCCAAACATTTCTATTCTAATGTCGTATATGCATTTCTGAGAAACCTCACATTCTGCAAAGTCACAGAAAAAAGAACAAGGCTGACAGGAAGAATAGTATTGAAAGGAGACCTCTCCAAATCCATGGACCTTTGTAACCGGAGCTCTAATGAAAGCAACAGTTCCAGTGGAAATGTGGGCACAGTTACATGCCTGCTGCATTTGCACTTGGCTTCCATTGATCACTTCTTGGCAACCTGTAGTGGGATGAATAGTGACCCCCAAAGCAAATGTCCACTCAGAACCTGTGAATGTGATCTCATTTGGACAAAGGGTCTTTACAGATGTAATTATGTCGAGGATCTCAAGATGAGGTCCTCATGAATTAAGAGTGGGCCCTACTTTCAATGGCAGGTATCCTTAGAAGGGAGAGCAGAGGAAGATTTGAGCCATAGACACATGTAGGGGAGAACACCATGTGAAAATAGGAATGATTGGAGTGATGCTGCCATAAGCCAAAGAAGCCTAGAATGACCACAAACTGGAAGAGGCAAGGAAGGATTGTCCCCTAGAGTCTCCAGAGGGAGCACAGCCCTGCTGTCACCTTGATTTCAGGCTTCTGCCCTGTAGAACTGTAAGAAAATATGTTTCTGTTTTAAGCCACCAAGTTTGTGTTTATTTGTTACAGCAGCCACAGGAAATTAATACACAGTCTTAAACCCCAGGCCTCATGCTCCCTCCTCTGACATGCAGATTCTGGAGGGCATCTGCTTCTAATCCAGACTGTTCCCCTCAGCATTAGTAGTCAGATCCAAGGTGTAGCCTTCTTCATTAGTGCATCATCTTCATAGCTTCCTTGTTGGCATTCACAGCTCTGGCAGATAGCTTAAGTCATTGGAAAGCAGGACAGTTCTGGAAGCCACTAGTGCTAAAGGAAGGCACTTCTGTAGACTTTTGACTTTTTTCTTAATGTCTTCCTTTTGCTCAGCTTTCTAGAAGCTTGCCCTTGATCACTTCAGAACATTAATGTGATGGTGAGAAGTCTTCCGGGGGCTGTTCTGTTGTATACATTGGCCTGGATGGTGATTACATTAATGTCGACATATGTAAATATTTATTGAGCTGAACATTTTAAGCTTTATGCACATTAATGTGTAATTTATATCTCAGTACAAAAGTTTTAAAACTTAACATGCTGGGAAGAATCATATTCTGTTCCAGCATGACCTCTCACTTTATACTGCCATCAACGCACTATTTATCAAAGTATTTGTCATTGTAGCAAAGCAGACTGTATTGACTGGCTTCACTCTCACAACAACCCTGTGAGGTCTGTGCTGTTTTTAATTCCCATTTGACAGATGGGAAGTGGAAGGACCCAAAAGGTTAAGTCACACAGCCCATAAGAGGCAGACCCAAGATTCACACTGAGGCCAGCGGGTATCAGAGCCACTGCTCTCAGCCATGTTTTTATTACTATGAGCAATAGCACATGAAAAGATGTGGTAGAGCAGAGAAATGCCATAGAAAACTACCATGTTACTGTCCTCAAATTGGCCAAAAAGATGCTCTTACATTCCCAAGTTCTGGTGATGATATGGAGCAACAAGACCTGCCAGACTCAATAGTGGGTGCCTGTATCACCACCTTGGAGAGCCAGTTTGGCAGCATCTAGTGAAGTTGGAAAGATCATATCATCCTCTCCAGCAATCCCATACCTAGTCAGATTCCTTCAATACACATTTACACATGTGCACAAGGAGATGTGTCCAAAGATAATAAGGCATTGCATGTAGTAGTGAGGAGCACTGGAAATTGCCAGCTACCCATCCATGTGGGAATGGATAGATAAACTGGTTTATTCATTTAATAGAACTCAAGGATCAAATTCAGAAACACAATGTCAGGTCAAAATGTCAATTGATAACTAACTACAGAATACCACCTTTGATGTAAACTTTCACAAAATAGAAAATAATAGTGTATTTTGTTTCTGGATACTCATGTATAGGAAAAGTCACAAATCTCCACAGAAAGTAAGGCTACCCAACAACTTGAGAAGAGTTGTTGCCTCTGGGAGCAAAAGGGAAGTGAGCCTGGGGATGGGCAACACAGGAGACAGGAGCTGTGTCTGGGCTGAAAAACTTTAAAGAGATGGTGATGCTTCTGGGAGGAAATGTGTACATAGTTATTTCTTGATGGCATTTTATTATTCTTGGTACTTTTCTGTATTTTTAAATTATGCAGTATGGGAGGAAACTATGTATGAATGTTAAACCTCAGTTAGAGGACTTAGAAAGCAGAACCTGCAGCAGATGTGTGTGGAGCAGGTGAATTTTTGTGACATGGTGAGCACAAAGCAGTAACTCGGGCTTGTGCTTCTCTGCAGCAACCAAATCCTGTGGAGCAGCGTTACATGGAGCTCCTGGCGTTGCGTGACGAATACATAAAGCGGCTGGAGGAGTTGCAGCTTGCCAACTCTGCCAAGCTTTCTGATCCCTCAACTTCACCTTCCAGCCCTTCACAATTGCTGCCCCACGTGCAAACTCAGTTCTGAGAGGGAGCCTTGCCCTGCGCTGCATTCAAGCTCTGAGTAAAAGAAATAAGTTTATTTTCATTCAGGGCCTCTGCACAAAGTAGATTAAAATATTTGTCTCCATGTAGAACTTGAACTAACAATCTTAAACTCTTGAATATGTGCCTTCCAGATTATATATTACAAGAAAACGACAATGTCTACACAGCAGTCAGAAGAAAGGAGCCCAGATGGGGTTTTGGAAAATCCTGATACCTTTCAAAAGAAATTTTTGAAAAATATAAAGTTCAAATTTAATTTGCCTCTTTAGAAATACTGTGTATACAATATGTAACTTATGGGCTTAATCAGAACAACATTATTTTAAACTAAAGGGGAAAAAAGGTTTGTGAAATGGATTTTCCTCAGGTTGTTTAAAAGCATTGCTTCAGAGTATTTAAAATGAATGCAGATGTGAAAGGTGTGTTACTGCCAAAAACCAAATTGAACTCAACTTCTGAGGCATTATTCAAAAGCAAGGTATTTCAATAATTGCAAAATTTTATACCATCATAAGTAGTGATTTAAGGAGAAATAGCTGTGTAGATGAGTTTTTCATTATTTTGAAATTTTGGAATATGAAGTGTTTTCCCCTAATTTTCAAGAGAAGCATATTTTTATATTAAAAACTGATGGGGCCCAGTTAAATATGATTTGTTTTTTTAAAAAACTTTGCCAGTTCTATTTTCTAAGTTTTTCCATGAGCTTGCCTAAAATTCTGGCCCGTTTTCAGGTTGTGGGAAACCACTTATAAAGCACTGTGCAAGAATGTCAGATGTGATATGCTGCTGAGGTGAATGTTTTTGCAAATGTTGCTCTAGTCAAACCAGCTTATCTGCCAAAGCATAGGGTTGACCATCTTTGATGTTTGAGCTATTGCTACAGCATCATTTTTTGTAATAAAAGCTGCAGATGTACATTTGTTGAACGTATTCTTGAAAGTATTGTTTATTAATTTCAATTCAAATGGTGTTGGGTGCCCCTCCTCCCAAGCGTACATAAAACTAGTTCTACAAATTTTTACTTGAAGTATCTGGCAGTTTGCTTTTTCAGGTTTTTTTTTTTTTTTTCTGTAGTATTAAATGAAATTTCAAATGCAGTTCTATTTGATATCTGAACTAATTCATTTAGTAAGTGTATGTGTAAAAGTTAAGGCTAGAGTTAAAGCAATTAATGTGTTTTACAATGATCTGTAAAGTACTATTTATAGCTAATATGGTTATGTTTTCAATGAATAAGAGAGATTAAATATATCTTTGTAAATTATTTTATGTCATAGTTTAATTGATCTACCAAATAAGACATCTCAAAAACAGTAGTATAATGTATAAATTTTGTATGTATAAGAAATTTTATTAGGCATTCTCTTGCTTTTTGTAAACACTGTAAATATTTCATAAATTAACAAGTGTCACTCCATAAAAAGAAGAAAAAAAGCTAATACTAATAGCTTAAAGGATTTTGTAAAATTTCATGACACATTTTTCATGGCAATAATGACTAAAGACCTGCTGTAATAAATGTATTAATTCAACATAGTGCTTTGTTTTCAGGGATGTAACTGTATATTTGTCTTAAATGTGCATGGTGTCATCTTCTTTTCTGTTCCTGGCTCAACCTCACATAAGGTTGTCTTACTAGCAACCTTATAGGGCTCTCCTCAAATTCCAACAATACTGGACATTAAGTGCATTAACAATGCAGATTTTATTTTTATTTTATTATTATTTTTTAAATTTTTCTTTCTTGATTTTAGAGAGAGAGAGAGGAAGGAAGAGGGAGAGAGAGATAGAAACATGGATGAGAGAGAGCATCGATTGGCCATCTCCTGCATGCCCCCCACTGGGGATTGGGCCCACAACCTGGGCATGTGCCCTGACCGGGAATTGAACTGGCAACCTCTTGGTGCATATGTCGACACTCAGCCACTGAGCCATGCCAGCAGGGCTAACAATGTAGATTTTAATAGTCACAATTGCCTTTATTAAAGTAAGGACAGTTTTCACAAAAGTGCTGGGTGTGCATACCACAAGACTCCAGACTCTGGATGGCGAAGAAAGCAGTTGATATTAAGGGAGAGTAAAACATCGGTTGAAATAAGTAATATCATGAATGTCTGTTTAGGGAAGAATTTTTTTTCATTGTTGAAAGTATTACAGATGTCCTCCCTTTTCTCCCCCCATTGACTCCCTCCTCCCCGCTCCCACCCCCATATTGCTTTCCCCAAACTGATGTCTGTGTCCATTGGTTGTGCATGTATGCATATAAGTTCTTAGGTTTATCTCTTCCCATCCACCTCCACCCCCCGTCCCTCTGAGTTTTGTCAGTCTGTTCCCTACTTCCATGACTCTGGATCTATTTTGATCAAGAGCTTATTTTGTTCATGATGATCCATAAATAAGTGAGATCATGTGGTACTTGTCTTTCTCTGGCTGGCTTATTTCGCTCAACATAATACTCTCCAGGTCCCTCCATGTCATCTCAAAGGGTAAGAGATCTTTCTTTCTTACAGCTGCATAGTGTTCTATTGTGTACATGTACCACAGCTTTTTTATCCATTCGTCTACTGATGGACTCTTGGGCTATTTCCAGATCTTAGCTATTATAAAACGCTGCTATGAACATAGGGATGCATATATTCATTCTGATTGATATTTTAAATTGTTCAAACTGTACTGCCAATTTGAAATTATATTGCTTATCTACATGCATTTGAAGAATGTTAAAGAGTTATAGCAGGAAACTAAAATTAACCATTTAAAATCTGAATAGGACTCTTAAAAGATTAAGTGTCTTTTAAAACTATGAGTATTTGAAATGCTTTGAAAGGTTCTTCTTTGAGCATTGCTGTGTTTAATGCTTTCAACAACCTCATGGGCTACTGGATATTCTATTATCCCTATTTTTCAGCTGAGAAGCTTATTGCTCCAGGGGTTACCGACATGCCTGAAGTCCCACAGCATAAAAACAAATGTATACAGGGATTAAACTGAATTCTGCCCCTCTCGAGTTCCCACTGAATACCTTAGCTCTGCCTTCTGGAATGAAATAAAACAATCTCTCTTCCTGGGACAGTCCTCCAAATAATTTGCAATCATACAGACTTTTGATAACGTAACAGTTTTTTCTTAATATACTCAAAGCACTTTTTGATCTATTTTTGACAATGCAACAAAGCTTATCCTTGTGTTTTTTTTGGAAGGAATAATACTCAGAAGTTTCAAATAAGCTGACTAGTATCTCATCACCTGCAGTCCTGTCTACAGAATGCAGATTTGTAGTGTCAGTCATTTAGACAGCTCTTGTGGTATTTGGGGGGCATTAGGCAAAAACAGAACTATAAAAAGGGAACATTCTTAAAATATAGGAATTTTATTAGAGTCTACACACCTATGACTGTAAAATTTCATGAAACATTTTTCACAAACATAGCTATTGGTGGCCATAAAGCAAAAGCAGGGGACACCCAAAGGAAATAAGAAATATATACAGCATGCAGCCCACCAACAAGGACAAGGATTAGCACATTTGCAGAAAAATCTTATATGGTTGTAGATTGCAGCTGAATTTTGTAGGTTCACGGAATCACTAAATGCATGATGCTGAAATATCGATATTTGAAATAAGAGTAATAACTCCAACATCTATTGGTAGATTTATAACTTAATTAAAGAATTATCAGCGAAGTCTTTTGTATTAAACATTTGGAAGAGGAAGGATCATCAAAACAAAGTATTCTCATTTCCTTTCAAAGCAAAGGCAGCACTGGCTGGTTTGGCTCAGCAGGTAGAGCATTGGTCCTCGAACCTAAGGGTCACAGGTTCGATTCCCGGTCAAGGGCATGTACCTGGGTTGCGGGTTTGATCCCCTGCCCTGGTCAGGGTCATGTGGGAGGCAACCAATCGATATGTCTCTCTCACATCGATGTCTCTCTCTCTCTCTCCCCATCCTTCTCCCTTCCTCTCTAAAGATCAATGGAGAAATATCCTCAGGTAAGGATTAACCAAAAAAAAGAAAAAAAAGGCAGTAATGTAATTAAGCCACATAGGGTAGCTAAAGGCCTAACTGTGAAGGCCTAACATTTCATTTTTTTAGTAGCTTTGGAAAACATGACTTGTTCATTTACAGTGGTTAATACTTATGTGCTGCTGAAATTGACTGTGTTTCACAGTGCATTACACATAAATTATAAAAGAAAGTTGTTCACCTCATTTAAAGAGCTTTTAAATCACAAACCTATATTAGAAAGAGCCCTGGTTGGGATGTGTGGAGACCTGGATTCCCGTCTGGGCTCTGAATTACTTCTTGGATGGAAGGTGTGAGGCCTGGGAGGAGCCTCAGTGTCCATCTGTTCAGCAAGGGTATTGGCTGCACATTCTCAAAGGTTCTTACACCCCCCAAAACAGCCCTTCTCAGAAATGCATTTAAATCACTTGTGCACATAATTTTTTTTTTTTTGGCACAAAATGGCATTGGCTTTGTATATTAGTTTTCTGTTCCTGCTGTAAGAAATCACCACAAATTGGTAGTGATTTATTATAACACATTTAGTATGTTATAGTTCTGGAGGTTGGAAGATGACTGAGAGGTAGGCAGGAACCAGTCATGGAGCTCCTGAGGGGCCATGTTAAAGAACTTATATTTTCTTCTCTGTACCCTAGGAGCCATTGAAGGGTTTGGGGCATGGGAGGGATAGGATAAAATATGACTCACTCTGGCAGCCATTTGGAGGGTGGATTGCAGGGTGATAAGACCAGGGACAGGCCAGTTTGAGGCTATTGTAGTTGATCAGATGTGGAAGACCACCTGGAGTACAGATGAGGAAAGACACAGATTGAAAAATGATAAGTAGGAGTTGGTGACTGATTGGAAGGAAGAGGTGAGAAGCCAAAGATGATACAGAGGTTTTGGTTATGGTAATTGTGTGGCAAGTGGTAGCATTTCCAGTAACGGAATATCAGTGGAGGAGTAAATGGAAGCAGTGCTGAAGACAGTTTGGGATATGCTGAATGTAAGAGAACAGGCATCCAAGATGTGGTTTAAGATAAAGACCTGAAGCTCACAAAAGAAGTCAGGGACAAAAATAAATCTGGCATTGAAACTATGAAGTGGATGATATTGCCCATGCAAGTGACTGAAGAAAAGTGACAAGCCCCAACTCCATATTTTAAGGGGCAGATGGAGGAACAGGAGACCTGGAATGAGATGGAGAAGGAAGGTCCAAGAAATGTTGAAGCAAACAGTCATATTATGGGAGGTAACAGGAACGAATTTTAAAAAGCAAACAAGTGCTTAGCCTGAGAGAGCTGGTAAATTCAAGATGAAAAATATCCATTCGATTTGGACAGTAGGAGGTCCCTGGGTGACATGTGAGAGCTGTTTCATTGAAGCAGAAGCCAAATAACAGTGAGTTAAAAATCACTGGCCCGAACTCTAGCTCAGACAGCTACAAGGACGTATAAGCTCAGTTTTGAGAAACTGACTTTGGCACCAGGCCTGGTTTAGCACCATTAAGGAGCAAGGAGGTGCTATGACTTTTCCAAATCCCAGGGTAAGGGGCCATGTTACAGAGAAGAGAGAAAAAAGAAACTGAGGAGGAATAGTCCTACCTCTTGCTGTCATTCATTCAACAATTATCTATAGAGCTGTATCAGCCTAAGTGTCACTCAATTATGGAAGTCTTCCCCAATGCCCCTCCCCTCAATACTGTCTTTTGTCTCACTATCTTAAGCTCCCCTGGCATTCTATATGTCCCCTATCATTCCATTTGTCATACTTTGTTGAAATTGTGTGTTGAATGCTTTTATTCCTCATTACACTATAAGCTTTGTGAAGGCGGGGACCATTTCTGTCTTGTTCCAACAGGGTGCCTGGAACATGATAGATATTTATTGGAATGCATGAATGACTAAATGAAAGATGAAGGGTAGACAAGCATACATTGCTCTTTCTAGAGAGTTGACTATAAAGAAAGGAGAGAGATTGCATGATAGCTATTGGGAGAGAAGACCAAGAAAATGGGCTTTTTGAAGGAAGGGACTTAAGTATGATCATATATGGGGAGAAAGGAGCCAGTGGAGAGAGAGATTCATGATAGAGGAAGAGAGTTGTTGCCTGACAGAACAAGGCCTCAGAGTGGACATGAGCCCAGGGATATAGGCCTAGAAGGATTGCCCTTGAACAACACACGGGATTTCTCTTCCTCAGCAATAGAGAAGAGGAGGTGGGTACAGATGAAGAAATGTTTTATGGAGAGGTGTGGTCGCAGAATAATGTCTCCCCAAAGATGTCCACATCCTAGTCTCCAGAACCTAGGAATATGTGAGATTATATAGCATAGGGCAATTAAACTTGCAGATAGAATTAAGAATGCTGCCCTGGCCCAGCTGGTGAGGCTCAGTGGTTGGGCGTCAACCCATGGACCAAGAGGTCACCAGTTTGACTCCTGGTCAGGGCACATGCCCAGGTTTCGGGCTCAATCCCCCTGGGGCGTGCAGGAGGCAGCCAATTGATGTTTCTCATTGATGTTTCTATCTCTCTCTCCCTTCCTCTCTCTCTGAAAATCAATAAAAACATATTTTTTTAAAAAAAGAATGCTACCCTGGCTGGTTTGGCTCAGCAGTCAGAGCGTTGGCCAGCATACCAAAGTGTCATGGGTTCGATCCCCGGCCCTGGTTGGGTCATGTGGGAGGCAACCAATTGATGTGTTTCTCTCACATCGATGTTTCTCTCTCTCCCACCCTCCCTCCCACTCTATCTAAAAATCAATGGAAAAATAACCTCAGTGAGGGTTAACAAAAAAATGTATATTATCTTTAAAGAAATAAAATTTAGGAGGCCTTGGGTTTAGCCACAAGGTTTCATATACAATACCAAAAGCATAACCCATGAAAGAAAGCAATGGACAAGTGGACCACATAAAAGTTAAAAACTTCTGCTCTGTGAAACACACTGTGTAAGAGGAGGAAAAATCTTTGGAAAACACATATCTGATGAAGGACTGTTATCCAAAGTATACAACAAACTCAAAACTCAACAATAAGAAAACAAAACACCAATTAAAAAGTGGACAAAAGATGTGAACAAACACCAAGGAAGATACACAAATGGCAAGTAAGCATATGAAAAGATCTTCAACATCATGTCATTAGGGATTTCAAACTCTACACACCTATTAGTGTGGCTAAAATCCAGAGCACTGACAACACAAAACACTAATGAGGATTGGAGCAACAGGAATTCTCATTCATTGCTGGTGGAAATACAGGATGGTATGGTCACTTTGGAAGATAGTTTGGCAGTCCCCAAAACTAAACATACTATCCAGCAACAGTGCTCCTTGGTATTTTCCCAAAGGAGTTAAAAACTTATGTCCACACTAAAACCTGCACATGGATGTTTATAGCAGCTTTATTCATAATTTCCACAACTTGGGAGCAATCACCCTGTCCTTCAGTAGGTAAATGGATGAAATAAACTGTGGTACATCCAGAGAATGAAATATTCTTCAGTGATAAAACAAAATGAGCTATCAAGCCATGAAAATACATGGAGTGACCTTAAATGCATATTACCAAGTGAAAGAAGACAAACTAGTATGGGCACATACTGTATGATTCTAATTATATGTCATTGTAAAAGGATAAAACTATGAGACAGTAAAAAGATCTGTAGTTGCAAAGGGTTGTGGAGAGGGAGGGGTGAATAGGCAGAACACAGAGGAGTTTTAGGGCAGTAAAAAGACTCTATGATATAACAATAATGGATACATGTCAGTATACATTTGTCCAAACCCATAGAATGCACAAAACAGAATGAACACTAATATAAATGATGGATTTTACTTAATAATGTGTCACTATAGGCTCATCTATTGTAACTACTTTACTGCGCTAATGCAAGATGTCAATAAGGGAAACTGAAGGAAGGTGGGCTGTGAGATGAGATGGTATATATTTTCCACTCAATTTTTCTGAAAACCTGAAACTGCTCCAAAAAAATAAAGTCTATTAATTTTTAAAAAGTCACCACAGATAATTTTGTACAGCTAGTCCAGCACCAAGTATTTAGAAACTACTGTTTTAGGCAATACCTGCATTTTGGTCAAAATGATTTCTTGAATAGATGCCACTGAAATGATTCATCGCTGACTGTGGAGTCAGCTTCCCTTGGAACACCTTGTTGTTGTATTGATGAGACTTTGAACAACAGCATCCTTAAAATGTAGGGCTTTCTGTCTTTGCCTCTATGCCTGTAGGAGCAGAGCCTGACAAGATCTTGTAGGGGGAATTCAGTCATGAAGTGGGATGTGGATTGGAAATAGGAAGAAACTTGAGTACCTTAGTATTTCTTCCAACACAGCAAGTCCATGAGTCTGCATCGGTTTTCCATTAATTGCTTTTCAGCTCCAAATCCACCCTTTAACTATTCTGTGATAATGAAGGTGGGCTTTGTAAATATTTCACCCTTACAAACTGGCACGTGTTAATCCTTGTCAGTAGACAGTGCTGGAGAGATACTGGAAGAGAAAGGGGTTTCCCTTCCAGGTCTGGTGTGTCTTGCTTGCTTGCCTGCAAACCACAGCTTTCTCTAGTGCTTGGCTCAGTAGCACGAGGAGACTTCTGTGCTTAGCTCCTAACTGCATTAATATGTATTTTATTTTCTGTATTCTGATGTTTTGACATCTGGTGCCTTGCTGACTCTGGAGGGATTGCCCCTCCCAGGGTGAGCCAATTCCTAGTGGTAGTAAATAACTCTCCTATGAGCACTCTTTACAATCCAGGGCTCTTATCCCCAGCCACCTCATTTATCAGCTTTCACATTCCAGGTCACTCTCCCCCTGCCCTAATCACTTTAGGGCAAGGTAGCTAGGTTTAGCCCATATGCCCCTGGCCTGCTGAAATTACTCAAACTAGCGAATCCTAAACTTGCTTGCCCAACCTCACCCATTCCTTTCCTTAGAAACGACAATAAAGGCTCTTGCTCACAGTTCCCGCCCCTAACTGACCGTGGTGCTTTTAAATTTGGTCCTCAGTGGTATGGCATATCCCCTTCTCTTGGGATCTGTGAGTATAACAAGCTACCTTTTCAGTAGCAATTCCCTCTTTACATACTAGTCAAACTCTTGTTACTCCAATCCCATTAATATTTTTCCTATTAATATTTCCCTGTTCAAATGACCATGTGGTTTTTGTCTTTTGATTGGATTCTGACTGATACAGTCTACTAGGTCCCATAATCATTTTTAATCCTCTTTTCTTCAGGGAGTGTTTGAGAGGGGGAAGTTGTGGTTTTCATCAAGGCTTTGCAATATAGACCAAGGGTCTACTTCCAGAATGCCACACAAAGCAAAAAGGAGCTGAACAAAAGTATAGAACTTAAATTAGAAACATTCCCAAACTGATTACACACCATGATAAGATGATGTGTATCTCTGTCCTAGAAGTGAGTTTGAGCAGTTTAGAGGATTAAGTTTTACTTCTTTATATCCCATATGCAAAATCATTTAAAATATTCAGGGAAATTACAAAAATTCAAATAAGATAAAATAAAATAGTTAATCAGGGAAACTGGAAGACAAAAGTAGGAACAATAGATGAGGTTATTAGAATTCATGCTTAAAGATTCTATACACTGATTCATCAATAAGAACCTGGGAAAAAAGATGGTGACAGGCAGGACCTGAGCAAAGGTGAATGTGTGAGAATGTGAGCAAGTATGAAAGAGAGTGTGAGTGGACGTGAGTGTGGACAAGCAACCTTGAGCAGTGCAGAAACGTGGGGCAGAGGGTTCCTGTGCTGTGGATGGGGAGCAGCCGACTACCATGGTAAGCAGCTTGTCAGGGCGCTTCTGCGTGCGCGCCCCAAAGGCTCCACCATTTTGGAAGATTCCTGGTCTTCTCTGGGAGGAAGCAGTGGGGAGCAGCTAGGGCCCAGTGACCTGAGTCCACCAGTGCGCCTTGCACCATCGGACCAGTGAACCCCACTGTGTCAACCCAGACCATCGCACAATAGCAGCGCTATCGAGGTGCCTGCTACTGTAGCCAGAACCAGCCGGGAGCCGAGCACCATCGCCCACAGCAGCAGCCTGATTGGAGCAGAGCACCATCCCCCACAGCAGCAGCCTGAGCAGAGCCAAGCACCACCTCCAGCAACAGTAGTCCCAGCTTGGGAACCCAGTACCCTCCCCCACAGCAGCAGTGACTGGGTGGGAGTGGAGCCCCACCCCCAACAGCAGCTGAGGCTTTGGAGCCAAGACACACCCCCAGCAGCAGAGGCTTGGGAGTAGACATCCACCTCCAGGCAGCAGTAGAACAGATCAGCAGCTGAGATCCATCCCCAGCAGCATCAGCAGATGCTGATCAGGAGCGGTGCCCCAGCCCAAGCAGCAGCAAGGCTTGGGCAGCTGAGACCCACCCCTGATAATGGCAGCAGCGAATTTTGAGTGGAGCCTCTCCTCCAGCAGCAGCAAAGTCCCCAGAGCTGAGCATCCTCAGCCCCAAACAGCAGCAGAGGATTGGGAGCTGAGAGCACCACTTGGCAACTGCAGCAGCATTAGCAGTGCAAATCGGGAGCTGATACTCACTCCCAGCAGCATCAGCAGCGACAGATTAGTAGCTGAGCCCCACGAGGCAGCATCACACCTCAGCAACGCACAGTGGGACCCAAGCACCCCAGGAGCACACGAGTGGAACCCATGCCACCCAGAAGGACCCATGCACCCGAGAAGCACGCTGGCCGGACCCATGTGCACAAGCAGTACACTGGTGGGACCCACAGGCTCCAGCAGTGCACTGGACACATGCGGCCCAGCAGTGCCTACTACAACAGACCAATACCAGCTGCCAGTTGTCAATCATCTAAGACCCAGAGCAGGCAAGAGGCACCACACACCAAAACAGTCTGAAAGGCACAGCAGCCTTATTTGATACACACTGACCTGCCTACACATCCCAGCATCCCTCACCGGGCCTAGAACTACCAGACCACTAAAATGATGACACGAAGAAAAACACCCAAATGAATGAAAATGAGGAATCACCAGAAAAGGAACTACATGAAATGGAAGAAAGCTCATTGTCAGATAAATAATTCAAAGCAATAATTTTAAGGGTGCTCAAACAATTTAGTGAGAACTACAAACAACTTAATGAGAATGATACAGAGCTCAGAGGGAACTACATCAGCTTAAAAAAAAGAGGTAAAAGGTATGAATAAAAATCAAGAGGAAATGAAGAATAACATAGCTGACATGAAAAATAACTTAGAAGGATTCAATAGTAGATTAGAAGAAGCTGAAGACCAAATCAACGAGTTAGAAGACAAGGTAGAAAAGAACACCCCAATAGAGCCGCAAATGGGGGAAAAAATTAAAAAGCAGGAAAGTTTGAGGGAGCTTTGGGACAATACAAAGTGTAACAACATTTGCATCATAGGGGTACCAGAAAGAGAAGAATCAGAAAAAGGAATAGAGAAACTGTATGAAGAAATAATGACAGAAAGTGTCCCTAATTGGTGAAGGAAAAAGTCACACAAGTCCAGGAAACACAAAGAGTCCCAAGCAAGATGAATCCAAAAAGACCCACAGCTAGACACATCCTAATTAAAATGGCAAACATTAAAGACAAAGAAAGAATCTTAAAGGAAATAAGACAGAGACAGAAAGTACCTACAAGGGAGCTCCCATTAGACTACCAGCTGACTTCTCAATAGAAATATTGCAGGCTATAAGGGAGTGGCATGCAGTATACAAAGCAATGAAAGGCAAGGGTCTGACTCCAAGAATACTCTATCCAGCAAGGCTATCATTCAAAATTGAAGGAGAAATAAATAGCTTCACAGACATAAAAATAGCTAAAAGAATTTACTACCACCAAACCAGCACTGCAAGAAATGCTAAAGGGACTGTTGTAAGGAGAGGAAGAAATAGAGAGATAGAGGAACACAGGCATAAAATAAAAATGGCAACTAATAAGTATCTATCAATAATAATCTTAAATGTAAATGGCTTAAATGCTCCAATCAAAAGACATAGTGTAGCTAATTGGATAAGAAAACACGGCCCATATATGTGCTGTCTACAAGAGACCCACCTCACAACAGAAGACTCACAGACGATGAAAGTGAGGGATGGAAAAAAATTTTCCAAGCAAATGGAAAGGAAGAAAAAGCTGGTGTAGCAATGCTCACATCTGATAAGACAGACTTCAAAACGAGGGCCATAACAAGAGACAAAGAAGGGCACTCCATAATATTGAATGGATCAATCCAACAAGAGGATATAATGCTGGTAAACATATATGCACCAAATACAGGAGCACCAAAATATATTTAAAAACTTCTGGATGACTTCAAGGAACAGTTCAATAGCAATACAATCATCATGGGTGACTTTAACACCCCAATGACACCACTGTATAGATCTTCTAGATCAAAAATTAACAAGGACACAGAGTCCTTAAATGACAAACTAGATCAGTTGAATTTAGTTGATATTTACAGAACATTTCATCCCAAAGCTGCAGAATATACATTATTCTCAAGTACACACGGGACATTCTCAAAGATAGACCACATGTTAGGACACAAAGTAAGCCTCTACAAATTTAAGAAGATTGAAATCATACCAAGCATCTTCCCAGGTCACAATGGCATGAAACTAGAAATCAATTACAGCAAAAACATTCAAACACATGGAGGCTAAATAGGATGCTATTAAGTAAGGAATGGGTTACCAATGAGATCAAGGAAGAAATTAAAAACTTCTTGGAAACCAATGAAAATGAACACACAACAACAAAAAATCTATGAGACACAGTGAAAGCAGGCCTGAGAGGGAACTTCATAGCACTACAGGCCTACCTCAAGAAATAAGAAAAATTCCTAATTGACTTTCTAAACCCTACAACTCAAAGAACTAGAAAGTAAACAAAAAGTAAAACCCAGAGAAAGTAGAAGGAAAGAAAGAGTAAAGGTCAGAGCAAAAATAAATGACGTAGAAACTAAAAAACAATTCAAAAGATCAATGAAACAAAGAGCTGGTTCTTTGAAAATATAAACAAGATTGTACCCTTAGCCAGACTCACCAAGAAACAAAAAGAGAGGACCCAAATAAACAAACTCATAAACCAAAGAGAAGTAACAACTGACACCACAGAAATACAAAGGATTGTTAACAAATACTGTTAACAATTATACACCAACACATTGGACAATGTAGGGGAAATGGACAAATTTCTAGAATCACACAGTCTCCCAAACCTGAACCAGGAAGAGATAGAAAACTTGAACAGACCAAATACAACTAAGGAAATTGAAAATGTAATGAAGAAACTCTCAGCAAACAAAACCCAGGCCCACATGGCTTCATGGAGGAGATTTACCAAACATTCAAAGAAGATCTAACGCCTATTCTCCCAAAATTATTCCAAGAAATCCAAGAAAATGGAAGATTTCCAAACTCATTTTATGAGGCCAGCATAATCCTAATTCCAAAACCAGATACAGACACTGCAAAGAAAGAAAACTACAGGCCAATATCCCTGATGATCACAGATGCCAAAATCCTTAAAAAATATTAGCAAATAGAATCCAGCAATACATCAAAAAAATTATTCATCATGACCAAGTGGGATTCATCCCAGAGATGCAAGACTGCTACAATATTCGCAAATCAATAAATGTGATACACCACATAAACAAAATGAAAGATTAAAACCATATGATCTTATCAATAGATGCTGGAAAAGCATTAGACAAAATCCAGTACGCATTTCTGATAAAAATGCTCAGCAATGTGGGAATAGAAGGATTATATCTTGACATACTAAAGGCCATATATGAAAACCTATAGCCAATATCATGCTCAATGGGCAAAAAATAAAAGCATTTCCCTTAAGAACAGGAACAAGACAGGGATGCCTACATTCAGCACTCTTTTTTAACATAGTATTGGAAGTCACAGCCACAGCAATTAGACATGAAGAAAGAATAAAAGGGATCCAAATTGGAAAGGAGAAAGTGAAACTGTCATTTTTTGCAGATGACATGATATTATACATAGAAAACAGTAAAGACTCCATCAAATATCTACATGATTTCACAAATGAATTTGGCAAAGTAGCAGGATACAAAATTAACATCAAGAAATTGATGACGGAGAGAGAAAAAATGGCAGCGGAGTGAATGGAAGCTACACAGACAATCTCCCAGGACCAAACGGGAATTACAACTAAAATAAAGACAAATCGTGAGAAAAAAAAAAACCAACAGAAAAGGAGCGGGAGAAGACCATATAACCAGAAACACTGGTAGGTCTGTGGAGGCACGAGAGGGTGGTGGGCTGGGAGCCCACGGAGAGCAGCGGTCTTAGCTATGAGCAGCGCCCTCGGAGTTAAAATCCAAAGCTGGCTCCATAGCACTGAGGGCCAGGACACAGCACTAGATTGACTATAGCCACACACCTTGGCCTCTGGCAGAGGGAGGGCAGACTGGACTGGAACTCTGTGGGGACAACTGGAATTTGGAGGGTGCTCAGAGTTTTCGCTGAGTCTCTGCCACACAGGACGGTGGCCAGCTTGCTCCTTCTTGGAGCTGTGGGGAAAAGCAGCAGCCCCTTCCTCGGAGATTCAACCACACCTAGGTGGGCCAAAGAAATGCAAATTGAGGCTCACTAAAAACCAGCATTTGCCCCACCCTCTGGAAATCCTCTTACACAGAACACGTGAGGGCTACATCCCAAGGCCCTGAATAACTGAGACTAATAGCCTCCAGGCAAAAGACTAGAGGATAACTGAATCTCTTCTGGGCTTACAAATCTACCCAGGAAAGTAAGACTTGAGAGTGGTATTTAACATGGGCCCACCCACTCATGCAAACCCAGTAGAGGGAGCCACAAACAGCAGAACACCAACACCCACAGGGAAAATTTAGCAGACACCAAAACCCACTGAGATAGCCAAAATGGTGAAACAAAGAAACAAATCCCAAATGAAAGAACAAGAAAACTCTATCGAAGATGAGATAAATGAAGTGCAGTTAAGCAAGTTATCACAGGTAGAGTTCAGAGCCATGATCTTGAGGAAGCTCAACAGCATGAGTAAGGACATCAACACTATGAGTAAAGATATAGAAACATTGGAACCCAACCAAGTGGAAATGAAGATTGACATAGCAGAAATAAAGAACACATTGGAACGAATAAGCAGCAGAGTAGAGGAAGCTGAGGACCAGATTAGTGAATTAGAACACAGGGTAGAAAAAAATCAACCAATCAGAAAACCAAAAGGAAAAAACAATTAAAAAACAGGAACACAGCTTAAGAGAACTGTGGGACAACTGGAAATGTAATAACATTCGCATAATAGGAGACCCTGAAGAAGAAGAAACGCAGCACGGGTTAGAGAATATATTTGAAGAAATAGTGACAGAAAAGTTTCCTAACTTGGTGAAGGAAGAAGGCATTCAAGTTCAAGAAGCACAGAGAGCCTCAAGTAAGAAGAACCCAAACAGGCCCACACCAAGACACATAATAATTAAAATGCCAAAAATTAAAAACAAAGAGAAACCTAAAGGCAGCAAGAGATAAGCAACAGGTTACCTACAAAGGAACCCCCATAAGGCTATCATCTGACTTCTCAACAGAAACACTACAGGCCAGAAGGGAATGGCATGAAGTAATCAAGGTCATGAAAAACAAGGATCTGAATCCAAGACTACTCTATCCAGCAAGGCTATCATTCAAAATAGAAGGTCAAATAAAGAGCTTCCCAGACAAAAAAAAAAAAAAAAAAAAGGCTAAAGAAATATATTAACACCAAATCAGCACTGCAAGAAATGTTAAAAGAACTGCTGTAATTAGTAGAAGAAATAGAAAGAAAAATAGAACCACACTAAACAAAAATGGCAATAAATAAGTACATATCAATAATCACCTTAAATGTAAATGGATTGAATGCTCCGATACAAAGACATAGAGGAACTGACTGGATAAGAAACATGACTCACAGATATGTTGTTACAAGAGATCTACCTCACAACAAGAGACTCACATAGATTGAAAGTAAAAGGATAGAAAAAAATCTTCCAAGCAAACAGAAAGAAAAAAAAAAGCTGGGGTAGCAATACTCATATCTGATAAATTAGATTTCAAAATGAAGGCCATAACTAGAGACAAAGAAGGCCACTACATAATATTGAAAGGATCTATCCAACAGGAAGATATAACCTTGGTAAACATATATGCTCCCGATATAGGAGCACCAAAATATATTAAAAATCTTCTGGAGGACTTCAAAGGAGAAATCGACAGCAATACAATCATAGCAGGGGACTTCAACACACTGCTAACATCACTGGATAGATCCTTTAGACAAAAAAATTAACAAAGAAACAGAGATTCTAAATCAGCAGTTCTCATCCTGTGGGTCACAACCCCTTTTGGGGTTGAATGACCTTTTCACAGGGGACGTCTAAGACATAACAGCAGCAAAATTACAGTTATGAAGTAGCAACGAAAATAATTTTATGGTTGGAGGTCACCACAACATGAGAAACTGTATTGAAGGGTAGCGGCATTAGGACGGTTGAGAACGACTGCTCTAAATGAAGCACTAGATCAAATAGATTTGATAGATATTTACAGAGAATTACAACTCAAAACTGCAGAATTCACATTCTTCTCAAGTGCACATGAGACATTCTCAAAGATAGACCACATGTTAGGGCACGAACTAAGTCTCTACAAGTTCAAGAAGATTGAAATCTTATCCAGCATCTTCTCAGATCACAATGGCATGAAACCAGAAAACAATTGCAACAAGAACATGCAAAGACATTTGAAAACATGGAAGCTAAATAGCATGTTATTGAACAATGAATGGGTTACCATGGAGATCAAGGAAGAAATAAAAAACTTCCTGGAAACCAATGAAAATGAACACACAACGACACAAAATCTATGGGATGCAGCGAAAGCAGTTCTGAGAGGGAAGTTCATAGCACTACAGGCCCACCTCAAGTAACAAGAAAAATTTCTAATTGACTACCTAACGTCACAACTTAAAGAACTAGAAAGCAAACAAAAAGAAAACCCCAGAGCAAGTAGAAGGAAAGAAAGAGTAAAGATCAGAACAGAAATAAACGACATGGAGACCAAAAAAACAATTCAAAGAATCAATGAAACAAAAAGCTGTTTTTTTGAAAAGATAAACAAAATTGATGGACCCTTAGCTAGACTCACCAAGAAACAAAGGGAGGAAACCCATATGCACAAAATCAGAAATGAAAGAGGAGAAGTAATAACTGACACCACAGAAATACAAAGGATTGTTAACAAATACTATGAACAATTATACGGCAACAAATTGGACAATCTAAGCGAAATGGATAAATTTCTAGAAACACATAGTCTCCCAAAACTTAACCAGGAAGAGATAGAAAATTTGAACAGACCAATAACAATGAAGGAAATTGAACATGTTATCAAGACTCTCCCAGCAAACAAAAGCCCAGGCCCGGATGCCTTCATGGGGGAGTTTTACCGAACATTCAAAGAAGAACTAACACCCATTCTCCTCAAACTCTTCCAAAAAATTCAACAAGAAGGAAGACAGCCAAACTCGTTTTATGAAGCCAGCATAATTCTAATTCCAAAACTATAAAAAGACACTACAAAGAAAGAAAACTACAGGCCAATATCCCTGATGAACATAGATGCCAAAATCCTTAACAAAATACTAGCAAATAGGATCCAGCAATACATCAAAAAAATTATTCACCATGACCAAGTGGGATTCATCCCAGGGATGCAAGGCTGGTACAATATTCGCAAATCAATAAATGTGATACACCACATAAACAATATGAAAGATAAAAACCATATGATCATATCAATAGACACTGAGAAAGCATTTGACAAAATCCAGCAGTCCATTTCTGATAAAAACTCTCAGCAATGTGGGAATAGAAGGATCATATCTCGACATAATAAAGGCCATATATGAAAAACCTACAGCCATCATCATACTCAGTGGGCAAACACTAAAAGCATTTCCTTTAAGAACCAGAACAAGACAGGGATGTCCACTTTTGCCACTCTTATTTAACATAGTACTGGAAGTCTTAGCCACAGCAATCAGACATGAACAAAAGATAAAAAGGATCCAAATTGGAACTGAGGAAGTGAAACTGTCATAATTTGCAGATGACATGATATTATACATAGAAAACCCTAAAGACTCCATCAAAAATCTACTAGACTTAATAAATGAATTTCGCAAAGTACCAGGATACAAAATTAACGTCAAGAAATCGACGGCATTCTTACACATCGATGATGAACTCACAGAAAGAGAAACTAAAAAAAAAAATCCCATTTACCATGGCGGCAAAAAAATTAAGATACCTAGGAATAAACTTAATCAAAGAAGTAAAGGACCTATTTGCAGAAATCTACAGGACATTGAAAAAAAGAAATAGAGGAAGATATAAAGAAGTGGAAGCACATACATTGTTCATAGATTGGAAGAATTAACATCATTAAAAGGTCCATACTACCCAAAGCAATCTATAGATTCAATGCAATCTCCATCAAAATACCAACGACATATTTCACAGAACTAGAACAAATACTTCAAAAGTTCACATGGAACCAAAAAAGACCCCGAATAGCCACAGCAATCTTAAAAAAGAAGGACAAAGTAGGCGGAATCACAATACTGCATATCAGGTTATACTACAAAGCTACTGTAATCAAAGCAGCCTGGTACGGGCACAGGAACAGGCACATACATCAATGGCATTAAACAGAGAACCCTGAAATTGACCTAAAACATTATGCTCAATTAATATTTCACAAAGGTGGCAAGAGCATACAATGGAGTAAATTCAACATTTTTAATAAATGGTGTTGGGAAAATTGGACAACTACATGCAAAAAAATGAAACTAGCCCTGGCCAGTTTGGCTCAGCGGTGGGAGCATCGGCCTGTGGACCAGAGAGTCCCAGGTTCAGTTCCCGCTAGGGGCACATACCAAAAAAAAAAAAGAAAAAAAGAAAAATGAAACTAGACCATCAACTTACACCATACACAAGAATAAACTCAAAATGGATAAAAGACTTAAATATGAGTCGTGAATCTATAGAAACCCTAGAAGAAAATGTAGGTAACAAAATTTCAGACATCATACGCAGCAGAATTTTCACTGATACATCACCTAAGGCAACAGAAACAAAGGAAAAAATGAGCACATGGGACTACATCAAACTCAAAAGCTTCTGCACAGCAAAAGAAACAACCATCAAAATGGAAAGGCAACCCACTGTATGGGAGAGCATAATTGCCAATGATACATCAGATAAGGGGTTAATTTCCAAAATATATAGAGTGCTCATACAACTCAACAAAAGGAAGGCAAAGAACCCAATTAAAAAATGGACAGAAGAGCTAAATAGACACCTCTCCAAACAGGACATACAAATGGCCAAGAGACATATGAAGAAATGCTCAGCATCACTAATCATCAGAGAGATGCAAATTAAAACAACAATGAGCTCTGGGCGGTTTTGCTCAGCGGTTAGAGCATTGGCCTGCGGTCCAGAGAGACCCAGGTTCAGTTCCCACTAAGGGCATGTACCTCGGTTGCAGTTTGTCCCCGGCCCTGGCTGGGTCATGCGGGAGGCAGCCACTCGATGTGTACCTTTCACGTCAATGTTTCTCTCTCTCTCTCTCTCTTCCTCTCTCTCCCTCCCTCTCTATCTGAACAAAAAATGGAAAAATGTCCTCGGGTGAGGATAAAAAATAAATAAATAAAAAACAACAACAACAACAATGAGGTATCACCTCACACCTGTCAGAATGGCCGCCATCAACAAAGCATCAAACAACAAGTGTTGGCAAGGGTGTGGAGAAAAGGGGACTCTAGTACACTGCTGGTGGGAATGTAGACTGGTGCAGCCACTATGGAAAACACTATGATGTTACCTCAAAAAATTAAAAATTGAATTGACATTTGACCCAGTCGTCCCACTTCTAGGAATATACCCTAAGAGGCCTGAAACACCAATCAGAAAGAATATATGTACTCCCATGTTCATAGCAGCACTATTTACAATAGCTAAGATCTGGAAACAGCCCATGTGTCCATCAGTAGACGAATGGATAAAAAAGCTGTGGTACATATACACAATGGAGTACTATGCAGCTGTAAGAAAGATCTCTTATACTTTGAGACGACATGGAGGGACCTGGAAAGTATTTTCCTAAGCGAAACAAGCCAAGCAGAGAAAGACAAATATCATATGATCTCACTTATTTGTGGAATATAATGAACATAATAGTCTGAAGAACAGCGTAGTCCCAGAGACTTGGCAGTAGGGTACATACTGACAATCCCCAGAAGAGGGGTTGGGGGAGGGGGAGAGATAAACCACAGAACTTATACACATGTATGCATAACCAATGGACATGGACAACAAAGCTGGGGACGGGGCGGGGAGGGAGGAGGAGAAGGGTGTCAGTGGGGGGAAAAGGAGAAACACCTGTAACAAAAATAAATAAAATTTAAAAAAAAGAAGACAAAAAAAAAAGAAATTAATGACATTCTTTTACACCAACAATGAACACATAGAAAAAGAAACTGGAAAAATAATCCCATTTACCATGTGGCAAAAAAAAAATTAAGATACCTAGGAATAATCTTAACCAAAGAAGTAAAGGGCCTCTTTGCAGAAAACTACAGGTCATTGAAAAAAGAAATTGAATAAGATATAAAAAAGTGGAAGCATATACCTTGTTCATGGATTGGAAGAATAACATCATTAAAATGTCCATACTACCCAAAACAATCTATAGTTTCAATGCAATCCCCATCAAAATTCCAATGATATATTTCAGAGAACTAGAACAAATACTCCAAAAGTTTATATGGAACCAAAATAAACCCTGAATAACCACAACAATCTTGAAAAATAAGGACAAAGTAGGAGGGAGCACAATACCCTGATATGAGGTTATACTACAAGGCCAATGTAATCAAAACATCGTGATACTGACACAAGAACAGGCAGATAGACCAATGGAACAGAACAGAAAACCCTGAAATTGACCCAAGTCAGTATGCTCAATTAATATTTGAAACAGGTGACAAGAGCATACAGTGGAGTCAAGACAGCCTCTTCAGCTAAATAGAATGTTATTAAACAATGAATGGGTTACCGAGGAGATCAAGGAAGAAATTAAAAACTTCCTGGAAACCAACGAAAATGAACACACAACAACACAAAATCTATGGGATGCAGCGAAAGCTGTTCTGAGAGGGAAGTTCATAGCACTACAGGCCTACCTCAAGAAACAAGAAAAATTTCTAATAGACTATCTAACCTCTCAACTTAAAGAACTAGAAAGCAAACAAAAAGAAAACCCCAGAACAAATAGAAGGAAGGAAATAGTAAAGATCAGAGCAGAAATAAACGACATAGAGACCAGAGAAACAATTCAAAGGATCAATGAAACAAAGAGCTGGTTTTTTGAAAAGATAAACAAGATTGATGGACCCTTAGCTAGACTCACCAAGAAACAAAGAGAGAGAACCCAAATACACAAAATCAGAAATGAAAGAGGAGAAGTAACAACTGACACCACAGAAATACAAAGGATCATTAGCAAATACTATGAACATTTATATGGCAACAAATTCGACAATCTAAGTGAAATGGACAAATTTCTAGAAACACATAATCTCCCAAAACTGGACCGGGAAGAGATAGAAAACTTGAACAGACCAATAACAGCTGAGGAAATTGAAGATGTAATCAAGACTCTCCCAGCAAACAAAAGCCCAGGCCCAGATGGCTTCACGGGGGAGTTTTACCGAACATTCAAAGAAGAACTAACACCCATTCTCCTCAAACTATTTCAAAAAATTCAAGAAGAAGGAAGACTTCCAAACTCGTTTTATGAGGCCAGCATAATCCTAATTCCAAAACCAGAAAAAGACACTACAAAGAAAGAAAACTACAGGCCAATATCCCTGATGAACGTAGATGCCAAAATCCTAAACAAAATACTAGCAAATCGGATCCAGCAATACATCAAAAAAATTATTCACCATGACCAAGTGGGATTCATCCCAGGGATGCAAGGCTGGTTCAACATTCGCAAATCAATAAATGTGATACACCATATAAACAAAATGAAAGATAAAAACCACATGATCATATCAATAGATGCTGAAAAAGCATTCGACAAAATCCAGCACCCATTTCTGTTAAAAACGCTCAGCAATTTGGGAGTAGAGGGATCATATCTTGATATAATAAAGGCCATATATGAAAGACCTACAGCCAACATCATACTCAATGGGCAAAAACTAAAAACATTTCCCTTAAGAACAGGAACAAGACAGGGATGCCCACTTTCGCCACTCTTATTTAACATACTACTGGAAGTCTTAGCCACAGCAATCAGACGTGAAGAAAAAATAAAAGGAATCCAAACTGGAAAGGAAGAAGTGAAACTGTCATTATTCGCAGATGATATGATATTATATATAGAAAACCCTAAAGACTCCATCAAAAATCTACTAGACTTAATAAATGAATTTGGCAAAGTAGCAGGATACAAAATTAACGTCAAGAAATCAATGGCGTTCTTATACACCAATGACGAACTCACGGAAAGAGAAACTAAAAAAACAATACCATTTACCATCGCGGCAAAAATATTAAGATACCTAGGAATAAACTTAACCAAAGAAGTAAAGGACCTATTTGCAGAAAACTACAGGACATTGAAAAAAGAAATAGAGGAAGATATAAAAAAGTGGAAGCACATACCTTGTTCATGGATTGGAAGAATTAACATCATTAAAATGTCCATATTACCCAAAGCAATCTATAGATTCAATGCAATCCCCATCAAAATACCAGTGACATATTTCAGAGAACTAGAACAAATATTTCAAAAGTTCATATGGAACCAAAAAAGACCTCGAATAGCCACAGCAAACTTGAAAAAGAAGGACAAAGTAGATGGGATCACAATACCGGATATCAGCTTATACTACAAAGCCACTGTAATCAAAACAGCCTGGTACTGGCACAAGAACAGGCATATAGACCAGTGGAACAGAACAGAGAATCCGGAAATTGACCCAAGACATTATGCTCAATTAATATTTGACAAAGGTGGCAAGAGCATACAATGGAGTAAAGATAGCCTCTTTAATAAATGGTGTTGGGAAAATTGGACAGCTACATGCAAAAAAATGAAACTAGACCATCAACTTACACCACACACAAGAATAAACTCAAAATGGATAAAAGACTTAAATGTGACTCGTGAATCCATAAAAATCCTAGAAAAAAATGTAGGCAACAAAATTTCGGACATCATACGCAGTAGAATCTTCACTGATACATCACCTAAGGCAACAGAAACAAAGGGAAAAATGAACACATGGGACTACATCAAACTCAAAAGCTTCTGCACAGCAAAAGAAACAACCATCAAAACAGATAGGGAACCCACTCTATGGGAGAGCATAATTGCCAATGACACATCAGATAAGGGGTTAATTTCCAAACACAATGGAGTACTATGCAGCTGTAAGAAAGAAAGATCTCTTATCCTTTGAGACGACGTGGAGGGACCTGGAGAGTATTATCCTAAGCGAAACAAGCCAAGCAGAGAAAGACAAATATCACATGATCTCACTTATTTGTGGAATATAATGAACATAGCAGTCTGAGGAACAGGGTAGACCCAGAGACGTGGAAGTAGGGTATAAACTGACACCCCTCAGGAGAGGCGGTGGGGGGGGAGGGAAGAGATAAACCACATGTATGCATAAGTGATGGACATGGACAACAAAGCTGGGGACAGGGTGGGGGGATGGGGAGGAGGGTGTCAATGGGGAAACAAAACGAGAAACATCTGTAACAAAAATAAATTAATAATAAAAAAAAAAGACAGCCTCTTCAGTAAATAGTGTTGTGAAAATTGGACAGCTACATGCAAAAAAATAAAGCTAGACCACCAACTTACACCATATACAAGGATAAACTCAAAATGGATAAAAAAGACTTAAATGTGACTTGTGAATCTGTAAAAATCCTAGAAGAAAATGTAAGCAACAAAGTTTCAGACATCACACAGAGCAGAATTTTCACTGATATATCACCTAAGGCAACAGAAACAAAGGGAAAAATGAACACATGGGACTACATCAAACTCAAAAGCTTCTGCACAGCAAAAGAAACAACCATCAACATGGAAAGGGAACCCACTGTATGGGAGAGCATAATTGCCAACGATACATCAGATAAGGGGTTAATTTCCAAAGTATATAGAGTGCTCATACAACTCAACAAAAGGAAGACAAAGAATCTAATTTAAAAATGCGCAGAGGACCTAAAGAGACACCTCTCCAAACAGGACATACAAATGGCCAAGAGACATATGACAAAATGCTCAATGTCTCTAATCATCAGAGAGATGCAAATTAAAACAACAATGAGGTATCACCTCACACCTGTCAGAATGGCTTCCATCAAATCAACAAATCATCAAACAACAAGTGTTGGTGAGGGTGTGGAGAAAAGGGGACTCTGGTACACTGCTGGTGGGAATGCAGACTGGTGCAGCCACTGTGGAAAACAGTATGGTATTTCCTCAAAACATTAAAAATTGAACTGCCATTTGACCCAGTGATCCCACTTCTAGAAATATACGCTAAGAAGCCTGAAGCACCAATCAGAAAGAATATATGTACCCCTATGTTCATGGCAGCACTATTTACAATTGCTAAGATCTGGAAACAGCCCAAGCAAGTGTCCATCAATAGATGAGTGGATAAAAAAGCTGTGGTACATATATACAATGGAATACTATGCAGCTGTAAGAAAGAAAGATCTCTTATCCTTTGAGATGACATGGAGGATCCTCGAGAGTATTATGTCGAGCAAAACAAGCCAATCAGAGAAAGACGAATATCACATGATCTCACTTATTTGTGGAATATAATGAACAAAAGCTGATGAAAAAAAAATAGACCCAGAGACATAGAAGTAGGGTACAGACAGTCAAACCTCAGAAGAGAAGACAGGTGGTTGGGGGGAGGGAAGAGATAAATTACAGAACTTATATGCATGTATGCGTAACCAGGGACATAGACAACAATACTGGGGAGGGGGTACAGGATCAGGAGGAGGGTGTCAGTGGGGGTAAAAGGAGAAACATCTGTAACAAAAATAAATTAATAAAAAAATAGGAAAAAAGACTAAAAAATTAGATAATAAAAAAATAAAAAAAGAAAAAGATTATATATACTCACCAGAACCTTGCCACATATTTGTCTCTGAAGTTTTCAGCAAAGCACAGATGACATTATTAATTTCTAATTCACAGTGCCTCTAAGATAAAAGCTAAATAAAAGGTTCCAAGAACAACTATTCCTGGTACTCAAACGAGAGTGGCATTTTATCATTTTCAGGGTCTTGTGAAGCTTGAACCCAATCCACTGGATATCCTGAAGTTCCATTTCTATCCAGTTGAAAACATTTCATCTATAGACATGTTTGGCCACCAGGTCTAGTATAATATCTGGTACATATTAAGCATTCAATAATGTTTAAGTGAATGAATGTATAACTTTCTACCTATTTCTATTAAAAAGAAAAATGCTACAGTGATAAGGTTCTTTTTAAAAATTTATTGGGATGACATTGGTTCACAAAATCATACAGGTTTCAAGTGTACAACTCAATAAAATATCATCTGCACATTGCATCGTGCGCCTATCACCCCAAGCAATGTTTCTTTCCGGCCCCATTTATACTCCCTTTCCCCACCTCCACCTACCCCCACCCTCCTTTCCCTCTGGCTATCACCACACTGTTGTCTGTGTCTATGTGTTATGTATATATGTTTTTTTGGCTAATCCCTTCACCTTCTTATATCCAGTCTCCCCCCATCACCCTCCCCTCTGACTTCTGTCAGTCTGTTCCATGTATCCATGCCTCTGTTTCTATTTTGTTCATCAGTTTATTTTGTTCATTAGATTCCACATATACATGAGATCATATGATATTTGTCTTTGGCTTATTTCGCTTAGCATAATAATCTCCAGGTCCATCCATACTGTCACAAAAAGTAAAATTTCTTACTTTTATATGGCCACATAGTACTCCATTGTGTAAATGTACTACAGCTGTTTTATCCACTCATCTACTGATGGGCACTTTGGCTGTTTCCAGATCTTGGCTATTGTGCCTTTAAAATTTATTCTTATTCTGTCTGGCCCATGTGGCTCACTGGCTGAGCATCGACCCATGCACCAAGAGGTTGCATGTTTGATTGTCAGTCAGGACACATGCCCAGGTTGTGTGCCCAATCCCCAATGGGGAGCATGCAGAAGGTGGCCAATCAATGTTCTCTCTCATTGATGTTTGTATCTTTCTCTCCCTCTCCCTTCCTCTCTCTCTGAAATCAAGAAAGAAAATAATATTTTAAAATTTATTCTTATTTTTTAATCCTTACCTAGCTATATGTTTATTATGTTTATTATTTAGAGAGAGGAAGGGAGAGAGACAGAGACAGAGATAGAGACTGAGAGATCGATTGGTTGCCTCTCCTATGCAGGAGAAGGCAGAGAAAGGGGCTGACCAAAGATGTGGTAGCAGCTGGGCTCTGGCTTCAGCCTGATCTCATGAGGAGCTCTGGAGAGGAAATTGCACCTCACCAGTGGTTTCATTTTGATACAAGGGGGCAGGCTTCGGTTCTCTTGTGCCAGTCATTGACTGTGAGCTGCCCCAGGATAGTGAGGGAGAGCAAGTGTGTGTAACCTTCTAGGAAAGATGGCTCCCATACCTGAGGGCAATTCTCCACAGAAGGGAGTGACTAGGAGTCCTTAATATCCAACACTCCCAGCAGGTGGCAGATGGGGCAAAGCTACCAGAATGGATCCACTCAGAGCCCCAACATGGTCCATATCAATATCAATACTACTTCATCTTTGCTCTCAAGAGATTGATTAACTGTATTATTATCATCATCATCATCATCCCCTTTTGCAGAGGAGAAAACTGGGCACAGAGAAGTCACTTGCCCAAAGTTACCCAGGTGCTGGATAGTGGAGCCAGTTTAAACCCAAACCACTGTCAATGTAAGAAACATTCAAACCTGCGAAGAATTTTTGTGAGTTTATTTGAGCCAAACTGACAACAATTGCCAGGAAGCAAAATCTCAATGGATTGAGATAATGTTCCGGAGAATGGCAGTTTTGCACCTTATTTTATACATTACAATGACAAGAGGAGAACTAAGTAGGTTACATGACATCCATTGGTGATAGTTTAGGGAGGCAGGAGAAAGCAAAGCAGGGAAACCTCTGGGATTGGATAAAAAGTAAAATGATAGACACATACTTCTTTTACTTAGGTGGGTGCAGGAATAATTAACAGTCAACAATTAACATAATAATAATAATGAGGGGACTTGTGGTCTCTGCCCTAGTGCATTGATTGGGGTCTGGAAAAAGGGAAGTTACCCTGACATTCCAAAGTATGTTATCATAGACACAAAAAGACAATAAGCGCAATAAAAGTGAAAATTGATCCTTGTCATGGAAAGTACTGGCCTAGGACAGACTACCCACCAGAAACTGCATTTAATGTAAAAAGTTTTCATTTCAGACCATCTTTTGTGGTTACTTTAGGTGTCTGAGTTTGCAAGGCCACCACACAGGCCTTCCCTGAGCTTATCAGGTTAGCATGTGGCCCCTTTTCATCCACACCACTGTGGCTGGGGGTCTGTATTCTGGTGTACTCTACTCTGCTGCCTCATCAAAGGACTCGGAATCCCGTCAAAGTAAAGCATTACAGAATATCTTTCTTGTATTTAAATAAACATATCTCCACTCCTCAGTGTTTACTGTCTATAAATTTAAGCCCCTAATTACACCAAGCCAATTGTCCATGCTATTTCAGAATTGGGAAGATAAATGGATAATCCTTATATAATAGCTGATATTTTAACTTATATTTGAATATAGACATCTTTAGCATTCAAAAAATTCATAACCCTCAAAGCAGATTGTTAAAACTCTCCACTGAAGGCCTTGCAAAAGCAATCTAGCTTTGCCACCCAGCTTTGCTTCTTCCCAATCCGCCTTAGGGCTGGAAAACATCTCTGCCTGAGGCCTAACTGTGGTGGCACCTGGCTGCCATAGGTGGCAAATAAATTGCATGATTTTGTCCCACTTTTTTGAGCCCCATGGGATAGCATTCCAAATGAAAAAAAAGTTCCCCAAATTCTGCACAATGAACAGGTCAATGGAATGCTTAAACATTTGCTCTGGAAGCTGGAAGCTGATGTCTAAAGTTCTTGCTTGGCAACCATTTACTTCCCTGGTGGAGGTTGAGGGAATCCTGTAAGTTTTGTTTTTGTTTTCATTTTATTAGTCCATGCAATTCAGAAGTCTGGGAATAACTGATTTGAACTCAGTGTCTTCCTTTCTTCCTCTTTGTGATGGTTAATTATATGTATCAACTTGACTGGGCCACAGGATGTCCAGATATCTTGTTAAACATTTTTTCTGGGTGTGTCTGTGAGTGTATTTGCAAGGTATTAATATTCGAATCAGTGAATCTATGTCCCTCTCCAATGTGAGGGAGCCTCATCCAATCCATTGAGGGCCTGAATAGAACAAAAAGGTGGAGGAAGGTGGAATTCTCTTTCTGCCTGACTGTTAAGCCCAGACATCCATCTTCTGCCCTTAGTGCTCCTCATTCTCAGGTCTTCAGAGCCAGGCTAGGATCTACCTTCAAAATACAGCACTTGGCTTTCCCGAGTCTCCAGCTTGCAGATGGCATATTATGGGACTGCTCGGCCTCCATAATCAAGTGAGCAATTTCTTATAATAAATCTCATTACAGTCATGCTTTGCATAACAATGTTTCAGTCAATGATCAATTGCATATATGAAGGTGGTCCCATAATATTATAATGGGGCTGAAAAATTCCTATCAGCTAGTGACGTCATAGCCATTGTAACACCACTGCACAGTGCATTCTTCACAATTGTGGTGATGGTGGTGTAAACACACCTACTGCGCTGCCACTCATATAAAAGTATAGCATATACAATTATGTACAATATATAATACTTCATAATGATAATAAATTACTAGGTTACTGGTTTATGTATTTATTGTGCTATACTTTTTATTATCATTTTAGAGTGTGCTCTTTTTACGTAAAAGAAAATGTTTGTTGTGAAACAGTATGTCATATTATGCCAGCTGCAGCTCTTACACCTTGTGTTTACTGCCTCTCCTGATTGTATCATTTTCTCTTGGGCTTGATTTAATCTCATGTTGTTTTGTACATTAACATGTTGTGTAGGTTTGTACCTAGGATCAATAGGCTACACCATAGAGCGTAGGTGTGCAACAGGTTATATCTTCTAGGTTTGTGTAAGTGCACTGTATGATGTTTGCACAGCAACACAATCACCTAGCTATGCGCTTCTTAGAACGTATACCCGTCACTGAGTGGCGCATGACTATATAGAGAGCTAGAGATCAAGATAGAGATAGAGATGGAGAGATAGATTCTGTTTCTCTGGAGAAGCCTAATACACCCTCCTAGTCATTTCTTAACCCTTATCTCCAGCTTCAATTGTCCCCTGAAAGTGTTCTTATCAATGTCCATACCACCTCCACTTCTCTGTTCCAGGGCCCACTTCTCTGCTCCATCTGACTATATGTCTCAGCACCACTTGACACTCAGAACCATTCCTTCTTTTTTATTTCATTTCATGTTTTTTTAATGTTTATTTATTTATTTTTGTTACAGACGTTTCTCCTTTTTCCCCTATTGACACCCTCCTCCCAATCCCGCCCGCCCCCCAGCATTATTGTCTATGTCCTTGTTTACGCATACATGCCTATAAGTTCTGTGGTTTATCTCTCCCCTCCCCCCCATCCACCTCTTCTGAGGTTTGTCAGTCTGCACTCCACTTCCATGTCTCTGGGTCTATTTTGTTTCTCAGCTTGTTTTGTTCATTATATTTCACAAATAAGTGAGATCATGTGATATTTGTCTTTCTCTGATCATTCCTTTCTTTTTTAAACTCTACTCTGTTGGCCCTCAGGTCCCCTCTATCCTGGCTGTTTTACTTCTCTCTGGAAATGTCTCAGGCTCTTCCACCTGCCTCTTAAGTGCTGGTGTCCTAGTGTCTCACCAGTGTGAGCCTGACAATTCACTCCTCACCTTGCCTCCTATCACACAGGTGGACATATGTCCCCTTAAGTGATTCCTGGGAAGGCATGGTGGTCAACCCAACAACCCTGATATGGCTTGGGGCACTTGTGTGTTGAGAGACAATTCTCTATGACTATCTTAGGTTTCTGCATGTTCCAGGACCTCTGAGTGAATGAAATTAGAGCCAAGTTAAGAACATTGATATAAGGAGACATTCCCAGATAGTAAAGCTTACAGAAGTCTCCTTCTCTATAGCCAGTTTAGAGTAATAAAGGTAAAGAGATTTGCTTGCATTCCAGGACAATTGCTCTCCTTGGAAGGGAGAATGGGCAAGTCACTAGCAGCACTATAGAAGCTAAGAGTTACCAAATTTGGTATTCCTCTCCTGTGATGTACCCCATTGCATGTGCAGATACCATCTGGCCCCCTATTGGTCAAATGAGTTCACAGGGCCAGACCACATTCAAGAAGAGGGGAACATACTCCACCTCTTGATGTGGGTATGCAAAGTCACATTGCAAAAGAGCATGTTACCCTGTGGAGATTGGGGTTCAGGGAATAGATCCAAGGTTTTTCCCTGGCTGAAGCTTTTGCTGTAAATAATAAACAGCCTTTGTTTCTGTCAATGTCAGAGCGTACTGGCAGGTTACATTTTTTAGCTTGCTAGTATGGGAAAATCTTAAACTCTCCAGAGCTGCAGACCGAATAGGGGGAACACCTTCCTTACAGGGTGGGAATGGTTTGGGCATGGATTCCCAGCTGAGTGGAGGGTGGGGCTAAGAAGGGGGGATTACTTCTCTGGGTCAGATACCAAGAGTAGTATTTGGGTGCTCTGTTGCTGCACCAAAAAAAACAAAACTAAACCAAAACCAAAACAAACAAACAAACAAACCCTAAAACCTAGTAGCTTAATACAACAATTTATTCTTTCGCAAAAATCTGGAATGAGTCTCCAGCTTCACATGGTGTTGGCTGGGCCTCTGGAATGGCTGGAAGAAATGGCTTCACTCACGTGGTTGGCTGTTAGTGCTAGCTGCTAGCTGAGGAACTTAATTGAGGTTGGTGGTCAGGAGCCTTGTTTCTCATTTATGTGGGCATCTCCATATGGCTGGGGAATATTATTGCAGCTGTCTTTGGAGGTACCCTCTACCACAGAGGGACTGTACAGAAGTATTTCTCCATGTGCATTGAGCCTTGCCAGCATCAGAATCCAGAACAAAGTCCAAATTTCTTAGTCTATCATTCCAGATGCTCTATGTCTTGGCCTTGTTCGCCTTTAGTTGACCTCCTCACTTGTCTCATCTGACTCTATGCTCCAGCAACAATACATGTCTTGGAGTTCCCTTGCACATAACAAGCTGTTTAACTGACTCCACACCTTAGTCCATAACTGTTCCGTCTGCCTGAAACACCTTGACTTTTTCACCTGATCAAAGACTTACGCATCCTTTAAGGTTCAACTTTGTGTCACCTTTTCTAAGAAGTCATCTTAATCCTCTTTCTCTCAATGATTGGGCTAGGTGTTTCCACAGCCAGTGTGCTTGCCACCATCATAGCATTTAACAACCTGTAATGTCATTGTTAATTTGTCTGTCTCCTTCACTTGACTGTGAACTTCTTAGATAGGAATATGCCAGACTCTATCTCCTTCCTGTAAGTCTTAAGTTTGTTTAACTGAATTGAAAGTCTGAGAGTGTCACAGTGAATTCCTCTTTGGCCTAATCTTCCTTGAAGAATATGGTACTTCAAATATGTTTAAAATTCACCATTTTCTTTTTGACAAATCTCAAGGCAGCTAGGATGTTTGAAGCTCCTTGTAACAAAATGCTTGACTAAAAGTGGGTGTTTTAGTGTACTTGGGCTGCCATAACAAAATACCTAAGACTGGGTGACTTAAACAACAAACATTTTTTTTCTTCCAGTTCTGGAGGTTAGACAGTCCAAGATCAAGGTTCTGGCAAGGTTTGTTGAGAGCCCTCTTCCTGGCTTGCAGACAGCTGCCCTCTCACTCTATCCTCACATGGTCTTTCCTCCGTGACTACTCATGAAGACAGTGAAACCAATCTCTCTTCTTATAAAGGCACTAATTTCATCAGATCAAGGGTCCACCCTAATGACCTAATCACCACCCAAAGGCCTCATTTCCAATTATCATCAATTGAGGATTAAAACTTCAACATATGAATTTGAGGAGGATAGATCCAAACATTCAGCCTATAATAGTGGGTTAAACATTTGACTTAACAATTTTGGAAAAACAGAACCTTGTAGGAGGTAGGTCTTCAGTGTGTCTAGAGATCTTCCCTTTCTTCCTTTCACTCCAGGCTCACCTCCTCTTGTGTGTAATGTGGCTGCTGGGGCTTCAGGCATCACATGTCAAGGTTCAGTTTGAAGTTATTAAGTTGGTAGGGCAGGATGGGTCTGGGATGAGAAGTGAGAACTTCATATCTCCAGGCCTGCCTTTTATCAGGGCCATAAGCCTGCTGTCCATACCCAGGACACTCATAGGTGAAGGGATTTAGTCATGATTTCCAACAAAATCAGAGGTGAGCTGACAGGAAATGAGAAGTTGGATATGTGAACCCTAGCAAAATGAGCAGGGACATAATTCTAGTCCAGGATCAGATATTGGCTTGATTTTCATAGCATTGATTTAACTAATATTAGTTAAATGTTATTCTTAATATAAACCAAGGGTGGAAGTTCTGAGGACAGCACTAGAACACTTGGCTGCCCTGCAGATGGTGGGAGGTGGGTTTTGTGGGAGTGAGGGAGGAACAGGATGGGATGGAATTGTTAAAATGTATGGAATTGCTCCCACTTGGAAATGTCAAGACCAGGTGAAACTGGACAATAGTGTGTCTGAGCTGCCTGTCACTACTTGAGCCAATTAAGCAGAGAAAAGGTTGAATGTTTATGGCATTTATTCCAATATTGCTGGAAGTATGGGAGAGCAGCCAGGTCATCCTGCAAAAATCTGCTCTGCACTCCCTGCATAGTGGTTGCTTATATGGGGTAATACATGGGGAAGTAGGCAAAGGGAATATCAATGGGTAAATGGTTGGGGAATTAGGCAAAGGGAGTAACAATGGATAAAACAGTTACAGATTACAGGTGCCAGGAAGTAATGGGAGCTGGGGAATGTGGGTTGTCTCCAGTGCAGGCCTCCAAGACTCCAAGGTTGTTCATCTTTCCATGATGAGGGGGAGGGGGCAGTTCTCTTGTAAGAATGGACAGCATTCCCCAGGTAAACTCCCAGGGTGTACAGCTCCCGGCCAGGTCAGAATGGGCTTTCTTTAATTAGAACAAAGCAATTATGATTAACAGAGCAAGGATGTTCAACATTTCTTATAACTATGGCTAGCACCCTACTATGATCAGTTCTCCATTATTCTCTCCTTCCACTTTCACAGGGACGCCAGGGACCAGAGATTCCCCACCCCAGAACTTTCCTGGGAAGGAAAATTGAGAGAAAACAAGTCATTTTCAATCCTTGAATTTCCCTGAACTTTTTTTTTTTTTAATTCTGTATCTCCATAGTCAATCTGGTAGTTCCCTGAGCAAAGCACGTTCTGCATCATCCGTTTGTAGATTTCTATCTCAAGTCCTGTCCAAGTTGCTCAAGCCAAAGGGCCTCTGCCCCTAGTTCCGCCTTCCAGGCGGGAGCACAGGTGGGCTTGAGCTGGTGTGTGGGGCGACCAGGCGCCGGGCTCTATAGCGACCGCACTGGGCCTCACTTGGAATCCCCCACCCCCACCCCCGCGCTTGGCCTTGTGGGTAACGCGGGGCCGCCAGGTGACAGCTAATGGCGGCGACCGCCTAAGCCGGCTGGCGGCAGACGGGGCCACAGGAGGAGCGCGGTGGGACTTTCCAAGCGCTCCTCCGTTCCAGACTGCGGCTTCCCCGCGGTGGCGGCCCTCTCGGCACGCCATGGACAGGCAGGCGGCGGCGGCGGCAGCGGGCAGCGAGGGTGCCGGGGGCCCGGGCCCGGGGCTGGCGGGGGGCTGGAGGCCCCCTCGGGTCACTGGAGGCCCGGCCGCCGGCTCCCGGCAGCCCAGCGTGGAGACCCTGGACAGGTAAGCGGAGCCCGGCCCGTCAAGGCGTCCAGCGCCCTGACTCCCGAGGGCCCCTCGCAAGCCCGGTCGCCCCCTAGGCGCGCGCCGACCGGATGTCCGGGTGCGGCGTCCCCCCCTCCTTGGTCCTCTACCAGGCCCATCTGGAGGCTCCGAATCCCCTTCCAACATCCTGGGTCCCTCACCTGGCTCACTTCCGCCTTGCAAGCAGGAACTCCCTGCACCCCTCAGAGGCTTTGTAGCTGTCAAACCATTTCCATTGCCACCTCCTACTGTGCCTGTACCAGCCTTGCTCCAGCCACAAATCACTGGGGATGACATTTCACCCTGGCTCTCCTCTTATAGAGTGCCCTTGCCTCATGTGATCTGAAGACCAACATATCTCAGCAGCAAGATGCTTGGAGTCTTTGATGCTGGGGTTGGGAGTGAGGACTGTGGGGTGGAACCCCAAGGGTATTGGAGCTAATTCACATGGAAGCAAAGATACCCTGATTTGAAAAATTGGGATGAAATACGTCCAAACTGCTCCTGATGCAGAACACAATTGTTTACTTTCAGTTCTACATGCTTGGAAGGAACTGTTTCAATGTTTTCATGAACACATGAGCCTACTGCTTCTTTATGTAGTTTCAGAACTAAGATCCATCCGTTAGAAGCATGAACTGATCCTGTCCAACTGGGAAGGCCCCCCTAATGCCCCTAGTGCAAGGGATGGGTTATCCCACCTCCAGAATATCCAGTATTTCTACATCTTGGCCATTTCACGGACACGAGAGTGGAGTTAGGCCAGAGAGACAGCTCCAACAGGTTCAGATGTTCATTCTTGCCTGGCTTAGTCATACTACTGAGCTGAACTTTTGGGCATTTCCAAAGGCATGGGAACAACAAGAAACACACCCTTTGTTTCTGCCTGGGTGTAATTATAGTGTATTTTATTTTATTAAAAATTTTTTTTAAACAGTTAAAATTTTTTTCTTTATTGATTTAAGAGAGAGAGGGAGAGAGAAACAGAAACATCGATGAAAGAGAACATCAATTGGCCACCTCCTGCATGCCTCCCACTGGGCATTGGGCCCACAACGTGGGCATGTGCCCTGACCGGGAATCAAACTGGCAAGCTCTTGGTGCATGGGTCAATGCTTAACCACTGAGCCACACCAGCCAGGCATTACAGTGTATTTTAATAAATTAATTACCCAGATGGTAAGCTTCACTAAAAACTAAACACAGCTAAGACAGTACTTGGAATGGTCAGGATTTCACTAATTGTAGATACTCTGTAATGTCTAAGGGTGTGGAGAGTCAGAGAATATTTGCTCTCTTACCATCTAGTGGAGAAGACAAACCAGCAGTTTAAATTGAATGTGAGTGCTAGAATAGGGTGACCATGAAAGCACTATGGATAGGGTATGTGTGGAAATCATCTGAGAAGCTTTTTAAAGAATTGCATGTGGCAAAGCCCCACTCCCGAGGCTTCTGATTCAGGAGATTTGGGGTGAGGCCCAGGAGTTAGTAGTTTCTAAAAAGCTTGCAGCCTCAGTTGTGATCTACTACATTGTGGGCACACGGAAGTGGGGTACTAGATTTATTTGTTAGCGGTGGGGGGATTGGCGAGCATGAGCAGTAAGCAAGGGCCTTCTGAGGAAGCTGACATTTGAACTGAATGGTGAAGAATGAGAAGTTAATCAGGGGAAAGGGTGAGGAGGGCTTTGTGTGGTCATGTAGGTGGATGTGGAGTCATTGTATGTGGAGAACTGGTAAGGGAAAAGACTCGTGGGAAGGCAGGGGCCAGATCTTGAAAGGTCCTGTGTGCCTTCCTAGGACATGCCTTTATCCTCTGGGCCAATGCTTCTTGTGGCATGATTCTGTATAACCTGCCACAGAATCACCTCTAGTGCTTGATTCAAATGAAGATTCTTGGGTCCCACATTAAATCTAGTCCATCCACCTCTGTGGTGGAGACTGGAATTCTGCATTTTTAATAACCACCTGTGCTACATGTAGGGTGGGCCACGTGGTCTCTTTTGCCCAGGGTGGTACTGGTTTACCAGTTGGGCTAGTGTAATTATTAATAGTGTTCTCCTTCAACTCATAGTAGTGCTTTGGTTTGAACAAGAAATTATGTGGTCACCCTAGCTGTGGGGACCACAAAAGGATTTCCGTCAGGTGAGTTACAGCATGGGACTGACATTTGAAAACGATTGCTCTGCAGTAGTGTGGCAAATGGACTGGAAGTGGGAATTCTTATTTAGCAGATTATGGAAATATTAATCACTCACTCATTTCTTCTGCAAATACATGTGCCTACTCTGTGTCAGGCACTGTGTTGGGCTGAGGGTATAGCAGGAAACAGACACAAATCCCTGCCCTCAAGGAGCGTGTATTTGGTAGAGAAAGACAAAAAAACAAAAACAAAAAACAAGTGATATGTGTTCTCTGTTAGATGGTAATAAGTGCTAGAGGAGAAAAGTGAGTTGGGAAATGGTTGGGAAGTGTTGGGGTATGCACTTGGGGAGTGGTTGGAATTTTATGTAGGGTGGTCACAGAAAGCCTAGCTGAGAAAGTGACATTTGAATAATGTCTCTCAAGAGGTGAGGGATCCAGTCATACCGATATCTGGGATGATTGCATTCGAGGCAGAGGCCTGTTCACCCTGGGATAGGAGTGTGATTGAAGTGTTCAAGGGTCAGCAAGGAGACCAGTGGCACTAGAGGGGAGGGAGCTAAGGAGAGAGCAATAGGGGACAAAGAGCAGAGAGTTCACAGGGGCAGATGGTGGAGAGTCATGGGGAGCCATTAGAGGTCTTGGAGCAGAAGAATGACATAATCGGATGTAGATTTCAGTAAGATCTCCATGGTTGCTGTGTGGACAACAGACGGAAAGGTGAAGGGGTTGAAGCAAAGAGACTAGCAAGTAGGAGGCTATTGCAGTCATCCAAGTGAGAGAGAATGATGGCTTAGACAAGAGCAGTGGGGGAAGAGGGGAGGAGAGAGGTGATCAGATTCTGGATATAATTTGAAGAAAAGCTCCAAGGTAGAGCCAAAAGGGTTTGCTGATTATTTGTTGTTGGGTAAGATAGAAGAAGAATCCAGGACAATGCCAGAGTTTCTGGCTTTTAGGAAGTGGTGTTGCTGAGATAGAGAAGCCTCTAAGTGAAACAGTTTTAGGAGACTGGCTGGCTCTCAGCTCTGGATATATTAGATGCTGGTTGTATGTCCCGGAAGTAGTTGGTTTATATGAGCCTGGAGTTCAGAGGTCGTGTCTGGGCTGCAGACTTCAATTTTGGAACTATCAGCATAGAGATGGGGTTAAATTCATGAGGAGGAGGAGAACACAAGAATGATGGGTGCCTGGAAAAAGGAAACTGGAATAGGAATCTAGCAATGTGCATTCTCATGATAACAGATGCAAGAGTGAAGTGGCAGGGTGGGTTCCAATGTAAACCCCAGCTTTCAGGCCTTAGGGGCCTGGGTATCTGGCTGTGCTTTTCCCTAATTTAGAAAACATGGGGCTGATGCTGGTTCAGAAAGAATGAGTTGGCAGGGTCTCTGGGACCGATTAGTGGAGCTGTGTCCTAGGATTATGGGCATCCACATCCAGAGGGACAGTCCAGGTTGAAGAAACAAGGCTGGGAAGCGCCAAGTGGTTGTTGATACCAGGCATGTGGAGGGAAATTTCACAGACTAAGGAGAAGAGGTTGGGGAGAGGATACATGGCCTCTTTTCTCAGGTCTGTCATTCACAGTTCTGATTCACACTCTTAAGAGTGACCATGAGAGTGGAACCTGGCTCTCTGGCCATGGTTCAGCCCCACCCTGTGGACTGTGGGACTCTCTCCTGTCTTCTGAATAGTGTACTTCTCTTAATGATGTCAAATCTGTGGTCCAGCAAGAGGATGTGTCTTGCTTAAATTAAGGTCACAGAGCTAGCAGGTGACAGAAACAGGACTTGGATCCAGGCCTCCTGTCTACACGCCCACTAAACCACACAGTTTGTAACTTTGTTGGCCAGGACACTTTTGGTTGCAGGTGACAAGAAACAGATCATTCTAGCTTAAGCCAAAAAGGAACTGTCTTGGTACACATTACTGCTACAGATGGGGATAAATGGCCACGGGCACATTTGGTGCCAGAGTTGCCAACAGTGTTGTCAGTCCAGCCTGGGTTACTTCCCTACAAGTGGGGGCAGGAGGAGTAAGGGGTCAGCCACTCTCCTTCTCCCTCCCACACAGAGGCCTATGAAGTTGAGGGGGGTTGTTCCCCACAGTAGAGAGAAGTGTCCTTATCAGAAGAAGTGGGGAAGGATGCTGGGCAGATGGTAACAGCATGTCACCCATGGTGGGTAAACAGGCGGGTTTCTACTATTAGATTTGCAATCAGGGGTAGGTGCTGGCAGAGAAAAAGGCTACATGATAAGAAAAGTATGCTATAACTGGGCAATAAAAATGACTTAGCCTTTAAAAAGGAGACTAAAATCCCTCCCTTTTCCCTCCTTCTTCCTCTTAGGTAGAAATTGTGGTAAATGAATTCTTGACATATCATAGGAATGTCTGCCCATTCAATGAATGTTTATTACTTATATTTACAGTCCCACACATAACCACTGAGCTATCTTGGTCAGAGACTGCAATTTAGATCACTAGTAGAGAACACTAAATATCTTTATTTTACTATTTAGGTTATTTTACATACTGCCTAGGGAATCCAGGTTTTTCTATCCTTCCAATATATGAGTGTAGATTGAATTCATGATGAGATTTTTAAAGGTCTGGAACATTGTTTACAGTGAAAGCTACTTGAAAGGTAAATTTTCATAAGCATGTTTTACCCTTTTGCTTGATTTCTTTAGTGCTTTGACCAGCTGAGAAACTGGCCTCTAGGGGCAATTTTTAATTTCCTCTCTGCCTAGTAGCTTATATGGTCCCAGAAGTCAGGAGAGCACAGCCCGAACACTTACCAGTCATGTGACCTTGGTTAAACACTGGAACCTCAGTTTTCTCTTCTGTAAGGTAGGTCACTGTGAGGCTGGGGTGAGGCTGTGTATAGAAATGTGTTAAATACTTTAGCACATCATACAAGTGGAAGGTGCCATTTTCATTGCATTGTAGTGTTCTCATATAAGGCAGTGGCTAACATCTGTGGTGCTAGCTTCTGTATTGCTGTCCAGCTCAGTGAGTTGGCCACTATTGGTTGTACTCTGTTCTGGCAGGACAGCCCTAATGGAGGTGAAGGCAGGGCTGGCACTTTTTGACCAGGCATGTCTCCTCTGTGCCTCAGTATACTCATCTCAGAAACAAGTTGGCAATTCCTTGTTCTGTCTTCATATCACACCATAGTTGTGAGGCTCTGATATAATAAGGACTTTAAGAGCCTTTTGTAAGTCATCAAAACCCTTATATAAATATAAGATGGCATTATTACTAGACATATGATGTCATTTTTCCATTCTGTTGTTTTAAAAATCACATAATCAACTTTACTACATTAAGAGTCACTTTGATTTATTCAAAATTACATTATTTTCTAGATTTAAAACTACCAACATGAAATCAATTGAATATTTCACTTTAGAATTAATTTTCTGTATACATCACATTAAAAATATCCACTCTGTATACAGGGGTTGGCAAAGTAGGTTTACAGTTGTTTGTATGGAAAATAATACATTAATTAATAAATAATAATACAAGAATAAACTTTTGTGTACTCACAACTGTAAACCTACTTTTGCCCACCTCTGTCATTGTAAGAGTAAAATTCCATTAAATGATAGGGAATCACTTGCTTAGAATCTTAAAAGTAAAATTTTGATTCATTTCAAATCACCCTGGAAGCTAATCTTACTTCCTAATTGTTAGTATTTCAATTCTTATATTAAATGTAAAGGTAACCAAATAGTCTAATAAAAGTTCATCTGAAAAAAAATTGTACATATATGCCCAGTGAACATTTTTCTCACCAAGAGCCTGTGTCAACATATTTTAATCACACTATTTCTTTTAGTCCTACAGGATCACATGTTGAATGGTGTAAACAGCTTATAGCTGCTACAATTTCTAGTCAGATTTCAGGTTCAGTGACATCAGAAAATGTATCCAGAGATTATAAGGTAAGCAGAATTCAGTCCTTAATTCATTTTCAATATGCTAAGTAGCCAAGAAGCTTTCCAATTTTAATGTGAGTGAGACTTTAACCCCTTGTTGCTGGATGACCATTTGCTTGGGAACAAGGCTGAAAGGTTCTGTGTTGTTAGACCTGAACTTTAGAAGAGAAATTTTATATATTATATGTGGTCATAATTTTGTAATTGAGAGGAAAAGCTGTCTTTAGATTATAATCATTCTTTGAAAAATCCAGTTTCATTTTATGATTTAATATGTATTTTGTTATATATTATATTTTTTATTTTATTATAATAAATATCTATATCTTCTTTGTTAATATTCTGAATTTCAGAAGATGTCTGATGTACAGTATTTCCCTAATGTCACAATTTGTTTCTGTATTTAGATACTACCTGTGAGTATTCAACATTAACATGTGATAATAGAATGTAAAAAAATTTTCAAAATCTCAAGAATATTGTATGGGAAACCTGATTTTTTAGTCCTTATTGAATTAAGAAATATCTTCTTATTTATTTTAAAGTTGGATTTCCTGCTTATTCTAAAGTTAAGAGTGATAAGCTCCTTTTCAGCAGAGAAGGGCCGGGATTCTTTTACTCAACACTACTTCCCTAGCATGATCCTGGAACTTAGCAGGTGCTCAATAAATATTTGTTGAATCAATTAACAAATAAAAAAACTTGAGTGCTCCATCTTTTAGGTTAAAGATTAACTTTGTTTTAATGTCAATAAACTATTAACAGGTACATTAAATGAAACTATGTTTACATTTCAGGTCGTAATGTTTGCTTGAAATGAGGTTTCAGTTTATTATAGTAAATTTTGCCTGCTGGTAAGAGATAATTGATTTTCACAAGTATGTGCAAATTACATTTAGTATTCCGGACTACCCTCAGTCAGTCAGTAGTCTCAGAATCATGGTCCTTGCCAGGTATCAAATCTTACAAACAATTCAAGAACTACAATAAAGATACTAATTCATTCCTAATAGCTACTCCTTGTTTAAGGGCATTGGAATCAGTTCCTCTTTAGCTTGTAACGTAACAAATGCAAAGACTCTCAAGAGGCCATGTAATTGAAATTTGGCTGTCATGCTGTACTTGCTTCATATAAGCTGTCAGGTGCTTTTGATTACACCTACTGAAGGAAATCATGGCCATGAATTAGTAGAAATTGGGTAATCTGCCCAGCCAGAAGAGTGACAGTATATAATAGATTTCCCTGATATTTGGTTTTTATATTTGCCCACATAGGAGCAGCTAGGGCTCCTGGTCCTCAAAACCCAGCTGGGTGAATATGCCATCTCCAGGTGAGAGAAACATCTGCTGCATCACCGATGCCTAAGTGGTTGGTCACTGAGCAGCTGCTGATCCCACTGGTCCCAGTCACCCTATTGCCCCCACTTTAGCTGAAAAACTGCCCTGCTGAGTGGAGAGGGTCAAGGACCCATATTGATAGAGACTAGTCCCCAGTCCTTGGAATGATTTTCTGCATGGACAATTATGAGTTAACTGTAATGTTTTCATTTGGTTGAATATTTGTTAGTGCTGTGTGGGTCTGTAAAAGATTGAATGTTGATTGTGTGCATAGCTTTCTGACCTCTACATTAATAGATCAGACTGAGTGTGTACTTTAACATAAAGCAACTAAGTTTTTTTTTTTTTTCAATTTTAGTCTATTTACAAATTTTGTGTAGCAGAATTAGTTCATATTGGAATGGTTTAACAGATGGCATTCATAAAAAAATAAGGCTTTTCTATATTTTATAAAATGAATTTTAAGTACCTACATCAGATCATAGCTAAAGCCTTTGATGAATTATTGTAAAACAGTATGTCTTATAATTGTCTCTGTTATATTTGCCCTGTAGTCAAATCTGCAAAGTTGCCATTAAAGTTATTATTAAGGAGTTACATTTTTTCAAGGAGCAAGTTTTTTTTTTTAAATAATATTTTTTATTCTAAACCCACAAGGATAGTTTTACATGCTACTTATTAAGTAGTCCTTAAAATCAGAGTAACCAAGATGAACCTTTGCGACACCTCTGGCCTGGGAACCATTGCATGGGGTTTTCCCTTAAGGTCCAGATACAATTCCTTGAGAATTTAATTTGTAGTCATCAGTCAATAATAGTTGAAATTGCCTATTGTGCAAATATCTTATTTAAAATACATGCTCAATTTGGGGGTTAATTTATTGTAGGTTAAACTCAAGGTTTATAATTAAATGGGAGCAGATGTTTATATGGAGAAGAGCACTTGTATCTTGATTTAAAATGCTGATTGTCTTCTGAGTTGTAGGCTACTGAGAGTGATTCCACATCATTATCCTCATCAACCTTCTAGCACGTACAGGGCTCTATGGTTTTAACATATCATCCATTTAAGCCTTAAAATAACCCAGTGAGGTAGCTTTTATTATAGTCATCATTTAACAGAAGAGGAAACCAAGCCTCAAAAAGGTTAGTTGAGTTTCTTAGTATCACAGTCAGAAATGGGATTTGAACCTAAGTCATCTTAATGAAGGGCTAGAGTGAGTTTTAAAATTTGTCCTACCTACCTCACCACCCACTCTTTTTCAAAATGTGGCCCTAGGGTCTTCTCACATCAGCACTCACTGGGGTGCCTGCAAAAATGCAGCTTCCTTGGACCCCATCATACTCTGTGAATCAGAATCTCTGAGGGCGGGGAACCCATTGCTTCATATCTTTCTCACATACAATAAAATCTGAAAAGCTAGGTTTCCAAGGTTAATATCTGTTGAAATTGGTGATGGGACCATACATTTCTGGTACATGTCTACAAATCTGAATAATTAGCAACTCATGTTAGATTTTGGAGACAGTTGTTTTATTATTTACTCATATCATAAATTGACAGCTCAGGATCAGATCACCCAAAGTATGGTAAGAATATCACTGTTTCACATGAGATGAGTTTAGATGGTATGTCCATGGACATTTTTAACAGTTATATAATTATTTTAATGAACATTAGAAACAAACTATCACATAAAACTTGTAATTTAGTAGACGTTATTGCTTAGAGCTAGGAAAAGTATGAAAAAGGAGTGGATTTAAAGTCCATATAAAGACAAATACTAATATTAGTACAGGTGCTATATAGATACAGCAAACCAAACTCAAACCAATATATGAAATGACAGAAGTTTGAGAAATACTGTCACAGATGAAAGAGTAGATAGCTATTATGTTGATTTGTGGATCAACTAAATTAATAAATGTATGCTTTAATGCCAAGTCATCCTGAAGATTTGCCCAATAATTAAGATTCCTAGGAGAAATATAATAAAATAAAAAAAATTTTTTTCTTTATTGATTTTTAGAGAGAGAGAAAGGGAGGAGAGAGAGATAGAAACATTGATGAGAGAGAACATCAATCGGCCACCTCCTGCATGCCCCCCACTGGGGATTTGGCCCACAACTTGGGCAATCGAACCTGCGACTGACCTCTTGGTGTGTGGGTCGATACTCAACCACTGAGCCACACCGTCTGGGCATAATAAAATGTTTTGTTTCATTTGCCAGGCCCTCCCCCTCTCCCCACTACTACTCAATTGCTTTCATTTTTACTGGAGTAACAGTAAAATTCTCTCTTGAACTTGTCAGTAAATTTAAGAACAAGATTAGAATGTAATGTTCCATAGATTAGATGAAATAATACAGTTAAGAGTTGTACTGAAACGTTTTTAGGAACTATTAAAGCGACACAGTTGATTAGTTTCCATTGCTGGGAAAATAGAACTAGGCCAGGAAGAGGGAACATGATTGAACAGTACAAACAGTACTGGTTAGCTTTGTGACCTTGTATAACCTCTGTCAGTTTCCTTATCTGTAAGGATAAGAGAGTTTGGATTGGATTGTAAGTCTCTAAATTCCTTTCTTTCTAGAACATTCTGGCTAGCCTTCAGGAAAGTATGACATTGTAATTTTAATGTAATCATCCTCCATCCTCTGGCTCCATCATCATCATTATTATCATCACCTCTGTACTTCTCCTCCTCCTGTTTTTCCTCTCCTCATCCATGCACACACAGTAGCTAGATCTCTTCTTTAAACACTGTGAAGAAAAAGGAGAAAATGGAGAGGGTTGTACTACATTTAATCATTTAACAGATTAGTGCCATGATTAAATACTGGATACTCCACAAAAATTTCCTGAAGGGCTTTGGAGGGAAGTGGAATGCAGTGTATTAGAAAGGCTTTATTATGCTTGAACTAAGTCTTAGTTAATATTTCTTTTTGGGGGGGGAAATATGTTTTTATTGATTTTTTAGAGAGAGAGGAATGGGGAGAGAGAGATAGAAACATTGATGTGAGAGAGAATCATCAATTGGCTGCCTCCTGCACGCCCCCTACTTGGGATTGAGCCCGAAACCTGGGCATGTGCTCTGACCAGGAATCAAATTGGGACCTCTCAGTCCATGGGATGACGCTCAATCCACAGAGCCACACCGGCCGAGCCTTAGCTAATATTTCTTAAAATGAATGCTAGTCTATGAAAAGGGAAGCTTGAGCATGATCTTTCAGAATCCATGTCTGTAATCCGTTGTTGATAGCTTGGCCTCATGATCTATTTATTAAATCAGAGTTTGCAAATGCAAATGTCTACATGGGATAGTTAACAAGCTAGGCAGATGTAGGAGGGCACTGTGGAGAACTGGAGAATACAGCATGTCCCTCTAAAACAATTAAATTAGGGGGGAAAATACCTGCTGCCTGTTTGAGCAATAGGCATCCAGTTTGTAACCACTGTAATAGAAAAGTGCTGTCTCCCAGGGTTACATGTGGGGAAGAATTATTGCTTAAAAATATCAAGATTTGGGCTTTTGCTTCTAGAAAGATGGAACAGATATACCTTTTCTTATTCTTCACGCTAAGTACACCTAGAAACCCTGGGCATAATCTATAAAATAAACATAAGAATTCCCTGAAGGTAGAGAGAAGAAGGCAAACTGGTCAGGGATCTCAGGACCCGAGGAACGACAGGGTGGTGAAGTCCCTGGGTTTTTACCACATATGTCCCCGACTTATTGCTGAAGAAGCCAGCAACCCAAAAATGCCAACAGGCACAGACAACAAAAGCCTACTCTCTCTAACCAAAGAACCATAGAAGAGGCAGTTAGACACTAACTACTGTACTCCAGCCAAATACCGCAGAAAAAGTTGTGGCCCTATACCCATCCTCCAGCAAGGCCAAATAGGGAGCCTAAATTCCACCCTTGCCAGGCTGTAATGAGGCAGTGCCCACCCTCTGTTTCTGCTGGAGCAGTGTGAGAAAGCCAGCTAAAACAGAAGGTTTAAATAAGATCTCATAATATAATACTGAAAATGTCCAGATTCTTATTAAAAAATCTCTCATTATACCAAGAATCAGAAAGATATTAAACTGAATGAAAAAAAGAGAATAGATGCCAAAACTGAGATGACAGAGATGTTAGAATTATGTGAAAAAGTTTTGAAAGAAGCCATCATATAATTGTTTCAATAAGCAATTACAAATATACTTGAAATAATGAAAGCATAGAAAGCCAGAGACAAGAAATAGAAAAGTTTCAACAAAGAAATATGCGATAAAGAAGAACCAAATGGAAATTTAAAACTGAATAATGTAATAACTAAAATTTGAAAAAAAATCTCAATGGATAGGTTTAACAGCAGAATAGAGAGGACAGAGAGAAGGGAAAAACACCACTCCCAAAAGGTCATAGACTGTATGTTTTCATTTATATAACAGTCTTTAAATGACAATATTATAGAAATGGAAAATAGATTAGTGGTTAACAGGGGTTAAAAAAGGGAGGGGAAGGAAAATTGTTCTGTATCTTGACTGTGTTAGTGTCAGTATCCTGGTTCTGATATGGCAGTATGGTTTTGTAATATACTCCTATCAGGGAAATCAGATGACATGGTATATAGTACATGGAATCTTTCCTTATTGCATGTAAAATACATTTTGATTAATGTAGATGAGTAGATAAAAAAGCTGTGGTGCATTTACACAATGGAATACTATGCAGCTGTAAAAATGAAGGATCTCTTATCCTTTGAGATAGCAGGGAGGGACCTGGAGAGTATTATGCTAAGTGAAATTAGCCAGTTAGAGAAAGACAAGTATCACATGGAATCTCAGAGGGAAGGGGGCAGGGAGGGCAGGAAGAGATTAGCCAAAGAACTTATATGCATATATGCATTACCCATGAACACAGACAATAGGGTGGTGAAGGCCTGGGGCTGGGTGGGAACTGGGTGTAGGGGGGCAATGGGGAAAAATAAGAAGGGGAGAACTTCCGGCCAAGATGGTGGTGTAAGTAAACGTGGCACTTGCCTCCCCCCACAACCACATCAAAATGACAATTAAACTACAGAACAATCATCATTCAGAACCGCCTGAAATTGAGCTGAATAGAAGTTCTACAACTACGAAATTAAAGAAGCCACATGAAGACTGGTAGGAGGGGCAAAGGCTCGGAAGTGCTGGTCCCACACCCACATGTGGCAGATAAAAATCAGGAGGGGATACCTTGGCTGTGAAGGCCCTCCCCGAGGAGCAAGGGCCTCTAGTCCCATACCAGGCCCCCCAGCTCAGGGTTCCAGTGCCAGAAAGAGAAGTCCCCATCACTTCTGGCTGTAAAAACCAAAGGGAATTGAGGCTGAGGGAGACTGAGGCTTCTGGAGGCCAGGCAGTTCCTCTTAAAGGGCCTGCACACGCATTTACTCAGACTCGCTCCCTCTGGGCTCTAGCATGGGGGAGGCAGCCTGAAAGGCACCAAAGACATATGGGGAAGAACTGAGTTGTTTGGTGTGGGGGTGAGAGCTGGAGAGGTAGCTTTCTCCATTGATCCTTTGGTGAGCCCTTCCTCCATGGGGCTGGCAGACGGGCACCATATCTGGGACTCACACTGTTTGTCCTGCCCTGGTGATTCACTGAGGCTCTGTCCCAACTTTCGGGCCTACCCAAGCTGTTTCCAGTGGCTTTACCGTAGGAATGGTGTGTCTGGGCTCATGCATTGGATTTTCCTAAAATCTCTCAAACAAGCAGCATTTGGCCTCAGTGAGCCCCATACCTCTCGCTAAGTGGCCCCAGGCCTAGCACTAGCAGCAGCTGGCTTTGGTTCACAGCTTGGCCTTGCCTGGGCAACTCAAAGTCCAGCACAAGAAGCAGCTATCTGCAGATCACTTTCTAGTTTATGCCTGGTGGCCCTGAGTAAAACACAGGCAATGGCTGATCTTGGCCTGTTTCTCCCGGGAGGCCCCAGAGCCAACACACCCAGTGGACAGCTTCAGACCACACTGAAGCACCACCACCCGACCACCACCACAAGTGACACATTCAAGGGGTAGACTCAGTGGGTACCAGAGCCCTGCTGAAGTAAGTCTTGCTCTGTGTGGTGGGCCCCTGTACAGCTGATCCTCCAAGGTGGTGAGAGGTCAGTGGTCAGTGGGCACAGCCAGTCCTTGCAGCTGATCAGTCTGAGTAAATCCCTCCCATTGATGTGCCAACAGCAATCAAGACTCAATTATAACTGAAGGATATACAGCCCACATGGGGGGTGCACCTTAAGTGCCCAGCTGGGGTGATCAGGGAGGCTGTGCTACTGTACTCTACAGGACACCTACTACAATAGGCCACCCTACCAAGCCTAGGAGATGTAGCAACTCTACCTAATACATAGAAACAAACACAGGGAGGCAGGCAAAATGAGGAGACAAAAAGAAGCGTGTCTCAAATGAAAGAACAGAACAAAACTCCAGGAAAAGAACTAAGCAAAATGGATATAAGCAGTCTAACAGATGCAGAGTTCAAAACACTGGTTGTAAGGATGCTCAAGGAACTTAGTGAGGTCCTCAAGAGCCTAAAAAAGGACCAGTCAGAAATGAAGGATACACTAACTGAAATAAAGAATAATTTAGCCCTGGCCAGGTAGCTTAGTTGTTTAGTGCATTATCCCCTTATGCCAAGGTTGCATGTTCAATCCCCGGTCAGGGCACATACACAAATCAACCAATGAATGCATAAATAAGTGGAACAACAAATGGATATTTCTCTCTCTCTTCCTCTCTCTAAAATCAATGGGGTGGAAAAAAAAGAATAATTTACAGGGAATCAATACTAGAGTAGGTGAAGCTGAGAAGCAAACCATCAATTTGGAATATAAGTAAGCAAAGAACACCTAATCAGAAGAGCAAAAAGAAAAAAGAATCCAAATAAGTGAGGATAGTGTAAGGAGCCTCTGGGACAACTTCAAGCTACTAACATTCACATCATGGGGGTGCCAGAAGGAGAATAGAGAGAACAAGAAATTGAAAACCTATTTTAAAAAATAATGACATAAAACTTCCCTAATTTGGTGAAGGAAAGTCACACAAGTCCAGGAAGCACAGATAGTCCCAAACAAGATGAACCCAAAAAGGCCCACACCAAGACACATCATAATTAAAATGCAGAAAGTTAAAGACAAAGAGAGAATCTTAAAAGCAGCAAGAGAAAAGCAGTTAGTTACCTGCAAGGGAGCTCCTATTAGACTGTCAGCTGATTTCTCAACGGAAACTTTACAGACCAGAAGGGAGTGGCAAGAAATATTCAAAGTGATGAAAAGCAAGGACCTACAAACAAGATTACTCTATCCTGCAAAGCTATCGCTTAGAATTGATGGACATATCAAGAGCTTCCCAGACAAGAAAAAGAAAAAGGAGTTCATCAACACCAAACAAGTATTATATGAAATGTTGAAGATAAATCTTTTTATCTTCGTGAAGAAGATAAAAAATATAACTAATAAAATGGCAATAAATAAATATCAGCAATTGAATCTACAAAGAAAACGAACAAGCAGAACAGAAACAGACTCATAGATACAGAGAACTTTTTGTTGGCTGCCAGAGGGGAGAGGGGTTTGGGGGGATGGGCAAAAAAGGTGAAGGGATTAAGAAGTACAAATTGGTTAGACTGAGGAACCTCAAAGAGAAGGGGGAGGGGGGCTGGAAGAGATCATCCAAAGGGTTTATATTCATATATGCATAACCAATGGACAAGACAAGAGTGTGGGGAAGGCAGGAGGTGTGCGAGAGCAGGGAGGAGGGGGTCAGTGGGAGAAAAAAGGGGGGCCGTTTGTAATACTTTTGACAATAAAGATAAAAAAGGAGGGGACATCTGTAATACTTTCAACAGTAAATATAAAAAATAATAAGAAAGCGATATGACATGCAGATAAATTTAATAAAGACACTTTTAAGTACTTGAAAATAAAAAGATAAAAACTCATATCAGAAGTATGACTTAAATGAAACATATAGTTATGCTATGATATGTAAAAACAAATAAAAGAGGAGTGTATTGTAATTGCTGAGCACCAATTCACTTCTATAAATGTGATATAAGCACTGGTTATTTTCAAGTGTCTGGGCTGAGCTGCATGGAATTCATAGTAGGGGAAAGAGACACTAGAAAATATAGTACAAATTGAACTGTAGTGAGCATTCAAAGGACAAGTAAACAATGTGTGGTGGGAGAAGGGAAGGGGGCAAAACAGGACATTCTGGGCATTAAGCCTGAGGGCCTTTATCAGCCTCCTCTGGAAGGGGAACAGGTTTAGGTGGGGCCTTTTCCTGCTTAAAGAGCATGGATGCTAAAACCAGCCAGCTTGGGTTTGAATTCCCCACTCTGCTCTTGCTGGCTCTATGACCTTGGGTAAGGGTAAGCACCTCTTGCTGCCTTGGTTTCCTCATTTATCATATGGGGGTAATAGTAGAATTTCCTTCCCCAGTGGCTGGAAGGGTTGAGATAACACCTAAAGTGTTTACCACAGCACCGGGCATGGACCTTGTTGATATTTGTATTACTGATACTGGCTGGGTTTGAAAACTTTCTGAAATAACTTTCACACTGTTAAGGATTTAGAGGTGTCAACTATAACCTTCTGAAGAATTCAGACAGAAGCCAAACAGATTTAGACCATAATAATTGACCAAAGCTGGCTTGGAGGGCCTGGCTCAGGTGTGAGGCCACAGTGGGCCCTGAATTAAATACACTCTCCCAAAGGCAGCCCTGGACAACTTTATCCTCTCCTTTGGGGAAGAGCCCACATGGGCAAATTCTTCATGGGCCAGGGAGACCAGGCTGTACCCTCTGGGCAGGCTGGCACACAGATCCCAGAGAGGCAAAGGGGAGCACACTGGCTTCCTTACCCAAATCCACCCAAAACAAGTGGTCATTCCAAGCTCTTGCTTCTCTAGTGGGGAGTGCCCCAAAGGAAGACTGGGGCCAGAGGAAGGGAGTTTTATGCCCAAAACAAACTTTTATATGAATTTAAATTTTGGTGCTTCTCTGGAAAAAAAAAATTCACTGTTTCTCTCACCGCTACTCACACTATACTCCTAGAACACTTCTGACACCAGATGTGCATTTTATTATTTTGTTTTCCCCCTTCCCACACCAACCAGTTCTCCCAACACCAGCTGGGTGTCCTACAATCCAATTCAGTTCTGACACTAACCAGAGTTAGTGCGGATCTTACAGGTTAAGGACTCAGTTCCATGAGACTGTCCCTCATTTCAGATGCCAATAGCAAGTAGTGGGTGCCCAGGTTCCCTACAACTTCTGCCAGGCTTGACTACAAATGAGAGGTTCCGATGACCCCCTATTCAATTTGATCATTTACTAGAACAGCTCACAGAACTCAGGTAAACATTGAACGTTTACCAGTTTATTAAAGGACATTATAAAGAACACAGGTAGCCCGGCCAGTGTGGCTCAGTGGTTGAGCGTCGACCCATGCACCAAGAGGTCGCTGGTTCAGTTCCTGGTCAGGACACATGCCCAGATTGTGGGCCAAATCCCCAGTGGGGGGCATGCAGGAGACGGCCAATCGATGTTCTCTCATCAATGTTTCTATCTTGATCTCCCTTTCCCTTCCTCTCTCTCTCTCAATAAAGGAAAAAAAAAAAAAAAAAAAAAAACACACACACACACACAAACAGCCAGATGAAGAGATACATAGGGTTAGGTCTGGGAGGGTTCCAAGTACAAGAGCTTCTGTCCCCATGGAGTTGGGGTGTACCACCCTCCAAGCATGTAGATGTGTTCAATCCAGAAGCTCTCTGAACCCCATACTTTTGGGATTTTTATGGAGGCTTCATCACAGGACTGGTCAATAAAACTCATTTTCCAGCTCCTCTCCCCTCTTCTTAAGATGGGGGAGTGGTGCCAAGCTTCTAATCATCACTTGGTCTTTCCACAAGCACTCAGCCAGGAGTCTACCCAGAGTCATCTCATGAGAACAAAGACATTCCTATCATCCAGGAAATTCCAAGGGTTTTAGGAGCTCTGTGTCAGGAATTGAGGTCAAAGACCAAATATAACAAAAGATGGTCTTAGCACTCTTATTTACAAGGAATTTAGGAGCTCTGTGTTAGGAATGGGGATCATTTCACAGTGCTTTTTCTTGATTTAGTGAAAGCCATTTAGACATAGGTAAATTTTTAACTTTCAGGTAGTCGGCTTGCTTTGTTAAACAGATTAAGATCATTATTAAATTTTTGCAACTTCTCGTAAGTTCTTGGCATGTGTAGGAGTTGAGAGAGGGGATGTGAGGCAGGTCAAGATAGTTGGGGTGCAACTGCTACTTAAGGAAGACAATAAAAGAACTAAAAATCAGCCCTGGCCGGTTTGGCTCAGCGGTTAGAGCGTTGGCCCGTGGACCAGAGAGTCCTGGGTTCGGTTGCCACTAAGGGCACGTACCTCGGTTGCAGTTTGTCCCCGGCCCTGGTTGGAGTCGTGTGGGTGGCAACCAGTCGATGTGTCTCTCTCACATCGGTGTTTCTCTCTCTCTCCCTCCCTCTTTCCTTCCCACTCTATCTGAAGATAAATGCAAAAAAAAAAAAAAAAAAAAAAGAACTAAAAATCAAATTTTCAATCATCAGAGATTAGGAAGAGTGAGGTAGTATGAGAAAGCTTATTTTCTCATCTTTTAACATGGGATGTAACTAGCTACTGTTTAAAGTAGACAAATCCAGAAGTTGATGTTGTAACCATATTTATGGTTATGGAGGCAATCCTTAGAATTAAAAATAGACCTAGTTAAACATGGTCATCACTGAGGAATGAATCTCAGGGAGTGGAGACTTTCTATTTTGAGTTTTATTGAGTTTTTTATTAACATAAGTATGCATATGTATACTAACTTTATTGAGTTGTCATTAACAGACGATAAACTTCACCTATTGAAAGCATACAATGTAACACGTTTTGATAGGTATACATACACTTGTGAAACTTACCACAATTAAGATGATAAATATGATAAACATATCCATCACCTCCCCCCCACCCCCCAAAAAAAAGCCAGGTTTAAGCTTCTTAGTCTAAATAGTGTACGTTTAGGAACTTACGGGCTTAAATAAATCTCTTTGTGCTACAGCATCACCTAATTCAGAAAACTTTTTTTTCTATTTCAGTGTATTTTCATTTAATGATGATAAATGATGAAGTCTTCATGTGCTCTTCTTATCTATCCTGAGGAAAACCTATACAGCTAATAAGGACCTCTGGTGACTTTTTTTAGTGATCTGTTTCCCTCTATCCTGGGCTTCCCAAATGTATACACTGCATGTTGAAGTTTATCATCTGTTAATTCTCCATAGGCTACTGGTGCAGGAAGAACATTGCTGAAACCAGTGTTCCTATTCAATAAAGCTTAGCTTCCCATTGCAGGGGCAGCAGCCCAGGCCTCCTCTCCCCTCCACTGCCCTCCCAGACCAGCCAGCTACCTCTTCCCACGTGGAGCTGCCCTTCCCTGGGCAGCAGGGGACAAGACAGACATCCTTCTCTTGTTGGGGCGGCCAATCCGGGAGTCATTTTCTGGAGTCCCAAATTTGAGTTGGAAATATAATTTCTGTGGAAGCCAGGTTATGATTTGTGGTTATCTATGTTTCATGATACCATTAATGCTGTAGCTGAGCTATGTTTTGGGTCAAATGTGGGAGCTTTTGTGGGTTTTGAGTTTTGTTTTGTTTTGTTTTTGTGGGCTGGTTTGGGAGCAGAACTGCCTTTTTTTTTCTTTTTTTAAATTTTTTTTATTAATTTATTTTTGTTACAGATGTTTCTCCTTTTTTCCCCATTGACACCCTCCTCCCCGACCCTCCACCCCTTCCCCAGCTTTGTTGTCCATGTCCATCAGTTATGCATACATGCGTATAAGTTCTGTGGTTTATCTCTTCCCTCCCCCCCCACCCCCTCTTCTGAGGGTTGTCAGTCTGTACCCTACTTTCACATCTCTGGGCCTACCCTGTTCCCCAGACTGTTATGTTTATTATATTCCACAAATGAGTGAGATCATGTGATATTTGTCTTTCTCTGCTTGGCTTGTTTCACTTAGGATAATACTCTCGAGGTCCCTCCATGTCGTCTCAAAGGATAAGAGATCTTTCTTTCTTACAGCTGCATAGTACTCCATTGTGTATATGTACCAGAGCTTTTTTATCCATTCATCCACTGATGGACACTTGGGCTGTTTCCAGATCTTAGTATTGTAAATAGTGCTGCTATGAACATAGGAGTACATGTATTCTTTCTGATTGGTGTTTCAGGTTTCTTAGGGTATATTCCTAGAAGTGGGATCACTGGGTTAAATGACAATTCAATTTTTAATTTTTTGAGGTAACACCATAGTGTTTTCCACAGTGGCTGCACCAGTCTGCATTCCCACCAGCAGTGTACTAGAGTCCCCTTTTCTCCACACCCTCGCCAACATTTGTTGTTTGATGATTTGTTGATGGCAGAACTGCCTTTTTATATCATAGTTTCTATGGGGAAAATATTTTCAGTATTCCAAACAGACACACAAATGAACTTTTCAAACACTGACTGGTTACAATGGCTTGTAATAGCACTTGACAGAAGGGGTTTGTGTTTAAAATAATGTTTGTCTTAGCTTAAGGCCAATACGTTTCTTCAAACCATAGACTTGCCTGAAAATTATAGGACAAATGTGTTAAGATTGATTTAATATTGAATGAAACTTAGAGGGCAAATGTGTTAAGATTGATCTGGTTGGTTTTATATAGAGGATTATGATGTTTATTAGGGAATGGGCTGGTGAACTTAATGACATTTTGCACAGGTCAATAGTAACATGTTTGTGATGATGATGTTCTGTATTTTAACTAACAGGTTTTCAGGAGGCCTGATATAAGGGTAAGGATGTTTGGCAGATGGGCCTCCTATTTGTGTGTCTCTGTGCTTTATCGAACACTTAGTCTATTTAGTGTTCTTTACCTTCTCACTGGTTTTTATGAGTCACTCAAATCAATTTGCTCTGCTGTGTCATAGCTTTAAGTGTTCACCGGAAACGCTTTATTTGTTAAAATGTTTTTATGTGCAATGAAAGCCAATGTGTATGAGGGCAGGATGCTAAAATTGTTACCAGTGTGTAATACTGACTTTTGTTGTGTTACATAAATTGTGATCAAATGGATCTTCCTGGCAGGGTCTTACAAGGCTAGGTCAACAGAGTCCTCTTTTAACTTTGTTTATCATGCTAAAGAATTTAGCAACAACAACAAAGTGGTTAGTTTTTGTCCATCCTATCTAAGTAAGATTTTAAGTCACCTTCATGTCTGCATGCTGAATCCAAAAAAGCAGAAGTGCTAATCCTAAAGATAAGTTTAGCAAAATCATTCCCATTTAGTATTTCTTAAAACACAGATGTAACTGTTAAATTTAGTGATTATAGCTTACATTTCTTCGTTATTTTCCTTCCTTTTATTTCAGAATATTCATAAAGCAAGACAAAGATTGGTAATGTGCATGCATTTAAGCCTGAGTATCAGACGTTGAAAACTAACCTATTTCCATTAAATGAAAACAATGTGGATTTTGATAGAATAATGTAGTAACGTCAGTTTTAAATTTTAAATCTTATTAAAGCCAATGAAGTAACACAAAAACAAGCAGGTTAAGTCAAATTCTTATGATTCTAGTTGGTTTATCTTTGTTTAATCTTGTTTTCACCATATTTTCTTTCACTCATGAGAATCATTGTCTTTCACTGATTCACATTGTTAAATATTAGTGTTTGGCTTCACACTTGCATGGACTTTGAAATGCTGTGTGTATTTTTGTTGTTGTTGTTTAGTCATTCATTTTTCTGTTTTTAAATTTTTTGTCAAAGAATGTTTCCATTTCCTTTGTATTGAAAAATGGAAATTTTAAAACACTGGCTGCATTTTAAGGGTAGCAGTACCAACTGTGTATTAAATTGAATCTGATATGAAGTATAACAATGTACTAAGTAACAATTTCACTTTATTAACAAAAATTCAAGAAGGAAAATAGTAAATTCTTTTAAATTATTTATTCACTGATTGCCTTTCAAAGAAATATAGTCATTGGAACCAAAGTTTCATGAAGGAAAAATATAGATCTATGCTAAATTTTAATATTTTCAGCCTTAGAAACTTGATACAACTTTTAAAAGGGGTTATAATCTTGTCATATTCAGTATTCATATTCTTTATACCATCTGCTGAACTAAATGGCCAATTTTTAAAGTTTCAAAAACTGATTCTATGAAGAAATTAAATTAAGAACAATATATCTTAAAGGGATTGGAAAAATTTAAATAAAGATTTGTGACCTCTTAGCTGTTTCTTTGAAGCACGGTGATACTGTAATTAGAAATATTTAATATGGCATTGATTTATAATTCATAATATTTAATTAGCAATAAGCAATAAGTACCAGATTATATGTATGCATATACTTATACGTATATGTATATCTCCAGCATATGATATGTGCATTTGCATGGTTGTGGAAATTTTGGTAATACCAGTGGAGTTGGTCTTTGGACAATAAAATAATTTTTGAGAGTATATGAATACTTACTGTGTTTAAAATACATGTCTATGAACTGCCTTTGTATTTTGGCTTGATTTTGCCCTTTACCTGTTTTGTTTTGTTTTTGTGATGTGCTTTATTTTCTATGAGCATATTGTGTGTCTGTTGTTTTGTTCCTTTACTATATGCTATAGTACCTATTGCTCGATTTTTAAAAGACAGTACATTCTTTGAAATCCATGATGTTTATTTGCTTTTCATTTTTCTACCCTGACACAAATACAGAATAGATACTCCATTTTAGGCTTAGGATGCTATAGAAGGCCTACACGTTATTTCCTTACCTCCAAGGGGTGAAATGTTGTGATTTACAAAGCCTTGAAAGGTGTGTCGACTTTTACATGCTTGTTGTCCCTTTAAAAAAGAACTTTTGAGTGCTTACAGCTCTTTTTGAATTTGTCTAGTAGGTCTTCCGGTTTCCACCAGAAGGCCCTTAAAAAAAAAAAAAAAAGAACTTCTGCCCTTTCACCTGTCTGTTTGCACATATTTCTCTTTCTCCTCTTTGCCTTTTCTTGTCCATGCTCCTGGTGCTGTGCAGGAGATTCAGGAAGAACACAATGGCTACCCTTCTGAAGCTGAAGCTGATCAGGTGGCAAGTTCTATGTGTTCATCTGTTTGTAGCTACAGACTGTGTATTTAGAAGCCATTTCATACTAGATTTCTAGACGATAAGCAAATGCTTCTACCAATACAGTAGTGCCCTCCTGTCCAAGTTTGATAGATTCCATGATGACATTATTTGCAAAAATTGGTTTATCCAACATTTTGTCAACGAGAAACTTGTTTATCTGTACTCAGTTTTCCCATATCGGGTTATTGATGCGCTAATGAGCCTCAGTCATAACAGGATTCTGAAGTGCCTTTACAGAGACTTAGAGGGGACAGATGCATACGCTAATTGTGCTCCTTGAGGGTGCAGTCTTTGCTTTCTTCAAATGTGCATGGTCTGTGCCCAGCACGGTACCTGGTACCAGGGAGCTGGTGGGCCTTCAGCTGGACCTTCAGGGTCACCGGAACAGGATTTAGATGGGATCGTCAGAGGAAATTCCTCAACTGGGCAACACTTGGAGCAAAGGCACCAAGAGGAATGGGTGTGTTCATGAGATCAAATTTTGTTCACAAGAATCCTTCTTTGATTATGCTGTACGTGGGTTGGATAAATCAAGGGTCAAATCATGTCTTGTGCAACTTGGTAGTTGCAATAAAAGCTTAATGTAGCACAAGTGTGAGTCCTATTTCCTAACACCAGCTTTGTAAAGGGAATCTACTATACTCACCAAATAATGAGCCTTTAAAAACTATTCTCTTGAATTCCTATGCTAAAGCTAAATGTGTTTTCTGTACAAAATAAACCTTTTATGGGGAAATCTAAAGCAGGAGGGTCATTTATTTGTTTTGTTCTGACAATTACTTTCTCATCACTTAAAAAGCATCTCCCAGATTTAATTATTATTAGTGAGAGGTTTGTCTCGCTGTCTCACCAACACAGCCATGCTTCATATAAATGCACAGGTATTTCAAGCCAAATTCAACGTGGCTTTTAGAAGAGAAGGGAAACATTTGATCTTCAACCTCTATCATGAGAGCCTTGTATATTCTCAAAATGGTCCCAATCACCGCTGTCTCCCATCTGCAACATTTTGCTAGCTAGTCCTGGGTTGAGGATTTTAAAGTGTTTGATGTGGCTCCATATAAGGCTCAAAGTGAGCCACACTTTCCCCACTCCTTCCAGATACAGTTAGAACGGCTTGCTTTAGTAAATATATTTCAAAATACCCTATCCCCATTTATTTTAAAATATGAGTTAAGGAATTTAAGTATATAATATATAAGATAATATTTAGCCATTAAAAATAAGTTTTAACAATGTATTGTTTGAAATAATGCAAAACTTGAATATTGATTAAAATGGCTTTCTTACATTGTAACTATATTATAAAATTAGCCTCTAGTTCAAGCAATAAATTAAAGAAGGTGACTTAAATTAAGGCTTCTGTTAAGGATTTGTGATTTCTTTTTAGTGTTTATAAAACTAGACATTTAAAAGTATAAATATTGGTTTATGTTTTAGTGTGTAAAAGATATATTCTCAAATCAGGTGTGAGTATAAAAATGAATCCAAAAACACTTTTCTATGTCCCCTTTAGCAGTTTTCTAAGTCCGTAAAATTTTTTGGCTGAGAAGTGTCTTAAAAACCAATCTGGACTAAACATTCAAAGGAAATAAAATTGTTTGGAGTTAATCTGCATTATTTTAATTGTGTTCTTGATAATGAGGAGGATGGACCATGTTATTTTGTGCCCTCCCCATAGAGTAGACATATCCTGACCAAGTATTTGGCATTGAATTTGTTCTTTATATCTTTATCTTTTACCTTTCTTTATTTTAAAAAAATTGATGAAACTAGTATGTATATTGTTTTTAAACTGAGTCCCTTTAATAAATCATAATGAAATATTCTTATAACTGTGAAAACTAGTTATTTTGAATTTTCAGTACCTTTTATTAGAATTAAAAAGCTATCAGGTTTAATGTTTTGCTTCACAAAATTATGCTGGAAACTTAGTATTGTTCAACCTGTTTTCCTCTGAACACTAGTGGCCTCCTGATGTTAACAGGTATTATTTTTTTGGAGAAAGCAGCCCCTGAACATTAGGTATGGGAAATGCAACATACTCTAGCGCCCTCTTGCTGGTTTTGCGTGCATTAACACGCTAAAGACGTCTCACTAAAAAAAATGTTTAACTCGTTTTCTTTAATCCTTCATTTCCCAAACTTTTCACACAAAATAAGACCTATTCATGTCTCTTGAGTATTTAATGCTCTATGAAACACAGCTTTGGGATTTCTGGGGTTTTGAACACCTTATTCTTATTCATGATGCATTTTGTCAAAGATGCCAAGGAGAAAGTAATCAGTTTGCTTGGCAGCATCACAGGGGTTAGCAGTACCTTGGAATAGGCCCCGGAGTTCAGGCTCTGGTCTCCGGCTTTGCAGTTTGAGAGCACCATTTTCTCAGTTCCTCTGAGTTCTCTGGCACTATCCGACCAAACTCACAGGAGGCTGGCTACTGGACTGCAGTGCCAATCTGGAGAACTGTGGGCATGTACCCACATTTATACCCAGGTACCTTATATTAGCCATCCATCCAAGACACCCTTTCCTAGTGTCATTGTTGCCAGGAAACCTAATACCTCATTAATAATTTGCTTGGTGAGCATGGAATCAGCACAGAGTTAATTGACTTTGGCCAAGCCTGATTAGCCTGCTCTGCTCCACAGTCTTGATTTGAATACTCTTGTCTGCCAGATGAGGGCGCCCTTTCTCGTGGTCTGGATGGAATGCACACCGATAAGCTCCTGAGCATTGTGTACACACATGGGGTAGCTGGGCTGCAGTACAGAAGCCTAGAGCTTTCCTTAGTAATATCACTGCCCTGAAGACCCCACCCTGACTACTTTAGACTTTTAGGTTTCTCACACTATCTAATAGGCTGGGCCGTTTCTACAGCTAGTTAAGCACCTACATCTAATGTTGATTTTATTTGCGTTAGTTTCATGCTCAGGAGGTAACTTTTTTTTTTTTTCAACTTTATTTTCAAATTCTGGAAGCACCTTGTAATAGCTGTCTGTGTAGTGATTAGAGTATTTGTCTATGTCAAGCCATTTCTGTATTAATGCTTTCTAACTGTGAACTTTAAATATGTGCCATAATTTGCTAGAATATGCAGCATGGTGTCCTGTGATGCTGAGCTTTGAAATTGTCTTGTAAGGGGAGGGGACATACATTTTGCACGCTTCTGTAGCTTTGTAGTGAGAGCAAAGAACACCACAATTATTCCCATGTATACAGATGGAAAGTGAATGTCTTACTCCTGTTTATGTTTTTTCCAGGCTCTAAGGGATGCAAATAAGCTGGCACAGATGGAGGAAGCGCCACTTTTCCCAGGAGAATCAATCAAGGCCATTGGTAAGTTTAATGCATACACTTCACTTATAGCAATCCATAAGATGACATGGCACTTTCCTTGTGAGCACAGGTGATGTAAGTGCTAAAGATCAGTCAGACCAATTTCTTTAGGGGACAAATGGACTAGGTCTATTCATTCTTATTAATGTCCTTATGACTTTAAGATATAGAAGACTGTCTGGCCGGTGTGGCTCAGTTGTTGAGCGTCGACCCATGCACCAAGATGTCATCGGTTTGATTCCTGGTCAGGACACATGCCCAGGTTGTGGGCCTGATCGCCAATGGGAGGCATGCAGGAGGCGGCCAGTTGATGTTCTCTCTCATCGATGTTTCTATCTCTCTCTCCCTCTCACTTCCTCTCTCCCTAAAATTAGTAAAGGAAAAAAAGTTTTTTAAAAGATATAGAAGACTATAGAGAATCACTTTAAACTCTGATTGAGAGTATTAGTTGGCATTACCAACAGAAGAGGAGCCCAACTTTTCCTGATGAACTGAAGGCTGATTAGACACTTGCTATAATGTCAGTTCATTGCTTTGTTGGAATCCTTCACTACAAGGAAAATATGTCAAGAAAGTACAATTTTAGTGCAAGAAAGGGGCATGTGTTACCCTGGATTGTAAGGGCAATGGTCTAAGGGCTACCACATTCCCCCACTGTGAACTAGCAGGCATTTCAACAGATAGTCCACTGTGCCATAGGTGAAAAGAGGACAGCTGGGTGAGACCTTTTCACCTCACAATTGCTGGATTTGGATAGAACAGTCTGCTTTGCTAGGTTAAGTATAGCCTTCTTCCCTCATGGCTCCCTTCCAAAGATGTGTGCTCAGTCTCAGAGTATGGTCATCTTGTGTCAAGAACATTTGAGTAGCTGGACTGTCATACTAGGGCCTGCAAACAGCTACCCCACTAAATATCCTCTTCTGTGGCTCTGGACCCTGCTTATCCTGTCTTTGGTTTTGGCATTCTTTCCCTCTTTGGCTTCTAGTACTTCATTCACTCCTGGTGGTCCTCTGGCCTACCTGGCTGATCTTTCCCTGAGAATTCTTGTAGCCCTGCCTCCATGTTACTTTGGGAATGATTTGTTGAAAATGCAGAGCTAATCATGTCATGCCTCTGCTTCTTCTCCTAACAGCAAACAACACAGATTTAAAATGAATGTGAAGAGTTTAGACACATTATACACCTGGGAAACCATTATCACATTCAAGATAATGAACATATCCTTCACCTCCCAGGAGTTTCCTTAGGCCCCTTTATAAACCTTCCCCTCCATGCCTTCTCCCCATTCCCAAGCACTATAGACTACATTATATTTTCTAGAGATTTTTAGAAATATAATTATTGAGTATATTATCTTTCTTGTCTAGCTTCTTCCACTCAGCATCATTATGTTGATATTCATTCATATTGTGACATGGGCCAACAGTCATTCCTTTTCATTGCTAAATAGTATTCCATTGTATGGATGCACCACAGTTTGCTTATCCCTTCATCTATTGATGGACATTTGGGTTGTCTCTACTATTTGGCTATTACCAATAAAGCTGCTGTGAACATTCACGAACAGGTCTTCTCTGGCCTTGTGTCCTATCATCCTCATGTACTCTTTGATCCAGCCATACTAACCTCCAACAACTTGCTGCTCTTTCTTTTCTCCTCCCCCACCTTCCTCCCCTCTGCTTCCCTGCTGAATTAAGTTGATCCTTTCCTGAGCTCTTGTCACATTATGTCCACATGGTTATGATAGCATTTATCAGCCTATAGTATAATGGTCATTTTCTGTGTAGTGTCGCTCATGGGTCACAGGCTGCTTGTGGGCAGGAACTGTGTCTAGTTATAACTAGAACCACAACAATAGAAGGCACTCGGTACATAATGAGTTATAGAAAACGTTAATGGAAGTGTTTGGCTGGATGACAACTTTAATACCTTTAATTGATCCACTTGGACTCATCAGCTATGTATGTTCCTGTCATGCCAATGGAATGAGGCTTTGGGAAGATCATGAAAGTGTGATATCTTTGTGATAGGCGTGAGGTTCTGAACACTCATAGGACTCATATATGCTGTTGATATATTATATGCTGATATTGATATTCACAGTAAGAAAATAAAAATTGATATGGAAGCTGATAAGGAATTTGAAGCAAAAAAAGTATTTTTCCACTCCATTGATGTAGTTCTAGTTTTTGTTATATATAAAGCAGTTGCTTTTAGGAGGTGCATTAGGGGCCAGTTTTTAGCTTCACTAGCAGTAATTTATTGACTGGTAGTCCAGTGTCTTCAAAGTTTAATTAATATGTTTTTGATATGATTAATTTTCACTCAGGGAAAAAATTAACCACCTGGAAAAAAATGACGAAATGTAGCTTATTATGAAGCCCTTTACTTAAAACCTCATTAAGTACCAAAATAGAATTTTGTTTGAAAAAAGGAATTTTATTCTAAGGCTATCCATCTATGTTTTCATTTAAAGTAATAACAAATTTAAAATTTCTAGAAAACTGGAATCATAAATATATATATATATATATAAAATTTGGAAACTCATGTTAAGATTTATTCAAGCAGCCCGGCCAGTGTGGCTCAGTTGTTGAGCATTGAACCATGCACCAAGAGGTTGCCAGTTCGATTCCAAGTCAGGGCATATGCCCAGGTTGTGGGCCTGATCCCCAGTGGAGGGCATGCAGGAGGCAGCCAATTGATGTTCTCTCTCATCGATGTTTCTATCTCTCTCTCCCTCTCCCTTCCTCTCTCTCTAAAAAATCAATAAAGAAAAAAATGTTAAAAAAAAAACCACATTTATTGAAACACAAGTCTACGGCAGTAGTTGCTACTTTGAGTTTTTTTTCTTTCAGTGAAAGATGTCATGTATATCTGCCCATTTATGGGAGCTGTGAGTGGAACGCTGACAGTGACGGACTTTAAGATGTACTTCAAAAATGTAGAGAGGGTAAGTTTTTAAAAGTGCGTTTTATTTTTTAAAACACTTCAGAATAAAGTAAAAAGTAAAGAAAAAAGTAAGAAGTACCCTTAAATCCCATCACCCTGAGAAACCAGAAGGTGAGTTTTTTAAGATGTGTACTTTTATAACCAGATTTTGTATCTTGAGAAAAAAGCTGTTAAAGTAGCACTTACACCTGGAGGGGAAGTTTAATTGTAGTCTTAACATCTACTTGAGAAAGCATGCTGTAAATCAGACTTCAGTTTCTTAGTTGGGACAGAGAGGAAATGTGAAGTAAACAAATGAGTTTTAAGCCAGGGAAGACTTAAAATATGAAAACTCTGTTGACTGACACTAATAGGCATCCATCTTAATTTGTAAACTCAGGACCCACATTTCATCCTGGATGTTCCCCTGGGAGTGATCAGCAGAGTTGAGAAGATTGGAGCGCAGAGCCATGGGGACAATTCTTGTGGTATAGAGATAGTGTGCAAGGTATGGTACCAACATTAGTAAGACTGCAAGAGGCAGTCAGCTGGGAACTTTTTCTGACACATTTTTCCTGGTCTTTGGACAGTCAGAGTAATTTGTACTATTAGTAACTCAAATGTTTTTGTACAGAAACCTCTTCAAATCCTGTATCAATCTATTCATATCATTATGTAAGCCACTGAAGTAAACCTCCTCTTTTCTATTGAAGTATTCTAATTAGCATAGACCTATATAACCTATATGCTGATATTATTTGTTACATTTCAGAGAAATCAAGTGGAAAGCAGAGATTCATATTTTTCCAGTTTGTTATTTTAAGACTAATCTTTAGAACAATGGATAGTCAAAGACTTCCTAAAGGGACAAAAATAGAGTGACCACTGAGCAATGTGGGGCTTAGGGGGACCAACTGCCTGAATAGTCGAAAATCCATGTACTATAACTTTTGACTTCCCTAAAACGTAACTATTAATAGCCTACTTTTGACCAGAAGCCTTACCAGTAACAACTGATTAACATATTTTGTGTGTTATATCTATTATATACTGTATTATTACAATAAAGTAAGCTTAGAGGAAAGAAAATGTTATTAAGAAAATCATAAGGAAGCAAAAATACATTTACAGTATTTATTGAAGAGAAATCTGTATATAAGTCGACCCACACAGTTCAAACCATGTTGTACAAGGGTCAAACTATATTCATAAATTCTATAGTTAAAAATACAATTAAGATTCTTGGCTATGTTGGAATTTTCTTTCTTTTTTTTAAATTTTATTTATTTATTTTTTTATAACTTATCTTTATTGTTGAATGTATTACAAATGTTCCTCATTTTCCCCCCCTTGCCCCCCCCCATTCCTGCTCCCCTCCTGCCTTTCTCCACACTGTTGTCTGTGTCCATTGGTTATGCATATATACAAATAAGTTCTTTGGTTTATTTCTTCCCACCCCCCAACCCCCCTTCCCTTTGAGGTTTGTCAGTCTAACAAGCAATTTGTACTTCTTAATCCCTTCACCTTTTTCACCTATCCCCCCAGCCCCCACCCATCTGGTTCCCAAAAAAAGTTCTCTGTATCTATGAGAATGTCTTTGTTCTGCTTGTTCATTTTGTTTGTAGATTCAATTGTTGATAGCTATGTATTTATTGCCATTTTGTTTGTTCATATTTTTTTGTCTGTTTCTTCAAGAAGACTCTTCAACATTTCATATAAGAATGGTTTGGTGGTGATGAACTCCTTTAGCTTTTCTTTGTCTGGGAAACTCTTTATATGGCCATTGATTCTAAATGACAGCTTTGCAGGATAGAGTAATCTTGGTTGTAGGTTCTTGCTTTTCATCACTCTGAATATTTCTTGCCACTCCCTTCTGGCCTGCAAAGTTTCTTTTGAGAAATCAGCTGACAGTCTGATGGGAACTCTCTTGTAGGTAACTAACTTCTTTTCTCTTGCTGCTTTTAAGATTCTCTCTTTGTCTTGAACCTTTTGCATTTTGATGATGATGTGTCTTGGTGTGGGCATCTTGGGGTTCATCTTGTTTGGGACTCTCTGTGCTTCCTGGACTTGCATGTCTGTTTCCTTCACCATGTTAGGAAAGTTTTCTGCCATTATTGTTTCAAATAGGTTTTCGATTTCTTGTTCTCTCTCTTCTCCTTCTGGCACCCCCAAGATGCGAATGTTGGCACGCTTGAAGTTGTCCCAGAGGCTCCTTACACTGTCCTCATTTTTTTTGGATTCTTTTTGCTGTTCTGATTGGGTGTTTTTTGCTTCCTTATATTCCAAATCGATGGTTTGCTTCTTGGCTTTACCTACTCTACTATTGCATCTGTGTAAACTATTCTTTATTTCAGTTAGTGCATCCTTCATTTCAGACTGGTCCTTTTTTATGCTCTTGAGGCCTTCACTAAGTTCACTGAGGTTCTCACTAAGTCCACTGAGCATCCTTATAAGCAGTATTTTGAACTCTGCATCTGTTAGGTTGCTTAACTCCATTTCACTTAGTTCTTTTCCTGGAGTTTTGTTCTGTTCTTTCATTTGGGACCTGTTTCTTTGTCTCCTCATTTTGGCTGCCTCCCTGTGTTTGTTTCTATGTATTACTTAGCGAGAGGTATGGGGCTAGCTGAGACCAGATGCTGCTTGTTTGAAAGAATTTAGGAAAAGCTGAAGCAGGATCCAAGACAGGCCAATCCTATGGTAAAGCAACTGGCAACAGCTTGGGTGGACCTGAAAGCTGGGTGGGGCGGGGCCTCAGGGAATCACCAGGGCAGGGCCAACAGTGTGAGCCAGGTAGCTGGAGTCCCAGATATGGTGGCGTCTGCCGGCCCAGGGAAGGGCTCACCAAAGAAACAAAAGCCTCTGATAGCACGTCTGTCCAGGAGAAAGCTGCCTCTCCAGCCCTCACCCCAATGCCAAACAGCTCAGTTCTTCCCCATATGACTCTGGTGCCTTTCAGGCTCCCTCCCGCACTCTGGAGCCTGGAGGGAGCGAGTCTGAGTAAGTCCGTACACGGGCCCTTTAAGAGGAGCTGCAGGGGGCGGGGCTCCAGCCGCCTCAGCCTCAGTTCCCGCTGGTTTTTTCCAGCCAGAAGTTATGGGGACTTTTCTTCCTGACACTGAAATCCTGAGCTGGGCGCCTGGTGTGGGACGGGGACCCCTCAGTTCTCAGGGAGGACCTTCCCAGCCGAGGTGTCCCTCCTAATTTTTATCCGCCACACGTGGGTGTGCGACCAGCCCCTTGCGCCTCCGCCCCTCCTACCAGCCTCCGCCCTTCCTACCAGTCTCGATGTGGCTTCTTCTTTAATTTCGTAGTTGTAGGACTTCCATTCAGCTTGATTTCAGATGGTTTTGAATGATGGTTGTTCTGTAGTTTAGTTGTAACTTTGATGTGGTTGAGGGAGGACGCAATAGCGTTTACCTACGCCGCCATCTTGACCGGAAGTCTATGTTGGAATTTTCATCTGAGCCGTGCTTATTTTTGGTTTATACTCTTCTTCCAACGGGTTAGAAATGTATGTGATAATTTAAGTGATAACTAGTCACTTAAGAAACACCTTAACTGATGTTTTTATTGGAAATACAGTTTATCAACAACTCTACCTGAAATACTAGGAAAGAGGCCCTGCCTGCAGAATTGTCAAAGTTCCTTCCAAACTTGGGGTTTGGATTCCTGCCCATCTGTTTGATTTGGTCAAATCTCTGAGAACAACTCCCTCTAGGTGGCCCTAGACTGCAGCTGAAAACTCTTTTTTAAAGAAGCCTTTACTCTTCTAAGTCACAAATCTGTGGGCTCACTAGGCTTGCTTTGGGCACTGCATGGCTATGCTTGCCTTTGATAAAGTGCAGATGTCTTTCTCAGGCTATGGTTCCACCTGTGGAACAGTGCAAAGGAGCTGCAGAAGATCAAGTAGAGGAGTGACTTGATCAGTTCTGCAATTTTGAAACATGTCATTTCTCTATTCAGAGTTCTTCAGTAGCTTCCCATTATCCTTAAGCTAGACGGAAAACTTATCAAGACCTCACAGGTCTGAACCTGACTGACTTTCCTCTGTAGCTTCATCTTCAGTCATCCTCCCCTCCTTGCCATCCCAGTTCCTTTGTTGCTCACACTCCAACCCTCGCCCCCCCCCCTTCCCTTACACACTCTGAGGTCTTTGCACAGTGTTTCTTTGCTTGCAACGCTTTACTCTCCGAGCAATCCTAAATAGCAAGTCAGCTCAATCAGCTACCAAGGTGTATGTGTATAGCCAGTGTAGCTTTGACGGAGGGCACACCAGGAAGTTCTGTCACTTAGGTAGGTGTCCTGTGGCTTTTGTAATAAAATGCTTTTATGGCTGGGTTGAGCAGTTGCTAATAGCTCCTTTAAAATGTTTTCCAGCCTAGAATTACTAGGGCCGTGCTCCCAGCCTTCTCAGTTCATGCCTGAGAGCCTTGAAAGATGTGGGGTTTGTTTTTTAAACAGGTGATATACAATTTAAAAGGTAAAAAAAAGTGTGTAGGAAAAAGTAAGTCTCTCTCCACCCAGCACCCAGCCACCCTGTTGCAGTTTCTGCAGGCACCCACTGTTACCAGTTTCCATAGATACCCTATGTGCATAAGATGTATCTATAGTCTTTGAAAATATTCTGCCTATTCCTTTTCTCCTTAACACTGTATCTCAGAACTCCTTGACATCAATACATAACAAGCTGTATTTTGTTTTTCACAGCTCTCTAGTATTCCATTAGCTGTATTGTAGTTCATTGTATTATAGTCAGCCTCTATTGACAGACATTTAGAATATTTCCATTGTTTTGCTGTTGTTATACACAATATCACAACAATAACTTCCTCACTTCCAAATTACCCTGGCTTTAATTTGTTTGTGGTCATATTTATTTTTTAATTTCAAATAATGTTAAAGAAGAGTGAGATTTTTGTGTTTAACTAATAGCAGTGGTTTAAGAAGGTAGGGGGCACTGCTCAAACAAGTCCTGGGAAGAAATTACACCATTAGAGCTACCTCGTTGGAATCGCTCCTCCCCACCTGCACTTGAGCTTTTGGCTGGCAGTTTGCATGGTGGGGCATTTTAAGAAACTGATCTTAAGAAAGAGCAATATAATTTTTGCAAGGAAGTCACTGAGGGCCATAGTCTTTCTGTTACATAGTCCTTGCTATAAGTACTGGGAAGAAATCTCTGTCACATTTCTATTTTATGGAGGATGCAAGATCTGTAATTGATTCTTTCAATAGTTTAAAGCTCACAATTGATTCTGTGGCATATCTTTAGGAAGTAAATGCACAGGACTTGATGGCATGTCTTTTATATACTAACTTTATTCTTGATTCCATCTGATGAGTATTTTTCCCCAACACATCCCCTTTGTTCCAATTTCCTCACTTAATTTTTTAAAAATCTTGTTGGAGGTGTTTTTGTTAATTGCCTTTTGTTAGTTGGAGCAAGATAGAGTATAACATAAGAAATGAATAAAAATATTTTATTGACCTCTTATAGCATGGTGTCTGCCTCACAGGTACTCAATACACATTGAATAAATGAGTTTTGCTATTTGTTTAACAGGATATGAGAAACTTGCGACTTGCTTATAAACAAGAAGAACAGAGTAAACTGGGAATATTTGAAAACCTCAGCAAACATGCATTTCCTCTTTCCAATGGTCAGGTAAGTACACCAAAATAAACCTTTTTGCATGCCTTTGTGGGGGTCCAGAAATTTCATGTTTAATAATTCCGTTTTCCAGAGGTTGCCTTTATCTCTTTTCTCTCTGTTGGTAACTAATATTAGAATATTTAAAATTTGACAGTTCTGTATAATGATTAAGAAAGGTGCATCTTTGTTACTTCAAAATTTACAAATTAAAATAGGAATCTTAATACATTTAGCTCATCTTAATACATTCAGCTCATAACTGAATGAAAAGCTTTAATGTTGGGTATATGACATAGTAAAGAAATGCTGACATATGTATTTTGTGGTTTTTGTATCCAGACTCTCTTTGCATTCAACTATAAAGAAAAATTTCCAATTAATGGATGGAAAGTTTATGATCCAGTGGCTGAATATAAGAGACAGGTAAAGTATGTTGCTTATCAAACTAAAAATAATAGGTTGAGCATCTTTTTCTTTTCTAAAAGGTTATAAATGGTGTAGAGAAGAAACCTTTTGAAGCAAGTTGTACATAGGTATAATTTACCTAGCTTGTAGGTTCTTCATCTCTGGGATGCCCTATTCTCTGTAAGGCAAACCTTGACTGTGCCACATCCTTTTTCCAGAGACAAGTAGAGTACAAGGACTGGGGTTTAAAAAGCAAATTGACCAGATGACTTTTATTAGTTATTCTGATAATGAGTTGATAAGTAAGGATCAAAACGGATGGCTTAAATTATATTTTAAATATATGACATGGCTACATCAGTTTCTTATGGTATTTCTCTACCAGAACCTATTTAGTGCATTATCAGCTTCAAGATCTTCCAAGAAGATTATTTCATGACATTTAATCTTTGTCTCCACCTTGTATTTTGTATGGTGATATATATTACTTACTTTAGATATTTGTAAGAAATCTCTGTGCCTCTAAAGGACTTTCATGAGTATTTTAAAAAACAACACTATGCTCATTATTTGTAGAAACACTACAAGAAATGTATAGGACTGGGATTCTAGTATATAGTTTTTATTTTTTAGTATCTTTGGAAATTCTTATGCTTCATTAAATTTTTAAATGGGTAGGAAATGGGTCATATTAGATAAATGTATACTTAAACTTTTAACTAGCACTGAACAAATTTTAAACAGATTTTAGTACAAAATAAGAAATGGATGTGGTTCATGCTTATTACTTTTTGAAAGTGTAAAAGTATGCTTTCCCCCTCTTCTTTCTTCTCTAACACCCTGCAGGGCTTGCCAAATGAAAGTTGGAAAATATCCAAAGTAAACAGTAATTATGAGCTCTGTGATACTTACCCTGCCATCATTGTTGTGCCAACTAATGTAAAAGATGATGATCTTGCAAAAGTGGCGGCCTTTCGAGCAAAAGGCAGAGTCCCTGTAAGTAATAAACATTGTCATTTAGTTATAAACATATATTGTATTAGATCTAATATGGAAAGAATATAGAAAAAATCTAGTGAACAAAATGTAAAGTAGAAAAATAAGCCTAAAAACCTGAACATATCTTTGATTCTCAAGAACTACCTAATTATATAAACATTCTGTTTGCTGACTCTGCCTTGTATGACTTCACATTACTAGGTACAATAGTAATTTCAGTTTAGCTCTCAAAATGTAGTAGGGCATAACAAAGGATAGTAAGAAAGAATTAGCATGTTACTGCTTTAATGGTTTGTGTCACTGGTTTCATCACCTCATTCTAGAGAAAAGACACTTTTTCTTAGATGCTGAATGCAAAGCTACAGCTGCACGGGAGGGACACCATTATGAAAAGAAACATAGGAGCCAGCCAGCAGGGGATGGATTTTTTTTTTTTTTTATCCTCACCGGAGGACATTTTTGCATTTATCTTCAGACAGAGCAGGAGAGAGAGAGGGAGGAACAGAGAGAGAGAAACATTGATGTGAGAGAGACACATCGAGTGGCCACCACCCACACGACCCCAACCGGGGCCGGAGACAAACTGCAACCGAGGCATGTGCCCTTAGCGGGAACTGAACCCGGGCCTCTGTGATACGCGGGCCGATGCTCTAACCGCTGAGCCAAACTGGCCAGGGTGGGGGATGGATTTTTTAAACAGCTTTATTGAGGTTTGATATACAAAAACATGGCACATGTTTAATGTGTACAATGTGATGAGTTTGGACATATGCATACCCCCATGATGCTGTTACCACAACCCAGGAGAGAGTGAGTGTTTTTAAGCCCAGAGTTTGCAATCTGGTACAATCCTGATTCTCTTGGCCACTGGAGGAAAACAGGAGGTTTGGGGATATAGCTTTAGATTTTATGAGAAACTTTGTCCTCACCTGGCCACATATATAATATCATTGTTGAGATACAAAGATGTTTTTAAATTAGGAGACAAAATAAAATTAGTCAATCAAATAGGAATAGGGCTTGATGTTAGTAATCTTTTGACTTAGTTTCTGTTTTTCTTAGAATCATAGAAGTTTAGATGTAGAAGATGGATTTTTAGAGCTCATCTAGTCAGACTTCTTTCAACCTGACCCAAACATTGTATCTCATAGCCACTATCATGCTGTGATTGGCCTGATCCCTCATGTTTGAGGAAAATATGCAGAAGAAGCTGGACTCTACAAGAGAACTGGTTTTTACTACCTGGTAATTAGAGCACATATTGTTTTAGGAACTGTATTCATATTTGTTACTTACAAACACTAGGTGTTGTCATGGATTCATCCGGAAAGTCAGGCAACAATCACTCGGTGCAGCCAGCCACTTGTGGGTCCCAGTGATAAACGCTGCAAAGAAGATGAAAAATACTTGCAGACAATAATGGATGCTAATGCACAGTCTCACAAACTTATCATCTTTGATGCCCGACAAAACAGTGTCGCCGATACCAACAAGGTACATTATTGATGATGTTGCAGAACCCTTCGGTCTTGCCTTATGTACTGTCTGTAAATTGTTATGCAGTTCAAACAGCTGTTGACCTCCTCCCCACCTGAAGGTAGAATCTTTCCAAGTAAGCCATAGCTATCCCTCCCTGGGATATAGCCTGTGAATGTCTCATGTGGGTTGGGATCTTGCCTTTCTCATTGTTCCTCCACACTCCTGTTTGCTGAATTAATTAAGCAAAAACCCGAAAAGAGAATTATCACCTAAAGAATCAAGTATTTTAATGAAATGATTGTGAGACCCTTGGAAGTCCCCTTAACCTGTGAAATATGGTGATTGCTTGATTAATTCATATCTGGTCTGAAACTCTGTTAGAATGGAATCAACTATATTAAACTAGATAAATATACAAAGTTGCCATAAATCACATGGAACAGTAGCATTTGCAGACCACTCCATTTTATTCCCACTAGCTGAAGGGGATAGGATCCTTCATACCTGGCAATAGCTATGACATCAAGACTCCAGTACCTACTATCCAAATAGAAAAGGCTCTGAATTGAGTCATTTCTGCTTCCCATGAATGACCTTCTGGCAATGTGTTACTACTATAGGTGGGTATTTGGCAATCAGAGGGCTTGGCCCATTCCACAAGTAATTGCAGGTATCAGGAAGGTGGTGACAGCTCTTACCATCACATGCCATTTGGGTAACAAACATGTAAGTAATGAGCACCTACTAGGAGGAAATACCACAAAAGACCAGGTGAGGTGTTTGTTATATACAAGTATCAACTTATTGTGCTGGAGGAGCCAGGAGAGGGACTGGCCAGGCCTGCTTGTGAAGCTGGGCAAGGCTTCATGAAGGATGCTACATTCAAACTAGCTTTGGATCGTTAGCGGGAAGAAACAAGCAGAGCATTCTGGAGAACACATGTACCTATTCAACAGTGTGCCAGAGCATGCCATTCATGAGAGTGGCAAGAAGGAAGATGGCTGAGGGCATGGTCACAACCCCTCATGTTCCTCTCAGCAGTGCTTGGGGGAGGTCTTTGTTTCTCTGGGCAACTTGACCCTCTTCTTTCCTCAGTGATTATTTCATTGATCACAATCTCCAAAAAAAACCTCACCCTTCTACCTCCCCCATCTCACTCTCAAGAGAAGCCATTACCATCTACTTCAAGGAGCAAATAACCCATCAGACACTCCATTTTCCCTCAGTACTTGAGTGCCTGCTGTGGGCCAGGCATTTGCTAGGCATCAGGAGAGGCACATACTGAACAAGCAGTTGTATCAACTGATAAGTGGTTATCCTCTGAGGCATGGAGGAACATGAAACATGCTCTGAGAGAGCATAGAAAGAAACTGGTTATTTGCTACATGACACTGGGCAGTTACTTCATCTCTCTGCACCATGATAGCCTCGTCTCTAAAATGACAATGACAGTAAACCTACTTCCTGGAGTGAATGTGAGACTACTATAAAGGACCTAGGACAGTACCTGTCCCTGTGAGAAAGCATTTGGTTCAAGTTAGCTGTCATTTTTACTGACCTCAGAGTATACTGCTCCATTCTCTTGACTTTCATGACATCCCACCCCCTTGATTTTTCTCTCTCCTGCCTGGCTGGCTCGGTCTCCTTCACTGGTTCCTCTTTCTCTTCCTCTTCCCACCCTGCAAATGGCAGTGCTCCTCTAACTCAATCTGTGGTCTTCTTTTCTACTTTGTGCAATCTTCCTGAGCCATCTCCTCTGATGCCATGAATTTAAACATTCTATATACTGAATGTGACACCCAAGTTTCTATCCCACCCTAATCCCTCCTGAGGTCTAGACTGAATTTCCATCGTTGTCTGGTTGACATCTCCATTTGGCTGTCTCCTAAGTAACAACTTCAAAGTATCCAAAGTGGCCTGAGAGGCAGGGTGTAGGAACCTTTGGGTTGGCAATCAGTTACACCTGGGTTTTCCTCCATGTTCTTCCACTTGGTGTTATGTAGAACCCTGAGCCAGTTACCTGACCTCTTTGTAAGCCTCAGGTTGCTCTTCTATGAAATGGGAGATAACAGTGTCTCATGTAGAGGGCTGTGTAAGGATTAAATTTAAGTGAGAAGAATGCACATAATGGACTCAGCACCATGCAGGGTGCATCCTCAGAACTCATTACTTGATGTTAATAGGCTCACCACCCCAGGTGTCTGGCCTGCGGAGTGAAGGGTATTGTTGGCTACTGAGATGGGGAGACTGGGAGAGGAACAGGGTGGAGAAGGACATGAGTAGTGTATGAGTTTCCTAAGGCAGCTGTACAAATTATCACACATTTGGCACCTCAGCACAAATTTATTCTCTTGTAGATTTGGAGGCCAGATGTCTGAAATCTGGCAGGGTTGTGCTCCCTTAAAGGGCTTCAGGGGAGAATTGTTCATTGCCTCTTGCAGATTCAGCTGGCTGCTCTGTGCATATAGCCACAGCACACCAATCTCTACCTTTGTCTTCACATGGCCTTCTCCCCTATGTGTTTCTGTATCCTCTCTTCCTCTTCTAAGGATACTTGCGATGGCATTTAAGGTCCACCCAAGATAATCCAGGATTTCTCCTCATTCTAAAATCCTTAACTTAATCACATCTGCAAATACCCCCTTTCCAAAAAAGGTCATGCTCAGTTGCCAGAGATTTGATGTGGATGTCTTAGTCAGTTCCCTTTGCTTCCCATGTCATCTGGTGGCTCACTAACCCTTGTCAGTCTTTCTGTGTCTCTGCACACTTCCTGTCACCACTGTAATACTATCCTAAGGAAATAAAACACATGAGTAAAGCCATATTCACAAAGGCAATCTTCTAAACACTCAACACAGCAAGGGCAGTTCATTATGTTTTATCCAGTGTGGAAGAGACAGAAGCAGGACACCAAATTGCATGTCTAGAATGAATTTACCTATAGTGGTGTATGTGTCTTGGAATCAGACATGGATATTTATTTGCCCAAGTTCCCATTAGCTCTTCTGTATAATAGCATGTCATTTTATTTATTTATTTTTCTTTATTTATTTTAGAGAGAGAGGAAGGGAGAGGGAGAGAGAGATAGAAACATTGATGAGAGAGAACATCGATTGGCCGCCTCCTGCATGCCCCCCACTAGGATCGGGCCCACAACCTAGGCATGTACCCTGACCTGGAATTGAACCGACAACCTCTTGGTGCATGGGTTGATGCTCAGCCACTGAGCCACACTGGCCGGGCAAATTCATGTCATCTTGAAGCAGAAATACTTTCACTTTCTTTACAACCTGGATGTCTTATATTTCTTCTTGCTTAATTTCCTGGCAAGAACCTTTAATACAGTGTTGAACAGAAGTGGTGAAACTGGGCATCCTTGTCTTGTTCCTGATCATAGGTTGAAAGCTTTCAGTTTTTCACCGTTCAGTATATTAGCTGTGGGTTTTTGATAACATGCCCTTAACAGGTTAAGGAAATTCTCTTCTATTCTTAGTTAAGTAATTTCATCATTTAAAGAGTATTAGCATCATGACCAAGTGGGATTCATCCCAGGGATGCAAGGCTGGTACAATATTTGCAAATCAATAAATGTGATACACCACATAAACAAAATGAGAGATAAAAATCATATGATCATATCAGTAGATGCTGAAAAAGCATTTGACAAAACCCAGCACCCACTTCTGATAAAAACGCTCAGCAATTTGGGAATAGAGGGATCATATCGTAACATTATAAAGGCCATATATGAAAAACCTACAGCCAACATCATACTCAATGGACAAAAACTAAAAGCATTCCCCTTAAGAACAGGAACAAAACAAGGATGCCCACTTTTGCCACTCTTATTTAACATAGTACTGGAAGTCTTAGCCACAGCAATCAGACATGAAGAAAAAATAAAAGGGATCCAAATTGGAAAGGAGGAAGTGAAACTGTCATTATTCACAGACGACATGATATTATACATAGAAAACCCTAAAGACTCCATCAAAAATCTACTAGACTTAATAAATGAATTTGGCAAAGCAAGATACAAAATTAACGTCAAGAAATAGACAGCATTCCTATACACCAATGATGAACTCACAGAAAGAGAAACTAAAAAAAAATCCCATTTACCATCCCAGCGAAAAAATTAAGATACCTAAGAATAAACTTAACCAAAGACGTAAATGACCTATTTGCAGAAAACTACAGGACATTGAAAAACAAAAAAAAATAGAGGAAGATATAAAAAAGTGGAAGCACATACCTTGTTCATGGATTGGAAGAATTAACATCATTAAAATGTCCATACTACCCAAAGCAATCTATAGATTCAATGCAATCCCCATCAAAATACCAACGACATAATTCACAGAACTAGAACAAATACTTCAAAAGTTCATATGGAACCAAAAAAGGCCCCAAATAGCCACAGCAATCTTGAAAAAGAAGGACAAAGTAGGCAGGATCACAATACCGGATATCAGGTTATACTACAAAGCTACTGTAATCAAAACAGCCTGGCACTGGCACAAGAACAGGCATATAGATCAATGGAATAGAACAGAGAACCCAGAAATTGACGCAAAACATTATGCTCAATTAATATTCGACAAAGGTCGCAAGAGCATACAGTGATGTAAAGACAGCCTCTTTAATAAATGGTGTTGGGAAAATTGGACAGCTACATACAAAATATGAAACTAGACCATCAACTTACATCATACACAAGAATAAACTCAAAATGGATAAAAGACTTAAATGTGACTCATGAATCCATAAAAATCCTAGAAGAAAATGTAGGCAACAAAATTTCAGACATCATACGCAGCACAATTTTCACTGATACATAACCTAAGGCAACAGAAACAAAGGAAAAAATGAACACATGGGACTATATCAAACTCAAAAGCTTCTGAACAGCAAAAGAAACAACCATCAAAATGGAAAGGCAACCCACTGTATGGGAGAGCATAATTTCCAATGATACATCAGATAAGGGGTTAATTTCCAAAATATATAGAGTGCTCATACAACTCAACAAAAGGAAGACAAAGAACCCAATTAAAAAATGGGCAGAGGACCTAAATAGACACCTCTCCAAACAGGATATACAAATGGCCAAGAGACATATGAAGAAATGCTCAACATCACTAAGCATCAGGGAGATGCAAATTAAAACAACAATGAGGTAATCACCTCACACCTGTCAGAATGGCCGCCATCAACAAAGCATCAAACAACGTGTTGGCGAGGGTGTGGAGAAAAGGGGACTCTAGTACACTGCTGGTGGGAATGCAGACTGGTGCAGCCACTATGGAAAACACTGTGGTGTTTCCTCAGAAAATTAAAAATTGAATTGCCATTTGACCCAGTGATCCCACTTCTAGGAATATACCTAAGAAAGCTGAAACACCAATCAGAAAGAATGTATGTACCCCCATGTTCATAGCAGCACTATTTACAATAGCTAAGATCTGGAAACAGCCCAAGTGTCCATCATTAGACGAATGGATAAAAAAGCAGTGGTACATATACACAATGGAGTACTATGCAGCTGTAAGAAAGAAAGATCTCTTATCCTTTGAGACGACATGGAGGGACCTGGGAAGTATTATCCTAAGCGAAACAAGCCAAGCAGAGAAAGACAAATATCATATGATCTCAGTTATTTGTGGAATATAATGAACATAACAGTCTGAAGAACAGGGTACTCCCAGAGACGTGGAAGTAGAGTACAGACTGACAATCCCCAGAAGAGGGGTTGGGGTGGGGGGGAGGAGATAAACCACAGAACTTATATGCATGTACACATAACCAGTGGACATGGACAACAAAGCTGGGGACAGGGCGGTGAGGGAGGGGGAGGAAGTTGTCAATGGGGGAAAAAGGAGAAACATCTGTAACAAAAATAAATAAATAAATAAATAAATAAATAAAATAAAATAAAAGGTATTAGATTTTCAAAGGCCTTTTCTGTATCAATTGAAATGATCATGTGCTATTTCCCCCTTCATTCTGTTAATATGGTGTATTACGTTGAATTATTTTTGTATGTCGACCACTGTAGTGGGTTGAATAGCATCTCCCAAAAATCCATGTCCATCTGGAACCTCAGAATCTGACCTTGTTCGGAAATAAGGTCTTTGCAGATATAATTATTTAAGATGAGATCATACTGGATTAGCATAGGCCTTCAATCCAGTGACTGATGTCCTTATAAGAAGGCTGTGTAGAGACACAGGCACACACAGAGAAGATGGGCATGTAACGAGGGAAGCAAAGGTTGAAGTGATGCAGCTACCTGCCAAGCGGTGCCAAGGTTTTCCATAAACCACCAGAAGCCTTGAAGGAAGGCATGAATATATTCTCCCTCAGCTTTGAGGAGGAACTTACCTTAACAACACCTTGAGCTGTAAGGGAATAAATCTGTGTTGTTTTAAGCCCCATACTTTGTGGTCCTTTGTTACTATAGCGCTAGGAAACTTATCCAATCACCTTACATTACTGGGATAAATTCTACTTGTTCATGGTGTATAATCTCCTTAATGTGCTGCTGGATTCAGTTTGCTAGTATTTTGTAAAGATTCCCTTCAATCTAGTATCCATGTCATGGTCAGAGTGATCTAAATGTACAGCTGTGTGCGTGCCCTCAGTGCCCTGAAACAGTGATGTAGAATTTCTAAATGATCTTTAAACCCCTCCACCCATGAGTCCTTTCTTTCTTCTTTCATCACATCTCCCAGGTTCATGTCTCAGCTGTGTCAGGCTTCTTTCAGTTAAGCACATCCCACTGTCACCTCAGAGCCTTTGTTTCCATAGCTAACTATGCCCCCATCCTTCAGCTGACACTCCAAAAGTCACTTCCTCAGGGAGGTCTTTCCAGATGAGCAGAGGTCCTCTCCTGTGCTGTGGTGCTCTGCACTTCCCTTTTCGTAACCCTTAGCACACTTCTGATTCCTTATACAGTATATGTCTAGGCACTAGACCTTCAGCTCCATGATAGCAGGGACTGTGAGGATCTTGAGCATACCTAGATCCCCAGAAGTTGGCCATCACATAACAGCTGCTCTATGACTGTGGAAGGAAGGGCTGGCTGGCTGGTGGGTCAGGTCATCTGTCAATGGATAATTGCCATTTAGAGGACCTAATGGTGTGTAGCATTTTATGTTAATTCAGAAGTCCAGACTCCATTATGGAAACAGTGTGATAGCACAAAAGGTTTTAAAGTCAGATTTCTTTTTCAGAAAGTTAAGATGGAGGGAAGGATTCTAGTTTTAACTAAATTTGCATTTGAGGAGCCTTTGTGGGGAAGATAAAGCTCTGGAGCTCAGAAAGAGGTCAGGTTGAGGCCCATTGGCCTGTTGGGTGGTGGTTGCAGCCAGTAGGGGGAGGGGATGATGTCACTGAAGGACTCTGGGTCTCTTGAGCAGGGGCAAGCACCAAACCTTCAGAAATATCATCCGTGGAGGGCAAGAGAGAGATTCTCTGTGAAGGAAGGGGAGCTCCAAATGGAGGGAGGAGACCCCAGAGAGAAGAGGAGTCCTAGGTTGAGAGGAGTTGTTTTAGCTCTGGATGATATAACAAAACACTGCAGCCTGGGTGGCTTATAAAAAACAAACACTTATTTCTCACAGTTCTAGAGGCTGGAATTCCAAAATCAGAGTGCCAGCAGATCCAGTGTCTAGTGAAGACCTACTTCCTGGCTTGTAGATAGATACATTCTTGCTGTGTCTTCACATAGCTGAAAGGAGAAAGAGGCAAACTCTCTGGTGTCTCTTATAAGGGCTCTACCTCATCACCTAATCCCCTCCCAAAGGCCCCACCTCCTAATACCATCACACTGGGGCTTAGGAATTCAACATACGACTTTTACAGAGGCAAAATTATGCAGTCCATAATGAGTACTGTGTGGATTTCTGAGTCTGGGGACATAGGAATCCTGCCCTGGCAATTTGTACATTTGGTCTGTAGGAGTTGTCTGCCCTCTCTGAGGCTTCAGTCTTCTCACCTAAGAGCCCCCCGCCCCCCTGCCCTGCTGCTGAGGATTGGTATGCTGATGGGGGAAGAGTGTGGCAGACTTTCAACAAGTACTGAACAGCTGGTTTGAAATTAAGGAAATCTGATTCCATCCTTCATCTGGCTTCTGGTATTCAGGTTTCTTTTCCCCAAGAGAGCTGGGGATGGCCCTGCTATCAGTTTATTCTTACAGACTTGAAGGCTGGTAGGTAACAGTGCCCCAATGTCACTAGCTTTTCTCCAGAGCTCTGCTTGTCCCCATAGAGGTCTGGCCGTCAAGTTCTTGACTTTCAGAACTCTCTGAAACCCTCTTTCTGTTCCTGCCGGGGTATAAGTGGGGCCTCTTCTCACCCTTCTTCCCTTTCTTCTGTCTCAAGACCTCCAGGTGTGTGTTCTCTGTGTCCTGGCTTGGAGTAGGTACTCACACTCTTTTTCTTTTATAACCCCATTTTCTGATTGTCATTTGGATCTTTAGTAGTCAGTTTCCAGGCAACAAATTGCCTTCAAATAGTTCTCCTGTTTCAAACCAACTCTTAGCACAGGATCCGTGATGAAGTGCTTGATAAACATGAGGCTCAGCACCACTCCTCCTAGAGCCTCTTCCAACACTCAGAGCTCCCTCAGGGAAGGGCTTGGGGCCCATTCCTCCACCTAGCTCATGGCTTCAGACATGGTAGGTGCTCATGAGGTAATACTGTATCAGTGATCGAGTATATTTGGGGGATGATGGGCAGGCACCAAGCTTTGCATGGATTAGCTTTAACATAATTTATTTTATTTTATTTACTTAGCAGTTAATCCCCATAGGGGCCCTTTGAAGTTTTCACTAGTGAGAAAGCTGAGGTGGCATTTGGGTGGCCAAACTAGGATTACAAAGCCACTCTCCCTGCCTCCCAGGCCTGTGCCTTTAACTACTACACTGTGCTGTTCCTACCTTAGTCAGCAGTATATTCAGCAGGTGCTTACGTTTATATTTTTTTATGAAAATATAATTATGCCAAGGAAGTAGGACTGGACTCTAAACTGCGTTGTCTATAGTTGGAGTTCAAAAAGTGTTTTAATGAAGTTAAAGCGTCTCATATAATTCTGTACAATAGCTTGGAATATAAACTGGCATCCAAATATACAAAATTACATTGTTTTCCCATCAGTCATGTATGCTACTTACAGACTTTATAAGATACTCAGCAGCTGCTCCTACATCCAGGTAACTGGGCTTTCAGCTGCACATAGCCTCTAGTCTTCCCCAGAATGGCTTTCCTTCTGAATTCTCAGATGCAAACTGCCCTCTCAGACCTCAGCATCTTGTGCCAGTGCTTACAGGCTGCTCCACAGCTTGTCCTCAGTGCATGGGCCCCCAGGCCCTGCACTTCTCCTGGGTCTGGCTTGCTGCCTCAGCTCTGTGATCCTTCCCAGCCTGGCCTCCTTAGGCTGTCTGGTCCACTGTCCCCTGGCCAGCACCTTGGCTCATTAGCCCTTCAACACTTCTGCCTGGCCCAGTTCACTTCTCTTGCCTGCCTTTCTCATGCCCACAGCTTGGGCTGCTGAGTGTTCCAGGAGGATAAGAGGCTCATAATGTGCAGGTTGGAGCCACTCCAGATTCATACTCTACAGACTGGGTCCTCATCACTGCTGGAAATTTCCCCCCCCAACCACCCCTCAGTCTCCCCAGGAGCTGTTTTAGCCTCTTGATGACTCTTGTCTAATGTGTGACCCTGCTCTATCCACTTCATCCTCAACAGCTGACCTTCCTTCTCCACAGAGAGTAAACCAGTCCTCAGACAGGAACTCCCTCTGCTTCTGCCACCATACCTGGAAACTAGCTTGTATCGTTGTCTGTGGCAGCCACTTGCCTCCTGTTACTGTGGAAGGGGTGGCCTCCTCCTTGTGCCCTGCCATCAGCCCCAAACCTCTCCACCTGCTCAGTCATCCCTTTTCCTGCTCTGGGATCCTTGACTTTTCCCCTCCACTGACTCCTTCCCATGAAGTCATTTCCATCTAGACAAATAAGCCCTCCCTGGAATCGTCACTGTCCCCTTCCAGTTAGCACCTTCTCCTGCCCTTTACAGACAGACTTCTTGGAGGAGCTATTGCCTTGATACCCCTCAGTGCTCACTGCCACTCTCTCACCCCTTAAGTTATGTGAAACTAGCTCCTGTCCGCATCTCTGCCCAGGCTGTTCTTGGTAAAGTCGCCAAGTGTTTTCTTATCACAAAATTCAACGTGTATTTTTAGTTCTTTTCCTTGCTCTCACGAGCTTTTGACATAGTTGAGTGCTTCCTCCTTTCCAAAGTACCTTTTCCTTTTTTCTTTTTCCTTCAATCTCTGGCTGCTCTTCTCAGTCTCTTGCTTTATATTCCTTAACTGTTGGCCTTCTTCAGGATCCTGGCCTTTATTTCCCTCCTCACATTACACACTGTCCTTGAGCACCATGTACCAGACCTCTGTCCTCCAATATTATCCACATGCCCATGACTTCATATTAATAGGCACAACTCAGAACTCTCTTCTGAGCTCCAGACCAGTGTATCCCATGGCCTGCAGACCTCTCCACTTGAATTTCTCACAGGCATTTTGTGCTCACTAGACTCAAAGCCAAACATTGTTTCTTCTCCAATAGTCTATCCCAGTAAATGATACCACCATTTCTCAGGTCACCCAGTCCAGAATTAATAGGCATCACTGTCACCTCCTGTGTTACCCAGTTCCATTGCCCCAATCAGCCACCATATCCTGCCTCTTAAAGATCTCAAATCAGGTGCATATCTCTGCCCTGCTGTTTCCATCATGATTCCTTCAGCCAGATGACCGCCGGTCTCTGAGCTGGTCCACCTGCACAAGGCCCCACCCTCCTCCAGTCCCTTCTGCCCCTATGTAGCCAGTGATGATTCTATAGTGCAAGTCTGATCCAGGATCTGGCCACTCTGGCCTCCTCTCTCCCTGCTCTCGCCACTGCCCTAGTGTTCTCTGCTGAACTTCTTGCCGGCCTCTTAGGGAACCACATCTCCGGCCATTTCTGGCCATCTAAACACGATAGCCCCTCTACCTTGTGTATTTTTTGCCTTCTTCCCCACAGCAAAACTTTCCTGACTTGTATTCTCTTATCAATGTAGATGTCTCTTCTGCCCTCCCCAGCAGCCTTATGCTCTCCTATAGCAAAGGACCTACCCTCTGTTCTGTACATGCCCTTCTCCTCACCAGCTTACTCCATAGATTTTGAGGACCATAAGGACTATGGTCTACACTTGTTCATAATTGTTGCTCCAGTATTTATCTCAGGGCCAAGCATTAGTACCCACTGGGTAAATGGTTGGACTTTAAATGATGAGTGTGGTTTTTGAGTTCGCAGATGCAGTTGTTAGTTTTATTGATATAAAAGTCACACAACATAAAATTTGCCATTTTCACCATTCCAGAGTTTTACAATTCAGTGAATTCCAGTATTTTCACAATGTTGTGCAACAATTACCACTCTAATTCCAGAATGCTTTCATAGCCCAAAATGGGAACCCTTTGCCTATTGGAAGTCACTGCCCATTCTCTCCCCCCCACCCCTAGTCCCTGGCAACCACTAATTTACTTTTGTTTAGATTTCCTTGTTCTGGATATTGCGTATAAGTGAGATCATACAATATCTGGTCTTTCATGCCTGGCATCTTTAACTTAGAACATAATGTTTTCAAGATTCATTCATATTATAGCATGGAACAGTACTTAATTTCTTTGTATAGCTGAAAAACATTCAATTATTTAGTTAGACCACAATTTGTTTATCCTTTCATCCATTGATGGACATCTGGGTTGTTTCCATCTTTTGGCTGTTGTGAATAGTGCTGATGTGATCATGTGTGTACAAATTTTTGTTTGAATACCTGTTTTCAATTCTATGGGACTGGAAAAAAAAAATCCACAGACTGTGCGATTTTAATTTCCACCAGCAATGTATTAGGGTTTAAATTTCTCTACATTATTATCACAGGCGTGTTTTGAATATTGATCTCTACAAAATATAAGCTAGGTCAGATTTTGTTATGAGATTACCAAGGGGTGGACCATATTCCCCTTTTTTGTGACATTTGCATTTTAGTTTACTAATTTTTCTTAAATAAATCTCATTGTTAGGGATTTACAAACTATTTTATTATACAGAAATGTGGTAGTACAATTTTTTGTGTTCAGATAGATGGCACTACCAGAACTTTTTAAACCTAATTTGCCTTGAGTAAGATCCATTTCTTAATGGTTTAAAAATTGATGATGGGTGATGGAGGATTGTTTTGGGTGAATTGTGTCTCCATTTAAAAAAGTGTGTCAAAGTCCTAACCCCTGGTATCTGTGAATGTAGCATCATTTTGAAATAGGGTCTTTGCAAATGTAATCAAGTTATAATGAGGGTCATATTGGATTAGTTTGGGCCCTGATTCAATCTGACTGGTGTCCTTAAGAGAAGAGACACAGACACAAGGAAAAGGCCATGTGATGATGAGGCGGAGATTGGAGTAATGTGTCTATAAACTAGGAGTACCTAGGACCACCAGAAGCTGGTAGAGGCAAAGAAGGATCCTCCCCAAGAGGATTCTGAGGGAGCATGACCCTGTCAATATCTTGATTTTGGACTTCCAACGTTCAGCACTGTGAGAGAATACATTTCTATTGTTGTAAGCTGCTCAGTTTGTTCCAGTGGCCACAGGAAACTCACACCAAAGATGTGGGAAGTTTATTATAAACAGATGAGTTGCTGCTTCTTTAAATGGTCTCTATTTGGTAATACTAGAGAGAACGGAAAAGTTAACTCAGATCAAATGATGTCTTTCTTTTTGTCTTTCACAGGCAAAGGGTGGAGGATATGAAAGTGAAAGTGCTTACCCAAATGCGGAACTTGTGTTCTTGGAGATCCATAACATTCATGTGATGCGAGAGTCACTACGTAAATTAAAAGAGATTGTGTACCCATCGATTGATGAGACACGGTGGCTATCCAATGTGGATGGGACACATTGGCTGGAGTATATAAGGGTAAAGAGGGTCAATCCCTTACATGCTTTCTGGATAAGATTTCTCTGTGTTGGTGCCATAAAACAAGTGATTTCTCAACATTGCAAATAGGCACATATTTGCTGTGTACTTGGACTTCCTTAGTTTCCATGGGAAGCATCCAGACTGTGGTCTTCTTCTTTTTCTTTTTCTTTTTTTGTTAATCTTCATGCAAGTATATTTTTTCCATTGACTTTTAGAGAGAGTGGAAGAGGGGGAGAAAGATCAATGTGAGAGAGAGGCATCGATTGGTTGTCTCCTGCACGAGCCCCAACAGGGTCTAGGGATGGAACCTGCAACGCAGGTATGTGCTCTTCACTGGAATCGAACCCACAACCCTTCGGTGAGCAACACAGACCAGGGAAGACTGTGGTCTTCTTTGGGGGGCTTTTGTGATATAATAAAAAGGGATAATGCTTATCTCAAAACAGGGTTTTAAAGTACTTTTTGGCCCTTTTAATAAAAGACCCTATTTACTGCTGTAGTTTTTCTTAGTAGAAGTTTTTTCCCCTCATGATGCTGCTAATGTTTTCTAGTGATTTTCAATTGATTGCATTCTTGTTTGGCTTTTCTGAAGATGCTTCTTGCTGGGGCAATGAGAATTGCTGATAAAATAGAATCTGGGAAAACCTCAGTGGTGGTACATTGCAGCGACGGTTGGGACCGAACAGCCCAGCTGACATCTCTGGCTATGCTGATGCTGGACAGTTATTACCGCACCATTAAAGGATTTGAGACTCTTGTAGAAAAGGAGTGGATAAGTTTTGGACATAGGTTTGCACTGGTAAGTTGAGACAGATTCATGCTTTGACTGTTTTGCTCTGTCATATACATGTGTATATCACAGAACATCACACACACACACACACACACACACACACGCATATGTTTGTGCACAGGCTTCTTGCTCTGTATCAGACCTGAATTGCCATAGTATAATACTATGGACCTCAGCATTGTATGTTCCTGGTAGGGCATTCTTTTTATAATATAGGTATGACTTTTTAAAATAAAAGTTGAGGTAAATTTCATATGACATAGCATTAACAAAGTGTACAGTTCTGTGGCATTTAGTACATTCACAGTCTTGTACAATCACCACCTCTATGTAGTTCGAAAACATATGCATCACCCTCAAAGGAAACCCCATACACATTAAGCAGTCACTCCCATTCCTCCCTCCCTCAGCTCCTGACAACCACTAATCTGCTTTCTGTCTCTGAACTGCCTATTCTAGCTTACCTGATATGAGCAGAATTATACAATATTTGTCTTTCTGTTGCTGGCTTGTTTCACTAGCATAATGTTTTCAAACTTCATCCATGTTGTAGCATATATCAATTTAATTCCTTTTCATGGATGAATAGTACTCCAATGTATGTATATGCCACATTTTGTTTATTCATCTGTCGATAGACATTTGGATTGTTGGCTATTGTGAATAACACTGCTGTGAACATTGGTATAAAAGTTTTTGCCATACAAAATATCACAGACTGGGTGGCTTAAATGATGGAAATTTCTGTTATAACTTTGGAGATTAGAAGTCCAAGATCAAGATTGTGACATATTGGGTTTCTCCTGAGGCCTCTCACCTTAGCTTGTAGATGTCTGCCTTCTTTCATGCTCTTCCCTCTGTGTGTATCTGTCCAAATTTCTTCTTATAAGAACACTAGTCAGACTGGATTAGGGTCTACCCTAATGGCCTCATTTAAACTTAATCACCTCTTTAAAGACCCTGTCTCCAAATACAATCACATTCTGAGATTATTGGGGGCTAGGGTTTTAACATACGAATTTTGGGGGGATACAACTCAGCCCAGCCCATAACAGCCTGCTTTTACTTTTGAGTATAAATCTAGGAGTGGGATTGTTGGGTCATCTGATAGGTCATTCTTGGGCTGCTTTTTCTTTCTTTTTTTTTTTTTTTAGTCCAAATGGCAGCTAATTCTTGGTCTGTTCAGGCTGTTGAACTGTTGGGAATTATGTCTGAACCTTGTGTTGAATCAGAATACTCCCAAAACCCCATTCAGACTCTGCTTGTGGAAAGCAGAATGATGGACAGTTCAAGGACTTAAATGGCTCCAGCCTTCAGGGTGCTGAGTGCACCCACTGTGCCTGCACTCTCAGGGAGGAGAGGGAAGGGAAGTTCCACAGCATCCCTTTGGGAGCTGTTGTCAGATCCTTGGACACATGCCTTCACTCTCTGCGTCTTCGTTTCCCTTCTCTGAAATGGAGTGTCGTGGGGTGGGAGTGAGTTTATATATATCAGATGTTAAGACAGTGCCTGGCCCATGCTGTGTAGGTAAGTTTTAGCTCCTGTTATTACTTTAAACATTATCGAAAACTTGTTTGTTGCTTCTTCCCTCAGTAAAAGCTGTTGTTCACATTTACTATCACTTTGCCTATTTCCGGTCTTTCTGTAACCCACTTCAGCCAGACTTCCTCCTCACAAACCCCTTCCTCAAACTGCTCTTGTCACAGTCATCGATGACAGCCACATTGCCAAGTCCTTCTCCTATTTAGCCTGAGTATTTATTTGATGCTGTTGCTTCTTCCCTTCCTCTGTCAACTTTCTTCACTTGGCTTCTAGGTCTCTATAAGGTTTTGAATTTCCTCATACCTTCTGGTCTTCTCTCCCTAACCTCTTAATTTTGGGGTTCCCCAAAGTTCAGTCGTTGGATCATTTCTCTTCTGTGTGCTTAATCCCTTAGTGATCTCAGCCAGTCCCATCACTTTAATATATGTATTTCAAATCTTTCATCTCACCATTGCCACTAATGCTCCCTTAATTCAGGCCTGAACTATTATGGCACTATTATGACAGTCTCTTAACTAGCCTCTCTGTTGCCTATACCCTTTCAATTCATCATACTCACTGCAGCCAGATGGAGCTTTCCAAAAAGCATATCTGATTCTGTCACTCCCCAGTGTGACTCCCTCAGAGCCTTCCCATGCCCTATGGGATTGTGTTCAAACTCTTCAGCACAGCATTTGAGGCACTTGGTGATATGGCCCTAGTCTACCTTTTCAACCTCATTTTGCCTCCCTTTCTATGCCTCATCCTCTGAGTCTCAGCCGTGCCCAGCTAATAATGGCACCCCTGGTACCTCCACTGCTTCTGATATAATATCTTTCTGGCCAGCCAGGAATCAGGCATCTTCCTGTTCTTCAAGGTGTATCTCAAATGGTACCTTCTCCATGACTAACTTGTTTGACTCCCTCCTCATTCCCTCCTCTACCCCATCTTAATATGGCCACTTGCTCTTTTGTGGCTCCACTGTACCCTTGGAACACTTTACTGCCCTTGTTATTTATAGGCATTTTCCCCACGACTAGACCATAAATGAATTATTCATCAAGCAAAGGTACTGTGTCTTATTTGTCTTTGTACCCCAGGTACCTAGCCAAGGTGTCTACTAGACACCTAGAAAATGCCTGAAATCGCAAGGGCCAGGCAAAATATGATACAGACACCATCGGAGTTCAGTGAATGTCTATTAAAGAATGTGACATGGGAGCATGGAACAGACTGATGAATCTCAGAAGGAAGGGGGTTGGGTGGGGGTGGGAAGAGATTAACCAAAGAACTTATAGGCATATATTCATAGCTCATGGACACAGACAATAGTGTGGTGAAGGCCCGGGGTGGGGTGGGAGCCAGGTAGAGGGGGGCAATAAGGGAGAAAAAAGGAGAAACATCTGTAATACTCTCAACAATAAAGATAAATTTTAAAAAATGACTCCTAAATTGTGAACTGTCAGTGTGAACCTGTTCCCTAGGTGCCTTAAGTACTAAAGATCATGTTCTATTATTTCATAAAAGGGAAGTACAGAAATAGCCAGTGCATGTAGCTGCTATGGAAAACAGCTTACAGTTCTTAAAAAAATCAAAAATTGAATTACCATATGATCCAGCAATTCTGCTTTTGGGTATATACCCAAAATAAATGAAAGCAGAAACTCAAACAGATATTTGAACAGCCATGTTCATAGCAATGGTATTCACAATAGCCGAAATGTGGAAGCAACCCAAATGTCCATCAACAAATAAATGAATAAACAAGTATGGTCTATACATACAATGGAATTTTATTCAGTCATAAAAAGGAAGGGAATTTTGACACACGTTGCAATATGGATGAACCTTAAGGACATGGTGCTAAGTGAAATAAGCCAGTCACAAAAGGACAAATAATGTGTGATTCTACTTATATGAGGTCCTTAGAGCTTTCAAATTCATAGAAAGTAGAATGGTTGTTGCCAGGGGCTGGGAGAGGGGAAATAGAGAGCTGTTGTTCAATGGGGACATTTTCATGTGGGAAGATGAAAAAGTTCTAGAGATGGGTGTGGTGATGGCTGCACAACAGTGTGAGTGTACTTAATACCACCGAACTGTACACTTAAAATGGTTAAGTTGGTTAATTTTATGCAATGTACATTTCACCACAATTAAAATTTCTTAAAAAGAAGGCAATACAGTGTTGCTCTGAGGTGTTGACATTGTCTTAGTCATTTCCTTGTTTTTATATCTTTCCTGGTGACAATTTCATAGACCCAGTATTTCTCACTCTTAATGTGTGGTGGTTGTGTTGTATCTTGACAATGTGTTTTCTTTCTCTTCCTTTTGCTTAGTTTATTTGAATCATCAGATTATTTGAAGCTTCTCTTAGAATGCTCACTTTTGAGCTGTTTAACTTATTTTCAATGTTTTTATCAGTCCTGTTTATGTTTGAAATAATATTTTACTTTTAGTATGAATCTATTAATATATTCTAAAATATCAAAAGGTATGAAAGACAATTCCAGCTATCAATTATATCTCAAAGCTGGAAAAAAAAATACAACATTGGACTCCTAGAGCAAGTATTCTACCCATTACCATTTCAAGAGTAAGATTTTTGGGTTCTCTGAGTCGTATTGAATTGCTTAAAATTTGTATACTGTTAAATCATTATTTTGATTCTCAGACTTCCTGACATTTCTCAACAATGGAAAAAAAAAAACCTTTTTTTTCTCACTTGTGGAGAAAATGGCAATCATAAGGTGTTTTATGAGCTGCTAATTGGTAGTCCCATGGTGACAATGTGCACTTGGTGTGGTGGCTGGGGTTGATCCCATCATTTGGACTGAAAAATGCTGGCTGTTTGCTTATAACTCTTGATCCAAGTTATATAAGAAACATTATAAAACAGTCAACCTGTAGAAATATAGTACAATGAAATTTTATTTCCTAAGACTAATGAAAATCAGTTCAATTCATTGAACATTTTTGAGTGCTTATCATGTGCCAGGAATTCTGTTAGGCCCTGCGACATACAAGTGAGACATGATTCTTGTCACCAGGCAATTTAAAGTGACATTTGGAAGGACCGTGGCGTACATGAAAACGTTTAACCTCTTATTTATTTTCAGCGAGTGGGCCATGGCAATGACAACCATGCAGATGCTGACCGGTCACCAATATTTCTTCAGTTTATTGATTGTGTTTGGCAAATGACAAGACAGGTGAGAGATTTCAAATATATTTCTGACCTACATAATCTAATTTAAACGTACCTTAAAGTTGAAGAATAGATAAATTTTCATGTTCATTCAAAGTGAAGATGTCTGTATGTGTGTAAAATATGACCCCTTCTGTTATTTAAGTCTTTATTCTAATTCATTTAGAAATATAAGCAGAAAATTAGAAACAAACAACTGCTCACCAAAAGTTACTTTTCTTGTGCAAGTGGTTTTTGTCAGTCATCCTGTCCCCCATCCTTGCAAACAAAGGTCCTACTCTTCAGCCATTGTACCTCTCTTGCTCCTTTTCTGTCAGTGCAAGGAAACACAATCCCCTGCTGGGCCAGAAATGTAAGATCCCCACCAGGTGTTAGAAATGAGGATGGGACTGAAGGCCAGCAAAGTGGATTTGACAGGGAATCCAGAAGTCCACACCCTGCCCCAGGCCACAGCCCCTCTAACCCCAAGTTCACTGAGGGAAATGACTGTCCAAGAACCAATGGCAGATAGAAAGCTGCAGAGTATTTTGTCATCTCCTGGTGCTTAATTCCCTAACCCCAATACACAGGGCCCTGGTAAGCAAGAAGGCCATACATGGACCACCCTTCCCTAAGCCAGTTGGGCCCGGAGGGCTTTAGTTCAAAGCAGACCATGAGGCATGTACTGTTTTCCCCCTCAAGTCCAACATCCAAACCCAAGTTTGGGGACTTACCATCATGATGGGAGATCGTGCCACAGAAATAGACCTGGAATCAGAGAAAGACAGAGCCAGAGACAGAGAGAGAAAGACAGAGATGCAGGGAGTGACAGAGAGAGGATGGCAGAGAGAGAGAGAGAAAGAGTGGCAGAGGAGCAGAGAGAGAAGGGGCGGGGGTCAGAGATTCAGAGAGGGTTACACAGAGAGGCCTAAACAGACAGAGGGACAGAGAGACATAGGAACAGAAAGAGGCACAGGAAGAGATAGAGGGGTGGGGGGTGGGGAGATGGGCAGAGAGAGAGTGGCTGAAAGAGGCAGAGAAAGGGGGGCCAGAAAGAGAGGCACAGGCACAGAGGGGATGGGGACAGAGAGAGGCAGAAAGAGGTACAGAGAGGGGCAGATATGGGGGGGACAGAGAAAAAGGCAGAGAGGCAGTGATGGGGGCAGAGATGTGCAGAAGGAGGCACTAGGGGAGGGCAGAGAGAAGAAGGTGGCAGAGAGTGGGATAAGAGAGGGGGGTCATAGAAGAGGGTTAGCAGAGAAGAGTATAGGAAGAAGGCAGCAGAGAGGAGAGATCTGGAGAGGGGAGCATGAGAGGAGCAGAGAGAGATGGACAGAGAAAGGCAGAGGGGGGCAGAGAGGTAGAGAGTGGCAGAAAGAAGAAGAGGGGTGGGGAGGGGCAGAGAGAGGGGCAGGAAGAATCAGAGTGACAGAGGTGCAGGGAAAGCTGGGCAGAGAGAGGTAGAGAGAGGCAGACAGAGGCAGAGAGGCAATGAGGGTCAGGGAAGGAGTCAGAAAGGCAAAAAGAGATGGGGATAGGGACGCAAGGAGTCGGGTAGAAGGGCAGAGAGAAAAGGAAGGAAAGAGTCGGGGCAGAGACAGAAGCAGAGGGCGGTAGGGAGATAGAGAAGCAGACGGCTAGAGGGAGAGGTAAAGAGAGAGGAGAGCAGGGTTAGAGAAAGAGAAATACAGTGATACAGAGAGAGTTGGGGAGAAGAGTTGTGAAAGGAGGAGGCAGGGAGGGTGGTAGCGAGGAGAAAGGTCAGGTGAGGGGACCAGGCAGAGATAGAGAGGTGTGGTGGGCAGGCAGAGAGGCCAGAGTGGGAGAGAGTTGGAGACAGAGAGGTGGGGAGAGTTGAAGGGACAGAGAGAGAGCGGTTAGAAAAGGGGAGGCATAGAGAGAGGGGGGCATGCAGAGATAGTGGGGGCATGCAGAGAGAGGGGGGTTGTAGGGGGAGAAATAGAGAGTTAGGGAGAGGGGAGAGGCAGTGAGAGGGTGGTGGGGTGAAGAGGCAGAGATAGAGGTGCATAGAGGGAGGGAGAGGCAGGTAGAGGGGGAGGCAAAGAAAGGATGGGGAGGGTGGAGGGGCAGATGGGCAGTGAGAGTTGGGGTAGGTAGAGGGGTGCTGTTAGAGAGGGAGATAGAGTGGTGCAGTAAGAAGGGTGAGGCAGAGAGAGAGAGAGAGAAAGAGAGAGAGAGAGAGAGAGAGAGAGAGAGAGAGATGTGCACGGGGAGAGGCAGAGAAAGTGAGAGATGGGGAGGGAGAGAGGCAAAGAGAGAGGTGATGTGATGGTGGGGGAGACAGAGGATTCTTCCCTTGACCAGTGCAGCTCTTACTTATGGGAGCACAGAAATCCCATGGGGACTATATTAGAATATTGATTTTGATTTGAAACTCTGCATTTCTAACAGCCACCTAAGTCATGCTGCAGGTCCACAGATCACCCTTGGAGTAGCATAGATATACCTTCAGAAATAAGGAAAAAGGGGTGGTGGATCAGAGCAGTCAAAGTAAATTCCCAGAATCCTTGTTCCTCCCTTTGAACTCACTCTTACGTTTAGACCAGTGAGCTGATTGAGCTCAACAGTCATCTGAGCGGCAGGTCATAGCTGACTGAAAGCAGCCAGTTTGAAGGTTGTTAGAATAAAATAGGTGGTCTCACAGGTAGGCACCCTGGTATGAATGACAGGTTAAGTAAACACATACTTAAAAGGCTGGCCAGAAGTCTCACTGTTTTGTATGCCTTATACTTCTTGCTGTTCAAGTTGATGCCAAGCCACTAAAAAACAATTAAGTAATGGTTACATTCCAGTTAAGACAAGAAAGTATGAAATCCATCTTTGAAAAATTGCATAAAAACATTGAACACAATAATTCTGATGCTTCTGAAAGGATAAGCACCATTTTGTGGATCTGAAGTAGCTTATTTCTCCCAAATGTCTAGGTAAATGTGCATGTGTTATTAAAACCTTAAATCTGACTACCACTTGTCATGTTGATTAGTGCCTATATTAATGTCGAATCTGTATCATTTTTGTATTTTTTTTAAAGAAAGAAAATAAGGGGTTTGGATTAGAAAATTTCAGATGCCTTTCACAGATTTAAGACTCTGTCCATGAAACGTGTATAATTATTTTGAATGCTTTGTTAATGCATGAGTTGCAGAAACATGAATAATTAGTCTTTATCAATTAAGTCACAAGTGAATAAGATGTAGCTTGTTAGAAAAGATGGGTTAATATAACAATATTGACTTATTTTTAGGTTATGTACTGCTAAATCAGTGTAAAAGTTGTCAGAAATCTCAGAATAAAATGAACTAGTCTCTGCACAAATTGATATAAAAGGAAGTAAGGGGAAAAGTAACCAAGGGACTCTTTAGAAAAGAGTCTCAAAGACATTCTACAACAGCCATACTTTAACACACTACCATTTTGGATAGGTTTAATAAGTTGTTGATATTTTTGTCCCTCAAGAGGTACAGAATTTTTTAATGGATTTCTGTGGAGTTTTTGAGACCATGCTCTTTAGGTAAATGGCATAGTTTCCAGGAGAAGAGGCCAAAACAAACTGTGAATCACAGAGACTTCATTTTTCATTTGTATTACTCTACCTATTGCTACTTACACTAATGAAATGTTTTCAGAGTTGAATTTAATACCACAATGCCCTTTGTATGTGAATAGCAGTTGATATGAGTAGATGGAGCTCTTGTATACCAGTGTCTTGAGTTCTGATGAGCTTGGGCTGAGCCCTACTCTACCCTCACCTTCCATAACTGGTGCCCACTAGACCAGAATAAGGCTCAGGGTCAGTGGTGCTAGACTGCACCCAACCGAGCTCCCAGATCCAGAACGCAGGCTTAGGAATGAAGACTCATAAGACTTAAAAATATGTCAATAAAACCCTTGCTTTCCTGTTAGTAAACATATATTTTTAAATGTTTGAAAAGAAACTATAGATGTTCTATTCCCATCATCAATTTAATAAAGCTTCAATATACACAAATGTTATTTTTTGCTCAAAATTAATACATTTCATGGTTCTAATAATTTATGAATAGGGCATAACTAAGATGCATAGAAAAAGACTGGGAAAGTGGACATAATATACTTGGCCTTTTAAAAGCCATATGGGGACCCAAATAAACAAAATCAGACATGAAAGAGAAGTAACAACTGACACCACAGAAATACAAAGGATTGCTAGAAAATACTATGAACAATTATATGCCAGCAAATTGGACAACCCAGGTGAAATGGATAAATTTCTAGAATTATACAGTCTCCCAAAATGGAACCAGGAAGAGTCAGAAAACTTGAACAGACTAATAACAACTAAGGAAATAGAAGTTGTAATCAAAAAACTCCTAGCAAACAAAAGCCCTGGTCCAGTTGGCTTCACAAGGGAGTTTTACTAAACATTCAGAGAAGAACTAACTCCTATTCTCCTCAAACTATTCCAAAAATTTCAAGAGGAAGGAAGGACTTCCAAGCTCTTTTAATGAGGCCAGCATAATCCTAATTCCAAAACCAGATAAAGACACTACAAAGAAAAAAACTACAGGCCAATATCCCTAATGAACATAGATGCCAAAATCCTCAACAAAATCTTAGCAAATTGGATCCTGCAATACATTAAAAAAATTATTCTCCACAGCCAAGTCAGATTCATTCCAGGGATGCAAGGATGGTACAATATTTTAGCAAATCAATAAATGTGATACACCACATAAACAAAATGAAAGATCAAAATCATATGATCATATCAATCGATGCTAAAAAAGCATTTGACAAAATCCAGCACCCATTTCTGATAAAAACACTCAGCAAAGTGGGAATGGAGGGATCGTATCTCAACATAATAAAGGCCATGTATGACATACCTACAGCCAACATCATACTCAGTGTGAAAAAACTAAAAGCATTTTCCTCAAGAACAGGAACAAGACAGGGATGTCCACTTTTGCCACTCTTATTCAACATAGTACTGGAAGTCTTAGCCACAGCAATTAGACAAGAAAAAAACAATAAGGCATCAAAATTGGAAAGGAGGAAGTGAAACTGTCATTATTTGCAGATTAAGTGATGTTGTACATAGAAAACCCTAAAGATTCAATCAAAAATCTGCTAGATTTAATAAATGAATTTGGCAAAGTAACAGGATACAAAATTAACATCTAGATATCGATGTCATTCTTTTTTTATTTTAGAGAGAGAGGAAGGGAGAGAAAGAGAGATAGAAACATTGATGAGAGACAACATGGATTGGCTGCCTCCTGCATGCCCCCCACTGGGGATCAGGCTCACAACCTGGGCATGTGCCCTGACCAGGAATCAAACCAGCGACCTCTTGGTGCATGGGTTGATGCTCAACCACTGAGCCACACTGGCCAGGCTCAGTGTTATTCTATACACTGATAATGAACACTCAGAAAGGGAAACAACAAAAACAACCCCATTTACCATTGCAACAAAAAAATAAATACCTAGGAATAAACTTAACAAAGAAGGTAAAAGACCTGTTCTCAGAAAACTACAGGACATTGAAAAAAGAAATAGAAGAAGATATAAAAAAGTGGAAACTTATACCATGCTCATGGATTAGAAGAATCAACATCATTAAAATGTCCATATTAACCAAAGCAATCTACAGATTCAATGCAATTTGTATTATTGTACCAGTGGCATATTTCACAGATCTCGAACAAATACTCCATAGTTTATATGGAACCAAAAAGGGTCCCAAATAGCTACAGCAATCTTGAAAAAGAAGAAAAAAGTTGGAGGGATCACAATACCAGATATCAAGTTATACCACAAAGCTATTGTAATGAAAGCAGCCTGATACTGGCACAAGAACAGGCATATAGATCAATGGAACAGAACAGAGAAACCAGAATTCAACCCAACATGTTATGCGCTATTAATATTCAACAAAGGAGGCAAGAGCATACAATGGAGAAAAGACGGTTTCTTCATTAAATGGTGTTGGGAAAATTGGACAGGTACAATAACTTACACCATACACAAGAATAAACTCAATATAGATAAAATACTTAAATGTCACTCATAAAACCATAAAAATCCTAGAATAAAATGTCAGCAAAGTCTCAGACATCACACGTAGCAGAATTCTCACTGATACATTGCCTAGGGCAAGAGAAACAAAGGAAAAATTAATAAATGGGACTACATTAAACTAAAAAGCTTCTTCACAGCAAAAGAAACAAGCATGAAAATGGAAAGAGAACCCACTCTCTGGGAGAACATATTTGCCAATGATACATCAGAAAAGGGTTAATCTCCAAAATATATAGAGTACTCATACAACTCAACAAAAGGAAGACAAAGAATCCAATTAAAAAATGGTCAGAGGACCTAAATAGACACCTCTCCAAACAGGATATACAAATGACCAAGACACATATGAAAAAATGCTCAACATCACTAATCATCAGAGAGATGCAAATTAAAATGACTATGAGTTATCACCTCACACCTGCCAGAATGGCTGCCATCAACAAATCTTCAAACAAGTGCTGGCGGGGATGTGGAGAAAAGGGGACTCTCGTACGCTGCTGGTGGGAATGCAGACTGACTGGTGCAGCCACCATGGAAAATAATATGGTGTTTCCTCAACAAATTCAAAATGGAACTGCCATTTGAACCAGTGATTCCACTTATAGGAATATATTCTAAGAAGCCTGAAACACCAATCAGGAAGAATGTATCCACCCCTATGTTCATAGTAGCGCTATTTACAATAGCTAAGGTCTGGAAATAGCCCAAGTGTCCATCAGTAGATGAGTGGATAAAAAAGCTGTGGAACATTTACACAATGGAGTACTATGCAGCTGTAAGAAAGAAAGATTTACCCTTTGAGACAACTTGGAGGAACTTGGAGATTATTATGTTGAGCGAAATAAGCCAGTCAGAGAAAGACGAGTACCACATGATCTCACTTATTTATGGAATATCCTGAACAAAATAAGCTGTCAATCAAAATAGATCCAGAGACATGGAAGTAAAGAACAGATTGAAAACCTCAAAGGGAAGGGAGTTGGAGGAGTTAGGGTGAGATAAACCACAGAACTTATATGCATATATGCATAACCAATAGATACAGACAGTAGTTTGGGGAAAGCAGGAGGGAGGTGGTTACAGGGAGGAGGGGGTCAATGGGGGGAAAGGAGAGGATATCTGTAATACTTTCAACAATAAAGATAAGAAAGAAAAGTATAAAAATACATAAATAAATAAAAATTAAAAAAATAAAATAAAAGCCATTTGGGCCCTGGCTGGTTTGGCTCAGCATTTAGAGTGTCTGCCTGCGGACCGAAGGGTTTTGGGTTTGATTCCTTTTCAAGGGCCCGCACCTGGGTTGCAGGTTTGATCCCTGGCCCCAGTCAGGGTTGTGTAGGTGGCAACCAATGGATGTGTCTCACATCAATGTTTCTTTCTTTGCCTCCCTCCCTTCCACTCTATCTAAAAATCAGTGGAAAAATATCCTCGAGTGAGGATTAACAAAAATTAAATAAAATAAAGTAAAATAAAAGCCATTTGGAATATGAAGCCATTGTCAGAGATGTAAGGGGCAATCTTAAAGGCTCTGAGAGGTTAACCTTTCAGCCAGATTAATTCATCATTGATTTAGTTCATCTGAGAACAAGAATGCTGAAAGGAACAACCACGACAGCTAGTTTTCAGAGGTTTCTGAAGAAGTGGTATTCTGATGGGGCTTCTTAGAACAGAGTTGTATATTTCTATAAGAACAATCCTTAAAATGGAGAGAGAAGCTGATCTTAATCCAAGGCAGCTGAGAAGTATTTGTTAAATTGGATAATATAATATCCTGGTAAGGAAAATAATTTCAGTTGGAGTTTGGACAGTCCTGGATTGGTTGTTGTTTCTCATTGAGAAGCTTGTCCTTGGTTTAATAAAATAATAAATCTAAGCTAAAAAATAAACTTGTCTATCAGTGACCCTGGTTGTCACCTTAGAGATGACAGGATTAGTCATAATAGTGTGCAAACATCACTCTGATTGGGGGATAGGTCTTTAAAGTAAACTGATAAATAAAAACATGCTGGGTAGTTCTATTTGGTTTTGCTCTAATTGGCTTTGTTTCATTCATTAGATGATGAATATTTAACTATGTTTTAAAATTAGAAATCTGGCACAGAGTAGGACCCGAGTACATGCCTGCTGCTAGGATCATTATTATCATTTCCTCATGGCTACTAAATGCCAACTATTGGCTAGAAACTCCTGGCAAAGGATACCTCTTTGTTAGAATTCTCCAAAACCCCATTAAGAATGAGCTAAAACTTGGGGGTGGGGAGGGGGGAGAGATGAACTACAGAACTTATATGCATGTATGTATAACCAATGGACATGGACAACAAAGCTGGGGACAAGGCACGGGGGGATGGGGAGGAGGGTGTCAATGGGGGAAAAAGGAGAAACATCTGTAGCAAAAATAAATTAATAAATAATTTTTAAAAAAATGAGCTAAAACAGCAGTTGAAATGATCATATGATTTTCTTCCTTATTCTGTTAATAGGGTGAATTTCACTAATTGATTTTTTGTGACATTATTGATTTTCAAATGTTAAACCAGTCTTTCCTTCCTGAGATCAACCCCACTTGGTCATGTATTGGTACCCTTTTTATGTATCACTAGGTTCAATTTGCTTGTATATTGGTAAGTATTTGCACGGTGTGTATTCCTGGAGTTGTCTCTATGGGAAGGTTTTAAATTATGAGTTGTTTCTTTAATAAATACACATTTTCTATTTTTTCTTCAGTCACTTCTGGTATATGTTCTGCCTGCGATCCCCTCTCCTTTCTCCATGGCCCAGAATGTGCCTCCAGGCAGAAAGCTGGGACAATAGTAGAGCTCACCTCCTTGTTTCCTTTCTCTTGGGGGGTTACAGTCCCATGCTACCTGTTGCCAGTTTCTGAAATCAGCTGTTTCATATATTTTGTCCAGCTTTCTAGTTGTTTCTGGCGGAAGAGTGAATGTGGGGTTTGTTCTACCATCATGGTGAGAAATGGGAGCACCATAAACTTTTTTAGGCTTTTGTAAACTTTTTGTTGCTTCCGGTTCAGCCATACCTATAAGTTTGAATTTGAAACAGTACATACTTGTGTGGGCTCTGTCTTCCTTTTAGTCCTTGACTGTATTCCAAGTTGGTACCACTCTGTCTTAGACATTGAACCTTAACCTTATTTCTTTCTCCATTTAAGTTTCCTTCAGCGTTTGAATTTAATGAACTATTCTTGATTACAATCTTGGATCACCTTTATAGCTGTCTCTTTGGGACTTTCTTGTGCAACTGTGAACAGCAGAAATTCAAAGAGGTAAGTGCGTTATATCCTGTCCATTGCATCCCCAGTTGCTCAGGTGCCTTTTCCATTAAGTGCCACTGTAGAAGGGGCACTGAATGGAGAGGGGACTTGGGCATAGCTCTGCTGCTGTCTGTACATGGAGGGGTTGTACTAGATGCCACCTGGGTTCACCAGCTGCAGCGCAGGTGTCTAATTTCCCAGGTTGTCTGAAACAAGCCTCTTATTTTCTGGGGACTGGGGGCTGGGATGCAGCAAGCCCACAGCTCTCTGAGGTCTAAAGGGTCAGTAGTAGATCCTGGATCCTGTAAACTCCAAGCTCATGTACTTTCCACTGCACTAACTCCAAAATGATATGTTTCTGCTGGTCATTCTCTGTGCTGTTGGGCAGAAGGGTACTTGAAGACCTAGGAAAATGAAATCTGTATATTAGCCCCAAACCTCCTTCTGGGTAGCAAGCTAAACTTTCTTTTCCATCAAGCTGGTAAAGCAGCAGGCAGCTGCCTCTTCCTTTTCTCCTCACTTTGGGATAAAAGAAATGATCAAAAGTGAGGAAGTGTTGAAGAAAGGCAGCTTAAGATTATCCTCTGGGTAATAGAAGAGGACTGTCATCTGCAGGAAAAATATATTAGAACAGTATAGAATTTAGGAGGAAACAGTAGGTCACCAGCACCTACCTCTTTTTCTCAGCAGCCTCCTCACTGTTGACCACTCCCTCATTCCATGCTGTTCCCCTCTGGTTTTCCCCCAGCTCACTGGCCTCCCCCCTCAGTCTCTTGCATTTTAACCCATCTTCTACCCCATTGGAGTCACCTGGGCCCAGTCCTGGGTTCTCTTCTCATCCCAAATTCTGTGTCCTCTCTCTAGGTGACTTCATCTGTCTTGGGGCTCTAAATGCCATCCAGCTCTTCCCCAGCTCTTTTGCATCTTAGTAAATGGCACTTCTGTCCATTGAGATGCTGAAGCCAAATACATAGAGGCCATCTTCAATTCCTCTCTCAACCTCACCACAGTGGCCACATCCATTCCATCAACGAGTATTGCTGAGGCCTTCCCCACAAATGCATTCTTAATCTGGCCACTTCCCACTGCTTTACAGCTACAAGCCTTGTTCAAGCTCCACCATTTCACATCTGGACTAAGTGCAGCTACCCAGGAACGACCTTCACTCCCTCCATTTCTGATCTCCAGCAGTCCACGTTAAACATAGCAGCCAGGACAGCATTCCCAAGCTTTAGTCCCACCATATGCCTCTTTTCTGCTTGAAACCTCCCCATGGCTTGCCACTGTGCTCAGGATAAAATCTACATTCTTGTGGACCCAGTATGATAGAGCTGTATGATAAAAAAAATTTTATGTTATGCAACTGATAAAATCAGCAACAGAATGAAGTTCATATGCAGAATTTAACCCTTATGTCCTTACCTTTTTTTTCCCCAAAATGTATTCTTTAAAAAAAAAAAAGCTCTTTTGAGATATAATTTACATACCATACCAATTAACCCTTTAAAAGTGTACAGTTCAGTGGTTTTTAGTATATTGAGTGTCCATCACCGTCCTTCATAAAATTTTCATCACCCTCAAAAGAAACCCTCTATCCATTAGCAGTCACTTCCCATCCCTTGTCCCAGGCCCATGACAAAAATCTATTTTCCATCTCTATTGGTTCACCTCTTCTGGACATTTCATACCAATGGAATCATAAAATACTTGTCCTGCTGTGACTGGCTTATTTTACTCAGCATATGTTCAAGATTTATCCATGTTGTGCCATGTGTCAGTACATCACTCCGTTTTATGGTAGAATAATATTTTATTGTATGAGGAGACCACAATTTGTTTATTCATTCATCAGCAGATGGATTTTTTTTTTTTTGGAGTTTTCACTTTTGGCTATTATGAATAATGCTGCTATGAGCACTCATGTACAAGATTTTCTGTGGACATATGTTTTTATTTCTCTTGGGTAAGAATAGAATTTCTGAGTCATATGGTAAACTCTTTGTTTTAACCTTTTGAGGAACTACTGTTTTCCAAAGCAGTTGCAACATTTTACATTTTTACCAACAATGTCTAAGGGTTCCATTTTCTCTACATCCTTGCAGACATTTGTGTCTTTTTTATTCTAGGCACGCGAGTGGGTGTGAAGTGGGATCTCATTGTGATTTTGATGTACATTTCCCTGATGACTAATGATGCTGAACATGTTTTCATGTGCTTATTGGTTATCTGTGTATTTTCTGTGGACAAATGTTTATTCAGACCCTTTGCCCTATTTTTAATTGGGTTATTTGTCTTTTTATTATTGAGTTGTAAGAGTTCCTTATATATTCTTTATATATACAAGTCCCTTATCAGATATGACTTGCAAAAACTTTCTCCTATTTTATGTTTTCTTTTCACTTTTTGATGGTATCATTTGAAACAAGTCTTTAATTTTGATCAAATCCAATTTATCTATTTTTTCTTTTGTTGCTTGTGCTTTTGGTGTCATATCTAAGAAACCATTGCCTAACCCAAAGTCCTGACAATTTGGGCCTGTGGTTTTTTCCTAAGAATTTTATAATTTTAGCTCTTAAATTTAGGTCTTTGGTCAATTTTTATTTATTGTGTATATAGTATGTGGTCCAATTTCATTTTTTTGCATGTGGTTATCCAGTTGTCCCATCACCATTTGTTGAAAAGATCACCATCTTTCCCCCATTTTCTTGGCACTCTTGTTGAAAATCAGTTGACTGTAAATGTGAGGGTTTGTTTCTGTTTTCATTTCTATTCCATTCATCCACATATATATCCATCCTATGTCATCACCACCTGTATTGATTACTATAGCTTTTTAGTAAGTTTTGAAATTAGGAAGTGTGAGACCTAACAAATTTGTTCTTTTTCAAGATTGTTTTGGCTACTTGGGATCCCTTGAATGATTGCTGGTGTTTCTCTTATAAATACAAAATATAAAATATGAAAAGGTCCTAATTGAATTTTCTGAGTCTGGATAGCTTGTGAGGAAATCAGCTCTCTTGGGAAGAGCAGAATGGTAGAAAACACTCTTGGCCTCATCATTTTCTTGTTTTGATTTTGTCACTGTGCCTGATCCATGTTTAATGTTTACCCACCCCACCATGCCTGTGGGTTTGGGTGTTTTCATTCAGATGAGCAATATAAATGATTATAGCATTACCAATGTAATGTAAATAAATAGTTATAACATTTTTAAACAGTGTACTATAAAATCAGGTCGTGGGGAGATATGATTTGATGATATATTTATTTCTCTATATAAGGCTTCTCTAGCCTGCCACTCTGGCATGTTTTTCAAACGATAGCCATGGTTTTCCAACGAAAGGAACCTTATCTGTAAATTCTACTCACAGTCCTTAAATATTAAGAGTCACAAAAGCAAACAGCAAACCAGAATTAAAAATGTATTTGATATGGATAAGCCCCATCATTCTGTGGTTGTTAGAAAGTTCTCATTCTTCCTTCACACAGATGCAGTTGCCAGATGTTAACTAACTCAACAATACATTTTTTTCCAGGACAGTAATCTGTGTGTTTTCATGTCATCCCTAGCATGAGGTGATGCATGACAGAGGGATGGGTGCGGGGCTTAGTAAATGTTCCTGAATTTTTGTTTGAACTCAATTCATTTGTTATGCAAGTCCTTTTCTTTATGTAATACAAATTCTTGAGGATATGAAGAAAAGCTGAATTTATTTCAATGTATTCCTTTTTTTTTCAGGATGTACATACGAAGACTATATCCTTATGGTCTTATATCAATAGCCAGCTTGATGAATTTTCTAATCCCTTCTTTGTGAATTATGAAAACCACATCTTATATCCTGTTGCTAGTCTGAGTCACTTGGAATTATGGGTAAACTATTATGTGCGATGGAATCCACGAATGAGACCTCAGGTATCTTTTTGTTTTTCTTTTCAAAGGAGCATGTCTTTCTGTTCAAGTAAAAATGGTGTTACAGAAATAGGTGCATGCTAGGTGTTGGCACATCATACTGAAGGCCCTCTGCCTTTGCCTCTCAGGGTTCAACTCTTTGTGTTCATGTTCTAGCAGGTTCCTTCCACACACAAACCCAGATGCCATTTGCTGGGTTAGAATTAAAAATCTTAGCACCTCTGTCTTCTGCTCACAATACATAAATTATTTATTATCAGCTACCACGTTTGACTCAATCTTTCTAGGAACTTGACTCAGAGGTGTTATGGGGGTAGTAGTACCAATTATGTAGGGTACCATATGTAGAGTCAGTAGAAGGGTATTTGAAAAATGCATCATGGTTCCAGTTTCTAGATTCTGGTAGCACAACAGAAAGGGGGCCTGTGCTGAGTCACAGAGGAGGTGCCCCTTGAAGAAGGGGTAAAGTTTCCCCCTCCTGCTATACTTTTTCATTCTAATGTTATCTGGGATTGAAAAAATATTAGAGAACAGTGCACATCAAGGCCAGGCAGCCTAGCTGTGGTCACCTGTGGTGTTCAGTGGCTCAGCTTGGGCTGTGGCTCAGGCACTATCAGTGAGGGTTCCCAAGGTGCTCCCCCAAGCCTCTGTTCTACACAGTCATGTTCCACCCCCAGTCTCCACATGGGTGGCCAGGGCATGGTTGTTGCTGGGTGGAGAGCAGACTGATAGAGGTAGCCCTCACCTCTGTGGACAGATGACTTTCTGCTGAAGTTTTTTTTTTATTTAAGTTTAATATTTTTATGGTTTCCTGGCAGTCCACCTGGAGTGTGTTTCCAGGGCCTTGTTCACTTCTATTAGCCACAGATACACAAATCTGCCTTTCCTCTCTGCCCTCTTCCTTCTCAATTCTTCCCTCTTATTCAGTGTCTTCAGTCTACAGGCATGTTTCATCTCTGTCTTAATCTGCTGGAGCTGCCATAGAAAGTACCATAGGCTGGGTGGCTTAAACAACAGAAATATATTGTCTTCCAGTTCTAGATGCTAGAAGTCCAAGATCAGGTGTCAGCAGGGTTGGTTCTTTCTGAGGTCCACGAGGGGAATTATCTACTCCAGGCCTCTCTTCTTGACTTGTAGATGGCAATCCTCTGCCCATGTTTCTTAACATCAACCTCCCTTTCTGTGTTTTTCTGTGTGCAAATTTCCATTTTTTATAAGGACACCGGTCATATAAGATTATGGCCAACCCTAATCAATTCACTTTGGCTTGATCACCTCTGTAAAAACCCCTTCTCCAAATACAGTCACAATCTGCGGTATTGGGGGTTAGAACTTCATCATATGAATGGGGGGATACAATTCAACCCATAACAATTCCCAAGCCCCACTAACCATGGGAAAGATCAAACTGTTCATTTCCCTTTTCAGTTGGCCTGGCACTTGAAGTTCAAGTAAAGTTGCTTCACTAACCTTCCCACCCTGCTGCAAAATTCACTCACTGTAGACTTAGTCCCAGGTTTTGTCTGACAGGTACAAACTACTGCCAAAGACACTGCTTTTCATTTCCTAACCAAGCTTCCTTTCTCTGTAACTCCACAGCCCAAGCTGCTCATCACTTTCTTCTTTCCCTGTTCCTGGTTTATTCCATTTGTTCCACAAACCTTTAGCTACAAAAACCCTTTCCTCCTCTAGAACATCTGAGTCAGCCATGCTACCCTCAGAACCTGAGGCCTGTTTTTCAGAACACTGTGATCGGGGCCTTCTCAGTCCAGTACTTGTCCTTCTCTCCAAGCAGGCCCTAGAACCAGCTCTCAGGTTCCCCTGCACCTATGCTTCTGCCACACACACCCCCGCCAGGCTGATGGACTCCACACCCCACAGGCTGCCCCTCTACCACCTCCCAACTCTGTAAATGCTTCTCCTGCTTTCTGAGTATCATGGTGCCAATAGCTGGTGGTCTGAGAACCTTCTTTGGGAACCTTCCCTTACCTTAAACTCCCCTCCATTTACTATATGAGGGCAGAACTGCTGTTATGGTGTAACGTGGTGCACGGGGCCACTCGCTGTTTCCTATTTTACAACAGTGTGGAGCAGCAAGGACAGTAAGCATTTCCATACTGGTGTGAGGGGACCTTAGCACTAAGGCAGCCAGAGCACATTTCTAAATACCAAAGGGGTTTTGGGTTTAGTGTGTGTTTTGAGTAGCAGAAATGTGAACTTTTTTAAAAAATTAAAAGTCTTAAAAATTTTTTTTCCAAATTTTATTAATTTATTTTTCTTACAGATGTTTCTCCTTTTCCCCCCCTAGACACCCTCCTCCCCATCCTGCCCCCCCCCCAGCATTGTTGTCTATGTCCATTGGTTATGCATACGTGCATATACGTTCTTTGGTTCATCTCATCCCTTCCCCCCCCGCCCCCCCCAAAGTTTGAAATGCTAACTTTTAAGAGTTGTAAAATATTTTTTTATTGAAAAAACATCTGAAGCTTCAGAGAGACAATCTCAACTTTTTACCCCATGAAAACAAACAATATACATTTAGTCAACTTCTTTGGTCAGTGGTCAGTGTTTTAAATATAAATTTTTAATTTCATTTGTGGCCAGTAAGCCATTTCAAATGTTCAGTTCTTATACCTGTACCATTGAGCATCCATCCTTAGCTCTGTGGCATCTGTGTAGAGTGCCATGACATCAATTAGCAATCATCTGTGGCCTCTAGAAAGCTTCCTCACAAACACAGTCCACAAATACGTTCCTGTTCTTTCTTTGGAGTGTCCCATGCCTTGGATGACTCATTCCCTAGTGGCCAAAGTCAGTCACACAAGGCCCTCTGACACAGGCAGTTATGAAGCGGAAGGCTGCCCCTAAGCAACCAGGGCCAAATCCTGTTTCTGATGGTGACTGTCTCTGATGCCTGATGTGGGACAAGGTCCTTAGCCTCACTGAGACCTTGAGGGGGTACAAGTGTAAAATGAATCCCTACCTTGAAGGGTGCTAGGCAGGTGGTCCAACTTTTTGTGTTTTTCCTGCACTTTACTACATAGAAGGGAGAACTGGAAAGCACTCTGCAGGTCACAGCTTTTTATCCTTAATGCAATAGGCACACTTTGGAGACTTTCTAGGTGCCAGGCACACAGAGTGTGTTGGGGGAGTGGGTCTTGGTGACATCAGAGGCCAGAGCTTGGCAGGCCCAGGCACAGAGGGCCTTGTTAAGTATCTCTAGGAGTTTTCACTTTATCCCAGGGGCTATGGGAGCACACCCCTCTGCCAGGGTTTGTAGGGCAAGACCTGGTATATGTTCTAGAAAGCTCACTCTGGTAACACTGAGGTGGACAGGAGTAGGGAGGGGGGCTGTGAAGACTATGGCAAAGGGATCAGCAAGAAGGCTGATGTGGGTGTCCATGACAGGGTACAGTAGGCTAGGCTGAGCAGAGGAGAAAGGACAGGGGACACGCTTGTTGGGCCTCTTTCCTCTGTGGAGGACAGGCTAGATTGATTGCCTGGGCAGGGGCTCCTGGGCATCCATCAAGGGCCCAGCAGATATCTTGTATCCCTTGGGAGCCTCTTGGCTGTGTCTCATACATGCTAGCACCCACTGGGTGACTGGCCCCTAGGTGGGCATTTTCTTGAACAAGCATGCCTTTGACTTACTGTTAGAGAAGATGACATACAAGAAAAGATTCGAAAGGCTGTATGGAGATGTATGATGCTCCTCTTGGTCCCTGGGTGTGTGTGAACTTGCATATTCCCCACACGGTCTCCTCTCTCTGAGGCCATGTGCATGTGTGTTAGTAATGGGAGCCTGATTGCAAAGCAGTCCATTTGATTGGAACCAAATGATCCTGCAAACAGGAAAATGCCAAATAGGTCCTAAGGCCAACAGCAGTGCTGTTGCCCACCTCACAGTGGCTTTGGGATCAGCAACAAATCAGGTAACTTTCTCTTGTTAATGGGGGCCTTTGCCGTCAGACTCCCACATTGCTGTCCCCACCCTTTTTCCTCTGACCTGCCAAAGTCAGGAATTTGTTCTTGGCTTCTTCAGTGCTGGTCACCTATCCCTCCTGCTATGGTGCCCTCTCTCTTTTTCCTCTCCCTTCCTCTCTTCGCTTGCTCACTCACATCGCCATCCAGCTCTCCTGTTTTCTGCCTGTCCATCTCTCTCTGTCATCTCTGTCATCTCCTTGTCTCCATCTCTCTCTCCCCCTCTTTGGTGTCTCTGTCCTCCCTCTTATCTGTCCTTTTCTCGTCGGTTTCCCTCTTTTCTGATCTCTGTCCCTCTCATCTCTGTCTCCCTCCTTCCCTCTTCCTCCAGTTGAGCTGATCATCACTGGCATTCCTGATGGGACAGTTCAGTCTTTGGTGGAGATAAATGATGAAACAAACAGGCCTGGTGGGAGTGGAGAGTCCAAAAGCCTCCGTCCCCCCAGAGCATGTGTTATATGTGCTGGTCCCTGTGGGATGAAGTGAGCATGTGTGTGAAAACGGTGGAGGAAAAGTGCTCCAGGCAGAAGGGATAGCACATGCATGGGATCTTCCATACCAGAAAGATTCTGGAATGCCAGAGGGGAGTAGAGGCAGGACCTGGTGAAAGGTGACCAGGAAAGGCAGGCTGGGGTCAGATCACACAGGGCCTTGAGGACAAGGTCAGGCTGTTGCCCTCTGGGTAGCAAGAAGAAGCCATCAGAGGGTGTTAAGTGGTTGTCCCTTGTTGCATGGAAGGAGGGAGGGAGGAGCCAGTTTCTCCAGGGGGCTCCCCTCTGCTGGCACTGCCCTCTCCAGGGGCTTCTGCCAGTTCCTGTTCCAGTTGATGAAAACGAATAAAACTTCAAGTTGTAGAAAGTGCTGATTTAACAAAAGTATTTTTAGTCAGTAAGGCTATTTATAAAGTTGCAAAAATTCAGAGGTAATGGAAGTATGTGTGTGTGCAGGGGGCATACATGTAAACACTGCTCTGGGGCAGAAGCCAGTAGCATTTTCCAACTAGTATGAGGAAGACTGTCTGTCCCTTTCCCAGTCAGTACCTGCGGCCTTGCCTAATGTGCAGGTTGAGGTATCACCTAAGTTCTGTTTGTGTTCTCCGGAAACCTGGCCAAGTTGGCAGGAGAACATAGGGTTACAAAATAAAGCATCCCCATGGGGACAGCTGAAGAAGCTCCCAGCTCCTGGGTAGGGGGGTCCCTGTAGCTTGGCATGTGGAGACTTGGGACACATGGGGCATCTTGGTTGTGAACTCATCCTGCAGTTAGAAGTATCTGTATACTGAAAGGCTGTGTTAGAAACACAGTGCCCAAGAGTGGTCCGCTAATGCAGCTGTGTCCTGCTTGCCACCAGATGCCGATTCACCAAAATCTCAAGGAGCTGCTGGCCGTCAGGGCAGAGCTGCAGAAGAGGGTGGAGGACCTGCAGCGGGAGGTGGCCACTCGAGCCTCCTCTCCATCTGAGCGGGGCTCCTCGCCTTCCCACTCAGTCACGCCTGTCCATACCTCGGTCTAATAGGCTGTGGAGACAGCAGTTCCAATCAGTCCAGCCATCAAGGCCATCCTACGGCTCCAATGCTCTCCCCCGTGACTCACACAAAGGTCCTGTAACCTGTTTTGGCTGTAGATTGTGATCTTGTCTTTTAGGATTAGGCCCAGTGCCCTCCACATCTGGATGGCACTTCCAACCAGTAACCATGTGTGTGGCTAGGTGACAGCTCCCACTGTCTTCTGTACTTTGTTTTCTGAACACAATATTTCTATCCTGTCTGGTTTCTCAGGGTGGTTGTCTGTCCTGTTAACCCTGTGACCCACCCAGGCAGCTGGGAGAAGCCATAGTGAATGGAACGCAGTGCTAGGTTCAACAAGGTGTCATACCATTTCTCTCCTTCATTAAAACAAACACCACTCACTTAGAGACCACGTTGCCAGCCACGGAGCTTCTTTCAGCTCCAACTTGAAAACTGTTTTAAAATGAGCTATTTTTGGGGGAAAGACAGACCATTTTCCCTCTGTCCTAGAGTTCTCTTCTTGCAAGGGGGCCTCTGTACCAATTACTGTTGTGTACATGTAAGGTATTTTTTAAAAAGAGATATGCATTTATTTTCCTATGTCCTTTTTTTTATGTTTATAGTAGTCACTGCAGGAGGTATCTGCTGAGAAATCCTTTTCAAAAAAAGCTCATGCTAACTTTTATGTGGTACATTTGAAATGCTATTTGAATACAGTCATTTAAATGGCAATGTGTTCTAGCCTCACCTAACTTTGGTACTTGCCTCTTGAGGTAGCCTAGGCCATTGATGGTAATAGCAGTGGTTTCCCTTGGGATGGCTTTGCAGAGGGGAAACTGGGGAGACTCTGGCAGCTCTGCACAGGTGTTGGCCTCCCTGTGGGCTCCTTCGTGGAGCTGTCCACAGCTCCTGGCTATTTTGACCTTGCAGCCCTCTGCTTCTTTACTGCTGCTGGCCGTTTGTATCAAAGTGAGTCCGCTCTCACCTGTTATCTGCCTGTCTGAAGATCCTTTTAACTCAGTTTATTCATATAACTTCATGTCAATATTTTAAAGCAACCACTGTGCTGTGGCTTCGGCTGCCAGAAGCATAGCACACACTTCTCTTGGTTTTCTCATCTCAAAGCCAACCTTCTCCAGCCAGGTCTCTCCTCCCAGTTTTGCACCTTCACTCACTGACTTTGGGCTCTGGGACTTTATCAGTATGGGTAGGAACTAATTTACAATCAGCTGGTCCATCTACTAGTGCTAAAGCTCTGAGCTCCTCTGTGTGGCATGTCACAGAATCTTGCACATGTGCACCTGCCCCAGCAGGCCACACCATCCACCTGCCCTGCACAGTCCATATCTGCCAGTCACTGGGACCTCCACTGCTGTAGGAATTAAGCTTGTCTTTTGATTCAGGGGGGTCTCAGAAGTTCATAAGGTCAGAACTGAGTGCAACGGCATTGGAATACCTAGTTTGTTTCAAATTACTGGATGCCATGCAAAGTCTGACATATTGACTTTATTTTTGAAAACATATTCTTAAAATAGATTTTGTAATAGTCAAATAGTTATAGAATAGATTTTTTTCAACAGAAAAATTTCTGTTACTTGTACGGTATCAGAAGTACTTCTTCCAAAAAAAAAAAGAAGAAATACTTCTTCAAAGTAATTTGACCACCTAAAATGAATTCTCCATTTTTATCAGCTAGGGATTTGTTTCTAAATCATAGTTCAGTTAATGTTACCTTTTATTTATGAATGGATAAACCGCATTATTCATTGATACACTGATGTTTTTTCTAAATAGAGACATTTCCCTTTTCTCCTAGAAATATATTTTAATCGCATGGCTGAGCTAAGACTATTAAACCTGGCAGGGACTGGATGAGGCTTCTGACAGAACCAGAGAAGCAGAGTGGGCTTATTGTTGCCCAGGTCAGCTAGCTTGGTGCTGCGGCAGGGTGGGGGCCTGGACTGGGCTGCCCCACCCTCTTCTGCATGGTGGGCCCTAGGAGGGAACCCTATAAACTCCCATTTGATTTAAAAGCAGCAACAGAGATCATTTTCCTTTATGTGTTCCTAGCACAGAATTCTTTCTAAAACAATTTGAAGTATAGTTTTGTTACCTAAGCAATTCTTTTCTTCAGTTTTATTTAAGTGTACTCGAATGTAAAAACTTTATGGTTCAGATTTTTAAAAGCTGGTACAGTATCATATTTGCCTCACCTGATGTACTATATTACAATCTGTAATTAAAATGATAATATGTTTGCTCTGTGGTTTCTTTTTTAAAATATTTTGGTAGATTTTTCCCTTGGAGAAAATTAATAATGGTAAACATTCAATACATGTTATTTTATAATGTACCAAGCACAATATATATATAATGTACCTTTACATGATTTACTTAATTTACTAAATTGTAAATGCAATTTATCATAAGTCTTCAGTGTTTTGGCTGAAATAGGTAAGTATTGTGATTTAAAAATTTGAAATGTCCTTTGACCTTAATCTTGAGAAAATGTTAAGGACACAGGAAAGGACTCGAGATCCCTGAGAATCAGGTGCAGCTCTGAGGAGGTAGGGCTATCTTTCTAGGCCATGAGTCCAAGCCCCCAAGTCCCCAGAAGGAATGCTGGCCTTGTGGGGAGCTGTAAGGGCTTGGATGAAACCATGACACCCCCTGAGGGTCACTCTTCTTAAAAGGTCCTGGAGTCCCTGTCCCTCTCCATGGAGCAGTCACTGTAGCAGTAACCCTCAGCAGTGACATCTGAGTAGCAAGGCTGGGAGGGCCACTGCTCGAGGTCCCAGCTGGTTATGCAGAACCTCTGCACTGAAAAGTCACTCAGGGGGTTTAGGTTTGAAATGCCACCCACCTCTGTATGAAAACCCTCCTAGTGTGTGGGGTTGGGGAGTTGGAAGATGGACATTTTGTAACCTTGCGTTAATGCACTCTTAACCTTGTGTTAATGCATTCTCAACCTTGTGCTAATGCATTCTCTGAAACCTGGCCTGCCCAGGTGCTTTGGGTGCTTCATTTGCATGTGAATAAGGGTTTGGTATCTTTTGGCTTCAAAGTCTTTTCCCATAAAAAGCAAGAGACAAAGCTAGGCTGTATGGTTTGCAGAAATGCCATCTTAAGGAAACAATTTACATAAATCCGCTTGTAACCTGGGGATACCGATCTGCAAATAAATGGGACTATGTCCAAAGCTCTGGAGCATTTGCTCCCTTGCAGAGCTCCCCCTCACTCCAAGCAGCATGTGCTTGTAGTTGCATTGTGTTGCACAGATCCCAGCAGGCTGAGGGACGGCAAGTGGTGACCCCCTGACGTGATTCGGGTACGCAGCAGCGAGATTCGAAGCTACCAGCACTAGTGTCCACCACATCTTGCTCACGCTGAGATGTCAGGCTGTCTTTTCAGTTTGTAAGCCAAGCTGTGTGGTCATGACAAGAGCACACTTTATCCCAAACAGGCCATTCCATACACAGCTGTACCATGCAGAAGGGTGTCTTCAGTGCTCCACATACCCCACCCCCCCACAAAGACACACACTCCTGGCCTGACTGGGATGTACCCCCACACAGGAGAAGGCATTTTAGGGCCTGAAGGCCTGCACTGGGAATGGATTTGAGGGGCAGCATTGAGCCACACACTACAACTGATCACCATCCCACAATGAGTATATTTTTAAAACAAGCACTTAAATGAACACACAAAGCATGCATTATATAACCTACAGGGTCTCTTCAGATTTCAACTGTTTCCTTAACAAGCTGGAGTTGTCTCTCCCAGCTCAGCGGACAATGAGCTATAACATACAGCATGTGAGATTCATGGGGCCTCCCGTGCAGGGCAAAGGTACATGAACTTGTGTAAATAGAACCCTACCTTCCTGCTGACCTATATTATGCTTTCAGAGGTGATTTTTGACACTGCAAACTGATCATCAGTAGACGGTGGCTCTAGACTCTAGCTTAGCCTTTGACATCAGAGTTCCCAGGAACAGAACCACATGTGGGCCAAAGAGAACATTCCAGCCCAAACCAGACAGCACTGGGTCAAGTGAAGAGCCAGTCCCTGGGTTCTGGTGTTTACCACAGTGAGCAGGCCCCCAGTGCTCATCATCAACAGGCCAGGCGGTGTAACTACAAACTTACCAAGTAAAGAGTACGTCACTAAACCAAGCAAACATCCTTCCCCTCTCCTACCTTCCCCCTCAAATATATTTCTAAGCAAACAACAAGCATGCTTCTGGCTTTGATGCTCATTCTTGATGTCTGTAGCTTTTGCATCTCCCCCACCCAGGATAAAACACATTTCTAGTACATAAATGATTTCTAAAAACTAATGTCAGCCTAGAGACCACACCTAGTGCCCTATGGAATTGGATGGGAATTAGATCTGAGAGTCATAGCTTCTATTTGTCTAGAAGATTCCTAAACTTTCAGGGCAGGACTATCATGGCATGCATTTTTGCACCTAAATAAATGAAAAGTCTCCACCTGGACCAGCTCTCTGGAAGGCCAGCAGTGTCAAAGCTGAAATTGGAACGGACCAAAATGACCCCCCACCTCAACCCCTACCCCAGTGTTGTGTATGCCCAGTGTTACCTGGTGTTCACTGTTTTGTTCCTTGCAGGGGCTCTAAGCACTGGGTGCTAGATGGACCCCCTGACAGCTCTCTGAGGTCACACCAAGGGCTGCCGATTGGCAGAAACCCACCACCGAGTCAGTGCAGCACCTGGGGAATCATACTACCCTGTGGTCAATCTCTTGTGCCCTAAGCATAAGTGTCCTCTAGCCTTCCCTTAGCTTGGTCTCCCTCCCCAGCTTACTAAGGCCTGGGACAGGCTGGCTTTGGGGAGTGGGTGACCTAGTGGCTCCCAAGGCTGGATTTCAAGACCAAGTCTCTTCAGAGTACCTGTGGCAGTGTGGGCACCCCACCCCGTGTGCAGGGCACAGAAACCAAACTCACAAACACCCAGAGCTCATCCAGAAAACTTAGAACAACGAGAAGCTAATGATATTAAAGCAGCAGTACAGCAGCTGCAGGTCTGAATGAAATAAGGATCTTCATCCTCAGTGGCAGGACCATTATGTGCTGGCTGCTGCGAGGGGCCCTCAAATCCAGGGCAGCTGGGGCTGCGGTGGCTCTGCAGACTGTGGTGGCAGTTCTAAGCATTTCACTGGGAAGAAAAGACACCCATTAGAAGGGACTCATGTCCACCCTGCACAGAAGGCGCAAATACACAGGTCAGCCCCTGCTGGGGACAGCCATGTAGCTCCCTGTCTGTCTTGTCCAGGGCCTGGGGCAGCTCAGCCCCTCCTGGCTAAACTCCCCTCTGGTGCCCACTCTGTCCCCAGTTAGGGCAACACTGGGCCCTGGAAGGGAGTAAGCTGGATGGACCTTGGGAACAGCTCAGCCTCCATTTCCTTATGTGTAACATGGGAATGCTCCTGGCGGCGTTGCTGGGAGGATTTTAAATAAAGCACTTGACACAGTACCTGGTCCACAGAACATGCTCACACAATGGTGGCTAAGAATTTTAAAAATGCTTATAGTGAATGCTACTCTAGAGTCAGTTTTCCCATGTTTTAATACAGGGCTCTTTAAACCATTCAGTGCAGCCCAGCCAGTGTGGCTCAGTGGATTGAACATCATCCCATGGACTGAGAGATCCTGGTTGGATTCCTGGTCAGGGCACATGCTGGGGTTGCAGGCTCCATCCCCGGTAGGGGGTGTGCAGGAGGCAGCCGGTCGATGTTTCTCTTTCACATCGATGTTTCTCTCTCTCTAAAGATCAATAAAAACATATTAAAAATAAAATAAGCCATTCAGTGCATTACTGCCAAGTACCCAACTTAAGAAAGGCGTGGAGCACCCTATGCATCCTCATCGCTGCTGCTCTCTGCTCAGCCATAAGATGCACCACACTCCCATTTCCCCGTCTGCACCTATTGCAGCCTCTACTGAGGAAAACAGCCTTTCCTGATCACCCCACTCACATTCTGGTGCCATAGGTGGTATTTACCCTGAGACATTGGCCACTACAGGCCAACAGCCTGACCTTATGCAACCTTCATCCCTGATGGCTCCTGTACCCAGAAAGGGCTTCATGACCATGGAGGAGTGAGGGAGGGAGGCGGGCTCCAATAATTGGGTCTGTATTTTAACCAAGTTCCTTCTTGCCTTTGGCAATTTTCAAATTGATAGTTTATGGGTCTAGCTTAAAAGATTCTCCATGGCTCTACCAGAATTTGTTTGGGAGTCATCTATTTTTATTGCAGGGAGTACGGAGGCCTGGGGCTCATGCTCAGATGACTCAGAAGCACAGCCTGAGTCCCAATAGTGCACTGAAGTCCTTGACATGGCACCAGCTTGACCTGGTTGTGATCTCACTGTCCCTAGTGGCCATCTGATCAGGGGCTGAGTGCAGAAACCTCTGGGCCCCTGTAGCCCTTGCTCTGGCTGCAAATTCTAGAAACAGACACATCTGTGCTTCCCATTTCCCTAGCACAGTACTGCTCAGTGGTGGACTCACCAACTAGGATATCTTCAGCAAGGGACGCTGACCAAGAAGTCCTTACCTTGGGGTTCTTCACACACAATGGCTTCCAGGTTCTTTCCCTTCATGTAGTCTGCATTGAGACCCTCTGCAAAGGGCAAAGGGTAGAGTTAGTGACTGTCACAGAACCAAAGGGTCTCCCACCATGATCAAGCACTCTTGACCAAGTCCTCCATTACAATTAAAAAAAGCACACCTCCCTTAACAGACACAGACCCTGCACCCTGAGCCATCTGAATGTCCTTGTCTGGATAAAGAGTGGCTGGCTGGGAGTGTGCCACCTGCCCAGGAGTTATCATCATCCTCAGAAATTATGACATGTGGCAAAGGCCCCTGACATACACCTTATCCCCATAAGGCAGGTGCTACCACATGTAGATTGTGGGCCAGACAGCAGTTATGCTCAGCAGAGGGGGCACCCAATGGCAGGGCTCAGTGTCACCCATAGGTCCACATGCTGGCCCAGGGACCAGGGAGGCAGAGAGAGAACCAAGCACTGCACGAGTAATTGATGGATGCTGAGTAGAGAGGGGCAGATAGCTGAGTGGGGCTCACTTTGGAGATGCCAGCAAAGCCTCTTGCTAATGTACTGCCTTTCCAGCAACACCTGCATGGAGAGAAATAGCACTGTCCCCGCCGAAGCACACACAGATCCCAGGGACCACTAACAGCTGCTCTGGTCTAGTTAGTCATTTGGACTTTCTCCCTACCTACTTCCAAGAGGGACTTTGGGAGTCTACAAAGCATCCTATGCATGCCAGCACTCTGGCCACTGAGCAGCACCATAGTGGATGCAAGGGCCATTACTCAGGACTTGGAGTGGACTCCATCCCTGCTGCTGCTTGAGGACAGCCAGGAGCCCCTGTCTTATCCTTGGATGAACATGAGACTGGAAATATCATCAGGGCTTTGGGCCTCTGGGAAAATTGGGTCATGGGACCAACCAACCAAATTAGTAGGCACCAGTGTAAGTTACTCCACCCTCCTGGGCTACATTCAGCCCCCTTGCATAGAAAAGTGCGCCTGCCTGCCCTGATGCTTGCTGGGCTCAAAAGAGACACCAGATGGACCCAGGAAAATGTGGGCATCAGTTGTTGGCAGGTATGGCTGGCCCCCGTATGGGACAGGGTAGGTGATGGAGATGGAGGAAGCTATTCCCAGCTGATGGGCAGGGGATGGGAGACTGACCCTGATCCCCGATCACTGCCCAGCTGCCATCCTGGCATGCACTGGACTGGCTTTTACCTGTGAGCAGCCATCTGGTTGTTCCTCAGGGATGACTGCTAGTGGGCATCTGAATCCAAGACAGGACCCCCACATCCTCCCTCATATCACTGAACCCAGCTACACCCAGTCTAGGGACAGAAAGTCTGTCAGGTGGCACCCTCCCACACTTATCAGGGAAAGATGGTTGTGGTTGCAGCCAAGTTGGAGAGTGCCAGGGAAGGGGATGGGCTGGAGACCAGTGAGAAGGAACAAGAGCAGTGGGGTGGGGACAGGGGATGACGAGACATTGAGGCCAAAGCAGAAGAGGAAAATGAGTAAGTCAAAGCATGTTGTTAACTTGATCTTCTTTTATATGTAAAGGCAAGACACAAAACTTGGAGCAAGAACTCAAACCCCCGCAACAAAGCACATGGGCTTTCAGCAAGACACGCTGGCTCTTTGCACTGAGGGCAGAGACAGGGGAAGCAGAGGGTCCCCAAAACCTGAACCCTTTTGATGGTAGAAAAGGGTGGAAGCCCCTGAGCACCATGGTGTGGACAGGCTCTCCTAGCAGCCATGTGCCACCCCTTGGAGCTTCCTGGTCCACCCAGTGCAGAGCAGTTTCTGCTCAGCCTTCCCTGACCTCCATGCAGTGGTGGCTGAAGCCACTCTGGGCAGAAGCTCACCAGAAATAGCAGGGATAAGAGGTCCCAATCCCCAGCTTCACAGTGGGCTTAGTCACCCCACATCCATCCTCCTGATTCTGACCCGGCCTAGGTACCAGATACACATTGTTGGATGAAGCGAGTGAAAGGGGGCAGCAGTCACATACCTGGAAACAAACCACCGAACCTCATCCTGCCCCATGATCTCCATACCAGTCAGCAGGGGGCGCTGTGGCCACATGCAGGAGAGGCATATACGCAGGGTCCTCAAGCTGGGAGAACCGAAGGCTTCCTGGGATGATAGCCCAGGCCCAAAGATGAGAGCAGCTAGGTGAGGAGAAGGGACAGCAGAGAGGATGCTGGAGACCACAGGGCACACTCAGGGAAGTGAGTATGGCTGTGGAGAAAGGCTTCTGGGGCCAGAGCTGTAAGGTTGGGAAGGGGAACAAAAGGGAAGAGCTGTGGTTGGATTAGAACCATGAAGTGCTTTGAATGACAAGCTCAGAGGCTTGTCCATGACCCGAAGAACAGTGGGGAACATGAGAGGTCCCGGCAGAGCTGACCCTGTGCATTTTAAGCAGGTTCCTCTGGCTGCTCCAAGCATGGAGAAGTATGGGGGACACCAGGGCAGGAGGCTGATGAAACTATCCAGATGGAGGACTAAGAGACCTGGCCCTGGAAAGGCAGGGGCCATGGTGGTGGTGTAACCCCAGAGCGGGGAGCACAAGCCCCAGGATTGGGAAACTACTGATGAGGGGTGAGGGTACAGGAGGACGCAGGAGGACTGGTGGACTCTGTGAAGGGAGGCCACAGAGACAGGATGGAGACAATTTAAAAATTCTGAAGAGAAATTTGGTAGTACAGAGAGGGGATACAGAAGCAAAAGAGATCCTTTTCAAATGTGGGGGATACTTCACATTTGTTCCCTTCTATGTAAACTGGGGGTGATGATGGCACTGCACAAGTGTGTTCAGGTAAGGGATTCAGGACAGTGTAGGTTAAGCAATGATGATGACATGATTAACAGATTGAAGGGGAAAAAACTGGGGGCCAAAGACACAGGTGGGAGGGCCACCTATATAGGGGCCAGTGGTGTGGTGTGAAGCCTGTGGCAGGGAGGGAAGCCTTCCCTTAGACTGAATGGGGGGTGCTGGGGAGAGGCCTGTGTGCTCCCATTCAGGGATCTGTGAGGCCAGCGGGTTCTATGAACTTCTTGGGAGCCAACATTAGCCCTACATGCCCACTTGTCTCCCTGACCTATGCCACCCTGTCAGCAGGCTCAACCCCACTACCAGACCCAGCAAGACCCTCACCTTGAGGCTGCTCCCCAGAAAGAGAGGTCACATCCATGTCCTCCATCTTGGTTGCCACACAGCTTTCAGCTGTCATCCACACCCCCTCTTTTGGGTTTATTCTTTCCCAAATACCATATAAATTGCTCAATTCTACATACCAAAGTCTTCATGTTCTCACGTTTTATTTGACTTCCCTGATAATCCAATTTGCAAAACCTCACACCTGTTTGTTTTAGGAAACAAGTGTGAAAATAATTTTTTTTTAATTTTACCTTAGTACCCCCGCAGAAACAAACAGATACAACCCAGACATCTCTTTTTTGGTTTGGAAATCAATCTTTTTCTTCTCCTCGTTTCTACCTACTGGCACCCTTTCTGGATTCATGGCTTCCCATCTGGAGTAAGTTCCTTCAAGAATCCTCTGTGCCTCTGTTTCCTCATCTATGGAATACTTACCTAATTGGGCTGTGGGAGTTCTCACTATTAGGGTACCGATGCTATACTGAAGTGAATGGTGGCACCCAGAAGATATGTCCACATCCTCATCCCTGGAACCTGTAGATGTGACCTTCTTTGGATAAGGGTCTTTGCAGGTGTGATTGAGTTAAGGATCTTGAGATGAGATCATCCTGGATCATCCAGATGGGCCCTACATCTAATGACAAGTGTCCCTATGAGAGACAAAATAGGAAAGACATAGACACAGAGGGAAAGGCCATGTGAAGACAGAGGCAGAGACTGAAGTGATGCAACCATATGCCATCGGATGCCAAGGGCCACCAGAACCTGGAAGAGGCAAGGAAGGATTCTTCCCTAGGACTTCCAGAAGGAACCAACCCTGCTGACACCTTGATCTTGGACTTCTGGCCTCCAGAACTGTGAGAGAATAGATTTCTGTTGTTTTAAGCCACTCAGTTTCTTTGATTTTGAGCTGGGACAAGGGAAAGCTCTAAGAACAATCCACCCTCCAGGTATGCACTCCTTTTGACTCTTCCTTGTTCACACCAGTCTACAGCCAAGATTCTCAATCAGGGAGACCATGAACAGTTGTGCAGGTTGTGCACTGAGATGTGACTGGTGTCTCTGGAGTACTGTGCACAGCCTGTGTAACTGTATGTGGTGGTTCTGGTCAAGAATGTTGTATAAGAGTAAAAGAAGCAAGTATAATGGCCAGATGAAAAGCTAGTTGGAGACTTCAGCAACATTCACATTCAAAGCATTGTGGGACTCAGGTTACTTTTATGGGAAGCTCAGCTCCCAGCTAGAATTAAGGGCAGAGGCCCAGAGCAAGGGTAGCAGAAGCCTCACAGGGGATAATCCTAAGATTCAGGAAAGAGGAAAACAACCACTGACTCATTCTGTAACTTGAACTAAAAATCATCAGTCTTAAAGTAGACACACTCTCAGCAAACAGTAACACATTAAGGCTGTGCTTATAAAACCAAGTATGGTCTTTCTGTTCACCCCCAGCAGCATTCCCACAGGGTTCCTGACATGGGGTACCTGACAGCTTCCAAGATAGGATTCCGTTTGCAACACATCTTATAAAGAGCCACAGCATAAAATGGAAGCATCCTAGCTTTTACTAATCTAGCATGTAAAGGAGGGGGCAAAACCACATCCTCTGTCTTGCATTCCTACTCCTTTAAAACAATTCACAAGTCCACATATTTTAAGATTTTCTGGCTCAAACAGGGAGGAGCAGGGACTTCTTGGAATCTGAAAAGAAGGAAAGGGTTGCCAGAATGAGTGCTGGCTTGCCCAACAGTGCTGCCTGCTGGGTCTTAGTGATTCCCAGAGACTGCTGCCTTCTGCTCTGGAGAAAAATGGCAGCATGAGAGGGAGCTGTTGAATCCAGAGCCTCTGAAGGCCCCAAATTCCTTTGGGTAAAATTTGAGGCCATTCGGAAATCCCAGGGTCTTTCCTGTTCTATGACAAGGAAATGTCACGAAAGCCACTGGGCTTTCTCCCCACAGAAATCCGGCTTCTAGAAACTGGAATCCTGGAAAGTTCGAGGTCAATGTGTCCAGCCCTATCCTCTCTTCTAGGCTGGCTTACACTTCAATTTTGCCTAGATCTGACCCCAAGGATTTCCAGAAGTGCAACTCCCCCTCCTCCTCCCCCCCCCCCCAGGAAGTCTTCTCTGGAGTTGCTCTCAGGCAGGCTGTGGAATAGATCTGAATCTCAACTTGCTCATGTTTCTGCCCCTTTCCCTGGAAAAACCTTAACCATTCATTCATGTCCAGCATTGACGGGAATGCAATTGCTGTGGGCACAGCTACAAGAAGCCACAGGGTGGATCCACTTAGGCTGAATGTGGAAGCAGAACTTCTTTTGCTGGTAGGATATGTAGCTGGTGACAGTACCAATCAGGGCCATGGACAGGGCACTGGCCACACCAGCAACGGTGCCAGTTTCTGGTGACATTCCTGGGCAAAGGAGAGGGTGGGAGAAATGAGAAGACATGAGGTTAAGCTAACAGTACCACAGGATCAACTCAGACACTGACCTAAGCTTGTTCCAATGCCCAGGACCTCTGAGCCAGTGTTAAGAGGCCTAGCCACTTGTCCAAAGGGGTTCAAATGACATGGTGCCCCCTTTGATTTGCCAAATGCTTCTCATTTTCTGTAAGGATTTCTATTTTGAGAAGGTTAAATGGTAGACATGCAAATGGTACAGTCCCTATTTAACTGAGTTCTAAATAGGTCTCTGGGTCTCAGGCCAGTGAGCTTCCTATGGGGCCACCTCCCCAGGGATCCATATTTTCATGTTTAATTCCTTTAAATGACTTTGTCCCTCAGAGTTCTTTAGTAGAAACATTCAGGGGAAGGTCTGGAATGCTAACTCTGAGATGAGAGTGGGCCAGCACTATGTTTCCTTATGATTTCCAACAGAAATCTTGGGACTCAAACCCACCGGCTTCAGGGGAGTCATTACTGCCATACCGGCCGTCACCTGGAGAAAGGATGAAAGCACATGGTGTCTGCTGTGACTCTGTGACCATCCAGCTCTGGGTTAGGAGAGACAGCCCCTTCCCTTCTGATTACCCTCTGAACAGGCCCCAGCCAGTAAACCCCTTGTGGTCACTTACAAAGCCCAGGCTGCCAGGTGGGACTTTTTATTTTCAAAATGATAGCAACTATGCAATGAGCATTTGTTATATCCCGGCTCCTCATGCACAGTACTCTACTGAATTTCCTTGCATTCAAGTGCAGCAGGTCACCTAGCATCCACATCTTACAGAGGATGGAGCAGAAGCTTAAGGACTTGCCAACAGGTGGCTGAGCTGGGACCATGCCAGGAAAGCCTGACTCTGAATGACAACAGTATGTGTGTCCCATGTATCTACTATCTCCTGTAAGAAGTATTTATTCTTTATCTGATTATAGAAACATGCTTATGTAAAACTTTGTTTTAAAAAAGATGAAAGGCTAGCATAAATATTCATAATCCCACTAGCCAGTGAGATCTACAGTTAATATGTCAAATCACTTTCTTCCTGTGCCTAGTGCTTTATCTGTTTTTCTTCAAATCCAGATGTTTCTGTTCACCTAACTTAGGTACATCCTTACAATATACTACAGGATTAAATCATAATTAAGAGTCTTTAAGGGCTTCGACTTTCAGCTTGGCATAGACCTAGAATTGTTCTTAGAACATACACAAATGCAGGTTGACAATCCCTTGTCCAGGATTTTGAAATTCCAAAGTTTCTGAAATCTCACAGAGATGGAGAAGAGATTAGTGGCTGACAGGAGTTAGGGAGGGTGAAGAGGGAGGGAGCTGGCTGTGATTATAAAAGGAAATTGGCAGTATACTTGTGGTGACACAGCTGTCCTTTATCTTGACTGTGGTGGTAGTCTCAGGTATCTATACATATGATAAAATTTCATAACACACACACACACTTCCACAGATAGCAGCTCCCTGACAAGCAAGTGGTGCCATTTCAAGACATTAATTAGCCTCGAGCACTCCTTTCATGTTGCCCTCTTTTTCTCAGGGCATAACACTCAATGGAGAGAGACTGCTCACAAAGCAGAGGGTCTTTAGGGAAAACCACCCTGGGATGTTGGAGGCAATGAACTCTAACATTTCCTTCACCAATCAAAGAGTTTGGGGGAATGCAGGTTCCTGGATCATAACAAATGTCTACCCTCTGGTAAGGAATGTTAATAATGGGGGAGGCGGTGGTTGTGTGGGAGTAGGGGTGATATGGGAACTCTCTGCACATTCTGCTCAATTTTGCTGTGAACCTAAAAGTGCTCTAAAAAATAAAGTTTATTTTAAAATAAGAGTCTGGGGAGAGAAAATAAGCTTTGTTATGGTCCCACCTGGGGCTAAACCCTTGGGTTAAATGCATTTTTATAAAGATCCATGATTGGATATGAATGGTTTATTTACAAAGCAAGGGGCATCAGCATTTTAAACAACACAATTACTGCTGTTGGAGAAAGTAGAACAGAAAGGAGGACAGGAGGCGCCCTGTGCAATAACATGTCAGCAGCTAGGCCTCTTGTGAGGACTTGGAGTCCAACTGTGCAGGCCCATCAATGGTCCCCCCTCTCCTGTGCTTGAGGGGCAAGTATCCTCTGTTGACATATTCATGTTACTAGATTTCCAGACAGATCTAAGCAATTCAACCTACTCTTTCACCTTGAGGTGGAATGAAGCTGAGTGTTCACAAGTCTCTCTTTCCTTTTTAGTGATTTGGTCATGAGGATTCACAACAACTTGAATAACAATCTGTATGATGGCTAAATTAAGAGGGTGTTAGATGAAATGTAAACAGAACTGCCCCCTGGCTACTGTTCCTCTGGATGCATAAAGAGAGGTCTGGTACTCTCCCAGGCTGTGAAAAAGACTGAAAAGCTCAACACATCTCTACGAATTCCTGACTATCTAATAATCTGTGATTGTACGGAAGCATTATCCTAAGATTACCAAAACATGTTATTTCTCCCCCCTCAAGAAAAGCTATCCCGTCCTGTGGGAGACTCATTTCTCAGATGGGCATCTGAGCTAGAAATACTATGAGGTTAAAAAAACAATTAGAAAACAAACAAACAAACAAACAAACAAACAGGCATTCAAGATCCTTCCATCTCTTCTAGTCAGCCAAGCCAATGTCATGGCTTTGAGCCTTGTTTGGCAACAGAGCTCTATTTGCTTCCTCTGGGCACAGAATGAACCCAGTTTCTTTACAAAATGCATGCTGTACAAAAGATGTTGTTGGGACAACAGATTAACTGCTGGCATAAAATAAATTTAATCCAATACCTTCCATGGAAGTTCCCAATAAATATAAAACAGATGGAGCCAAAAAAACATTACAAGAAAATGTAGGACAATATTTATATTGTCTTGGGGTAAGGAATGAGTTTCTAAACATGACCCTACATCCAGAATCTTAAAATGGAAAAGCTATCAAAAATAAAAACTTTGGTACTAAAAGCACAAGCAACAAAAGAAAAAAAATGGATAAATTGGATTTTGTCAGAATCAAAACCTTTTGTGCTTTAAAGGACTTCATCAAAATAATGGAAAGATAAACCTACAGAATGGGAGAAAACATCTACAAATTGTATATCTAATAAGGAACTATATTGACAATATATAAAGAACTTCTACAACTTGAAAATAAAAAGGCAAATAATTCAATTTTAAAATAGACAAAGGATAAGAATAGACATTTCTCCAGAGACACAAATGGCCAATAAGCCCATGAAAAGATGTTCAACATCATTAGTTACTAGGAAAATGCAAATCAAACCCAAATGAGATACTGATTTACACACATTAGGATACCTATAATGATAATAATAAAAGGTAACTAAGTGTTGGTTAGGATGTGAAGAAATTGGAACCCTCAGATATTGTTGATGGGAATGTAAAATTGTCCAGCTACTATGGAAACCAGGCTGGTAGTTCCTCAAAAATTTCAACATATAGAGTTACTACATGACCTAGCAATTCTACTTCTATATATATATCCAAGAGAATAGAAAACATAATGCCCACACAAAAACTTGTACACTAATTTCATTGCAGTGTTATTCATAAAAGCCAAACAGTGAAAACAGCCCAAAGGTATATCAGTTGATGAATGGATAAATATAATGTTTTTGGAATATATGAAAACATCTTAATAATAAACCCTCATGTAAAAGTAGCCCTTACAATCAATGAGAAAAGATAATGACTCCAGCAGGAAAATAAATAGTCAATGAGCATGAACAGGCAATTCACACAATAATATTAAGAATATCTAATAAAGCTCAGCCGGTGTGGCTCAGTGGTTGAGCATTGACCCATGCACCAAGAGGTCACTGGTTCGATTCCCAGTCGGGGCACATGCTCAGGTCGTGGGCCTGATCCCCAGTGGGAAGCATGCAAGAGGTGGCCAATCGATGTTCTCTCTCATTGATGATTCTATCTCTCTCTCCCCCTTCCCTTCCTCTCTCTCTAAAATCAATAAAGAAAAAAATATTTTAAAAAAGAATATCTAATGAGTTATAGAGATGGAAAGTGTTTTCATCTCTCTTGGATAAAAGAAAAAAAAAAAAGCAGGTTTAAACAGGATAGCATTTTGCCTGATCAAATTTGCAAAGATTACAAAACTGTAATGCCCAGTAGAGGTGAAGATATGAATAAACAAGCACCTATTTACTTACTAGTGGTGGAAATGGAAGCTGTTATAACGACTTGGCAGTATACTTGAAGAGTCTCAATTTTTTTTTATTAATTTATTTTTGTTACAGATGTTTCTCCTTTTTCCCCCATTGACACCCTCCTCCCCCACCCTCCCTGCCTCATCCCCAGTTTTGCTGTCTGTGTCCATTGGTTATGAGTACATGCATACAAGTTCTGCGGTTCATCACTCCCCTCTTCCCCCCTCTTCTGGCAATTGTCAGTCTGTACCTTACCTCCATGTCTCTGGGTCTATCCTGTTCCTCAGTCTGTTATGTTCATTATAATCCAGAAATAAGTGAGATCATGTGATATTTGTTTTTCTCTGCTTGGCTTGTTTCGCTTAGGATAATACTCTCAAGGTCCCTCCATGTCGTCTCAAAGGATAAGAGATCTTTCTTTCTTATAGCTGCATAGTACTCCATTGTGTATATGGACCACAGCTTTTTTATCCATTCATCTACTGATGGACACTTGGGCTGTTTCCAGATCTTCGCTATTGTAAATAGCGCTGCTATGAACATGGGGGTACATATATTCTTTCTGATTGCTGTTTCAGGCTTCTTAGGGTATATTCCTAGAAGTGGGATCACTGGGTCAAATGGTAATTTAATTTTTAATTTTTTGAGGTAACACCATAGTGTTTTCCACAGTGGCTGCACCAGTCTGCATTCCCACCAGCAGTGTACTAGAGTCCCCTTTTCTCCACACCCTCACCAACACTTGTTGTATGATGCTTTGTTGATGGTGGCTATTCTGACAGGTGTGAGGTGATACCTCATTGTTGTTTTAATTTGCATCTCTCTGATGATTAGTGAAGTTAAGCATTTCTTCATATGTCTCTTGGCCATTTGTATGTCCTGTTTGGAGAGGTGTCTATTTAGTTCCACTGCCCATTTTTTAATTGGGTTCTTTGTCTTCCTTTTGTTGAGATGTATGAGCACTCTATACATTTTGGAAATTAATCCCTTATCTGATATATCACAGGCAATTATGCTCTCCCATACAGTGGGTTGCCTTTCCACTTTGATGGTTGTTTCTTTCGCTGTGCAGAAGCTTTTGAGTTTGATGTAGTCGCATGTGTTCATGTTTTCCTTTGTTTCTGTTGCCTTAGGTGATGTATCAGTGAAAATTGTGCTGCGTATGATGTCTGAAATTTTGTTGCCTACATTTTCTTCTAGGATTTTTATGGATGCATGAGTCACATTTAAGTCTTTTATCCATTTTGAGTTTATTCTTGTGTATGGTGTAAGCTGATGGTCTAGTTTCATTTTTTTGCATGTAGCTGTCCAATTTTCCCAACAACATTTATTAAAGAGCCTGTCTTTACTCCATTGTATGCTCTTGCCACCTTTGTCGAATATTAATTGAGCATAATGTTTTGGGTCAATTTCTGGATTCTCTGTTCTATTCCATTGATCTATGTGCCTGTTCTTGTGCTTGTACCAGGCTGTTTTGATTACAGTAGCTTTGTAGTATAACCTGATGTCCGGTATTGTGATCCCGCCTACTTTGTCCTTCTTTTTCAAGATTGCTGTAGCTATTTGGGGTCTTTTTTGGTTCCATATGAACTTCTAAAGCAATTGTTCTAGTTCTGTGAAATATGTCGTTGGTATTTTGATGGGGATTACGTTAAATCTATAGATTGCTTTGGGTAGTATGGACATTTTCATGATGTTAATTCTTCCAATCCATGAACAAGGTATGTGCTTCCACTTTTTTATATCTTCCTCTATTTCTTTCTTCAATGTCCTGTAGTTTTCTACAAATAGTTCCTTTACTTCTTTGGTTAAGTTTATTCCTAGGTATTTTAATTTTTTGCCACAATGGTAAATGAGATTGTTTTTTTAGTTTCTCTTTCTGTGAGTTCATCATTGGTGTATAAGAATGCCGTCGATTTCTTGATGTTAATTTTGTATCCTGCTACTTTGCCAAATTCATTAATTAAGTCTAGTAGATTTTTGATGGAGTCTTTAGGGTTTTCTATGTATAATATCATGTCATCTGTGAATAATGACAGTTTCACTTCCTCTTTTCCAATTTGGATCCCTTTTATTTTTTATTCATGTCTGATTGCTGTGGCTAAGACTTCCAGTACTATGTTAAATAAGAGTGGTGAAAGTGGGCATCCTTGTCTTGTTCCTGTACTTAAGGGAAATGCTTTTAGTTTTTTGTCCATTGAGTATGATGTTGGCTGTAGGTCTTTCATATATGGCCTTTATAATGTTGAGATATGATCCCTCTATTCCCAAATTGCTGAGCGTTTTTATCAGAAATGGGTGCTGGATTTTGTCAAATGATTTTTCAGCATCTATTGATGTGATCATATGGTTTTTATCTTTCCTTTTGTTTATGTGATGTATCACATTTATTGATTTGCGTATATTGTACCAGCCTTGCATCCATGGGATGAATTCCACTTGGTCATGGTGAATAATTTTTTTGATGTATTGCTGGATCCAATTTGCTAGTATTTTGTTCAGGATTTTGGCATCTATGTTCATCAGGGATATTGGCCTGTAGTTTTCTTTCTTTGTGGTGTCTTTTTCTGGTTTTGGAATTAGAATTATGCTGGCTTCATAAAACAAGTTTGGAAGTCTTCCTTCTTCTTGAATTTTTTGAAATAGTTTGAGGAGAATGGGTATTAGTTCTTCTTTGAATGTTCGGTAAAACTCCCTGTGAAGCTGTCAGGGCCTGGGCTTTTGTTTGCTGGGAGGGTCTTGATTACATCTTCAATTTCCTTCATTGTTATTGGCCTATTCAAGTTTTCTATCTCTTCCAGGTTCAGTTTTGGGAGACTATGTGTTTCTAGAAATGTGTCCATTTCACTTAGATTGTCAAATTTGTTGCCATATAAATGTCATAGTATTTGTTAACGATCCTTTGTATTTCTGTGGTGTCAGTTGTTACTTCTCCTCTTTCATTTCTGATTTTGTGTATTTGGGTTCTCTCTCTTTGTTTCTTGGTGAGTCTAGCTAAGGGTCCATCAATCTTGTTTATCTTTTCAAAAAAACAGCTCTTTGTTTTATTGATCCTTTGAATTGTTTTTTTGGTCTCCATGTCGTTTATTTCTGCTCTGATCTTTACTATTTCCTTCCTTCTACTTGCTCTGGGGTTTTCTTTTTATTTGCTTTCTTGTTCTTTGAGTTGTGAGGTTAGGTAGTCACTTAGAAATTTTTCCTCTCTCTTGAGGTGGGCCTGTAGTGCTATGAACTTCCCTCTCAGAACTGCTTTTGCTGCATCCCATAGATTTTGTGTTGTTGTGTGTTCATTTTCATTGGTTTCCAGGAAGTTTTTAATTTCTTCCTTGATCTCCTAGGTAACCCATTCATTGTTCAATAATATGCTATTTAGCCTCCATGTCTTCAAATGTCTTTGCATGTTCTTGTTGCAATTGATTTCTAGTTTCATGCCATTGTGGTCTGAGAAGATGCTTGATATGATTTCAATCTTCTTGAACTTGTAGAGACTTAGTTTGTGCCCTAACATATGGTCTATCTTTGAGAATGTCCCATGTGCACTTGAGAAGAATGTGAATTCTGCAGTTTTGGGGTGTAATTCTCTGTAGATATCTATTATCCATTTGATCTAGTGCTTCATTTAGAATTTCTGTTTCCTTGTTAATTTTTTGTCTAGATGATCTATCCAGTGATGTCAGTGGGGTGTTGAAGTCTCCTGCTATGATTGTATTGGGGTCGATTTCTTCTCTGAAGTCCTCCAGAAGATTTTTAATATATTTTGGTGCTCCTATGTTGGGTGCATATATGCTTATCAAGGTTATATCTTCCTGTTGGATAGACCCTTTCAATATTATGTAGTGGCCTACTTTGTCTCTAGTTATGGACTTCAATTTGAAATCTGATTTATCAGATATGAGTATTGCTACCCCAGCTTTTTTTGTCCTTTCCATTTGCTTGGAAGATTTTTTCCATCCCTTTACTTTCAACCTATGTGAGCCTTTTGTTTTGAGGTGGATCTCTTGTAAACAACATATATATGAATCATGCTTTCTTTTCCAGTCAGCTACTCTGTGTCTTTTTATGGGAGCATTCAAATCATTTACATTTAAGGTGATTATTGATATGTACTTATTTATTGCCATTTTTGTTCAGTGTGCTTATATTTTTCTTCCTATTTCTTCTACTAATTATAGCAGTCCTTTTAACATTTCTTGCACTGCTGGTTTGGTGCTAATATATTCCCTTAGCCTTTTTTTGTCTGGGAAGCTCTTTATTTGACCTTCTATTTTGAATGATAGCCTTGCTGGATAGAGTAGTCTTGGATTCAGATCCTTGTTTTTTATGACCTTGATTACTTCATGCCATTCCCTTCTGGCCTGTAGTGTTTCTGTTGAGAAGTCAGTAGATAGACTTATGGGGGTTCCTTTGTAGGTAACCTGTTGCTTATTTCTTGCTGCCTTTAGGATTCTCTCTTTGTCTTTAATTTTTGGCATTTTAATTATTATGTGTCTTGGTGTGGGCCTGTTTGGGTTCTTCTTACTTGGGGCTCTCTGTGCTTCTTGAACTCCAAAGCCTTCTTCCTTCACCAGGTTAGGAAAGTTTTCTGTCACTATTTCTTCAAATATATTCTCTAACCCTTGCTCATTTTCTTCTTCAGGGACTCCTATGATGCAAATATGATTATGTTTCCAGTTGTCCCACAGTTCACTTAAGCTATCTTCCTGTTTTTTCATTGTTTTTCCTTTTGGTTTTCTGATTGGTGATTTTTTCTACTCTGTCTTCTAATTCACAGATCTGGCCCTCTCCTTCTTCTACTCTCCTGGTAGTCCTTCCAATGTATTCTTCATTTCTGCTATGTCATTCTTCATTTACACTTGGTTGGTTTTCATTGTTTCTATACCTTTACTCATGGTGTTGATGTCCTTACTCAGGCTGTTTAGTTTCCTCAAGTTCATGGCTCTGAACTCTACCTCTTATAATTTGCTTAACTGCATTTCATTTATCTCATCTTCGGTAGAGTTCTCTTGTTCTTTCATTTGGGATCTGTTTCTTTGTTTCACCATTTTGGGTATTTCAGTGGTTTTGGAGCCTGCCAAATTTTCCCTGTGGATGTTGGTGTTCTGCTGTTTGTGGCTCCCTCTTCAGGGTTTGGGTGAGCGTGGAGGGCTCTCCTTAAACACCATTGTCAAGTCTTACTTTCCTGGGTAGATTTGCAAGCTCAGGAAAGGTTCCCTTATGCTCTAGCTTTTTGCCTGGAGGCTATTAGCCTCACTTACTTGAAAAGCCTTAGGATCTCAGTTGAATGAGAAACTCCCTCAGATATTTATAGTGTAAGAGGATTTGCCGAGGGTGGGGTCGATTCTTGTTGTTAATGAGCTTCAATTTGCATTTCTTTTCCTCACCTGGGAATCTTCGAGGGAGGGGCTGCCAGGGCTCCTGGAAGGAGAAAACTTGGCTGCCCTGTGTAACCGGGAAGGAGTGGGCTGGCCACCACCGTCCTTTGTGGCCACAGCTCAGCACAAACTCTGAGCACCCTCCAAATCCCAGGTGTCCCCAAAGAGTTCTAGTCCGGTCTGCCCTCCCTCTGCCGGAGCCCCAGGTGAGTGGCTGTAGCTATTCAGTGCTCTGTCCCGGCCCTTTGCACTGTGGAGCAGCTTGGGGTCTTCACCCCGAGGTTGGGCTCTGCCGCCGCTCACAGCTAAGACCACTGCTGTCTGTGGGCTCCCAGCCCACCACCCTCACACGCCTCCGCAGATCCTATCAGGTCATCAGTGTCCCTGATTGTATGGTGTTCTCCCGTTGCTTTTCTGTTGCTTTTTCCTGAATATTTGTCTTTATTTTAGTTGTAATTCCCGTTTGGTCCTGGGAGATCATCTGTGTAGTTTCCATTCACTCCACCGCCATTTTCCGAGGGTCCCAAGAGTCTCACTTGTTACATAAATTTATTCATTATGGGGGAGGTGTGGGGGAAAGAGAGAGAGAGGAACATTGATTTGTTGTTCTACTTATTCATGCATTCATTGGTTGATTCCTGGATGTGCCCTGACTCAGGATCAACCCACAACCTTGGCATATTGGGATGATGCTCTAACCAAGTGAAATACTCTGCCAGGGCCATTGATGAGTTACATCTTTTAAAATGCAATTCAACTTCTAGTAATTTATCTGACAATAAACTAAGGCTTTTTTTTTTTTTTTTTTTTTTGCTTTGAGGATGTATCATAGCACTGTGTACGGTAGTAAAAAGATGGAGAAAAAAACCTTTGTGTACAAAAATAAGTACCAGTTAAATAAAGTATTGTGTAATATTTTGCAGTCACTGACATTGTATTTTAGAGTACTCTTTAATCACAAAGATATTCAGAATAGTATTAAATAAAAAGTAGTTTTTTTAAAGGTAGCATAATCCCATTTTTATGAAAATAAACACAAATATTTACAATATATATTTATGTATAGATAAAGTACTGCAAATATATATTCCAAAGTGTTACTGATGATTCTTCCTAGATGTTGAAACAATATTTTTCATATAATTTGCACAATGTTTAAAATATGCAAGCCCCATGCAAATCTATCCACCTGCATTTTTTCCACAACTGGAAAGACAGCTTAAAGAGGCTATTTCACAGGTCACTGGCAGAATCTCTGTTTTTAAGAACAGTGTTTTGTATCCCGACCTCTATATACCACAATTATATACTAAAGAGAATGGAGTAGCCCTCTATTGTACTAGAAATTCACCTGTACAGCATATCTCATACTGCAATTTACTTTGAGTATATAAACTTATACACATAGTTATATGGAATACTGTAGCTCTAGGGACAACTGTTGTAACAACAATGACTATCATAGCTATAGAAACTGCCACTGTAGCTAATAGGAACACCTGAAACTATGGTGACTGTTAGGGTTGGCCGGTGATGTGGGCTTGTTAAAGAATTCACAACTAAGAGAAGAAGGAAAGAGAGGAAATTTTATTTTACCTTCCTAAAGAAGGAAACGGCCAATTGTACTGATAGGGAGTATAGGGGCAACAAAAATAGGGAGAGCTGCTCTTTTATTGTGGGAGTTTAGGGAGTAAACAGCAGTTGAGGCAGGGAGGGGGACTGTGTTGAAATTGACCAGATGCCCAGATGCTGGGGATTGTCTTGAGAGGTTAAAGTTTGTTTGCTTTCCAGGAGACAGCCTGGCAGATGTGCTAAGGAGGTGTCTTTATCAACATTTCTCTAGCCTATAAAACATGCTTAGAGCAAAAGTCACAAAGAGTTCAAAAGGTAGAGGCTTGTCTGAAGGGGAGCTGGAAGGGAACTATCTATTTTTTCTTTGTTTTTGTTTTTCTTATCCTCACCCGAGGACATTTTTGTATTTATCTTCAGATAGAGCGGGAGGGAGAGAGGGAGGAAGAGAGAGAGAGAAACATCGATGTGAGAGAGACACATTGACTGCCTGTCACCCACACGACCCCAACCGGGGCCAGGGACAAACTGCAACCGAGGTACGTGCCCTTAGTGGGAACTGAACCTGGACTCTCTGGCCTGCGGGCTGATGCTCTAACCGCTGAGCCAAACTGGCCAGGGCAAGGGAACTATCTATTAATTAGAAACTCTTTGGTGCAAATCATCCTGGAGTTGATAAAACAGCAGGGAGGAGGGGGTGAGGGAGAATGCAGCCTTGAGCTCAGCCCTTATCTGTCCTTCTGTTTGAACAGAGTGGCAGCTTGAATCAGAAAAGCCAGCAATCTCCATGTTTAATTACCAGGTGCTTCTCATAAATTGTGGGAAAGTCACAATAAAGAAAAGAAAGGCCTGTTTTCTGTCCTTACAGTGACTGCCATAGATATAGTGACTGCTATAGCTATAGCAACCACAATAGCTATAGCAACTACCATAGGTATAGCAAGCTCCCCACAGCTGTAGTGCCCATCATAGCTATAAGGACTCCTATAGCTATAGTGACCACTGTAGCTACAGTGAATGCTATTGAATAGGAGGCATTACCTCAGTGACGAAGTCATAAATAGGCCCTGTGGTCAACAGAAGTGTTATATATCCTCAGCATTTTCAAATACAAAAAGACAGTGATGCACACATACACACACGTCAGTCTTGAGTCCTACACAGCCACATCCCTGGGAGGCAGGGACACAATGCACGTGCTTTGCCTTCTCTAACAACAGTGCTACTCTGAGCTCATAGTGAATTCCTGACACATCTAATTTGCCAAAGACATGGAGAATAACATGAGAATATTATTTCTAGAACTGTTAGGGGGAATATTCAAGTACTTAAGGACTTTTATAAGTATTCTAGACTTCTAAGAGCCACATCTGGGACTTTCACATTTTTTAAATTGATTTTCATTATTTAAAAAAAAGGGGCAGCATGCCCTGGCCAGTGTGGCTCAGTTGGTTGGCTGTCCTGTGCACTGGAGGGTTGCTGGTTTGATTCCCAGTCAGTTCAGATGCCCAGGTTGTGGGCTCGATCCCCAGTAGGGGGCATGCAGGAGGTAGCCGATCAATGTTTCACTATCACATCAATGTTTCTATCTCTCTTTCCCTTCCTCTCTAAAAATAAAAAATATATGTATTTTAAAATATGGCAGCAAATGCAAAATAAAAAATAAATTTATTTTACTTGTTTCAAATGACCTACTGTTACAAAATCAAATCAAATTGACAAAATCAGCCTGAACATGGTTGCCGAGGCTAACCACTGGGAATGCCATTCCTCACTGTTCCAGAAAGTCTCAAAGCCAAGATTTCCTCCACCTTCCACCTCAGGGATGAAAATGCTCACCCTCTAGATAACATGACAGGTGCCCTCCCCCAATCTGACACAGAGCTCTGAAACCCCACCTTCTTATGTTAAGCTCTCAAGATACTAAAGGGGTTATCTTGAAGAAAACCCCTGTGTTCACACTACACTCCTGGGTGTGTGGGTGAGTGTGTGTATATACGTGTGTGTGCCTGCATACATGCACACATGTCCACATGCATATGTGTTGTCAGAGGCAGGAGCTCTCAGGGAGCTAGTGGGTCTCTTCACACTCTAAAACACTGGAACCAGAGAGCTGATTCTCACATCTGAAACAACCTATTTCTTCACATTACAACCGCTGAAAAAAAATATGGAAACAAATGCACAGAAGAAGTTAGAGAGACATAGATGAGAGATCTAGAAAGGGGTGTTCAGACGGAATCTGGGCTGTCTGGGAGAAAATTCCTTACTTTTTAGCTTCTGACAGAAGGCCCCAACTCCACTCACTGTGCCCATTCTGGGCAGAGCAACTGAGAGAGTCAGTGATCACCAAGTATCCAGTGGATGTCTGATGGGTTTTAGCCAATATTTCTGGGGTAAGCTCTTTCATGTAAGCTATTTTGCCATGATTATGTTCCCAGCAAGACTCAGTTTCCTGTTACATGAGATTAACTTAATGGCTTGTAAGGGATCATGAGAGGACACAGATACCTTGAGAGAGTGACTGTGAATACAGTAAAAGTGGAAGAAAAATGTTTTCTTCAAACGACAAGTAGGGAGAATGGATAAACGTGATGTGGTCTGTACAAACAATGGAATATTATTGTCATAAAAATAAATAAAGTACTGATCCATGCTATAACATGGATAAACCTTGACAACATTATGCTAAGTGAAAAAACACACAAAAAGACAAATACTGCATGATTCCACTTATATGAAGTACCTAATGTAGTCAAATTCACAGAGACAGAAAGTGGAACGGTGGCTACTAGGGACTGGAGGGAGAGGAGAATGGGGCATAATTGTTTAATTGGTAGTAGATGATAGTGATGGTTGTACAATATTGTGAATGTATTTAATGCCACTGAAATGTACACTTAAAATGGTTAAAATTGTAAATTTTATATATTTCTTACCACAATAACCCCAATAAATTCAATTAAAAAATTCCTTAAAAAACAGTAAGAAAACCTGGGGGCATGAAAAACTCCAGAACACTGGAGGTTCCAGGCAGGGAACATACACAGAGGACTAAGCAAGTCTTCCCATGTATGGTAGTATAAGAGAAATAAAATGAAAATCCAAAGGCAGGAAGCAGTCTTCTGAGTTTAGGTAACTGCTAGGTGAGTGGGGGAGAGAAGGAGCAGCTGTTTAGGAAAAGCCCTGCAAGGAAATCAAACACGGAGACTCCTGCAGGTTCCTCCTCCTGACAACCAAAATGGTTGCATTTTGAGGGAGATAGCACTTAAAGTTATAGTCAATTAACTGACAACAGCTAAAACCATCTTTTCATTTAATCCTGGGAACTAAAAGTGATGACATTCATGCTTCACACTAAGAGACATCTTCAGACAGCCAGTATATATGACCCAGACACATCTATAAGAGAATGCTTATATCTTTTTAAAAGTATGGGTTTTGCCCTGGACAGGTGGCTTGGTTGGTTAGAGTGTTGTCCTGTACACCAGAAAGTTGCAGGTGTGATTATCAGTCAGGGCACATACCTAGGCTGCGGGTTTAATCCCCAGCTGGGATGCATACAGGAGGCAAACAATGTTTCTCTCTCACATTGATGTTTCTCTCTCTCTCTCACTCTCTCTCTCTCTCTCCGCCCTCCCCCTTCTTCTCTCTAAAATCAATAAAAAAAATCTCCTCAGGTGAGGATTAAAAAATAAGTATGGGTTTTGATTCTTGCCTCGGTTTTGAAGAACTATATGCTTTAGGCCTTAAAATTTGTCATCTGGGAGTGAAAAGGCACTTAATTTGATTCTAACATTAAAATTTCTTTTCTGACTAAAAACAGATGTAGTATTTTCTTCCCCAGGAGCCCAAAATACTTACAAACAAGTAGCATATAAGAGAGTGAACCTAGCATGTAGGCTGGTAGACCCAGTAGCAGGAGATGTTGACACAATAAAAGGCATCAGCATAGTGGAGCACTGGATGATGCATACCAAGTTTCATCTTTAGACCTCTAAGAAAAAGTTTCAGGTGAGGCTCCTCTCTATATTTGTGATTGAAACAGATGAAAGGCCCTCCCTGAAGACACCCATCCCCTATGATCTAAGGCTCCAATGACTACCACAAACAAGCCAGTCATCCAAATGCTGGCTTTGAGCAGACCCAGAAATTCAGGGAAGGTCCTGAGAGAACAAGCAGGGAATAAAATATCCAACCAGAGCAATAAATAACTGCTATCCCAGAATGATCTTTAAGGAGGGCAGGAGGACTCTCCCTGAGGACAGAAAGGCTGTTGCCTTGGAGAAAGAAAAACATGAGCAATGGCTTTTCTTGTTCTGCTCCCTCCTGACCCACAGCCCAGCCCCTCTCTCATCCCCAAATGATTCTGTGGGTCAACTTATTAAGAGTTTTCTGACCAACATGCCGGGGGTGGGGGGGGGTGTAATCTGAGGGTGCTGCTAACACCTCTCTTCCCCTCCAGGTCCTTCACCAATTGAGAACAGGTGCAAGAAGCCAGAGGAAGATCAAGTAAGGCATGCACTTTATGAAGGGGTTAGACAAGTACACCAGTACCCTCAAGGTCAGGGCTTCTGTGTACTGTATTAGAAAACATGGTCTGAAGTCAGATGGATGTTTCTTGCTACTTCTCTCCCCTCTCACAAAGTCACCTTTGAGCCCTGGCCAGTTTGGCTTAGCAGTTAGAGCGTTGGCTGGTGGACCTAAGGTTCGCGGGTTTGATTTCCGGTCAATGGCACATACCTCGGTTGCAGGTTTGATACCCAGCCCCTGTCAGGGTCATGTGGGAGGCAGCCAGTCAATATGTCTCTCTAACATCTATGTTTCTCTCTCTCTCCCTTCCTCCCTCCCTTCCACCTTCCACTCTATCTAGAAATCATGGAAAAATATCCTCAGGTGAGGATTAACAAACAAAAAATTAACAAAATCACCTTAGAGTTTACCTATGTGGGGGACCTGAGTTTATAGACCAGTGTGTACACATAGTCAGACAACTACATGGATTGCCCAGGGCTCCTTCACTCCCTTTAGGATCCAGGAAAAAGCATTTCATACTATTACTCCATCACTAAGTTGGCTCAGAGGGTCATCAGCCTAGCCAATCAAAAGTTTCACTCTTCCCTTCCAGGCGAGGTGTGCACAACAGGGTAGAGAGCAAAGCCAGGTGTTTGTTCCATTTTAATCCGCCCATTTCAGCATATTTATTGGGGGCATAAAGAGTACACAAGAAAAAAGGTGCCTGCCTGCAGGAAGCCAAATCTAAGAGGATTGAAAAAAATATACATGTCTCTAGTGTGACTTGGTGTGGTAACTGCTATCCTGTACCAGCAGGAAGGAGAGGTTCTAGGAGAACACAGAGGCAGGAGATGGATGTTGCATCACAGGGCCAATTTGGGGTAGGGGAAATAGGGCCATGTAAGGGAGGAGCCTCTAGAGAAGAAGTGATCTCTGAAGTCTCTCTTGAAGGATGGGTAGCTTAGCACTCCTGGGGAATGAATGGGGATTCATCTGGTGGAAGAAAGGCTTTTTAGACAGAGAAACAGAATGTGGAGGCACAAAGATATGCACTACCAGTTCATTTGTATGTTTGGAGATGAAAGGAACCTGGTGGTCCAGGGCACAAAGATAGGGCAGCAGGCTAAGGGACTTCAACTTATCTTATAGGTAGTGGGGAGCCAAAAGACACTTTTTTGCTTCTTTAAAAAAATTTCCCCCAGATCATCAGAAATGGCTGTGGAGTGAATGGAAGCTACACAGACAATCTCCCAGGACCAAACGGGAATTACAATTAAAATAAAGACAAATCATCAGAAAAAAGCAACAGAAAAGCAGCGGGAGAGGACCATACAACCAGGGACACTGAATGAGCCTGGTAGGATCTGCAGAGGCACGTGAGGGTGGCGGGCTGGGAGCCCACGGACAGCAGCAGCATTGGCTGTGAGCAGCGGCCTTAGCTGTGAGCAGTGGCAGCGCCCAACCTCGGGGTTAAGAGCCCCAGCTGCTCCACAGCGCAGAGGGCCAGGACAGAGCACTAAATAGCCACAGCCACTCACCTGGGGCTCCGGCAGAGGGAGGGCAGACCGGACTGGAACTCTGTGGGGACACCTGGGATTTGGAGGGCGCTCAGAGTTTGTGCTGAGCTGCAGCCACAAAGGACGGTGGTGGCCAGCCCACTCCTTCCCGGTTACACAGGGCAGCCAAGTTTTCTCCTTCCCGGAGCTGTGGCAGCCCCTCCCTCGGAGATTCCCAGGTGAGGAAAAGAGGAAAAGAAATGCAAATTGAGGCTTATTAACAACCAGCATTGGCCCCACCCTCGGGAAATCCTCTTACACTGTAAACATCTGAGGGAGTTTCTCATTCAACTGAGATCCTAAGGCTTTTTAAGTAAGTGAGGCTAATAGCCTCCAGGCAAAAAGCTAGAGCATAACTGAACCTTTCCTAAGCTTGCAAATCTACCCAGGAAAGTGAGAATTGACAGTGGTGTTTAAGGAGGGCCCTCCACGCTCATCCAGACCCAGTAGAGGGAGCCACAAATAGCAGAACACCAACACCCACAGGGGAAATTTGGCAGGCTCCAAAACCCACTGAGATACCCAAAATGGTGAAACAAGGAAACAGATCCCAAATGAAAGAACAAGAGAACTCCACCGAAGATGAGATAAATGAAATGCAGTTAAGCAAATTATCAGAGGTAGAGTTCTGAGCCATGATCTTGAGCAAACTAAACAGCATGAGTAAGGACATCGACACCATGAAAACCAACAAAGTGGAAATAAAGAATGACATAGCAGAAATAAAGAACACATTGGAAGGACTGACCAGCAGAGTAGAGGAAGCAGAGGACCAGATCAGTGAATGAGAAAACAGAGTAGAAAAAATCAATCAATCAGAAAACCAAAAGGAAAAAAACAATGAAAAAACAGGAAAATAGCTTAAGAGAACTGTGGGACAACTGGAAACGTAATAACACTCGCATCATAGGAGTCCCCAAAGAAGAAGAAAATAAGCAAGGGTTAGAGAATACATTTGAAGAAATAGTGACAGAAAACTTTCCTAACCTGGTGAAGGAAGAAGGCTTTCAAGTTCAAGAAGCACACAGAGCCTCAAGTAAGAAGAACCCAAACAGGCCCACACCAAGACACATAATAATTAAAATGCCAAAAATTAAAGACAAAGAGAGAACCCAAAAGGCAGCAAGAGATAAGCAACAGGTTACCTACAAAGGAAACCCCATTAGGCTATCATCTGACTTCTCAACAGAAACACTACAGGCCAGAAGGGAATGGCATGAAGTAATCAAGGTCATGAAAAACAAGGATCTGAATCCAAGACTACTCTATCCAGCAAGGCTATCATTCAAAATAGAAGGTCAAATAAAGAGCTTCCCAGACCAAAAAAAAAAGGCTAAAGGAATATATTAGCACCAAACCAGCACTGCAAGACATGTTAAAAGGACTGCTGTAATTACTAGAAGAAATAGAAAGAAAATTAGAGCCACACTGTACAAAAATGGCAATAAATAAGTACATATCAATAATCACGTTAAATGTAAATGGACTGAATGCTCCGATAAAAAGACACAGAGTAGCTGACTGGATAAGAAGGCATGATTCACATATATGTTGTTTACAAGAGACCCACCTCACAACAAAAGACTCACAAAGGTTGAAAGTAAAGGGATGGAAAAAATCATCCAAGCAAACGGAAAGGAAAAAAAAGCTGGGGTAGCAATACTCATATCTGATAAATAAGATTTCAAATTGAAGACCATAACTAGAGACAAAGAAGGCCACTACATAATATTGAAAGGGTCTATCCAACAGGAAGATATAACCTTGGTAAACATATATGCACCCAATATAGGAGCACCAAAATATATTAAAAATCTTCTGGAGGACTTCAAAGGAGAAATTGACAGCAATCCAATCATAGCAGGAGACTTCAACACCCCACTGACATCACTGGATAGATCATCTAGACAAAAAATTAACAAGTAAACAGAAACTCTAAATGAAGCACTAGATCAAATGGATTTAATAGATATTTACAGAGAATTACATCCCAAAACTGCAGAATTCACATTCTTCTCAAGTGCACATGGGACATTCTCAAAGATAGACCATATGATAGGGCACAAACTAAGTCTCTACAAGTTCAAGAAGATTGAAATCATATCAAGCATCTTCTCAGACCACAATGGCATGAAACTAGAAATCAATTGCAACAAGAACATGCAAAAACATATGAACACATGGAGGCTAAATAGCATGTTACTGAACAATGAATGGGTTACCATGGAGATCAAGGAAGAATTTTAAAAATTCCTGGAAACCAACGAAAATGAACACACAACAATGCAAAATCTATGGGATACAGCAAAAACAGTTCTGAGAGGGAAGTTCATAGCACTACAGGCCCACCTTAAGAAAGAAGAAAAATTTCTAATTGACTACCTAACCTCACAACTTAAAGAACTGGAAAGCAAACAAAAAGAAAACCCTAGAGCAAGTAGAAGGAAGGAAATAGTAAAGATCAGAGCAGAAATAAACGACATGGAGACCAAAAAAACAATTCAAAAGATCAAAAAACAAAGAGCTTGTTTTTTTTGAAAAGATAAACAAGATTGATGGACCCTTAGCTAGACTCACCAAGAAACAAAGAGAGAGAACCCAAATACACAAAATCAGAAATGAAAGAGGAGAAGTAACAACTGACACCACAGAAATACAAAGGATCATTAGCAAATACGATGAACATTTATATGGCAACAAATTTGACAATCTAAGTGAAATGGACACATTTCTAGAAACACATAGTCTCCCAAAACTGAATCGGAAAGAGATAGAAAACTTGAACAGGCCAATAACAACGAAGGAAATTGAAGATGTAATCAAGACCCTCCCAGCAAACAAAAGCCCAGGCCCTGACAGCTTCACGGGCGAATTTTACCGAACATTCAAAGAAGAACTAACACCCATTCTCCTCAACCTATTCCAAAAAATTCAAGAAAAAGGAAGACTTCCAAACTCCTTTTATGAGGCCAGCATAATCCTAATTCCAAAACCAGAAAAAGACACCTCAAAGAAAGAAAACTACAGGCCAATATCCCTAATGAACATAGATGCCAAAATCCAGAACAAAATACTAGCCAATTGGATCCAGCAATACATCAAAAAAATTATTCACCATGACCAAGTGGGATTCATCCCAGGGATGCAAGGCTGGTACAATATATGCAAATCAATAAATGTGATACATCACATAAACAAAATGAAAGATAAAAACCATATGATCATATCAATAGATGCTGAAAAGGCATTTGACAAAAACCAGCACCCATTTCTGATAAAAACGCTCAGCAATTTGGGAATAGAGGGATCATATCTCAACATTATAAAGGCCATATATGAAAGACCTACAGCCAACATCATACTCAATGGACAAAAACTAAAAGCATTTCCCTTAAGAACAGGAACAAGGCAAGGATGCTCACTTTCACCACTCTCATTTAACATAGTACTGGAAATCTTAGCCACAGCAATCAGACATGGAGAAAAAATAAAAGGGATCCAAATTGGAAAGGAGGAAGTGAAACTGTCTTTATTCGCAGATGACATGATAGTATACATAGAAAACCCTGAAGACTCCATCAAAAATCTACTAGACTTAATTAATGAATTTGGCAAAGTAGCAGGATAGAAAATTAACGTCAAGAAATCGATGGCATTCTTATACACCAATGATGAACTCACAGAAAGAGAAACTAAAAAAACAATCGCATTTACCATCGCGGCAAAAAATTTAAGATACCTAGGAATAAACTTAACCAAAGAAGTAAAGGACCTATTTGTAGAAAACTACAGGACATTGAAAAAAGAAATAGAGGAAGATATAAAAAAGTGGAAACACATACCTTGTTCAGGGATTGGAAGAATCAACATCATTAAAATGTCCATACTACCCAAAGTAATCTATAGATTTAACACAATCCCCATCAAAATACCAATGACATATTTCACAGAACTAGAACAAATACTTCAGAAGTTCATATGGAACCAAAAGAGACCCCGAATAGCCACAGCAATCTTGAAAAAGAAGGACAAAGTAGGAGGGATCACAATACCGGACATCAGGTTATACTACAAAGCTACTGTAATCAAAACAGCCTGGTACAAGCACAAGAACAGGCACATAGATCAATGGAATAGAACAGAGAACCCAGAAATTGACCCAAAACATTATGCTCAATTAATATACGACAAAGGTGGCAAGAGCATACAATGGAGTAAAGACAGCCTATTCAATAAATGTTGTTGGGAAAATTGGACAGCTACATGCAAGAAAATGAAACTAGATCATCAACTTACACCATACACAAGAATAAACTCAAAATGGATAAAAGACTTAAATGTGACTCATGAATCCATAAAAATCCTAGAAGAAAATGTAGGCAACAAAATTTCAGACATCATACGCAGCACAATTTTCACTGATATATCACCTAAAGCAACAGAAACAAAGGAAAAATGAACACATGGGACTACATCAAACTCAAAAGCTTCCGCACAGCAAAAGAAACAACCATCAAAGTGGAAAGGCAACCCACTGTATGGGAGAGCATAATTGCCTATGATATATCAGATAAGGGACTAATTTCCAAAATATATAGAGTGCTCATACATCTCAACAAAAGGAAGACAAAGAACCCAATTAAAAAATGGGCAGAGGAACTAAATAGACACCTCTCCAAACAGGACATACAAATGGCCAAGAGACATATGATGAAATGCTCAACTTCACTAATCATCAGAGAGATGCAAATTAAAACAACAATGAGGTATCACCTCACACCTGTCAGAATAGCTGCCATCAACAAAGCATCAAACAACAAGTGTTGGTGAGGATGTGGAGAAAAGGGGACTCTAGTACACTGCTGGTGGGAGTGCAGACTGGTGCAGCCACTATGGAAAACACTATGATGTTACCTCAAAAAATTAAAAATTGAATTACCATTTGACCCAGTGATCCCACTCCTAGGAATATACCCTAGGAAGCCTGAAACACCAATCAGAAAGAATACATGTACCTCCATGTTCATAGCAGCGCTATTTACAATAGCTAAGATCTGGAAACAGCCCAAGTGTCCATCAGTAGACGAATGGATAAAAAGGCTGTGGTACATATACACAATGGAGTACTATGCAGCTGTAAGAAAGAACGATCTCTTATCCTTTGCGTCGACATGGGAGGACCTGGAAACTATTATCCTAAGTGAAACAAGCCAAGCCGAGAAAGACAAATATCATATGATCTCACTTATTTCTGGAATATAATGAACCTAACATTATGAGGAACTGGGTAGTCCCCGAGACGTGGAAGTAGGGTACAGACTGACATTTGTCAGAAGAGGGGGTGGGGGAGGGGAGCAATGAACACAGAACTTGTATGCATGTACTCATAACCAATGGACATGGACATCAAAATGGGGACGGGGCAGGGAGGGAGGGGGAGGAGGGTGTCAATGGGGGAAAAAAGGAGAAACATCTGTAACAAAAGTAAATTAATAAAAAATAATAATAATAAAAAAAAGAGTAAAAAATGAAAAAAAAAAGTTATTTATTTATTTATTATTATTATTATTTTTTAGAGAGACAGAGAAACATCGATGGGCTGCCTCCTGCATGCCTCCTACTGGCGATGGAGCCCGAAATCCTGCCATGTGCCCTGACTTGGAATCAAACCAGAACCTCTCAGTTCATGGAACGAAGCTCAATGCAGTGAGCCACACCAGCTGGCTGAAGTATTTTTTTTTTAATGCAACTTAATTTGAAAATGAATGAAGGAAGCCTCATTTGAAATGGAGTTGGGAAGACCTGAAGGGGAGCTCTCATGCACTGCTCCTCCTCCGTATTCACAGACCTCAGCAGGAAGAAGCTTGTTTTACTGTCCCAGCAGGAGGAAGGAGATATTTCTCCTTGCCCACCAACAACCCAGTCAAGAGAAGCCACAATAACCCCCAACTCTCTCTCTCATCGAATGGACTTTCATTTGAAAACACTCTCCCAATTCCTTCCTTTCTTCTATGAAACCAAGCCCCTCTCCTTTGTTCTCCAAACTTATGTGTGGTTTTGCCATAGTTGCAATTCCCAAGTTACAGGTCCTCTGATATTCGCAAATAAACTCACTTTGCTGGTAAAAACAACCACAACAGTAACAAAAACTATTGCTTTGAATTCTTTATCTGAAAAACTGCTTGCCTCCATTTTACATAGTTCCTTTTTAGGTGATTCCTCCTTTTCTTTCATTTGTGGGTTGTTTATTTGTCTTGCCATTTTAGCAGTCTGGTAGTGCAGGGTCTGGTGGGGGCATATTGGGATGCATAGGCAGGTCAATGTGTATCAGATAAGACTGCTATGCTTCCCAGTGTTGGTGTGGTTGCCTTTTTGTGTGAACCAGTGAAGTAGTCTCCTTGATCTTTTGAGCTGGGTGCTCTTAGAATGACTCTTATTTGGGTTATGTGGGCTCTCCTGTTGAATATGGGTTGATTGCTGTTGTCCATTTGTGGGTGAGCTCAGCCTTCAGGGTTGTTAACTGTGAGTCTTAACCCTGGTCCTCTTGACTCTGTCATGCCAGCTGTTATATAGGTGTTGAGAGAACAAAGCAAAGCAAAACCAAATCAAACCAAAAAGAACCCCCCAAAAAATCTATCAGCATCAACAATATTAAAATCAACCACCTCAACAAAAGATTAAAAGACACACAAACAAAATGCACACACACACATACACACACACACACACACACACACACACACACAGAATAGTAGGAGGTGTGAGTCCAAAAGAATTAGAAGAGGGAGAAACAAAATGAAGGTAAAGAAGGCAAGGCATCCCGGCCAGAGTGGCTCAGTGTTTGAGTGTAAGCCCATGTACCAAGAGGCTGCCAGTTTGATTCCTAGTCAGGGAACATGATCAGTTTGTTGGCTTTGTCCTTGGAGATGGTGTGTAGGAGGCAGCAATTGATGGTTCTGTCTCACATTGATGTTTCTAACTCTTTCTCCTTCTCCCTTCCTCTCTTTCTAAAAAATCAATAAAAATATAAAAAAAAGAAGGCAAGGCAAAACCAAGCCAAATCAAAAAGAACCTGGGGGAAAATATATCAGCATCAACAATGATAAAAGCACCAGCATCAACAGAATGATTAAAAGACAAACAAACTGCAGACACATACCCACACCCACATGCACACACTCATGCCCAAAGAAGAATACTAGAAGTGGTGAGACCAAAAGAATTAGAAGAGGGAGAATAAAAGCTGTGTATGCAAGTAACAAAGGCAAGGCAAAACCAGACCAAACCAAAAAGCATCTGAAAAAAATATCAGCATCAACAATGATAAAAGCACTAGCCTCAACAAAAAGAAAAGAAAGAAACAGAAAACACACACACACACACACACACACACACACACAGAAAGAATACTAGAAGGTGTGAGACCAAAAGAGTTAGGAGAGGGGGAAAAAAATAAACAAAAGAATATGAAAGCAAAGAAGGCAGAGACCAGAAATAGGGTAAGTATAGAAAACAACCGGTAGAAAATAATGACTGAAATAATATTAATAATTTTATAAAGTAATTATGCTAAATTGCATAAAATATAGAATAAGAAAGTAACAATGGGAAACGAAAAGAAGAAAAAATTAAATTAAAAATAAAGTTTATGAAAACTCACACACCAAAACAACCATCACAACAAGAAACCTTGGATCTGCCATTTGTGGAGCTCACTGGATTTTGCTCTGATGTTGTTGGATCTGGCCCATTGATGTGTGATTCCCTGGCCCTGTTCTGCAGTTCTCTGGTGCAGGCTAATGTGAATCTGTCCCTGCCTGGCCCTGGGCCTCCTGGTTGAAGCCCTGCAGGGTGGGATCCCAGGTAGTCCTACAGGCGGGGCTCCCCTAGACCAGAAACAGGGTCGCCTTTGGGGCTGGCCACTTGTATGTATTTGTTCTGGGCTGCTTTCCCTTCCCCCAAAGCACTGGGATCTGTGGGGTATTAGGTCCAGTCAGGGTGGTTTAAACAGATTTGTGTTGTGAGTGGTGCCTGTAGCTTTTAGGAAGGGCAGGCAATCACTTCCTCTTCTTCCAATGCCTCAGCTCTGCCTGGGTTGCTGTCAACTCCTGGTCACCACCCCAAGAAGCAGTGGATAGAAAAAAAAAAAAGGAGAAAAAAAGAAAACAACAACAACATCCTGCTTGGCTCTCTGATCTTTCAGCATAGCTGGCTTTCACTGGGCGGGGCTTCTGCCCAGGCTCCCACCTGGCTAGATGTCTGAATCCCAGGCACCAGCTGCTTGGGTGCTCATTTGCAGCCCAGAGCTGTTCCACAGGTAAGGAAGGGATGCCTCCTCTTCACTTGAGGTGGGGAGGAACACGCCTCTTTCCCCGGGGCACTCTGGCTAGCCCGCATCAAAGTTCTTTCAGCAAGTATCTGGCTCCTCAGATTCAATGCTATATGATCTGCTCAGACACCTCCCCAGGTCTGCCATTCTGCTTTGTGGCCTCTTCAGGCACCCACAGTCAGGGCAAGCTTCCCAGGCTGATGTTGTACCAAGAGGTCGCCGGTTCGATTCCCGGTCAGGGCACATGCCCAGGTTGTGCGCCTGATCCCCAGTGGGGGGGCATGCAGGAGGCGGCCAATCAATGTTCTCTCTCATCGATGTCTCTATCTCTCTCTCCCTCTCCCTTCCTCTCTCTCTGAAATCAATAAAGGAAAAAAAATAAATTAAAAAAAAAAAGAAATCGATGGCATTCTTGTACACCAATAATAAACTCACAGAAAGAGAAACTAAAAAAGCAATCCCATTTACCAATGCAGCAAAAAAAATTAAGATACCTAGGAATAAACTTAACCAAAGAAGTAAAGAACCTATTTGCAGAAAACTACAAGGTATTGAAAAAAGAAATAGAGGAAGATATAAAAAAAAGTGGAAACACATACCTTGTTCATGGATTAGAAGAACAACATCATTAAAATATCCGTACTACCCAAAGCAATCTATAGATTCAATGAAATCCCCATCAAAATACCAATGACATACTTCACAGAACTAGAAAAAATACTTCAAAAGTTCATATGGAACCAAAAAAGACCCTGAATAGCCACAGGAATCTTGTAAAAGAAAGACAAAGTAGGTGGGATCACAATACCATATATCAGCTTATACTACAAAGCTACTGTAATCAAAATAGCATTGTACTGGCACAAGAAGAGGCATATAAATCAATGGAATAGAACAAAGAACCCAGAAATTGACCCAAGACATTATGCTCAATTAATATTTGACAAAGGTGGCAAGAGCATACAATGGACTAAAGAAAGCCTCTTTAATAAATGGTGTTGGGAAAACTGGACAACTACATGCTAAAAAATGAAACTAGACCATCAATTTACACCACACATATGAATAAACTCAAAATGGATAAAAGAATTAAATGTGACTCATGAATACATAAAAATCCGAGAAGAAAATGTAGGCAACAAAATTTCAGACATCATACACAGCAGACTTTTCACTGATACATCACCTAAGGCAACAGAAACAAAGGAAAAAATGAACACACGGGACCATCAAGAAATCGTCAAACAACAAGTGCTGGTGAGGGTGTGGAGAAAAGGGGACGCTAGTACACTGCTGGTGGGAATGCAGACTGGTGCAGCCACTATGGAAAACAGTACGGTGTTTCCTCAAAAAATTAAAAATTGATCTGCCATTTGACCTGGTGATCTCACTTCTAAGAATATATCCTAAGAAGCCTGAAACACCAATCAGAAAGAATATATGTACCCCTATGTTCATAGCAGCACTATTTACAGTCACTAAGATCTGGAAACAGCCCAAGTGTCCAGAAATAAATGAGTGGATAAAAAAGCTGTGGTACATATATACAATGAAATACTATGCAGCTGTAAGAAAGAGAGATCTCTTATCCTTTGAGACAACATGGAGGGACTTCGAGAGTATTATGCTAAGTGAATAAGCCAATCAGAGAAAGACAAATACCACATAATCTCACTTATTTGTGGAATATAATGAACAAGGTGGGCTGATGAATGAAATAGACCCAGAGACATAGAAAAGAGTATGATTCAGACTGACAAACCTCAGAATAGGGGGTTGGGGGGGAGATGAATGAGATGAACCAAAGAACTTACATGCATGCATGCATGACCAATGCACATAGACAACAATGGTAGTGGGGTTATGGGGTGGGATAGGAGGTCTGGGGGGGAAGGAAAAACATATGTAACAAAAATAAATTAATAAAAATTGGAGAAAAAAACAAATTGAAAATAAAAAAATAAATAAAAGTATTGGTTGCAACATGAAAAACAAAAAAAAATTCTGTCATCTCAAAAAACACGAAACAAAACACTGTACCCTTTACTATCACTCCTGATCCCTGATTCTTCCTCACCCCCTAGCCCCTGGCACCCACTGATCTCCTTTATGTCTCTATGGATTTCCTTATTCTAATCATTTCATATCAGTGGAGTAATATAATATATGGACATTATATTTGACTTCTTTCACTTAACATAATATTTTCAAGGTTCATTCATGTTGTTTTCAGAACTTTGCTCCTCCCTCTCTCCCTTCACTCTTTCTTTCCCTGTCTCTCTCCTTCTCTCTCCATCTCTTTTCTCCTCTATTCCTCTTCTATCTCTCCATCTCTCCCCTTTTCTCTGTGTGTAATCATCTCACAGAGGAATTCACTTCTGCTGTTTTAAAATAAAGCTTTGTATGAGTGTTCCCATTTCCTTGGAATACCATGGGTACCATCATTAAGCCATGCCTGGGAGAACCTGACCAATTTTATTTATTATTTTGTTGTAGCACGTATTTTAAAGAATCACTTCTGGTAGGAATGCCATATTTCTGACAGCATTTGCTGAGCAGCAAATAATCCTTTCTAAGTTCATTTTGAGAAAGGCTTTGATGAAGTTGACCCACTCTTCTAATTCCTTGTAAAGTATCTAAACTTTCCTCATCTTACTTATAGACAATAATAAATCCCATTTAAAGGCTAACAACAAGAAAATCTGTAGTTAATAGTACCTTAAAAAGTACACAGATCTGACTTTTTTTTGCTGGAAGATGGAGGCAGGCAGGACTGGAGTGAGGGTGAGTGCGTGAGAGAGTGAGAAAGTGTGAGAGAGAGTGTGAGTGAATGTGAGTGTGGACAACCAACCTCGAGTAGTGCAGAAACGTGAGGCAGAAGGTTCCTGTGCTGTGGACAGAAAGCAGCCAGCTACCGTGGTAAGCGGCTCATTAGTGAGCTTCTCCCTGTGAGGGCAGGAGGCCCCTCCATCTTGCAAGATCCCTGGTCTTCTCTGGAAGGAGAAAGCAGGGAGTTGCTAGGGCTGAGCTACCTGAGTCCACCAGAGTGCCTTGCACCATCGGTCCAGTGGACCCCGCTGTGTCAACATGGACCAGCACACAGTAGCAGCACTGTCAAGGTGCCTGCTGCAGTAGCCAAAACCAGCTGGGAGCTGAGCACCATCCCCCACAGCAGAAGCCTGATTGGAGCCCAGCACCTTCCACTACAGCAGCGGTGACTGGGAGGGAGTGGAACCCCACCCCCAACAGCAGCTGAGGCTCCGGAGCAGATATCCATCCCCAGGCAGCAACAGCACAGATTGGCAGCTGAGAACTATCCCCAGTAACATCAGCAGAAACTGATCAGGAATGGTGCCTCACCCCAAGCAGCAGCAAGGCTCGGGAAGCCAAGACCTGCCCCTGACAACTGCAGCAGCGGAGTTGGAGTGGAGCCCCTCTGCCAGCAGCAGCGAAGTCCCAAGAGTGGAGCATCCTCAGACCCCAACAGCAGCAGAGGACTGGGACCTGAGAGCACCCCCTGGCAGTAGCAGCAGCAGTAGCAGTGCAAACTGGGAGCTGACACTCGCCCCCAGAAGTGACTGATCAGAAGCTGAGCTCCACCAGGCAGCAGCATACCCCAGCAACACACCAGCAGGACCCACACACCCCAGAAGCATAACAGTGGAACAGACACACCCCAGCAGGATACTAGCAGGACCCACGCAACCCAGGAGTGCACCAGCTGGACCCACACACCCAGGCGGCAGCAGCACAGATCGGCAGCTGAGACCCATCGCCAGCAGCATCAGTAGACACTGATCAGGAGCAGTGCCCCAGCCCAAGCAGCAGCAAGACTCAGGGAGCCGAGACCTGCATGCAGACCAATACCAGCCACCAGTTGTCAGTCCTCCAGGACCCACAGTAGGCAAGAGGAGCCATACACCAAAACAGTCTGGGAGGTACAGCAGCCTCATTTGATTCCCACCGACATGCCTACACATTCTAAAATCCCTCACCAGGCCTAGAATTACCAGATTGCTAAAATGGTGAAACAAAGAAAAAACACCCAAATGAAAGGAAAAGAGGAATCATCGGAAAGGAACTACAGGAAATGGAAGAAAGCAACGTCTCAGATAAAGAATTCAAAGCAATGATTTTAAGGGTGCTCAAACAATTTGGTGAGAACTACAAGCAACTTAATAAGAATTATGAAGAACTCACTGGGAACTACATCAGCTTAAAAAAAGATGTAGAAGCTATGCATAAAAATCAAGAGGAAATAAAGAATGACATAGCTGTTATGGAAAATATCTTAGAAGGGTTCAATAGTAGATTAGAAGAAGCTTATGACCGAATCAGTGACTTAGAAGACAAGGTAGAGAAAAACACCCAAATAGAGCAGCAAATATGAAAAAAAATTTAAAAAGCAGGAGGAAACTTTAAGGGAGCTGTGGGACAATACAAAACGTAACAACATTTGCATTATAGGGATACTGGAAGGAGAAGAATCAGAGAAAGGAATAGAGAACCTGTTTGAAGAAATAATGGCAGAAAATTTCTCTAAACTGATGAAGGAAAAAGTCACAGAACTCCAGGAAACACAGAGAGTCCCAAGCAAGATGAACCCCAGAAGACCCACAGCTAGACACATCATAATAAAAATGGCAAACATTAAAGACAAAGAAAGAATCTTAAAGAAAGCAAGAGAGAGACAGAAAGTTACCTACAAGGGAGCTCCCATTAGACTGTCAGCTGATTTCTCAATAGAAACGATGCAGGCCAGAAGGGAGTGGCATGAAGTGTACAAAGCAATGCAAGGCAAGGGTCTGAATCCAAGACTACTCTATCCAGCAAGGCTATCATTCAAAATTGAAGGAGAAATAAAGAGCTTAACGAATAAAAAAAAAAGCTAAAGGAATTTGCCACCACCAAACCAGCACAGTAAGAAATGCTGAAGGGACTGTTGTAAGAAGAAGAAACAGAGAGAGAGAGAGGAACACAGGCATAAAATTAAAATGGCAACTAATAACTATCTATCAATAATTACCTTAAATGTAAATGGATTAATTACTCCAATGAAAAGACATAGAGTGGCTGATTGGATAAGAAAACACGACCCATATATATGCTGTCTACAAGAGACCCACCTCACAACAAAACACTACCACAGGATGAAAGTGAAGGAATGTAAAAGAATTTTCCAAGCAAATGGAAATGAAAAAAAAGCTGGTGTAGCAATACTCATATCGGACAAGATAGACTTCAAAACAAGGGCCATAATAAGAGACAGAGAAGGTCACTACATAATATTAAAAGGATCAATCCAACAGGAGGATATAACCCCTTCAAACATATACGCACCAAACACGGGAGCACCAAAATATATTTAAAAACTTCTGGAGGACTTCAAGGGAGAGATCAATAGCAACATGATCATAGTGGGTGACTTTAACACACCACCGACACCACTGGATAGATCTTCTAGACAAAATATTAACAAGGACATAGAGTCCTTACAATACAAACTAGATCAGTTGGACTTCATTAATATTTACAGAACATTTCACCCCAAAGCTGCAGAATATACATTCTTCTCAAGTGCACGTGGGTAATTCTCAAAGATAGACCACATGTTAGGACACAAAGCAAGTCTCTACAAATTACAGAAAATTGAAATCATATCAAGCATCTTCTCAGATCACAGTGGCATGAAACTAGAACTCAATTACAGTATAAACACACAAAAACATTCAAACACTTGGAGGCTAAATAGCATGTTATTAAACAACGAATGGGTTACCAACAAGATCAAGGAAGAAATTACAAATTTCCTGGAAACCAATGAAAATGAACACACAACAACACAATATCTATGGGATGCAGTGAAAGCAGCCCTGAGAGGGAAGTTCATAGCACTATAGGCCTACCTCAAAAAACAAGAAAAAGTCCTAATTGACTTTCTAACCCTACAACTTAAAGAACTAGAAAGTAAACAAAAAGAAAAACCCAGAGCTAGTAGGAGTAAGGAAATAATAAATGTCAGATCAGAATTAAATGACATAGAGACTAAAAAAACAATTCAAAAGACCAATGACACAAAAAGCTGGTTCTTTGAAAAGATAAAAAAGATCGATGGACCTTTAGCCAGACTCACCAAGAAACAAAAAGAGAGGAACCAAATAAATAAAATCAGAAATGAAAGAGGAGAAGGAACAACTGACACCACAGAAATTCAAAGGATCATAGAAACATACTATGAACAATTATATGCCAACAAATTGGACAACCTAGGAGAAATGGACAAATTTCTAGAAACACACAGCCTCCCAAAACTGAACCAGGAAGAGATAGAAAACTTGAACAGATCAATAACAACAAAGGAAATTGGAGATGTAATTAAGAAACTCCCAGCAAACAAAAGCCCATGCCCAAGGGCTTCACGGGAGAGTTTTACCAAACATTCAAAGAAGATCTAATACCTATTCTCCTCAAACTATTCCAAAAAATCCAAGACGGAACACTTCTGAACTCATTTTATGAGGCCAGCATAATCCTAATTACAAAACCAGATAAAGAAACTACAAAGAAAGAAAACTACAGGCTGATATCCCTGATGAACACAGATGCCAAAATCCTTAACAAAATATTAACAAATCGGATCCAGCAATACATCAAAAAAGTTATTCATCATGACCAAGTAGGTTTCATCCCAGGCATGCAAGGATGGTACAATATTCACAAGTCAATAAATGTGATACACCACATAAAAAACATGAAAGATAAAAACCATATGATCATATCAATAGATGCTGAAAAAGCATTCGACAAAATCCAGCACCCATTTCTGATAAAAACTTTCAGCAATGTGGGAATAGAGGGTCCATATCTCAACATAATAAAGGCTATATATGAAAAATCTACAGCCAACATCATTCTCAATGGGCAGAAACTAAAACCATTCCCCTTAAGAACGGGAACAAGACAGGGATGCCCACTTTCACCACTCTTATTTAACATAGTACTGGAAGTCTTAGCCACAGCAATTAGACATGAAGAAAAAATAAAGGGGATCCAAATTGGAAAGGAGGAAGTGAAACTGTCATTATTTGCAGATGACATGATATTGTACATAGAAAACCCTAAAGACTCCATCAAAAATCTACTAGACTTAATGAATTTGGCAAAGTAGCAGGATACAAAATTAACATCAAGAAATCGATGGCATTTTTATACACCAATAACTTCCACATCTCTGGGACTACCCTGTTCCTCAGACTGTTATGTTTATTATATTCCAGAAATAAGTGAGATCATATGATATTTGTCTTTCTCTGCTTGGCTTGTTTCGCTTAGGATAATAGTTTCCAGGTCCTCCATGTCATCTCAAAGGATAAGAGATCGTTCTTTCTTACAGCTGCATAGTACTCCATTGTGTATATGTACCATTGCTTTTTTTATCCATTCGTCTACTGATGGACACTTGGGCTGTTTCTTTTGCTGTGCAGAAGCTTTTAAGTTTGATGTAGTCCCATGTGTTCATTATTTCCTTTGTTTCTCTTTTCTTAAGTGTTGTTATTAGTGAAAATTGTGCTGTGTGTGATGTCTGAAATTTTGTGGCCAAAATTTTATTTCTTGGACTTTTATGGATTCACTTGTCACATTTAAGTCTTTTATCCATTTTGAGTATTTCTTGTGTATTTATTCTTGTTTATGGTGCAAGTTGGTGGTCTAGCTTCATTTTTTTGCATGTAGCTGTCCAATTTTCCCAACACCATTTATTGAATAGGCTATCTTTACTCCACTGCATGCACTTGCCACCTTTGTCAAATATTAATTGAGCATAATCTCTTGGGTCAATTTATGGGATCTCTGTTCTGTTCCATTGATCTATATGTCTGTTCTTGTGGCAGTAACAGGCTGTTTTGATTACATTCACTTTGTAATATAACCTGATATCCCGTATTGTGATCCCTCCTACTGTGTTCTTCTTTTTCAAGATGGCTGTGGCTATTCTGGGTCTTTTTTTGGTTCCATATAAACTTTTGGAGTATTTGTTCTAGTTCTGTGAATTATGTCGTTTGTATTTTGATGGGGATTGCATTGAATCTATAGATCGCTTTGGGTAGCATGGACATTTTAATGATGTTAATTCTTCTGATCCATGAACAAGGTATATGCTTCCTCTATTTTATATCTTCCTCTATTTCTTTTTTCAATGACCTGTAGTTTTATGCGAAAAGATCCTTTACTTTTTGGTTAAGTTCATTCCTAGGTATCTTAATTATTTTGCAGCCATGGTAATTGGGATTTTTTTTTAGTTTCTCTTTCTGTGAGTTCACTGTTGGTGTATAAGAATGCCATTGATTTCTTGATGTTAATTTGTATCGTGCTATTTTGCCAAATTCATTTATTAAATCTAGTAGATTTTGATGGAGTCTTTAGGGTTTTCTATGTGTAGTATCATGTCATCTGCAAATAATCACAGTTTCACTTCCTCCTTTCCAATTTGGATCATTTTATTTTTTCTTCATGTCTGATTGCTGTGGCTAAGACTTCCAGAACTATGTTAAATAAGAGTGGGGAAAATGGGCATCCCTGTCTTGTTCCTGTCCTTAAGGAAAATGCTTTAATTTTTTGCCCATTGTCTATGATGTTGGGTGCAGGTTTTTCATATATGGCCTTTATTATGTCAAGATATGATTCCTCTATTCCTACGTTGCTAAGTGTTTTTATCATAAATGGGTGGTGGATTTTGTCTAATACTTTTTTGGCATCTTTTTATATATTTTTATATATTTCATTTTGTTTATGTGGTGTATTACATTTATTGATTTGCAAATATTGTACCATCGTTGCATCCCTGGGATGACTCCCACTTGGTCATGATGAATAATTTTTTTTGATGTATTGTTGGATCCAATTTGATAATATTTTGTTATGGATTTTGGCATCTGTGTTTATCAGGGATATTGGCCTGTAGTTTTCTTTCTTTGTAGTGTCAATATCTGGTTTTGGAATTAGAATTATGCTGGCCTCATAAAATGAGTTTGGAAGTCTTCCTTCTTCTTGAATTTTTTGTAATAGTTTAAGGAGAATGGGTGTTCGTTCTTCTTTGAATGTTTGGTAAAACTCTCCTGTTAAGCTGTCTGAGCCTGGGCTTTTGTTTGCTGGGAGTTTCTTGATTAGATCTTCAATTTCCTTAGTTATTATTGGTCTGTTCAAGTTTTCTATCTCTTCCCGGTTCAGATTTGGGAGACTGTATGTTTCTAGAAATTTGTCCATTTCACCTAGGTTGTTGAATTTGCTGGTATATAATTGTTCATGATATGTTTTATGATCCTTTGTATTTCTTTGGTGTTATTTGTAACTTCTCCTCTTTCATTTCTAATTCTGTTTATTTGGGTCCTCTCTTTTGGTTGCTTGGTAAGTCTGGCTAAGTGTCCATCAATCCTGTTTGTCTTTTCAAAGAACCACCTCCTTGTTTCATTGATCTTTAGAATTGTTTTTTGTTTTTTAGTTTCTACATCATTTATTTCTGCTCTGACCTTTACTATTTCTTTCCTTCTACTTGCAATGGTTTTTTTTCTTTTTGTTTACTTTCTAGCTCTTTCCGTTGTAGAGTTAGAAAGTCAATTAGAAATTTTTCTTGTTTCTTGAGATAGCCATGCAATGCTGTTAACTTCTCTCTCAGGACTGCTTTTGCTGCGTTCCACAGATTTTGTTTTGTTTTGTGTTCTTTTAAATTGGTTTACAGGAAGTTTTTAATTTCTTTCTTGATCTCCCTGGTAACCCATTCATTGTTTAATAACATGCTATTTAGCCTTTTTGTGTCAGAATATTATTATGTGTTTTTGTTGTAATTGATTTCTAATTTCATGCCATTGTTATCTGAGAAGATGCTTGATATGATTTCAATATTCTTGAATTTGTAGAGACTTAGTTTGTGTCCTAACATATGGTTTATCTTTAAGAATGCCCCGTGTGCACTTGAGAAAAATGTATAATCTGCAGCTTTGAGGTGAAATGTTCTGTAAATATCAATTAAGTCTAACTGACCTAGGTTGTCATTTAAGAACTCTGTGTCCTTGTTAATTTTTTGTCTAGAAGATCTATCTGGTGGTGTCAGTGGGGTACTAAAGTCACCAACTATGATTGTATTGCTATTAGTCTCTCCCTTGAAGTTCTCCAGAAGTTTAAAAATATATTTTGGTGCTCCTGAATGTGGTGCACATGTTTACCAGGGTTATATCTTCTTGTTGGATTGATCCCTTTAATATTATGTAGTGACCTTCATAGTCTCCTATTATGGTGTTGGTTTTGAAGTCTATCTTACCAAAGATGAGTATTGCTACACCAGGTTTTTTTTTTTTTTTTTTTTTCAATTTCATTTGCCAGTAATTTTTTTTCCATCCCTTCTCTTTCATCCAGTATGAGTCTTTTGTTGTGAGGTCGGTCTCTTCTACACAGCATATATATGGGTTCTGTTTCCTTATCCAATCAGATACCCTATCTATGTCTTTTTATTGGAGCATTTAAGCCATTTACATTTAAGGTGATTATTGATAAATACTTACTAGTTGCCATTTTTATTTTATGGCTGTTTTCCTCTCTCTCTCTCTCTCTCTCTCTCTCTCTCTTTCTTCTTCTTCTTACAGCAGTCCACTCAGCTTTTGTTGCAGTGAGGGTTTGTTGGTGGTAAATTAACTTTTTTTGTGTCTGTGAAGCTCTTTAATTCACCTTCAATTTTGAATGATAGCCTTGCTGGGTAGAGTAGTCTTGGATTCAGACCAATGCCTTGCATTACTTGGTATACTTCATGCCACTCCTTTCTGACCTGCAGGGTTTCTATTGAGAAATCAGTTGACAGTCTAATGGGAGCTCAGGTAACCTTCTGTATCTCTCTTTATTCCTTTAAGATTTTTTCTTTCAAAAGCCCAGCCTGGATGGCTTCATGAGGGAGTTTTACCAAACTTTCAAAGAAGAACTAATACCCATTCTCCTCAAACTATTCCAAAAAATTCAAGGAGAAGGAAGAATTCTAAATTTGTTTTATGAGGCTGCATAATCCTAATTCCAAAACCAGAAAAAGGCACTACAGAGACAGAAAACTACAGGCCAATATTCCAGATGAACATGGATGACAAAATCCTTAACAACATATTAGCAAATGAGATCCAGCAATACATTAAAAAAAAATTATTCACCAAGACCAAGTGGTATTCATCCCAGGCATACTGGTACAATATTCACAAATTAATAAATGTGATACACCACATAAATAAAATGAAAGATAATAACCACATGATCATATCAATAGATGTTGAAAAAGTATTTGACAAAATCCAGTACCCATTTCTGATAAAAATGCTCAGTAATGTGGGAATTGAAGAACCATAACTCAAAATAATAAAGGCCACATATGAAAGATATATAGCCAACATCAAACACAATAGGCAAAAACTAAAAGCATTTCCCTTAAGAGCAAGAATAAGACAGGGATGCCCACTTTCACCACTCTTATTTAACACAGTTCTGGAAGTATTAGCCACAGCAATTAGACATGAAGAATATATAAAAGGGATCCAAATTTGAAAGGAGGAAATGAAACTTTCATTATTTGCAGATGACATGATATTGTACATAGAAAACGGTAAAAACTCCATCAAAAATCTACTATATTGGAGGATTCCAAAATGGTGGCGGAGTGAATGGAAGCTACACAGACCATCCCCCAGGACCAAACTGGAATTACAACTAAAATAAAGACAAATCGTCAGGAAAAAGCAACAGAAAACCAGCTTGAGAGGATCATACAACCAGGGACACTGACTCGATCCTGGTAGGATTGCGGAGGTGCGAGAGGGGGGCTGGGAGCCCACGGACAGCAGCGGCCTTAGCCATGAGCAGCACCCGCCCTCGGGGTTAAAGCCCGAGCCGGCTCCACAGCGCAGAGGGTGGGACAGAGCACTGAAATAGCCGCAGCCACTCACCTGGGCTCCGGCAGAGGGAGGGCGGACTGGACTGGAACTGTGTGGGGACACTCGGGATTTGGAGGGCGCTCAGAGCTTTTGCTGAGTTGCAGCAACACAGGACTGTGGCCTGGCCGTTTTACTCCATCCCAGGGCTCTGGGGAGAGGCAGCAGCCCCTCCCTCAGAGATCCAGCCACAGCCTAGTGGGCCATTGAAATGCAAACTGAGGCTCATTAACTACTAGCATCAGCCCTACCCTCGGGATATCCTCTCACCTTGAAAACCTGAGGGAGGTTTTCATTCAACTGAAAACCCAAGGCTCTTCAAGCAACCACGACTAATAGCCCCTAGGCAAAAAGCTGGAGGATAACTTAACCTCTGCTGGGCTTGCAAATATACCCTGGAAAGTAAGACTTCATAGTGGTGTTTAAAGACGGTCCTCCCACGTTCATCCAAACTCAGTAGAGGGAGCCACAAACAACAGAACACCAACATCCACAGGAAAATTTGGCAGGCTCCAAAAACCACTGAGATAGACAAAATGGTGAAAAAAAGAAACAGATCCCAAATGAAACAACAAGAGACCTCTACCGAAGATGAGATAAATGAAACGGAGTTAAGCAAGTTAACAGAGCTAGAATTCAGAGCCATGATCTTGAAGAAGCTCAACAGCATGAGTAAGAGCATCAAAACCTTGAGTAAAGACATCCACACCATGAGCAAAGACATAGAAACACTGAAAACCAACCAAGTGGAAATGAAGAAGTAGCAAGAAGAAATGAAGAAGCAGCAAGAAGAAATGAAGAAGCAGCAAGAAGAAATGAAGAATGACATAGCAGAAATGAAGAACACATTGGAAGGACTAAAGAGCAGAGTAGAGGAAGCTGAGGACTGGATCAGTGAATTAGAAGACAGGGTAGAAAAAATCAACCAATCAGAAAACCAAAAGGAAAAAACAATGAAAAAACAGGAAGACAGCTAAGAGAACTGTGGGACAACTGGAAATGCAATAATATTCGCATCAATGGAGTCCCTGAAGAAGAAGAAAATGTGCAAGGGTTAGAGAATATATTAGAAGAAATAATGACAGAAAACTTCCCTAATTTGGTGAAGAAAGAAGGTATTCAAGTTCAAGAAGCACAGAGAGTCCCAAGTAAGAAGAACCCAAACAGGCCCACACCAAGACACATAGTAATTAAAATGTCAAAAATTAAAGACAAAGAGAGAATCCTCAAGGCAGCAAGAGAAAAGCAACAGGTTACCTACAAAGGAAACCCCATCAGGCTATCAGCTGACTTTTCAACAGAAACACTACAGGCCAGAAGGGAATGGCATGAAGTAATCCAGGTCATGAAAAACAAGGATCTGAATCCAAGACTACTCTACCCAGCAAGGCTGTCATTCAAAATAGAAGGTCAAATAAAGAGCTTCTCAGACAAAAAAAGGCTAAGGGAATATGTTAGCACCAAACCAGCACTGCAAGAAATGTTTAAAAAACTGCTGTAAATAGTAGAAGATATTGGAAGGAAAGTAGAACCACACTGAACAAAAATGCAATAAATAAGTACATATCAATAATCACCTTAAATGTAAATGGATTGAATGCTCCGATAAAAAGACACAGAGTAGCTGACTGGATAAGAAAGCATAACCCATATATATGTTGTTTACAAGAGACCCATCTCACAACAAAAGACTCACATAGGCTGAAAGTGAAGGGATGGAAAAAAATCTTCCAAGCAAATGGAAAGGACAAAAAAGCTGGGGTAGCAATACTCATATCTGATAAAATAGATTTCAAAATGAAAGCCATAACTAGAGACAAAGAAGGCCACTACATAATATTGAAAGGATCTATCCAACAGGAAGATATAACCTTGGTAAACATATATGCACCCAATATAGGAGCACCAAAATATATTAAAAATCTTCTGGAGGACTTCAAAGGAGAAACTGACAGCAATACAATCATAGCAGGGGACTTCAACACCCCGCTGACATCACTGGATAGATCCTCTAGACAAAAAATTGACAAGGAAACAGAGACTCTAAATGAAGCACTAGACCAAATGGATTTTATAGATATTTACAGAGAATTACACCCCAAAACTACAGAATTCACATTCTTCTCAAGTGCACATGGGACATTCTCAAAGATAGACCACATGTTAGGACACAAACGAAGTCTCTACAAGTTCAAGAAGATTGAAATCATATCAAGCATCTTCTCAGATCACAACGGCATGAAACTAGAAATCAATTGCAACAAGAACATGCAAATACATTTGAATACATGGAGGCTAAATAGCATGTTATTAAACAATGAATGGGTTACCTAGGAGATCAAGGAAGAAATTAAAAACTTCCTGGAAACCAATGAAAATGAACACACAACAACACAAAATCTGTGGGATGCAGTGAAAGCAGTTCTGAGAGGGAAGTTCATAGCACTACAGGTTACGTCAAGAAACAACAAAAATTTCTAATAGACTATCTAACCTCACAACTTAAAGAACTAGAAAGCAAACAAAAGGAGGAGCCCAGAGCAAGTAGAAGGAAGGAAATAGTAAAGATCAGAGCAGAAATAAACGACATAGAGACCAGAGAAACAATTCAAAGGATCAATGAAACTAAGAGCTGGTTTTTTGAAAAGATAAACAAGATTGATGGACCCTTAGCTAGACTCACCAAGAAACAAAGAGAGAGAACCAAAATACACAAAATCAGAAATGAAAGAGGAGAAGTAACAACTGACACAACAGAAATACAAAGGATCATTAGCAAATACTATGAACATTTATATGGCAACAAATTTGACAATCTAAGTGAAATGGACAAATTTCTAGAAACACATAGTCTCCCAAAACTGGACCGGGAAGAGATAGAAAACTTGAACACACCAATAACAGCTAAGGAAATTGAAGATGTAATCAAGACTCTCCCAGCAAACAAAAGCCCGGGCCCGGATGGCTTCACGGGGGAGTTTTACCGAACATTCAAAGAAGAACTAACACCCATTCTCCTCAAATTATTTCAAAAAATTCAAGAAGAAGGAAGACTTCCAAACTTGTTTTATGAGGCCAGCATAATCCTAATTCCAAAACCAGAAAAAGACACTACAAAGAAAGAAAACTACAGGCCAATATCCCTGATGAACGTAGATGCCAAAATCCTAAACAAAATACTAGCAAATCGGATCCAGCAATACATCAAAAAAATTATTCACCATGACCAAGTGGGATTCATCCAAGGGATGCAAGGCTGGTTCAACATTCGCAAATCAATAAATGTGATACACCACATACAAAATGAAAGATAAAAACCACATGATCATATCAATAGATGCTGAAAAAGCATTTGACAAAATCCAACACCCATTTCTGATAAAAACGCTCAGCAATTTGGGAGTAGAGGGATCATATCTTGATATAATAAAGGCCATATATGAAAGACATACAGCCAACATCATACTCAATGGGCAAAAACTAAAAACATTTCCCTTAAGAACAGGAACAAGACAGGGATGCCCACTTTCGCCACTCTTATTTAACATACTACTGGAAGTCTTAGCCACAGCAATCAGACGTGAAGAAAAAATAAAAGGAATCCAAATTGGAAAGGAAGAAATGAAACTGTCATTATTCACAGACGATATGATATTATATATAGAAAACCCTAAAGACTCCATCAAAAATCTACTAGACTTAATAAATGAATTTGGCAAAGTAGCAGGATACAAAATTAACATCAAGAAATCAACGGCATTCTCATACACCGATGAACTCACGGAAAAAGAAACTAAAAAAACAATTCCATTTACCATCGCGGCAAAAAAAATTAAGATACCTAGGAATAAACTTAACCAAAGAAGTAAAGGACCTATTTGCAGAAAACTAGAAGACATTGAAAAAAGAAATAGAGGAAGATATAAAAAAGTGAAAGCACATACCTTGTTCATGGATTGGAAGAATTAACATCATTAAAATGTCCATATTACCCAAAGCAATGTACAGATTCAATGCAATCCCCATCAAAATACCAGTGACATATTTCACAGAACTAGAACAAATATTTCAAAAGTTCATATGGAACCAAAAAAGACCCCGAATAGCCACAGCAATCTTGAAAAAGAAGGACAAAGTAGGTGGAATCACAATACCGGATATCAGCTTATACTACAAAGCTACTGTAATCAAAACAGCCTGGTACTGGCACAAGAACAGGCATATAGACCAGTGGAACAGAACAGAGAATCCGGAAATTGACCCAAGACATTATGCTCAATTAATATTTGACAAAGGTGGCAAGAGCATACAATGGAGTAAAGACAGCCTCTTTAATAAATGGTGTTGGGAAAATTGGACAGCTACATGCACAAAAATGAAACTAGACCATCAACTTACACCATACACAAGAATAAACTCAAAATGGATAAAAGACTTAAATGTGACTGGTGAATCCATAAAAATCTTAGAAGAAAATGTAGGCAACAAAATTTCACACATCATACGCAGTAGAATCTTCACTGATACATCACCTAAGGCAACAGAAACAAAGGGAAAAATGAACACATGGGACTACATCAAACTCAAAAGCCTCTGCACAGCAAAAGAAACAACCATCCAAACAGATAGGGAACCCACTCTATGGGAGAGCATAATTGCCAATGATACATCAGATAAGGGGTTAATTTCCAAAATATACAGAGTGCTCATACAACTCAACAAAAGGAAGACAAAGAACCCAATTAAAAAATGGGCAGAGGAACTAAATAGTCTCCTCTCCAAAAAGGACATACAAATGGCCAAGAGACATATGAAGAAATGCTCAACATCACTAATCATCAGAGAGATGCAAATTAAAACAACAATGAGGTATCACCTCACACCTGTCAGAATAGCTGCCATCTACAAATCATCAAACAGCAAGTGTTGGCGAGGGTGTAGAGAAAAGGGGACTCTAGTACACTGCTGGTGGGAATGCAGACTGGTGCAGCCACTGTGGAAAACACTATGGTGTTACCTCAAAAAATTAAAAATTGAATTGCCCTTTGACCCAGTGATCCCACTTCTAGGAATATATCCTAAGAAGCCTGAAACACCAATCAGAAAAAAATACATGTACCCCCTTGTTCATAGCAGCACTATTTACTATAGCTAAGATCTGGAAACAGCCCAAGTGTCCATCAGTGGATGAATGGATAAAAAAGCTGTGGTACATATACACAATGGAGTACTATGCAGCTGTAAGAAAGAAAGATCTCTTATCCTTTGAGACGACATGGAGGAACCTCGAGAGTATTATCCTAAGCGAAACAAGCCAAGCAGAGAAAGACAAATATCACATGATCTCACTTATTTGTGGAACATAATGAACATAACAGTCTGAGGAACAGGGTAGACCCAGAGATGTGGAAGTAGGGTATAAACTGACACCCCTCATAAGAGGGTGTGGGGGGAGGGAAGAGATAAACCATAGAACTTATGCACATATATGCATAAGTGATGGACATGGACAACAAAGCTGGGTACAGGGTGGGTGGAGGGGGAGGAGGGTGTCAATTGGGAAAAAAGGAGAAACATCTGTAACAAAAATAAATTAATAAAAAAATTATTAAAAAACATCTACTATATTTAATAAATGAATTTGGCAAGATAGCAGGATACACAATTAACATCAAGAAATCAATGGCATTCTTATACACCAATGATGAACTCACAGAAAAAGAAACTACAAAAACAATCCCATTTAACATTGCAGCAAAAAAAATTAAGCTTCCGAGGAATAAACTTATCCAAAGAAAAAAAGAACCTCTTCACAGAAAACTACAGGACATTGAAAAAAGAATAGAGGAAGATATAAAAAAGTGGAAGCACAAACCTTATTAATGGATTGTTAGAATTAATATCATTAAAATGTTCATACCTCCCAAAGCAATCTACAGAGTCAATGCAATCCCCATTAAAATACCAAGAACATATTTCACAGAACTAGAACAAGTTCTTCAAAAGTTCATATGGAACCAAAATAGACCCCAAATAGCCACAGCAATCTTGAAAAAGAAGAGCAAATTAGGAGGGATCACAATACCAGATATCATGTTATATTACAAAGACAGTGTAATCAAAACAGCCTGCTACTGGCACAAGAACAAGCATATAGATCAATAGAACAGAACAGAGAACCCAGAAATTGACCCAAGACATTATGCTCAATTACTATTTGACAAAGGTGGCAAGAGCATACAATGGAGTAAAGACAGCCTATTCAATAAATGGTGTTGGGAAAATTGGACAGCTACATGCAAAAAAATGAAATAGACCACCAACTTACACCATACACAAGAATAAACTCAGAATGGATAAAAGACTTAAGTGTGACTCGTGAATCCATAGAAATCCTAGAAGAAAATGTAAGCAACAAAATTTCAAACATGATACACAGCAGAATTTTCACTGATACAACGTGTAAGGCAAGAGAAATAAAGGAAAAAGTGAACACATGGGACTACATCAAACTAAAAACTTCTGCATAGCAAAGGAAACAACCATCAAAATGGAAAGGGAGACCACTGTATGGGAGAGCATAATCACCAATGATACATCAGATAAGGGGTTCATTTCCAAAATATATAGAGTGCTCATGCAACTCAATAAAATGAAGACAAAGAATCCACTTAAAAAATGGGCAGAGGACCTAAATAGACACTTCTCCAAAAAGGACATGCAAATGGCCAAGAGACATGAAAAAATGCTCAACGTCACTAATCATCAAAGAGATGCAAATTAAAATGACTATGAGGTATCACCTCACACCAGCCAGAATGGATGCAATCAACAAATCATAAAACAACAACTGCTGGTTAGGGTGTGGAGAAAAGGAGACTCTAGTGCACTGCTGTTGGGAATACAGATTAGTACAGCCAGTATGGAAAACACTATGGTGTTTCCTCAGAAAATTAAAAATTGATCTGCCATTTGACCCAGTGATCCCACTTCTAGGAATATACCCTAAGGAGCCTGAAACAGTAATCAGATAGAATATATGTAGCCTTATGTCCATAGCAGCAGTAGTTACAATTGCTAAGATCTGGAAACAGCCCAAGTGTGATGCTGGGTTGTATGGTTCCCTCTGGTATGGTGCTTGGGTGTGTTGCTGCCTGGTGAGGCTCAACTCCTAATCAGTTGCTGCTGATGCTGCTGGTGATGAGTGTCAGCTTTCAGTTTGTGCTGCTACATGCTCCTACTGTTGCCAGGGGGTGCTCTCAGCTCCCAATCATCTGCTGCTGTTGGGGGTGAGGATGCTATGCTCCTGAGATTTTGCTGCTGCTAGGGAAGGGGCTCCACTCCATATGAGCTGCTACAGTTGTCAGGGGTGGGTCTCAGCTACCCAAGTCTTGTTGCTGCTTTGGCTGGGGCACCGCTCCTGATCAACCTCTACTAATTCTGCTAGGGATGGGACTCATCTGCCAATCTGTGCTTATGCCTTCTGGGGATGGATTTTCCCTTCAGATCTTCTTCTGCTGGGTGTGTGTCTCAGCTTCACAGCCTCAGCTGCTATTGGGGGTAGGGCTCCACTCCTGGTTAGTCATTTCTGCTATGGGGGAAGGTGCTGGGTTCCCAAGCTGGCACTACTGCTGCTGGGAGTGGTGCTCCACTCTTAGCAGGCTCCTGCAGTGAGGGATGATGCTCAGTTCTGATCAGGCTGCTGCTGTGGGCGATAGTGATCAGCTCGCAGCTGGCTGCAGCTTCCACAACAGGCACCTCGACAGCACTGCTACGGTGTGCTGGTCCATGTTGATACAGCGGGATCCACTGGTCCAATGGTGCAAGGCACACTTGTGGACTCAGGTCACTTGGCCCTAGCCACTCCCCACTGCCACCTCTCCGAGAAGACCAGGGATCTTCCAAAATGGTGGGGCTTTCCATCCATGCAGGGAAAAGCACCCTGAGAAGCAGCTTTCCGCAATAGCCTCCTGTTCCCTGTCCACAGCACAGGAACACTCTGCTCCACATTTGCACTGCTGGAGGTTGCTCATCCACACTAACATCCACTCACACACTCTCTCACACTTGCTCACACACTCGCTCACACACTCATGTTCACTCCAGTCCTGCTTGCCACCATCTTTCAAAGTAATGGTTTTAAGACTGCTCAAACAACTTAGTGAGAATTACAAGCAACTTAATGAGAATTATAAAGAGCTCAGTGACTACATCTGCATGAAAGAAGAGGTAGAAGCTATGAGTAAATTTCAAGTGGAAATGAAGAATGACATAGCTGATATGAAAAATACCCTTGAAGGATTTAATTGTACATTAGAAGAAGCTGAAGACCAAATCAGTGAGTTAGAAGACAAGGTAGAAAAAAATTAGAGCAGCAAATGGAAAAGAAAATTAAAAAGCAGGAGGACAGTTTAAGGGAGCTTTAGGACAACACAAAACATAACAACATTTGCATCAGATGGGTGCCAGAAGGAGAAGAATCAGAGAATGGAATAGAGAACTCGTTTCAAGAAATAATGACAGAAAACTTCCTAAACCTGGTGAAGGAAAAAGTCACAGAAGTCCAAGAAACACAGAGAATCCCAATCAAGATGAACCCAGAAAGACCCACACCTAGACACATTATAATAACAATGGCAAACATTACGGACAAAGAATGAATCTTAAAGGCAGCAAGGGAGAGAAAGAAAGTTACCTACAATGAAGCTCCCATTATACTTTCAGCTCATTTCTCAATAGAAGCACTGATGGTCAGAAGGGAGTGACATAAAATATACAAAGTAATAAAAAGCGTGGGTCTGAAACCAAGACTACTTTATCCAGAGAGGTTATCATTCAAAATTGAAGGTGAAATAAAGAGCTTCACACACACACACACACACACACACACACACACACACACACACACAGCCTAAAAGAATTTACTACCACCAAAGCAGCAGTGTAAGAAATATCAAAGGGCCCTGGCCAGTTTGATTCAGTGGTTAAAGCGTCAGACCATGGTCCAGAGAGACCCAGGTTCGGTTCCCACTAAGGGTACGTACCTCGGTTGCAGTTTGTCCCCGGCCCCAGTTGGGGTCGTGTGGGTGGCAGCCAGTCAATGTGTCTCTCTCACATTGATGTTTCTCTCTCTTTTTCCCTCCCTCTCTCCCTCTATCTGAAAAAAAAAAAGAAATACCAAAGGGACTGTTGTAAGAAGAAGAAGAAACAAGGAGAGAAAGAAAGGGAAAGGAACACAGACATAAAGAATGAAATTTAACAAATTAGTACCTATCAATAATAATCATAAATGTAAATGGCTTAATTGCTCCAATAAAAAGACATAGAGTAGTTGAATGGATAAGAAAACATGACTCATATATATACTGTCTACAAAAGATCCACCTCAAAACAAAAGACACAACGGATGAAAGTGAAGTGATGAAAAAATTTCCCATTCAAATGAAAATGAAAAAAAAAAAAAGCCAGGATAGCAATACTCATATCTGATAAGATAGACTTCGAAATGAAGGCCATAATAAGAGACAATGAAAGTCACTACATAATATTAAAGAGATCAACACAACAAGAGGATATAACCCTGGTAAACATATATAAACTGAATATAGGAGCACCAAAATCTATTTTTAAACTTCTGGATGACTTCAAGGGAGGTATTGACAGTAATACAATCATAGCAGAGGACTTTAACACTCCACTGATGTCACTGGATATATCATCTAGACCAATGGTTCTCAACCTGTGAGTCACAACCCCTTTGGGGGTTGAACGACCCTTTCACAGGGGTCGCCTAAGACCATCGGAAAACACATATTTCCGATGGTCTTAGGAACTGAGACACCGTTCCTCTATCCATCTCCAGGCTGGTCTGCCCACATGCAGATACGCCCACATACAACATGAGGAACTGTATTAAAGGGTCACAGCATTAGGAAGGTTGAGAACCACTGATCTAGACAAAAATTTACAAGGAAACAGAGACTCTAAACAACATACTAGATCAGCTGGATTTAATTGATATTTACAGAGCATTTCATCCCAAAGCTACAGAATATACATTCTTCTCAATTTCGTACAGGACAGTCTCAAAGATAGACCACCTGTTAGGACACAAACTAAGTCTCTACAAGTTCAAGAAGATTAAAATAATATCAAGCATCTTCTCAGATCACAATGGCATGAAAGTAGAAATCCACTACAATGAAAACACTCAAAAACATTCAAACACATGGGGCAAGTTATTAAACATTGAATGCATTACCAATGAGATCAAGAAAGAAATAGAAATCTTCCTTGAAACTAATGAAAATAAACACACAAGTACACAAAATCAATGGGACGCAGCTTAAGCAGTCCTGAGAGGTAATTGAATAACATATACAGGCCAAACTCAAGAAACAAGAAAAATTTTAGCAAACTATTTAACTCTACAACTTAAAGAATTAGAGAGAGAACCAAAAGAAAAACCCAGAATTAGTAAAAGAAAGGAAATAATCAAGATCATAATGGAAATAAATGACATAGAGACTAAAAAAAACAATACAATGGATGAATGAAACCAAGAGCTGGTTCTTTGAAAAGATAAATGAGATTGGTCAACTGTTAGCCAGACTCACAAAAACAAAACAGAGAAAGGACCCAAATAAACAAATTCAGAAATGAAAGAGTTGAAGTAACGATTGACATCACGGAAATACAAAGTATTATAAGAAAATACTATGAACAATTGTATGCCAAGAAAATTGACAACCCAGGCAAAATGGACAAATTCTTAGAATCATACAGTCTTCCAAAACTCAACTGGGAAGAGTTAGAAAACCTGAACAGACCAATAACAACTAAGGAAATAGAAGCAGTAATCAATAAACTCCCAGCTAACAAAAGCCCTGGCCTGGACAGCTTCAAAAAGGAGTTTTATCAAATATTCACAGAAGAACTAACACCTATTCTCCTCAAACTATTCCAAGAAATTAAAAAACAAAGAAGACTTCCAAGATATTTTTATGAGGCCAGCATAATCCTAATACCCAAACCAGATAAAGACACTACAAAGAAAGAAAATTACAGGCCAATATCCCTAATGAACATAGATGCCAAAATCCTCAACAAAATCTTAGCAAATCCGATCCAGCAATATATTAAAACAATTATTCACCACAACCAAGTGGGATTTATCCCATGGATGCCAAGCTGGTACAATATTCACAAATCAGCAAATGTGATATACCACATAAACAAAATGAAAGATAAAAATCGTAGGATAATATCAATAGATGTTGGAAAAGTATTTGACAAAATGCAGCACCCATTTCTGATAAAAATGCTCAGCAAAGTGGGAATAGAAGAATCATACCTCAACGTAATAAAGGCCATATATGCCAAACCTACAGCCAACATCATACTCAATGGACAAAAACTAAAAGCATTTCCCTAAAGAACAAGAACAAGACAGGGATGTCCGCTTTCTCGACTCTTATTCATCATAGTACTGGAAGCCTTAGCCACAGCAATTAAACAAGAAGAAAAAAATAAAAAGCACCCAAATTGGAAAGGAGGAAGTGAAACAGTCGTTATTTGCAAATGACATGATATTATACATAGAAAACCCTAAAGACTCCACCAAAAAGCTAGATTTAATAAATGAGTTAGGGGAGAAAAATGGTGGCAGAGTGAATGGAAGCTACACAGACTGTCTCCCAGGGCCGAACTGGAATTACAACTAAAATATAGACAAGTTATCATTAAAAATCAACTGAAGAGCAGCTGGAGAGAAACCTTAGGACCAGGGAGAGAAAGAGGACACCAAATCGAGCCTGTTAGGAGCTGTGGAGGTGCAAGAGGGCTGGTTGGTTGCCCATGGGCAGCAGCTGAGGTCTGTCTTAGCTGTGAGCAGTTCCCTCTGAGATGTCAGGGGTTGAAATCCTAAGCTGCCTCCACAGCACAGAGTGTTGGCTCCCCAGCACAGAGTGGCAGAGCAGGGAAAGGCTCCCAACAAATATCTGGCTGAGGAATTCACAAGAGCAGAGACACTGGGAACACTGGCACTTCCCTGAAGGGCCAGGGCACTTAATCAGCTACAGTCACTTACCTTGGGCTCCAGCAGAAGGAGGGCAGACTGTCCTGGAACTGTGTGAAGAGAGTCAGGGGTTCGTGGCACTGGGGAGAGAGCTGGGAAGGACTCTGGGAGTTTTATGTTGAATGACTCCTTCATAGGACAGTAGCCATATTACTCAAAGAACCCTTTCCCAGAGCCCTGGGGAGAAGCAATGCCCCCTCCCTCAAGAATTTAACACCACCTGGCTGGAGAAATGCAAACTGAGGCTCATTAACAGCTAGAGTCCACCATAAAGCAAGGAGGGTGAAAAAGAAAGACACATCTTGAAATTTGGACCTGGCTCTAACTGTTGGGGATCCTGGCTCTGAGGACTGAGCTATGAAGGCTGAGGCCTGAGTTCCTAAGCTGAGCCCCTCCCCCATGGCTTTAGTAGCCATCTCAGTCAAGTAGTCCTCTGTTTTATTCTGGGGGAGAAGCAACTGCCCCTCCCTCAGGAATTTAACACCACCCTGTGGCTCTGGGGATGGAGCTGTGAAGGCAGAGGCCAGGACTTCTGCACTGAGCCAACAATCCACACCTAGAAACCACTTTCTTGTCAACAACTTTAACCCAGGGGAAAGCAATAGGCCCACCTTTGGTAAATCCTCTTGCCCTGTCCACCTGAGGGATTTTCATTAGCTGAGAGCTAAAACCCGAAGCTCATCAAGTAATCAGAGACTAATAGCCTGCAGCCAAAGGCTATAGGATAACTGAATCTTTGCTTGGCCTGTGAATATATCAAGGAAAGTAAGACTTGATATTGGTGTTTAATGATACACCTCCCAAAGTCATCCAACCCCAGAAGAGGGAGTTTTATTTAGTGGAACACAAACACACACAAGGAAAATTTGGCAGGCTCCAAAACCCACTGAGACAGCCAAAATGGTGAAACAAAGAAACAAATCCCAAATGAAAGAACAAGAGAATTCTACAGAAGAAGGGATAAATGAAATGGAATTAAGCAAGTTACCAGTGGTAGAGTTCAGAGTAATAATTATAAGAAAGCTCAACAGCATGAGTAAAGACACAGAAACAATGAAAATCAACCAACTGGAAATAAAAACCACCAAGTGGAAATAAAGAATGACATAGCAGAAATAAAGAACACATTGGATGGAATAACCAGCAGAGTAGAAGAAGCCGAGGACCAGATCAGTGAATTAGAAGACAAGGTAGAGAAAATCACCAAATCAGAAAACCAAAAAGAAAAAAACAATTAAAAACAGGAGGGCAGCTTAAGAGAACTGTGGGACAATATGAAACGTAACAACATCTGCATCATAGGAGTTCTAGAAGAAGAACATGAGCAAGGGTTAGAGAACATATTTGAAGAAATAGTGACAGAAAACTTCCCTAACTTGGTGAAGGAAAAGACATACAAGTTCAAGAAGCACAGAGAGCCCCAAAATAAGAAGAAACTAAAGGGGCCCACATCAGACACATAATAATTAAAATGACAAAAATTAGAAAGAGAGAATCCTAAAGGCAGCAAGAGATAAGCAACTGGTTACCTACAGAGGAGCCACCATAAGGCTATCCGCTGATTTCTCAAAGGAAACACTATAGGCCAGAAGGGAATGGCATGAAGTAATCAAGGTGATGAAAAACAAGGATCTGAATCCAAGACTATTCTATCCAGCAAGGCTATTATTCAAAATAGAAGGTAAAATAAAGTGCTTCCCAGACAAAAAAAAAAAAAAAAAAAGGCAATGGGAGTATATTAGCACCAAACCAGCATTGCAAGAAATGTTAAAAGGACTGCTGTAATCAGCAGAAGAAACAGGGAGAAAAACATAACCATAATAAATTAAAATGGCAATAAATAAATACCTATCAATAGAAACCTTAAACTTAAATGGATTAGACACTACAACCAAAAGACACAGAGTAGTCCAGCCAGTATGGCTCAGTGGTTGAGCATCGACCTATGCACCAAGAAGTCGCTGATTCGATTCCCGGTCAGGACACATGCACAGGTTGTGGGCCAGATCCCCGGGCGTGAGGGGGCATGCAGGAGGTGACCAATCAATGTTCTCTCTCATCGATGTTTCTATCTCTCTCTCCCTCTCTCCCTTCTTCTCTCTCTAAAATCAATAAAGGAAAAAAAAATAGACAGAGTAGCTGACTGGATAAGAAAGCATGACTCACATATGTGTTGTTTACAAGAGACCCACTTCACAATAAAAGACTCACATAGTTTGAAAGTGGAGGGATGGAAAAATTTTTTCCAAGCAAATGGAAAGGAAAAAAAGCTGGTGTAGCAATACTCACATCTGATAAAATAGACTTAATAATAAAGGCCATTCCCAGAGACAAAGAAGGCCACTACCTAACATTGAAAGGATCTATCCAACAGAGTGATATAACCTTGGATAACATATATGCACCCAATACAGGAGTGCCAAAATATATTTAAAAACTTCTGGAGGACTTCAAAGGAGAAATTGACAACAATGCAATCATAGCAGGGGACTTCAACACCCTGCTGACATCACTGGATAGATCCTCTAGACCAAAAATTAACAAGGAAACAGAGACTCTAAATGATGCACTAGATCAAATGGATTTAATAGATATCTACAGATAATTATACCCCAAAACTGCAGAATTCACATTCTTCTCAAGTGCACATGGGACATTCTCAAAGATAGACCACACGTTAGGACACAAACTAAGTGTCTACAAGTTCAAGAAGACTGAAATCATATCAAGCATCTTTTCAGATCTCAATGGCATGAAACTAGAAATCAATTACAATAAAAACACTCAAAAGCATTCAAACATATGGAGGCTAAATAGCATGTGATTAAACAATTAATGGGTAACCAAGGAGATGAAAGAATAAATTAAAAACTTCCTGGAAACCAATGAAAATGAACACACAACAACACAAAATTTATGGGATGCAGCACAAGCAGTCCTGAGAGGGATATTCATAGCACTACAGACCTACTTCAAGAAACAAGAAAAATTTCTAATTTACTATCTAAGCCTACAATTAAAGGGACTAGAAAGTAAACAAAAAGAAAAATCCAGAGCAAGTAGAAGAAAAATCGTAAAAGTCAGAGCAAAATTAAACGACATAGAGACTAAAAAATAAATAAATAAATTGAAGATCAATGAAACAAAGAGCTGGTTCTTTGAAAAGAAAAACAAGATTGATGAACCCTTAGCCAGACTCACCAAGAAACAAGAGAGAGGACCCAAATAAACAAAATCAGATATAAAAGAAGAGAAATAACAACTGACACCACAGAAATACAAAGGATTGTTAAAAAAAGGGAACCAAATTGAAAAGGAGGAAGTGAAGCTGTCAATATTCTCAGATAACATGATATTGTACATAGAAAACTCTAAAGACTCCATCAAAAATCTACTAGGGTTAAAAAATGAATTTGGCAAAGTAGCAGATACAAAATTAACATCAAGTAATCAACGGCATTCTTATACACCAATAATGAACTCACAGAAAGAAAAACTAAAAAAAAAAATCCCATTTACCATTGCAACAAAAAATATTAAGACACTTAGGAATAAACTTAACCAAAGAAACAACAGGACATTAAAAAAAATAGAGGAAGATATAAAAAAGTGGAAGCATATACCTTGTTCATGGATTGGAAGAATTAATATCATTAAAATGTCCATATTAGCCAATACTATCTACAGATTCAATGCAATCTCCATTAAAATACCAACAATATATTTCACAGAACTACAACAAATACTCCAAAAGTTTATATGTAACAAAAAAAGACCCCAAATAGCCACAGAAATCTTGAAAAAGAAGAACAGCATTAGATGGATCACAATTCTGGATATCAGGTTACACTACAAAGCCATTGTAATCAGAATAGTCTGGTACTGGCACAAGAACAGGCATATATAATAGATCAATGGAACAGAACAGAGAACCTCAAAATTGACCCACGACATTATGCTCAAATAATATTTGAAAAACGAGGCAAGAGCACACAATGGATAAAAGACAGTCTCTTTAATAAATGGTTCTGGGAAAATTGGACTGCTACATGAAGAAAAACGAAACTAACCACCAACTTACACCATACACAAGAATAAACTCAAAATGGATAAAAGACGTAAATGTAACCCGTGAAACCATAAAAATCCTAGAAGAAATTATAGGCAGCAAAATCTCAGACATCACACATAGAAGTCTTACTGGTTCATTGCCTAGGGCAAGAAAAACAAAAGACAGAATTAATAATTGGGACTACATCAAACTCAAAAGCTTCTGCACAGCAAAAGAAACAACCATCAAAATGAAAAGGGAACCCATTGTATGGGAGAACATATCTGCCAGTGATACATAGGAATAGGGGTTATTTTCCAAAATTATTATAGAGTACTCATACAACTCAACAAAAGGAAGACAAACAACCCAATTAAAAAATGGGCAGAGGACCTGAATGAAATTTCTCCAAAGAGGACATACAAATGGCCAGGAGACATGAAAAAATGCTCAACATCATTAATCATCAGAGAGATGCAAATTAAAATGACTATGAGGTATCACCTCACACCTGCCAGAATGGCTGCCATCAACAAATCCTCAAACAAGTGCTGGTGAAGATGTGGAGAAAGGGGGACTCTAGTACACTACTGGTGGGAATGCAGACTGGTGCAGCCACTACAGAAAACTATGGTGTTTCCTCAAAAATTAAAAATGGAACTGCCATTTTATCTAGTGATCCCACTCCTAGGAATATATTCTAAGAAGCCTGAAACACCAATCAGAAAAAAGTTTTGCACCCCTATGTTCATAGCAGCACTATTTACAATAACTAAGATCTGGAAACAGCCCAAGTACCCATCAGTAGATGAGTGGATAAAAAAGCTGTGGTAGCCCGGCTGGTGTGGCTCAGTGGATTGAGCATAGGCCCATGGACAGAGAGGTCTCAGTTCAATTCCCGATCATGGCACATGCCCGGATTGTGGGCTTGATCCCTAGTAGGGGGCATGCAGGAGGCAGATGATTGATGTATTTCTCTCACATTGATGTTTCTATCTCTCTCTCCCTCTGTAAAAAAATCAATAAAAACATATTTTTTTAAAAAGCTGTGGTACATTTACACAATGGAATACTTTGAAACTATAAGAAAGAAAGCTCTCTTACCCTTTGAGATGACATGAAGTGACCTGGAGTGTATTATGCTAAGTGAAATAAGCCACTCAGAGAAAGACAAGTACCACATGATCTCACTTATTTATGGAATATAATGGACTGAACGAAACAAGGTGATGATCAAAATAGATCCAAGGACATGTAGGTAGGGAACAGATTGACAAATCTCAGGTAGAAATGAGGTGGGGGGCAAGAAGAGATAAATAAAACAACTTATATGCATATATACATAAACAATGGACACAGACCCCAGTGGGGTGAAGGCAGGTGGGGGGCAGGGCAGGAGTGGGAAGGATGGTGTCAATGGGGTAAAAAGAAGGAACATCTGTAATAATAAAATTGAGAAAAAAGGTAAACATATAAAAACATCACATTAAATGAACATGGTTTAAGCACTAGGATACTTTTGAGGATAATGGACAGGTTCACTACCCTAATTGTGGTTATGGTTTACATATTGTACACCTTATAAATGCAGTTTATTTTATATAAATATAACAAAATAAAGGTGTTTTCAAAAAATAGGAAACTATTAATAATAGCTAATTGTTCAGTTCTAGCTATTTTTAATTATCTTCTTTACAGATAGGAAATTATTTTAATCATTAACTAGTTTTCTATATTTAGCTGTACATTGTAGTTGAACACAGCATTTTTTAAATTAACACTGGTTATATTCTCAGATGTTAAAAATGGTACTTTTATGAAATAGAGTCAGAGACCAGCATAGCACTTAGGTTTCTTCTAATTAATGAAAATATCTAACAGTCACTCCATTAACACGCTTGGCACTTATATGTGCTTCTGATTAATAAATTTGGCATTAACTAGAGTCACTTGAATAGCTTCTTTTCTGGCTGAAATAATTTCCTGAAGATAGTTTCCAATGCAAAATACAGATGTTAATCTCATGTATTAGAAGCTATTACAATCGGTATTAGAAAAATATCATTTTTTTAATCCAAGCTATTTTTTTATTAATTTATTTTTGTTACAGATGCTTCTCCTTTTTCCCCCATTGACTCCCTCCTCCCACTCCCTCCCTGCCCCATCCCCAGTTTTGTTGTCCATGTCCATTGGTTATGAGTACATGCGTACAAGTTCTGTGGTTCATCGCTCCCCTCCCCCACCCCGTCTTCTGGCAATTGTCAGTCTGTACCCTACTTCCACGTCTCTGGGACTACCCAGTTCCTCACACTGTTATGTTCATTATATTCCAGAAATAAGTGAGATCATATGATATTTGTCTTTCTCTGCTTGGCTTGTTTAGCTTAGGATAATAGTTTCCAGGTCCTCCCATGTCGTCTCAAAGGATAAGAGATCTTTCTTTCTTACAGCTGCATAGTACTCCATTGTGTATATGTACCATAGCTTTTTTATCCATTCGTCTACTGATGGACACTTGGGCTGTTTCCAGAGCTTAGCTATTGTAAATAGCGCTGCTATGAACATAATCCAAGCTATTTTTGAGTTACTGGGCTGTGATCCATTTTTAGGTTGCATTGGTAGTTATGCATTATGAACTCTAAGTCAATATATTGCTGGTAATGGTTTTAGTGATCAGTAATGAAATTTGTACAATTATACTTGTTCAGGTAATTTACTTGACGATTCTACTTGTTTGTCCAAAAGAAAAAACAAAGAGAGAGATTTGTAAGATCTTGGACTTTTCTACCTTTTTAGAAATGAAGCCAGCTGACCTCCTCAGAGTGTTGGCAGAGAACAGAATGTTTACTTAGGAGTACCTTAGTATAATTCAGATACTTCTCTTGATACAAGTCTTAAAATATTTTCTAGATTATCTCACATTCTTGATATAGAACACCAAATAAAAATTCATTCAACTTCTTTTCTCCCAAAATTTATTTCTATGAATATTTTCATCTACTTTACCCTGACGAATTTTTAGTCTCTTAGTTTCTGGAAATACTCTTTAATTTGTGTTCAAAATTTCTGTGAATTCTTATGATAAATTCTGAAAAGAGAGTTGTGTTTTTATTATGTAGTCCTAGACTTATCAATATAAATGCTACACCTTGCTTTCTTTCCTGTGCAAAGGTAGTGTCATCTCAGATGACCTGACAAGATCATGTGAGTGACATTATATCAAAAACATTACCTATGGGGGCTGATTTGCACCATTTTAACATTTCCAAGCCTAATTTTATTATTATACCTATTTTTAATCATAGTAAACTCATACTTTTCTAAATTGGAGGAATTATGTATCCCTCTGCACTTCTAGAACCAAAACATTTAATCAAAGGCAACACCAGTTTTAAAGAAGTAATTATGCAAGTCCTTCTGTTTAATTGTATCTCTTCACACTTATGATGCTTCCTCTGATATATTTCCTCTGATTACATCCTTAAATACAGTGATGTCATTTTGCTGTTCTGTCATTTCCTTTCTCTCCTTTGCTTACATTTCTTAAATTTTGCTTCTTTTCTCTTATGCTCTTTCCTTTGAACTTTGTATAATATGCTTATACATTTTGGTTTCTTTTAAGGTAGAGCAGGTCACTTTTTGCTTCTCTGCTTTTAAGTCTACTGCTTTTAGAAGAGGTAAATTTATCCCTAACCATAGTGCCTTGCTTTACCACCACCACCACTTGGTGAATGGGCATCAGATGCTGCACAAGCCTATTTAGGGCCCTATTTTGGTAGCTGTTAAAATTTATCCAGAAATTGTAGCCATTTTATCATATATGCATTCAACTTTTTCGTTAATATTAACTATTTCCAGAGTTTGTTTGGAAGTAAGAATTGATCTATTCTTTAGTGTATCGTATTTTTTCTGGTATAAAAAAATGTGCCAGAAATAAGGCTAATTGCTAAGTAATTAATTATGTAAACCCACCTAGGTCCTGCATAAGATTTCCTCCGCAAATATCACTATATGTATGTGGATTTGGCTAGAAATGATACTGCCAGCATTACTAATTATGAATACTTGACTACACAGATTGATGGAACAAAATTGTTAAAGTGTTTTCAGAGAACTTAATCTGTGCGTCACCACCAAAGATTTCTACAAATTTCTGTAAGACATTGGTTAGACAAATATATTTTCCATTTTTTTTTTTTTTTGCTTTTGTAATAACACAGTTTGTGCTTCTGGAATGCTTGAACTTTTGTATTGTTAAAAACAATGCAATACCCCCACCAGCAGTGTACTAGAGTCCCCTTTTCTCCACACCCTCGCCAACACTTGTTGTTTGATGCTTTGTTGATGGCGGCTATTCTGACAGGTGTGAGGTGATACCTCACTGTTGTTTTAATTTGCATCTCTCTGATGATTAGTGAAGTTGAGCATTTCTTCATATGTCTCTTGGCCGTTTGTATGTCCTGTTTGGAGAGGTGTCTATTTAGTTCCTCTGCCCATTTTTTAATTGGGTTCTTTGTCTTCCTTTTGTTGAGATGTATGAGCAATCTATATATTTTGGAAATTAGTCCCTTATCTGATATATTATAGGCAATTATGCTCTCCCATACAGTGGGTTGCCTTTCCACTTTGATGGTTGTTTCTTTTGCTGTGCAGAAGCTTATGCAGCCACTATGGAAAACACTATGGTGTTACCTCAAAAAATTAAAAATTGATTTACCATTTGACCCAGTGATCCCACTCCTAGGAATATACCCTAAGAAGCCTGAAACACCAATCAGAAAGAATACATGTACCCCCATGTTCATAGCAGCGCTATTTACAATAGCTAAGATCTGGAAACAGCCCAAGTGTCCATCAGTTGACGAATGGATAAAAAAGCTGGGGTACATATACACAATGGAGTACTATGCAGCTGTAAGAAAGAAAGATCTCTTATCCTTTGCGACGACATGGGAGGACCTGGAAACTATTATCCTAAGTGAAACAAGCCAAGCAGAGAAAGACAAATATCATATGATCTCACTTATTTCTGGAATATAATGAACATAACAGTGTGAGGAACTGGGTAGTTCCAGAGACGTGGAAGTAGGGTACAGACTGACATTTGCCAGAAGAGGGGGTGGGGGAGGGGAGCGATGAACACAGAACTTGTACGCATGTACTCATAACCAATGGACATGGACAACAAAACTAGGGATGGGGCAGGGAGGGAGGGGGAGGAGGGTGTCAATGGGGGAAAAAAGGAGAAACATCTGTAACAAAAGTAAATTAATAAAAAATAATAAAAAAATAAAAATAAAAAAATAAAAACAATGCAATACTATCTTATCTTTAATATCAATAATTTGTATGTTTAATTGTAATGGACTAAAGTTTTATTTTGATTTATCAGGAAAATTAAGGAGTTAATATGTATTGGAAAGCAACTTCCTTTTTTTCTCCTATGTGGGCTGATTGACTTGCAAGGCTAGTAGGTAAATTTTGAGAAGATCATTGTTAGTGTGGTATGCAGTGTACATTTCTTAATAAACATAATTTAAAGAGTAAAGTTTCCTGAAAGGAAAATACAGCTTTTATCTCTAAATGTTTTTAAGATATAATCTTCTAAGGTATCCTACAGATTTAATGTGTATTCTTTAAGCATTGACCATGAATTAACATTTTTTTCTTCTAAAACCTTTTAAATCTATGTACTTTAATAGTTAAGAGAAAGCAGTTTTGTAAACTCTTTATAAAGCCTATTTTTAGACCTAATATAAGGGTAATTTTACAAATGTGTTTTTTGAAAACTGTAATATAAAATAAACTAATTTTATTAATGAAAAAAATGTAAAATTTGATCATGTCCAGATACTAGTGAAAGTGTAAAAGAGATATATTTATAAAGCTAATATAAACTTTTATAACAAAATTTAAATAAACGTAATGACAAATCAAAACACAAAAATAAAATAGTGGTGAAACTGAAAAAAGAAACAAGAAACATATTTGTCCCAAACCACAGAATATATAACACCAAGAGTGAACCCTAATGTAAATTGTAGACGTTGGGTGATAATGACTTGTCAATATAGGTTAAGCAATTATAATTAATGTACCACTCTGATGGGGGTTGTTAATAATGGAGGATGTAGTCACCTGTACATTATTTAATGTATTTAACTGTTAAATGTGCTACCTACCAATAATGAGATAGACCTTTATGAAAACTGAAAATAAAATAATGGAGGAGACTGTGCATGTGTGAGGGCAGAAGGTATATAAGAAAACCCCCACCTGGCCAGTGTGGCTCAGTGGTTGAGCATCGACCCATGCACCAAGAGGTCGCCAGTTCGATTCCCAGGTTGTGGGCCTGGTTCCCAGTAGGGGGTGTGCAGGATGAGGCCAATTGATGTTCTCTCTCATCGATGTTTCTCTCTCTCTCTCCCTCTCCCTTCCTCTCTCTCTAAAATCAATAAAGAAAAAAAATTTTTTTAAAAAGAAAACTCCCTACCTTCTGCTCAATATTGCTGTGAACCTAAAACTGCTATGAAAATAAAGTCTATTGAAAAAATAATGGCAAAAGCCTGTATAATGACATAGGTGATGTCTCCAAGATATAGTACTAAAGAAATAAAGCAAAGTGCATAGTGGTATTTTTGCATTTGTGTCTATATACATATCCATAAAATTTTTCTGGAAGCTTACACATGAAAACATGTAGCAGTAGTTATGGTTAAAGAATGAAAATAGGGGTCAGGAAGAAGCATTTTACTATCAATTTACTTCTCTGCTTTTGCTTTTAATAATGTACACATATTTCTATTATTATGATGATGATAATGATAATTTAAAAGTGCTGTATCAACCCTCCAAAATCATTAGCCTATCATCTTACTGTCTTCCTTTAAAACTCTATTCTTACTTTCTTACCCAAGAATTGAAAGAATAGGTTCTTCCAAATAACATCTTGCACAAGCAATGTTTTAGCTTCAGACATGCCATTACTGTTTGCTGATGCATTCTGTTATATATCATCGAGTAAAGAGTTAAAAACAATATATCACAATTCTGCTGTATTTATTAATCCCTCATTGACCTTGGATTCAATAGACCCAAACCATCTGTGGACAAAATCATTCAATTTCAATCTATACATCCTGAGCTATTAAGGCTACTTCAGAGCATATGACCAAGTGTAGCTGCTAAAATCAAGATAGAAACAAATATACTCATGAGAGATGCCACACCTCAAATAGTGTAAAGCAAGGTTGTATTCCACACCTCTTCTATGCAACCTGTAACTAAACAACTCAGTTTGGGTGTAGGCAGACAAAAATTCCCCATGTTAATAACACTGACTCACCCTTTTGCACAAGGCACACATTAAAAAGCAGCTAATTCATCATCATAGGCTCAATTTCCAAGCCCCAAATCACTGTGTATCTGTGGGACCAGTGTTCAAGTGTTCAGTGGAAAAGTTATCTTATTACACTGCAGAGGACCACAAAAGATTTCTTTTAATGGAAAAAAGCATGTAGTGGTCTGGTCACACCTGTAAAACATCCTTTCATAGAGAAGTTTGGAAATGTTATACCAAGCCTTGTGCATGTCCTTGAGAAGATCGATTTAGTAAGGAAAATGCTGATTCTACCCAGAGATACCTCAGCAGCCTGTGTTTGTCCTAAAGTGGATTGTGTCCCTTGAGGATGGAACACAAACTTGACCTCATATTGCAACGTGACCCACCGTGTGACCGGTGTCTAAAGCTAAGGGCACATTTTCATGAGGGCTGTAAAACAAGGCACAGCAGGTAATTTTTAGAGAATTCCACCAGGAACTGGTGGAACCCAGCACCTGCCTTGACTGAAATGTCTGATCCATGAGAGTACCCATGTGATGTGCCTCTTAAGTAGCCTTTCATTTGGATTGTAATTAATTAGGCACTCTCCTCTGTTCTCCTGCCTATTCCACTTAGTTTATCCTGAAAGTTTGTCCCTTTCAGTTAGGTGTTTATGTTTGTTCTCTCTCTAGCCCTGTCCTGTCAACATGGGAACAACTAGCCATATATGGTTGTTTGAATTAAAACTAATTAAAATTCAATAAAAATTTAAAAATTCAGTTCCTTAGTCACACTAGCCGCATTCCAAGTGCTGCATAGCTACATGGGGCTGGTGGCTACTGTGTTCAACAGCACTGGCAGAAAACAGTTCCATCATCACGGAAAGTGCATCATTGGACTATGCTTCTCTAGACACTGAGCCACCTGAAGCAGGAACTAGGACTTGGTCATCTCCATGCCTATGCCAAACACAGGCCCAGCAGCAAGGAGTCACTCCCTAAAGGTGTGTTCATTGTCATTATCCAAACTGTATCTCCATGCTGTGAGAATACTTTCGATCTGTTCCCACAGAATCACCAGTAGATACTACCTGATATTACTCTGTGACAAATCCATTTGGGTTTCATGCCAAGAGCAAATTCATCTCTGCTGAGGAACATGCCTGGTGTCTGCAGATGGATTAAGAACCGTAGAGATAGCATGGACCCCTGGCTGCTGAAGATTTTAGAGGCACAGTCACAACTCAGCCAGGGAGATGGGTGCCTCTCAAGTGCCCAATTACATCTATCCCCCTGCTCTCTAAGGATGGTTTCTCATCTACCTTTTTCCTTGGTACATATGAGAAGCTTTCAATTTTTCTGGAAAGGGTCCAGTACAAATTCTGAATGAATAAAACTTACCTAAACTGCTTTTGTTTTCAAATTTTTAAATCTTGACCCTTTTCTGTGGATGAATAAGAATGTAAGGGACAACTGAGACTGGTAAATCATAGATATGTCATCTCAGGATTTTCCATTTGTCTGAATGGAGCTTCCATAAACACCGATGTTAAGTTTAAGTTTGTCCAATGCAGGGAGGACTCACTAGAAGGTAGGCCAGAATCAAATTCTAACCCAAGGGGTCAAATCATGACCCAGTTAACAGGACTCTGGCATAGGACCCTAATCACTTTGGTTCAGAGAATAAGACTAAAATCAGCCCCATTAGACTGAGCCAACTTATAGAGGGGTGAGGGGCACAGTTTGATTTAACTGGAAATGAGCCATGGAATAAAGATGCTCCACCTTAATACATTAAATACCTCACCTGATGGGGCTGCTTGTCAATGCCATGTGTTTCCCCTGCCCTCTAGCAAGGGGGCCACTAGGGCCATGAGTAATAAAAGGAAAACCTGCAGGTCAGAAAAACAACTTCATACCTCCATGCTGCAGGAAGCCCCTGCCTGCCATGGAAACATTCCTGAACACTACTTGTGGGAAATCTATGCAACAAACTCAGTGGCATGCATGGTAAATTTTATAAATGTCTCCGGTAAAAATAATTTTTCTCTCTTAACACAAACAAGTAGGGTCTCCCACCTTGTGCTAGAGAGGGTGGGAGCAAACCAAAAATGCTAAATTATGCTAGTCCCTGATTTCCCTGAATTTTTGCACTGTTTTAAATTAACTCTTGTTGCCTCAATCCAGATTTGAACACATTGTCTTGCTAAATTTGTGCTTTTACACCTCAAAGCATGCTGAGTAATTAATATTCTCTGGGTTAGCTAAGCACTGCAGTATTGCAAGGAAACATGAAAATGAAAATAGCTTTCCTCTTATTTCTGATGACTAAATGGATATAGCTATTGCCACCTGAGCTCCCACTAGTTTCATGAATAAATTTAAAGCACTCCCAGAGAGTAAAGTAATGATGCAAAGGCTGTAGTTCACCAGAAGCCAGGGATCAGCATTTCAGTCCAAAACAGCCACCACCATTATGCATCTGCAGTGTCCAACCCAGGCACTTGATTATAGGTATTCACAGGGTACACTGCACTCCAGTTACCTGCTATTTTAAGGAAAACTTGGTAAATAAGAGAAGGATTTAGATTCAGGTGCCATGGCTAAAAGCCTTTTTACATATTTCTAGGAAATATCCATGTGTCCTATATACACGAAAAGTAGCTTAATTTTAAAGGTAGGAGGGGGATTTTTTTAAAAGTGTATATCAGGTTATACTACAAAGCTACTGTAATCAAAACAGCCTGGTACTGGCACAAGAACAGGCATATAGATCAAAGGAACAGAATAGAGAATTCTGAAATTGACCCAAGAAATGATGTTCAATTAATATTTGACAAAGGTGGCAAGAGCATACAATGGAGTAAAGACAGCCTTTTTAATGAATGGTGCTGGGAAAATTGGACAGCTGCATGCAAAAAAATGAAACTAGACCATCAAGTTACACCATACACAAGAATAAACTCAAAATGGATAAAAGATTTAAATGTGACTCTTGAATCCATAAAAATCCTAGAAGAAAATGTAGGCATCAAAATTTCGGACATCACACGCAGTAGAATCTTCACTGATACATCACCTAAGGCAACAGAAACAAAGGGAAAAATGAACACATGGGACTACATCAAACTCAAAAGCTTCCGCACAGCAAAAGAAACAACCATCAAAACAGATAGGGAACCCACTCTATGGGAGAGCATAATTGCCAATGATACATCAGATAAGGGGTTAATCTCCAAAATATATACAGTGCTCATACAACTCAACAAAAGGAAGACAAAGAACCCAATTAAAAAATGGGTAGAGGAACTAAATAGACACCTCTCCAAAAAGGACATACAAATGGCTAAGAGACATATGAAGAAATGCTCAACATCACTAATCATCAGAGAGATGCAAATTAAAACAACAATGAGGTATCACCTCACACCTGTCAGAATGGCCGCCATCAACAAAGCATCAAACAACAAGTGTTGGCGAGGGTGTGGAGAAAAGGGGACTCTAGTACACTGCTGATGGGAATGCAGACTGGTGCAGCCACTGTGGAAAACACTATGGTGTTACCTCAAAAAATTAAAAATTGAATTGCCATTTGACCCAGTGATCCCACTTCTAGGAATATACCCTAAGAAGCCTGAAACACCAATCAGAAAAAATACATGTACCCCCATGTTCATAGCAGCACTATTTACAATAGCTAAGATCTGGAAACAGCCCAAGTGTCCATCAGTTGATGAATGGATAAAAAAGCTGTGGTACATATACACAATGGAGTACTATGCAGCTGTAAGAAAGAAAGATCTCTTATCCTTTGAGACGACATGGAGGGATCTCGAGAGTATTATCGTAAGCGAAACAAGCCAAGCAGAGAAAGACAAATAGCCCATGATCTTACTTATTTGTGGAATATAATGAACATAACAGTCTGAGGAACAGGGTAGACCCAGAGATGTGGAAGTAGGGTATAAACTGACACCCCTCAGAAGAGGGGGTGGGGGGGAGGGAAGAGATAAACCACAGAACTTATGCACATGTATGCATAAGTGATGGACATGGACAACAAAGCTGGGGACAGGGTGGGGGGATGGGGAGGAGGGTGTCAATGGGAAAAAAGGAGAAACATCTGTAACAAAAATAAATTAATAAAAAAAAAAGAATAAGAAAAAAAAAAAGTGTATAAGTCAGCCCTGGCCAGTTTGGCTCAGCAGTTGGAGTGTCGGCCCGTGGACCAATGAGTCACAGCACAGGTTCGATTCCAGTCAAGGGCATGTACCTTGGTTGCAGTTCGTCCCCGGCCCTGGTCTGGGTTGTGCAGGAGGCAACCAGTCGATGTGGTTCTATCATGTCGATGTTTCTCTCTGTCTCTCTCTCTCCCTCCCTCCCACTCTATCTAATGATAAATGGAAAAATATCCTCGAGTGAGGATTAAAAAAACACAGTGTGTAACTCACCTCATTAACAGAAAGGACAGTTTTATTCTTCCTTTTTACAAAGAGAGGTAAATCTATATAACAGCTGTTCAGAAGAAATCCCAAAGGTGCTCAGAAGGTCTATAAGGATAACCTTTTCCACAGCAGTCAGAGCAGAGGGCCAGAGAACTACTTAACCACAGAAAAATGGAATGGGTAACAGGGTCTAGGGGTGGGAGTATGGGAGTGACTGCTAATAAGTAGGGGGTTTCTTTCTGGGGTAATGCAAACATTCTCAAGTTAGTAGTGATGGCTGTACAATCTAGTGAGTATACTAAGAACCATGGAATTATAGAATTTAAAATGGGAAATTGTACATTATATGAATATCTCAATAAAAAGTGTAGTAGCTGTCTCCAGATACCAAACCCAGCGCTCAGCTCTGCAAGGGAGTACCCTAGGATCTCAGAGATCAGATGGTTGATCAGGTGGGAACATGTGGGTCCCAGTAGTTGATCATTAGGAAGCAGAAACAGAAATGACCCTGGAGCCAGAAGATATGATGCCTTGTCAGAGTTCTGCCATTCACTGACTGGAGGTCCCAGAACATTCACATGACCTCATAGGACTGACCTGTTCCCCATATGTAAAATGAAGGCATCATAACAGATTGCTCAACTCCCCAATGGGATAAGGTGGAAGATATGACAGTAACAAAGTCATCATCGACAAAAGAAAGTGCCATCACAATGTGTCAAGAGGCTTGAAGTCTCATGATAGCCCTATGACAAGAGGCATATTACCCCCAAGGTCATAGTTTCTAAGAAGCAGTGCAAGATACTAAGTTCCTTGCTGAAGGTGACACTGCTGGTGTCATATCAAAAACTGGAGTTTGAGGCTTCCCAACTCTGGTCTAAAGCTGTTCCAAGACAACACATGAGGATATCAGTACTGATGACCAGCTTTGGAGTCAAACAGCGTAAGTGCAGGTCCCAGCTCTTTCATTCACCAGCAGAGACACCTTAGGCAACAGCTTTGACAGTTCTGTGTCTCAGTTTCCTCATATGTAAAATGGAGATAACAGCAAACTCCATGGCAGTAGGTTGATGTGAGGATTAAAGTGGTCAATATAGCCCTGGCTGGTTTGCCTCAGCGGTTAGAGCATCGGCCCACGGACCAGAGACTCCCGGGTTCGGTTCCCGCCTAGGGCACGTACCTTGATTGCAGATTGTCCCCGGCCCCAGTTGTGGTCGTGTGGTTGATGTGTCTCTCTTACGTCGATGTTTCTCTCTCTCTCTTCCTCCCTCTCTCCCTCCCACTCTACCTGAAGATAAACGCAAAAATGTCCTTGGGTGAGGATAAAAAAAAAGTGGTCAATATATAAAGGGATTAGCACAATATCTGACACATAGGAATCTCTCAAATATTAGCTATTATTAAATTTGGTATTAAGAGAAGTAGAATTTACTAGTATATCTACTCATAAGTAAAAGGTCCTCAATGAATGTGTATGAGTAAATAGCTTATACAAGAGTGTTATTAAAATGTTCAAAAGCTTCATAGATGCAGACAGAACAAAAGCACTCTCTGATCTGAACTCACCCAGTGTCTGATGAACCTTTAGATCCTACTGATGCGACATAAACCTGGGAAATCAAGGCACAAGAATGTCACAAGATCGTCCCAAAACACTTCTGATGCCACAGGCTCTTTACTAATAGCAATCAATACATGTGGCATTTCCTTCTCCTATATCCAGCATAAACAAAAACACAAATAGATATCAGTATACTTTTTAAAGTGAGGTGGGAAGCTGTCTCTGGTTGATGTTACATAGATAGAAATTTCCAAATCAGAGTCAAGCAGAGCTGAACAGGACCTCAGAGATCATCTAGTCCAACCCACTCATTTCAAAGATAAAGAAAATCCATTAAAAGGTTGACTTTGGGGAAAGGGGTAGAGAGGTTTATTTCAAGTGGGTTAAACAAAAGTAGGATAATCTCATCATAAAACATCTCATGCATAAAATTATGCAATACAGATATGTTTGGATGGTGCATCGGTTGCATCATGGGTCCTCAAAGAGCCAGCCTGAACAGAGAGCCTCATATACCCAGTCAACTTCAAAGGCAAAAAAAACAGTCATGTCATGAGGTCCAGTGTTAGCTAGGGACTTGCTCATCCATGTACATGACCAGGCTCAGAGATAGAATCTGAGTCTACACTCAATGGGCCCATCAAGATTTTGGCCTTACCATCTGGCTAGGGCAATGCAAAAGGGGAAAGGTGCTGCCATCCCAAAGTGGCTCCTATACATCCCCAACCTAGATATTTTCTAAAAAGGAATAGGCCTGTGGCCCTCACAGTTGCCTATATACTCCGAAGAAATGTACTGAGCCTTGATCCTTTCTGCATGTCCCCACATACCACAAGGTCTTGTCCTATCATAGTGTTTAGTTCATTGCCTCAAAAGAACTACTCTTCTAGCAGATGCTTAGATTGGAAACCCAAGACCATCTATGTCCTGGAAACTAACATTTACAATACTTATGACTTATTATTTAAACTAGTAAAGAGACAGATCTTCTGCCAAAGAAAACCCACAGTTTCTCCTCTAAGCACTGAAGTTTTGAGAAATAACTTTATAACAAGCAAATGCCTACAAATAGGAAGACATGAACCTACATGCCTTAAACGTCAATTTGGAAGGCTTCCTGGTAATTCATGTGTTTCTAGTAATAAGTCTGTATCAAACCACAACATTTTGGATCAGTCAGAAGACAGAAGCCACTTTCAGGGAAGATTTCCCCCTGATGGGTGGCCTAGAAAAATGTGGAAAGTTCCTCTTACCAAAGAGTCCTCTTGCCATAGGACAAGTGAGAAGAAGAGAGAAAAAAAGCTCATGAAGAGAAATGTCTATTGAGATTATTTGCTCTATTTTAATTGGGTTATTATTTTTTTAATTGTTGAGTTGTAAGATTTCTTTATATAATATGGATACAAGTTTCTTATCAGATACATGATTTACAAAAGTACTACCTCATTGTGTAGTTTCTCTTTTCACTTACTGGATGGTTTCTATTAAAGCACAAAAGTTAATTTTGAAGTCCAATTTACTTTTTTATTATTATTATTATTATTTTATTATTAATTTACATTTGTTACAGATGATTCTCCTTTTTTCCCCCATTGACACCCCCCTCCCCCTCCCTCCCTGCCCCGTCCCCATTTTTGTTGTCCATGTCCATTGGTTATGAGTACATGCGTACAAGTTCTGTGTTCATCGCACCCCTCCCCCACCCCCTCTTCTGGCAGATGTCAGTCTGTACACCACTTCCACGTCCCCGGGACTACCCTGCTCCTCACACTGTTATGTTCATTATATTCCAGAAATAAGTGAGATCATATGATGTTTGTCTTTCTCTGCTTGGCTTGTTTCACTTAGGATAATAGTTTCCAGGTCCTCCCATGTCGACACAAAGGATAAGAGATCGTTCTTTCTTAAAGCTGCATAGTACTCCATTGTGTATATGTACCACTGCTTTTTTATCCATTCATCTACTGATGGACACTTGGGCTGTTTCCAGATCTTAGCTATTGTAAATAGCGCTGCTATGAACATGGGGGTACAAGTATTCTTTCTGATTGGTGTTTCAGGCTTCTTAGAGTATATTCCTAGGAGTGGGATCACTGGGTCAAATGGTAATTCAATTTTTAATTTTTTGTGGTAACACCATAGTGTTTTCCATAGTGGCTGCACAAGTCTGCACTTCCACCAGCAGTGTTCTAGAGTCCCCTTTTCTCCACACCCTCTCCAACACTTGTTGTTTGATGCTTTGTTGATGGCGGCTATTCTGACAGGTGTGAGGTGATACCTCATTGTTGTTTTAATTTGCATCTCTCTGATGATTAGTGATGTTGAGCATTTCTTCATATGTCTCTTGGTCGTTTGTATGTCCTGTTTGGAGAGGTGTCTATTTAGTTCCTCTGCCCATTTTTTAATTGTGTTCTTTGTCTTCCTTTTGTTGAGATATATGAGCACGTTATATATTTAGGAAATTAGTCCCTTATCTGATATATCATAGGCAATTATGCTCTCTCATACAGTGGGTTGCCTTTCCACTTTGATGGTTGTTTCTTTTGCTGTACAGAAGCTTTTGAGTTTGATGTAGTCCCATGTGTTCATTTTTTCCTTTGTTTCTGTTCCCTTAGGTGATATATCAGTGAAAATTTTGCTGCGTATGATGTCTGAAATTTTGTTGCCTACATTTTCTTCTAGGATTTTTATGGATTCATGAGTCACATTTAAGTCTTTTATCCATTTTGAGTTTATTCTTGTGTATGGTGTAAGTTGATAATCTAGTTGCATTTTTTTGCATGTACCTGTCCAATTTTCCCAACACCATTTATTGAAAAGGCTGTCTTTACTCCATTGTATGCTCTTAACACCTTTGTCAAATATTAATTGAGCATAATGTCTTGGGTCAATTTCCGGATTCTCTGTTCTGTTCCACTGGTCTATGTGCCTGTTCTTGTGCCAGTACCAGGCTGTTTTGATTACAGTAGCTTTGTAGTATAACCTGATGTACAGTATTGTGATCCCTCCTATTTTGTCCTTCTTTTTCAAGATTGCTGTAGCTATTCGGGGTCTTTTTTAGGTTCCATATGAACTTCTGAAGTATTTGTTCTAGTTCTGTGAAATATGTCGTTGGTATTTTGATGGGGATTGCATTAAATCTGTAGATTGCTTTGGGTAGTATGCACATTTTAATGATGTTAATTCTTCCAATCCATGAACAACGTATGTGCTTCCACTTTTTGATATCTTCCTCTATTTCTTTTTTCAATGTCTTCTAGTTTTCTGCAAATAGGTCCTTTACTTCTTTGGTTAAGTTTATTCCTAGGTATCTTAATTTCTTTGTCGCGATGGTAAATGGGATTTTTTTTTAGTTTCTCTTTCTGTGAGTTCATCATTACTGTATAAGAATGCCGTCGATTTCTTGACATTAATTTTGTATCCTGCTACTTTGCCAAATTCATTAATTAAGTCTAGTAGATTTTTGATGGAGTCTTTAGGGTTTTCTATGTATAATATCATGTCATCTGCGAATAACGACAGTTTCACTTCCTCCTTTCCAATTTGGATCCCTTTTATTTTTTCTTCACGTCTGATTGCTGTGGCTAAGACTTCCAGTACTATGTTAAATAAGAGTGGTGAAAGTGGGCATCCTTGTCTTGTTCCTGTTCTTAAGGGAAATGCTTTTAGTTTTTGTCCATTGAGTATGATGTTGGCTGTAGGTCTTTCATATATGGCCTTTATAATATTGAGATATGATCCCTCTATTCCCGAATTGCTGAGCGTTTTTATCAGAAATGGGTGCTGGATTTTGTCAAATGCTTTTTCAGCATCTATTGATATGATCATATGGTTTTTATCTTTCATTTTGTTTATGTGATGTATCACATTTATTGATTTGCATATATTGTACCAGCCTTGCATCCCTGGGATGAATCCCACTTGGTCATGGTGAATAATTTTTTTGATGTATTGCTGGATCCGATTTGCTAGTATTTTGTTAAGGATTTTGGCATCTATGTTCATCAGGGATATTGGCCTGTAGTTTTCTTTCTTTGTAGTGTCTTTTTCTGGTTTTGGGAATAGAATTATGCTGGCCTCATAAAACGAGTTTGGAAGTCTTCCTTCTTCTTGAATTTTTTGAAATAGTTTGAGGAGAACGGGTGTTAGTTCTTCTTTGAATGTTCAGTAAAACTCCCCCCTGAAGCCATCCGGGCCTGGGCTTTTGTTTGCTGGGAGAGTCTTGATTACATCTTCAATTTCCTTAGCTGTTATTGGTCTGTTCAAGTTTTCTATCTCTTCCCGGTCCAGTTTTGGGAGACTGTGTTTCTAGAAATTTGTCCATTTCACTTAGATTGTCAAATTTGTTGCCATATAAATGTTCATAGTATTTGCTAGTATTCCTTTGTATTTCTGTTGTGTCAGTTGTTACTTCTCCTCTTTCATTTCTGATTTTGTGTATTTGGGTTCTCTCTCTTTGTTTCTTGGTGAGTCTCTTTTCAAAAAACAAGCTCTTTGTTTTATTGATCTTTTGAATTGTTTTTTTTGGTCTCCATGTCGTTTATTTCTGCTCTGATCTTTACTATTTCCTTCCTTCTACTTGCTCTAGGGTTTTCTTTTTGTTTGCTTTCCAGTTCTTTAAGTTGTGAGGTTAGGTAGTCAATTAGAAATTTTTCTTCTTTCTTAAGGTCGGCCTGTAGTGCTATGAACTTCCCTCTCAGAACTGCTTTCGCAGTATCCCATACATTTTGCGTTGTTGTGTGTTCATTTTCATTGGTTTCCAGAAATTTTTAAAATTCTTCCTTGATCTCCAGGGTAACCCATTCATTGTTTAGTAACATGCTATTTAGCCTCCATGTGTTCATATGTTTTTGCATGTTCTTGTTGCAATTGATTTCTAGTTTCATGCCATTGTGGTCTGAGAAGATGCTTGATATGATTTCAATCTTCTTGAACTTGTAGAGACTTAGTTTGTGCCCTAACATATGGTCTATCTTTGAGAATGTCCCATGTGCACTTGAGAAGAATGTGAATTCTGCAGTTTTGGGATGTAATTCTCTGTATATATCTATTAAATCCATTTGATCTAGTGCTTCATTTAGAGTCTCTGTTTCCTTGTTGATTTTTTGTCTAGATGATCTATCCAGTGATGTCAGTGGGGTGCTGAAGTCTCCTGCTATGATTGTATTGTTGTTGATTTCTCCTTTGAAGTCCTCCAAAGATTTTGAATATATTTTGGTGCTCCTATATTGGGTGCATATATGTTTACCAAGGTTATATCTTCCTGTTGGATAGACCCTTTGAATATTATGTAGTGGCCTTCTTTGTCTCTAGTTATGGTCTTCAATTTGAAATCTAATTTATCAGATATGAGTATTGCTACCCCAGCTTTTTTTTCCTTTCCATTTGCTTGGAAGATTTTTTTCCATCCCTTTACTTTCAACCTATGTGAGTCTTTTGTTGTGATTTCGGTCTCTTGTAAGCAACATATGTGTGAATCATGCTTTCTTATCCAGTCAGCTACTCTGTGTCTTTTTATCGGAGCATTCAGTCCATTTACATTTAAGGTGATTATTGATATGTACTTATTTATTGCCATTTTTGTACAGTGTGGTTCTAATTATCTTTCTATTTCTTCTAATAATTATAGCAGTCCTTTTAACATGTCTTGCAGTGCTGGTTTGGTGCTAATATATTCCCTTAACCTTTTTTTGTCTGGGAAGCTCTTTATTTGACCTTCTATTTTGAATGATAGCCTTGCTGGATAGAGTAGTCTTGGATTCAGATCCTTGTTTTTCATGACCTTGATTACTTCATGCCATTCCCTTCTGGCCTGTAGTGTTATTGTTGAGAAGTCAGATGATAACCTAATGGGGTTTTTTTTGTAGGTAACCTGTTGCTTATCTCTTGCTGCCTTTAGGATTCTCTCTTTGTCTTTGATTTTTGGCATTTTAATTATTATGTGTCTTGGTGTGGGCCTGTTTGGGTTCTTCTTACTTGGGGCTCTCTGTGCTTCTTGAACTTGAATGCTTTCTTCCTTCACCAGGTTAGGAAAGTTTTCTGTCACTATTTCTTCAAATATATTCTCTAACCCTTGCCCATTTTCTTCTTCTTCGGGGACTCCAATAATGCGAATGTTGTTACGTTTCCAGTTGTCCCACAGTTCTCTTAAGCTATCTTCCTGTGTTTTCATTGTTTTTTCCTTTTGGTTTTCTGATTGATTGATTTTTTCTACTCTGTCTTCTAATTCACTGATCCGGACCTCTGCTTCCTCTACTCTGCTGGTCAATCCTTCCAATGTGTTCTTTATTTCTGCTATGTCATTCTTCATTTCCACTTGGTTGATTTTCAGTGTTTCTATATCTTTACTCATGGTGTTGATGTCCTTACTCATGCTGTTTAGTTTCCTCAAGATCATGGCTCTGAACTCTACCTCTGATAATTTGCTTAGCTCCATTTCATTTATCTCATCTTCGGTGGAGTTCTCTTGTTCTTTCATTTGGGATCTGTTTCTTTGTTTCACCATTTTTGCTATCTCAGTGGGTTTTGGAGCCTGCCAAATTTTCCCTGTAGGTGTTGGTGTTCTGTTATTTGTGGCTCCCTCTACTCGGTTTGGATGAGCCTGGAGGGCCCTCCTTCAACACCACTATCAAGTCTCACTTTCCTGGGTAGATATGCAAGCTCAGGAAAGGTTTAGTTATGATCTAGCTTTTTGCCTGGAGGCTATTAGCCTCAGTTACTTGAAAAGCCTTAGGATCTCAGTTGAATGAGAACCTCCCTCAGATGTTTACCCTGTAAGAGGATGCCCGAGGGTGGGGCCAATGCTGGTTGTTAATGAGCCTCAATTTGCATTACCTCTTTACCTCACCTGGGAATCTCCAAGGGAGGGGCTTCCACAGCTCCGGGAAAGAGCAAACTTGACTGCAGGTCTGTGCTATTGGGAAGGAGGGGCTGGCCACCACCGTCCTTTGTGACCACAGCTCAGCACAAACTCTGAGCGCCCTCCAAATCCCAGGTGTCCCCTCAGAGTTCCAGTCCAGTCTGCCCTCCCTCTGTCGGAGCCCCAGGTGAGTGGCTGTGACTATTTAGTGCTCTGTCCCGGCCCTCTGTGCTGTGGAGCAGCTGGGGCTTGTAACCCCGAGGGCGGGCGCCGCCGCCACCGCTCCCAGCCGAGGGCGCAGCTTCCAGCCGAGGGCGCAGCTCGGAGCCGAGGTCACAGCTCCCAGCCGGGGCCACCGCTCGCAGCCGAGGCAGCCGCTCCGAGGCGAGGGCGCAGCTCCCAGCCGAGGGCGCAGCTCCCGGCGCTCGCGGCCGGGGACACCGCTCGCAGCCGAGGGCGCAGCTCCCAGCCAAGGACGCAGCTCCCAGCCGAGGCCGCCGCTCGCAGCCAAGGCCGCCGCTCACAGCCGAGGTCGCTGCTGTCCGTGGGCTCCCGGCCAGCAATCTCACGCGCCTCCGCATATCCTACCATGCTCATTCAATGTCCCTGGTTGTATGGTCCTCTCCCGCTGCTTTTCTGTTGCTTTTTCCCGATGATTTGTCTTTATTTTAGTTGTAATTCCCGTTTGATCCTGGGAGATCGTCTGTGTAGCTTCCATTCACTCCACCGCCATTTTCCTGTCTCTCTAATTTTTTTTTTTTTATCACTTGTACTTTTCATGCCATATCTAAAAACACTTTGCTTAACCAAGGTCATGAAGATTTATTCCTGTTTTCTTGTAAGAACTTTATAGTTTTTTTTTCTTTTTTTTTATTAATTTATTTTTGTTACAGATGTTTCTCCTTTTTTCCCCATTGACACCTTCCTCCCCATCCCCCCACCCTGTCCCCAGCTTTGTTGTCCATGTCCATCACTTATGCGTACATGCGCATAAATTCTGTGGTTTATCTCTTCCCACCCCCTCCAACCCCCTCTTCTGAGGGATGTCAGTTTATACCATACTTCCACATCTCTGGGTCTACCCTGTTGCTCAGAATGTTATGTTCATTATATTCCACAAATAAGTGAGATCATGTGATATTTGTCTTTCTCTGCTTGGCTTGTTTCGCTTAGGATAATACGCTCGAGGTCTCTCCATGTCGTCTTAAAAGATAAGAGATCTTTCTTTCTTACAGCTGCATAGTACTCCATTGTGTATATGTACCACTGCTTTTTTATCCATTCATCCACTGATGGACACTTGGGCTGTTTCCAGATCTTAGCTATTGTAAATAGTGCTGCTATGAACATGGGGGTACATGTATTTTTTCTGATTGGTGTTTCAGGCTTCTTAGGGTATATTCCTAGAAGTGGGATCACTGGGTCAAATGGCAATTCAATTTTTAATTTTTGAGGTAACACCATAGTGTTTTCCACAGTGGCTGCACCAGTCTGCATTCCCACCAGCAGTGTTCTAGAGTTCCCTTTTCTTCACACCCTCGCCAACACATGTGTTTGATGATTTGTTGATGGCGGCCATTCTGACAGGTGTGAGGTGATACCTCATTGTTGTTTTAATTTGCAACTCTCTGATGATTAGTGATGTTGAGCATTTCTTCATATGTCTCTTGGCCATTTGTATGTCCTTTTTGGAGAGGTGTCTCTTTAGTTCCTCTGCCCATTTTTTAATTGGGTTCTTTGTCTTCCTTTTGTTGTGTTGTATAAGCACTCTGTATATTTTGGAGATTAACCCCTTATCTGATGTATCATTGGCAATTATGCTCTCCCATAGAGTGAGTTCCCTTTCTGTTTTGATGGTTGTTTCTTTTGCTGTGTAGAAGCTTTTGAGTTTGATGTAGTCCCATGTGTTCATTTTTCCCTTTGTTTCTGTTGCCTTAGGTGATGTATCAGTGAAGATTCTACTGCGTGTGATGTCCGAAATTTTGATGCCTACATTTTCTTCTAGGATTTTTATGGATTCAAGAGTCACATTTAAATCTTTTATCCATTTTGAGTTTATTCTTGTGTATGGTGTAACTTGATGGTCTAGTTTCATTTTTTTTGCATGTAGCTGTCCAATTTTCCCAACACCATTCATTATAGAGGCTGTCTTTACTCCATTATATGCTCTTGCCACCTTTGTCAAATATTAATTGAGCATAATGTCTTGGGTCAATTTCAGGATTCTCTGTTCTGTTCCACTGGTCTATATGCCTGTTCTTGTGCCAGTACCAGGCTGTTTTGATTACAGTAGCTTTGTAGTATAACCTGATATCCGGTATTGTGATCCCACCTACTTTGTCCTTCTTTTTCAAGATTGCTGTGGCTATTCGGGGTCTTTTTTGGTTCCATATGAACTTCTGAAGTATTTGTTCTAGTTCTGTGAAATATGTCACTGGTATTTTGATGGGGATTGCATTGAATCTATAGATTGCTTTGGGTAGTATGGATATTTTAATGATGTTAATTCTTCCAATCCCTGAACAAGGTATGTGCTTCCACATTTTTATATCTTCCTCTGATTCTTTTTTCAATGTCTTGTAGTTTTCTGCAAATAAGTCCTTTACTTCTTTGGTTAAGTTTATTCCTAGGTATCTTAATTTTTTTGCCGCGATGGTAAATAGAATTGTTTTTTTAGTTTCTCTTTCTGTGAGTTCATCATTGTTGTATAAGAATGCCGTTGATTTCTTGACGTTAATTTTGTATCCTGTTACTTTGCCAAATTCATTTATTAAGTCTAGTAGATTTTTGATGGAGTCTTTAGATTTTTCTATATATAATATCATATCGTCTGCGAATAATGACAGTTTCACTTCCTCCTTTCCAATTTGGATTCCTTTTATTTTTTCTTCACGTCTGATTGCTGTGGCTAAGACTTCCAGTACTATGTTAAAAAAAAGTGGCAAAAGTGGGCATCCCTGTCTTGTTCCTGTTCTTAAGGGAAAGGTTTTTAGTTTTTGCCCATTGAGTATGATGTTGGCTGTAGGTCTTTCATATATAGCCTTTATTATATCAAGATATTATCCCTCTATTCCCAAATTGCTGAGCGTTTTTGTCAGAAATGGGTGCTGGATTTTGTCAAATGCTTTTTCAGCGTCTATTGATATGATCATATGGTTTTTATCTTTAATTTTGTTTATGTTGTGTATTACATTTATTGAGTTGTGAATATTGAACCAGCCTTGCATCCCTGGGATGAGTCCCACTTGGTCATGGAGAATCATTTTTTTGATGTATTGCTGGATCCGATTTGCTAGTATTTTGTTATGCATTTTGGCATCTGTGTTCATCAGGGATATTGGCCTGTAGTTTTCTTTCTTTGTAGTGTCTTTTTCTGGTTTTGGAATTAGGATCATGTTGGCCTTTAAAACGAGTTTGGAAGTCTTCCTTCTTCTTGAATTTTTTGAAATAGTTTGAGGAGAACGGGTGTTAGTTCTTCTTTGAATGTTCAGTAAAACTCCCCCCTGAAGCCATCCGGGCCTGGGCTTTTGTTTGCTGGGAGAGTCTTGATTACATCTTCAATTTCCTTAGCTGTTATTGGTCTGTTCAAGTTTTCTATCTCTTCCCGGTCCAGTTTTGGGAGACTGTGTTTCTAGAAATTTGTCCATTTCACTTAGATTGTCAAATTTGTTGCCATATAAATGTTCATAGTATTTGCTAGTATTCCTTTGTATTTCTGTTGTGTCAGTTGTTACTTCTCCTCTTTCATTTCTGATTTTGTGTATTTGGGTTCTCTCTCTTTGTTTCTTGGTGAGTCTAGCTAAGGGTCCATCAATCTTGTTTATCTTTTCAAAAAACAAGCTCTTTGTTTTATTGATCTTTTGAATTGTTTTTTTGGTCTCCATGTCGTTTATTTCTGCTCTGATCTTTACTATTTCCTTCCTTCTACTTGCTCTAGGGTTTTCTTTTTGTTTGCTTTCCAGTTCTTTAAGTTGTGAGGTTAGGTAGTCACTTAGAAATTTTTCTTCTTTCTTAAGGTGGGCCTGTAGTGCTATGAACTTCCCTCTCAGAACTGCTTTCACTGCATCCCATAGATTTTGTGTTGTTGTGTGTTCATTTTCATTGGTTTCCAGGAATTTTCAATTTCTTCCTTGATCTCCTCGGTAACCCATTCATTGTTTAATAACATGCTATTTAGCCTCCACGTATTCAAATTTCATTGCATGTTCTTGTTGCAATTGATTTCTAGTTTCATGCCACTGTGATCTGAGAAGATGATTGATATGATTTCAATCTTCTTGAACTTGTAGTCTTCGTTTGTGTCCTAACATGTGGTCTATCTTTGAGAATGTCCCATGTGCACTTGAGAAGAATGTGAATTCTGCAGTTTTGGGGTGTAATTTTCTGTAGATTTCTATTAAACCCATTTGGTCTAGTGCTTTGTTTAGAGTCTCTGTTTCCTTGTCAATTTTTTGTCTAGAGGATCTATCTAGTGATGTCAGCGGGGTGTTGAAATCCCCTGCTATGATTGTATTGCTGTCAGTTTCTCCTTTGAAGTCCTCCAGAAGATTTTTAATATATTTTGGTGCTCCTATATTCGGTGCATATATGTTTACCAAGGTTATATCTTCCTTTTGGATAGATCCTTTCAGTATTTTGTAGTGACCTTCTTTGTCTCTAGTTATGGCTTTCGTTTTGAAATCTATTTTATCAGATATGAGTATTGCTACCCCAGCTTTTTTTTCCTTTCCATTTTTTTGGAAGATTTTTTTCCATCCTTTCACTTTCAGCCTATGTGAGTCTTTTGTTGTGAGATGGGTCTCTTGTAAACAACATATATATGGGTTATGCTTTCTTATCCAATTCGCTACTCTGTGTCTTTTCATCGGAGCATTCAAGCCTTTTACATTTAAGGTGATTATTGATATGTACTTATTTATTGCCATTTTTGTTCACTGTGGTTCTAGTTTCCTTCCTATTTCTTCTACTAATTACAGCAGTCCTTTTAACATTTCTTGCAGTGCTGGTTTGGTGCTAACATATTCCCTTAGCCTTTTTTTTTTTGTCTGAGAAGCTCTTTATTTGACCTTCTATTTTGAATGACAGTCTTGCTGGGTAGAGTAGTCTTGGATTCAGATCCTTGTTTTTCATGACCTTGATTACTTCATGCCATTCCCTTCTGGCCTGTAGTGTTTCTGTTGAGAAGTCAGCTGATAGCCTGATGGGGGTTCCTTTGTAGTTAACCTGTTGCTTTTCTCTTGCTGCCTTGAGAATTCTCTCTTTGTCTTTAATTTTTAGCATTTTAATTACTATGTGTCTTGGTGTGGGCCTGTTGGGTTCTTCTTAATTGGAACTCTCTGTGCTTCTTGAACTTGAATACCTTCTTTGTTCACCAAATTAGGGAAGTTTTCTTTCACTATTTCTTCAAATATATTCTCTAACCCTTGCTCATTTTCTTCTTCTTCAGGACCTCCAATGATGGGAATATTATTACATTTCCAGTTGTCCCACAGTTCTCTTAAGCTGTCTTCCTGTTTTTTCATTTTTTTTTTCCTTTTGGTTTTCTGATTGGTTGATTTTTTCTACCCTGTCTTCTAATTCACTGATCCGGTCCTCAGCTTCCTCTACTCTGCTGTTTAGTCCTTCCAATGTGTTCTTCATTTCTGCTATGTCATTCTTCATTTCTTCTTGCTGCTTCTTCATTTCTTCTTGCTGCTTCTTCATTTCCACTTGGTTGGTTTTCAGTGTTTCTATGTCTTTGCTCATTGTGTGGATGTCTTTACTCATGGTGTTGATGTCCTTACTCATGCTGTTGAGCATCCTCAAGATCATGGCTCTGACTTCTAGCTCTGTTAACTTGCTTAACTCCGTTTCATTTATCTCATCTTCGGTAGAGGTCTCTTGTTCTTTCATTTTGGATCTGTTTCTTTTTTTCACCATTTTGGCTATCTCAGTGGTTTTTGGAGTCTGCCAAATTTTCCTTTGGATGTTGGTGTTCTGTTGTTTGTGGCTTCCTCTACTGGGTTTGGATGAGCGTGGGAGGACCCACTTTAAACACCACTGTGGAGTCTTACTTTCCAGGGTATATTTGTAAGCCCAGCAGAGGTTAAGTTATCCTCTAGCTTTTTGCCTAGAGGCTATTAGTCGTGGTTTCTTGAAGAGCCTTGGGTTTTCAGTTGAGTGAAAACCTCCCTCAGGTGTTCAAGGTGAGAGGATTTCCCGAGGGTAGGGCAGATGCTAGTAGTTAATGAGCCTCAGTTTGCATTTCAATGGCCCACTAGGGTGTGGCTGGATCTCGAGGGAGGGGCTGCCGCCTCTCCCCAGAGCCCTGGGATGGAGTAAAACAGCCAGGCCATAGTCCTGCGTGGCCGCAACTCAGCAAAAGCTCTGAGCGCGCTCCAAATCCCGAGTGTCCCCACACAGTTCCAGTCCATTCCGTCCCCCCTCTGCCGGAGCCCAGGTGAGTGGCTGTGGCTCTTTTAGCGCTCTGTCCTGGCTCTGTGCTGTGGAGCCAGCTCAGGCTTTAACCCCGTGGGCGGAGCGCTGCTCAGGGCTAAGGCCGCTGCTGTCCGTGGGCTCCCAGCCCCCCTCTCCCGCCTCTGCAATCCTACCAGGATCGAGTCAGTGTCCCTGGTTGTATGGTCCTCGCAAGCTGCTTTTCTGTTGCTTTTTTCTGACGATTCATCTTTGTTTTAGTTCTAATTCCAGTTTGGTTCTGGAAGACGGTCTGTGTAGCTTCCATTCACTCTGCCGCCATTTTGGAATCCCCAGAACTTTATAGTTTTAGTTCTTACATTTATTATTTTTTGTTATTGTTGAAAGTATTACAGATATCCCCCCTTTCCCCCCATTGGCCCCTCCTTCCCACTCCTCCCCCCCTCCTGACTTCCACAGCCTTGTGTCCTGTTGATTGGTTGTGCATATATGCATATAAGTCCTTTGATTTATCTCTTCCCACCCTTCCCAAACCCCATCCCTCTGTTGTTTGTCAGTCTGCTCCCTACTTCCATGATTCTGGGTCTCTTTTGGTCGACAACTTATTTTGTTCATTATGTTCCACAAATAAGTGAGATCATGAGGTACTTGTCTTTCACTGACTGGCTTATTTCGCTTAGCATAATACTCTCCAGGTCCCTCCATGTCATCTCAAGGGGTAAGAGATCTTTATTTCCTACAGCTGCATAGTATTTCATTGTGTAAATATACCCCAGCTTTTTTATATACTTATCTACTGATGAGTACTTGAGCTGTTTTCAGATCTTAGCTATTGTAAACAGTGCTGCTATGAACACAGTGGTGCATATATTCTTTCTGATTGGTGTTTCAGGCTTCTTAGGATATATTACTAGAAGTGGAATCACTGGGTCCACTGGCAGTTCCATTTTTAATTTTTTTAGGAAGCACCAAATGGTTTTCTACAGTGGCTGCACCAATCTGCATTCCCACCAGTATTGTGCTAGGGTACCCTTTTCTCCATATCCTTGCAGCATTTGTTGTTTGATGAGTTGTTGATGATAGCCATTCTGGCAGGTGTGAGATGTATCTCATAGTCATTTTAACTTGCATCTCTCTGATGATTAGTGATGTTCGGCATTTCTTCATAGGTCTCTTGGCCATTTGGATGTCCTCCTTGGAGAAGTGTTTATCCAGGTCCTCAGCCCATTTTTTAATTGTATTGCTTATCTTCCTTTTGTTGAGTTGTATGAGGACTCTATATATTTTGGATATTAACCCCTTATCTGATGTATCGTTGGCAAATATGTTCTCCCAGAGAGTGGGTTCCCTGTTCATTTTGAAGCAGATTTCATTTGCTATGCAGAAGCTTTTGAGTTTGATATAGTCCCATTTATTAATTTTTTCCTTTGTTTCTCTTACCCTAGGTGACGTATCAGTGAAAATTCCACTACATATGATGTCTGAGATTTTTCTTCCTATATTTTCTTCTAGGATTTTTATGGTTTCACAGGTTACATTTAAGTCTTTTATACATTTTGAGTTTATTCTTGTGTATGGTGTAAGTTGGTGGTCTAGTTTTATTATTTTGCATATAGCTGTCCAATTTCCCCAACACCATTTATTGAAAAGACTGTCTTTTCTCCATTGTATGTTCTTACCTTCTTTGTCAAATATTAAATGAGCATAACGTCTTGGATCAATTTCTGGGTTCTCCCTTCTGGTCCATTGATCTATATGCCCGTTCTTGTGCCAGTGCCAGGCTGTTTTGATTATGATGGCTTTGTAGTATACTGGATATCTGGTATTGTGATCCTTCCCACTTTGTTCTTTTTTCTCAAAATTGCTGTCGCTATTTGGAGTCTTTTATGGTTCCATATAAACTTTTGAAGTATTTGTTCTAGATCTGTGAAATATGTCATTGGTAGTTTAATAAGAAATGCATTGAATCTGTAGATTGCTTTGGGTAGTATGGACATTTTAATGATGTTGATATTTCTAATTCATTAACATGGTTTATGTTTCTACTTTTTAAAATATCTTCTATTCCTTTTTCAATGTCCTGTAGTTTTCTGAGAACAGGTCTTTTACCTCCTTTGTTAAGTTTATTTCTAGGTATTTTATTTTATTTTGTTTCAATGGTAAATGGGACTTTTTTGTTTATTACCTTTCTGAGTGTTCAATAATGGTGTGCAAGAATGCCATTGATTTTTGGGTGTTAATTTTGTATCCTGTTACTTTCCCAAATTTATTTCTTAAGTCTAGCAGATTTTTGATGGAGTCTTTAGAGTTTTCTATGCACAATATCATGTTGTCAGTGAATAATGACAGTTTCACTTCCTCCTTTCCAATTTGGATCCCTTTCATTTTTTCTTCTTTTTTAATTGTTGCAGCAAAGATGTCCAGTACTATGTTAAATAAGAGTGATGAAAGCGGGCATCCCTGTCTTCTTCCTGTTCTTTAGGAAAATTATTTTAGTTTTTGCCCATTGAGTATGATGTTGGTTGTAGGTTTTTTGTATATGGCCTTTATTATGTTGAAATATGACCCCTATACTTCCACACTGCTGAGCATTTTTATAAGAAATGGGTGCTAGCCCTGGCCGGTTTGGCTCAGAGGTTAGAGCATCGGCCTGCGGTACAGAGAGACCCAGGTTCGGTTCCCGCTAAGGGCATGTACCTCGGTTGCAGTTTGTCCCCGGCCCTGGTTGGTCGTGCGGGTGGCAGCCACTCGATGTGTCCCTTTCACGTCGATGTTCCTCTCTCTCTCTCTCTCTTCCTCTCTCTCCCTCCCACTCTATCTGAACAAAAAATGAAAAAATGTCCTCAGGTGAGAATAAAAAAAAAAAAAAAAGAAATGGGTGCTAGATTTTGTCAAATACTTTTTTAGTGTCTATTGATATGATCATGTGGTTTTTATCTTTCATTTTTTTTGTGCGGTGTATCAAATTTATTGATTTGCAAATATTGTACTAGTCTTGCATCCCTGGGATGAATCCCACTTGATCATGGTGAATAATTTTTTTAATGTATTGCTGGATCCGATTTGCTAGCGTTTTGTTAAGGATTTTGGTATCTATGTTCATCAGGGATATTGGCCTGTAGTTTTCTTTCTTTGTAATGTCTTTATCTGGTTTTGGAATTGAGATTATGCTTGCCTCATAAAAAGTGTTTGGAAGTCTTCCTTCTTCTTGAATTTTTTGGAATAGTTTGAAGAGAATAGGTGTGTGTTCTTCTTTGAATGTTCGGTAAAACTTCCACATGAAGCCGTTCAGACACAGGCTTTTGTATGCTGGGAGTTTATTGATTACATCTTTAATTTACTTAGTTGTTATTGGTCTGTTCAAGTTTTCTATCTCTTCCCGGTCCAGTTTTGGGAGACTATATGTTTCTAGAAATTTGTCCATTTCACTTAGATTGTCAAATTTGTTGCCATATAAATGTTCATAGTATTTGCTAACGATCCGTTGTGTTTCTGTGGTGTCAGTTGTTACTTTTCCTCTTTCATTTCTGATTTTGTGTATTTATGTTCTCTCTCTGTTTCTTGGTGAGTCTAGCTAAGGGTCCATCAATCTTGTTTATCTTTTCAAAAAACCAGCTATTTGTTTTATTGATCCTTTGAATTGTTTTTTTGGTCTCTATGTCATTTATTTTTGCTCTGATCTTTACTATTTCCTTCCTTATACTTGCTCTATGGTTTTCTTTTTGTTTGCTTTCTAGTTCTTTCAGTTGTGAGGTTAGATAGTCTATTAGAAATTTTCCTTGTTTCTTGAGGTAGGCCTCGAGTGCTATGAACTTCCCTCTCAGAACTGCTTTCGCTGTATCCCATAGATTTTGTGTTGTTGTGTGTTCATTTTCATTGATTTCCAGGAAGTTTTTAATTTCTTCCCTGATCTCCTCAGTAACCCATTCGTTGTTAAATAACATGCTATTTAGCCTCCAAGTGTTCAAATGTCTTTGCATGTTCTTGTTGCAATTGATTTCTAGTTTCATGCCATTGTGATTTGAGAAGATGCTTGATATGATTTCAATCTTCTTGAACTTGTAGAGACTTAGTTTGTGTCTTAACATGTGGTCTATCGTTGAGAATGTCCCATGTGCACTTGAGAAGAATGTGAATTCTGTAATTTTGGGGTATAAGTCTCTGTAAATATCTATTAAATCCATTTGGTCTAATATTTCATTTAGAGTCTCTGTCCTTGTTAATTTTTTGTGTAGAGGATCTATCCAGTGATGTCAGTGGGGTGTTGAAGTCCCCTGCTATGATTGTATTGCTGTCGATTTCTCCTTTGAAGTCCTCCAGAAGATTTTTACTATATTTTGGTTTTCCTATATTGAGTGCATATATATTCACCAAGATTATGTCCTCCTGTTGGAAAGATCCTTTCAATATTATGTAGTGACCTTCTTTGTCTCTAGTTATGGCTTTCATTTTGAAATCTATTTTATCAGATATGAGTATTGCTACCCCAGCTTTTTTTTCTTTTCCATTTTCTTGGAAGATTTTTTTCCATCCCTTCACTTTCAGCCTATGTGTTCTTTTATTGTGAGGTGGGTCTCTTGTAAACAACATATGTATGGGTCATGCTTTCTTATCCTATCCTCTACTTTGTGTCTTTTTATTGGAGCATTCAATCCATTTACATTTAAGGTGATTATTGATATGTACTTATTTATTGACATTTTTGTTTAGTGTGGTTCTATTTTTCTTCCTATTTGTTCTACTAATTACAGCAGTCCTTTTACCATTTCTTGCAGTGCTGGTTTGGTGCTAATGTATTCCCTTAGTCTGTTTTTGTGTCTGAGAAGCTCTTTATTTGACCTTCTATTTTGAATGATAGCCTTGCTGGGTCGAATGGTCTTTGATTCAGATCCTTGTTTTTCATGACCTTGATTACTTCATGCCATTCCCTTCTGGCCTGTAGTGTTTCTGTTGAGAAGTCAGATGATAGTCTTATGGGGTTTCCTTTGTAGGTAACCTGTTGCTTATCTCTTGCTGCCTTTAGGATTCTCTCTTTGTCTTTAATTTTTGGCATTTTAATTACTATGTGTCTTGGTGTGGACCTGTTTGGGTTCTTCTTACTTGGGACTCTCTGTACTTCTTGAACTTGAATACCTTCTTTGTTCACCAAATTAGGGAAGTTTTCTGTCACTATTTCTTCAAATATATTCTCTAACCCTAGCTCATTTTCTTCTTCTTCAGGGACTCCAATGATGCGAATATTATTATGTTTCCAGTTGTCCCACAGTTCTCTTAAGTTATCTTCCTGTTTTTTCATTGTTTTTTCCTTTTGGTTTTCTGATTGGTTGATTTTTTCTACACTGTCTTCTAATTCACTGATCCGGTCCTTAACTTCCTCTACTCTGCTGTTTAGTCCTTCCAATGTGTTCTTTATTTCTGCTATGTCATTCTTCATTTCTTCTTGGTGCTTCTTTATTTCCACTTGGTTGGTTTTCAGTGTTTCTATGTCTTTGCTCATTGTGTTGATGTCTTTGCTCATGGTGTTGATGTCCTTACTCATGCTGTTGTGCTTCCTCAAGATCATGGCTCTGACTTCTAGCTCTGTTAACTTGCTTAAGTCCGTTTCATTTATCTCATCTTCGGTAGAGGTCTCTTGTTCTTTCATTTTGGATCTGTTTCTTTTTTTCACCATTTTTGCTATCTCAGTGGTTTTTGGAGTCTGCCAAATTTTCCTGTGGATGTTGGTGTTCTGCTGTTTGTGGCTCCCTCTACTGGGTTTGGATGAGCGTGTGAGGACCCACGTTAAACACCACCGTGGATTCTTACTTTCCAGGGTATATTTGCAAGCTCAGAAAAGGTTAAGTTATCCTCTAGCTTTTTGCCTAGATGCTATTCGTCGTGGTTGTTTGAAGAGCCTTTGGTTTTCAGTTGAATGAAAACCTCCGTCAGATGTTCAGCGTGAGAGGATTTCCAGAGGGTAGGGCAGATGCTGGTAGTTAATGAGCCTCAGTTTGCATTTCAATGGCCCACCAGAGTGTGGGTGGATCTCCAAGCGAGGGGCTGCCACTTCTCCCCTGAGCCCTGGGATGGAATAAGACGGCCAGGCCCCTGGTCTGCATGGCTGCAACTCAGCAGATGCTCTGAGCGCTCTCCAAATCCCGAGTGTCCCCACACACGTTCCAGTCCAGTCCGCCCTCCCTCTGCTGGAGCCCAAGGTGAGTGACTGCGGCTATTTTAGCGCTCTTTCCCTGCCCTCTGTGCTGTGGAGCCAGCTTGGGACTTTAACCCCCAGGGTGGTGCACTGCTCACCGCTAAGGCCACTGCTGTCTGTGGGCTCCCAGCCCCCCTCTTGCGCCTCTGCAATCCTACCAGGATCGATTCAGTGTCCCTGGTTGTATGGTCCTCGCAAGCTGCTCTTCTGTTGCTTTTTCCTGACAATTTGTCTTTATTTTAGTTGTAATTCCAGTTTGGTCCTGGGAGATAGTCTGTGTAGCTACCATTCACTTCGCTGCCAGTTTGGACCTTGCTCCGTGGGTTCCTCTTTATATCCCTGGTTCTAAGGTTTCTCTCTAGCTGCTCTTCAGTAGTTTTTTCCTGATGACTTCTTTTATTTTAGTTGTAATTGCAGTTTTGTCCTGGGAAGTGGTCTGTGTAACTTCCATTCATTCCACTGCTGTTTTAAATCTTAATTCTTACATTTAAAATCTATCATTCTATCGTCCATTTTGAGTTAATTTTGTGTATGGTATGAGGTAGTAATCCAAGTTCTTCCCCCCCCCCCGCCCCCGATGTGTGGAAATCCAGTTGTCCCTGAACTCTTTGTCGAAAATACTGTTCTTCCCCTCATTGAACTATTTGGGCACCTTTGTCAAAACTTGGCTGATCATAATCTTGAAGGTATATTTCTTGACTCTCTATTCTATTCCTTGACCCATATGATTATCCTTGTACCAGTACTAGCCAATCCTGAATCCTGCTCTCTTGTAATAAGTTTTGAAATTGTGGAGTGTGAGTGCACCAATTTCATTCTTGTTTTTCAAAACGGTTTGGCTATTCTTGATCCCCTGAATTTCCATATGAATTTTAGGATTTGCTTGTCAATTTCTGCAAAAGAGGTAGCTGGGATTTTCACTGGGATTGCCTTAAATCTATAGATCAATTTGGGAAGTATTATCCTATCTATTTTTAAAAATGCTCAAATATCTCCCACTTTAAACTAGAAAACCCATTTTTTTACTGTACATCCCCAAATAGACATTGCCTTCTCTCTCTTTCTCTTCATAACCAAACTTATACAATGGCAGTTTCAATGTCTCAAATCAATCCTCAATGCCTCAAAGCCGCTTCATACTCAGCATGTCCAAAACCAAATACCTGCACTTGCCACCTCCCACAATAGACCATTTCCTGGGCTTCTTATCTGTTTCACTGAATAACATAGCCAACCCCTCTATTGTCCAAGTCAGAAACCTGCACATCACCCTGGACATCTATCTCTTCCACACTCCATAGTCACACCACCATCAAGAACTGCCAATTCTACCTCCACAACATGCCCTTGGTCCATCCACTTATCCATATCTCCACTGCAGCCATCATCTCTTGCCTGGATAACCACAAGACCAATCCACTTGGTCCTTCTAGGTCTTCTCCCCACCATAACCCATTCTCCACACACTAAAATATACACCCACTGGGGGGAATGTACATTCCAAAATCCTTACAATAGCCTCTGAGGGCTGACAGATCTACCACCTGCCTCACCAACCTCCTCGAGATGTTTTCATAAAGCTTGGAATAATATATACCAAAATATTAACAGTAATTATCCACAGGAGATGTCTATTCTTTACTTTCTGTGCATCTATTAATTTCACATTAAAGAACAAAATATTAAAAAAACAATGTAATGCAATTCAAATGTAATATTATAACAACCAATACCACCTGTGGAAGGCAGAATCCCTCAAGAAGTCCCCATTCTAACCCAGAAACCTGTGACTATGTCAAATTATATGGCAAAAGTGACCTGGCAGATGTGATTAAGTTAAAGCTATTGAGATGGGAAGATGATCTTGGATTATCTGGGTGAACTGAAGCTAACTACAAGGGTCCCTAGAAGTAAAAGAGAGATGAGTGCTGTTTCCAAATCTTAGCTATTGTAAATAGTGCTGCTATGAACATAGGGGTACATATATTCCTTCTGGTTGGTGTTTCAGGTTTCTTAGGATATATTCCTAAAAGTGGGATCACTGGGTCAAATGGCAGTTTAATTTTTAGATTTTTGTGGTAGCACCATAGTGTTTTCCACAGTGGTTGCACCAGTCTGCATTCCCACCAGCAGTGTACTAGAGTCTCTTTGTCTCCACACCCTCGCCAATACTTGTTGTTTGATGATTTGTTGATGGCGGCCATTCTGACAGGTGTGAGGTGATACCTCATAGTTGTTTTAATTTCCATCTCTCTGATGATTAGTGACATTGAGCATTTTGTCATATGTCTCTTGGCTATTTGTATATCCTGTTTGGAGATGTGTCTATTTAGTTCCTCTGCCCATTTTTTAATTGGGTTCTTTGTCTTCCTTTTGTTGATTTGTATGAACACTCTATATATTTTGGAAATTAACCCCTTATCTGATGCATCATTGGTGATTATGGTCTCCCATATAGTGGGATCCGTTTCCGTTTTGACGGTTGTTTCTTTTGCTGTGTAGAAGCTATTTTTTACAGCCCAAGTGTCCATCTGTACACGAATGGATAAAAAAGCTGTGGTACATATACACATTGGAGTACTATGCAGCTGTAAGAAAGATCTCTTATACTTTGAGACGACATGGAGGGACCTGGAGAGTATTATCCTAAGCAAAACAAGCCAAGCAGAGAAAGACAAATATCACATGATCTCACTTATTTGTGGAATATAATGAACATAACAGTCTGAGGAACAGGGTAGACCCAGAGACGTGGATGTAGGGTACAGACTGACAACCCTCAGAAGAGGGGGTGGGAGGGAGGGAAGAGATAAACCACAGAACTTATATATGCATAACTGATAGACATGGACAACAATGCTGGGGATGGGGAGGAGGGTGTCAGTGGGGGAAAAAGGAGAAACATCTGTAACAAAAACAAATAAATAATAATAATAATAATTAAATAAAAGAGAGATGAGGGAGGGTCACCGTCAATATGATTAGAAGAATGGGCCATTGGTCAAGGAATGAAGGCAAGGAAACAGATTCTCCCCTAGAGCCTCCAGAAGGAACATATACAGCCCTGTCAATACCTTGATTTTATCCCAGTGAGATCTGTGTCAACCTGCACAATGTAGGAGAATATACTTGTGTTGCTTTAAGCCTCTAAGTTTGCGATAACTTTTTACAGCAACAATAGAACACTTTCCTTTCTTCCATGTATGTGTTCATCTGTTCTGTCAACAAATCTTGTTGAGCAACACATATCCCAGACATGGGGAATAGCAAGAATAGTGCATTCCCTGCTCCAGAGAAGTCACCAGAGCAGCTGGAATCTGTTTGAAAGAGGCTAAGTACCCACCTTTGCTTTTAACAGGTTGGCAGTACTCATTTTGAAATCTTTCCAGATCCTATTCTGTTAAACCTGTAATATCACCTTTTCAACAAGCAATTAGTCTTTAAAAAGAGAGTCCTTCTTACAATTATGCACATTCTAATTGGGTAATATGACTGACAAAGGCTTTAATTATGTTCCATAATTCACACCTAGTATATTATTAGACCTTTGCTAAAAGTTGTCATTTGTGAACATTACACCATTGTTCTGTCATTTGTGCAGCTTTCTCCAATTATTACATTTGCGGGGCATTATTACAAGGTGAGGTGGCAAATGATGGTGGTATAACTATCAGAGCCTTTACTTACATGAGAAAAGCATCTTTTGGTCACTCTAATGCAGAATATACATAGAGACTCCCAGTGGGGATCAACGCTGCCCACAAATAACTTGATTTGTTAATGATCAAATTATTCATGTAAAGGTAGGCTGATTACACTCCTATTTTCAGGTGAGAAGACCTAAATACAAATCAGGAAAAGTGAGCAACTCAAAAAGAGAAAATTCACTGGGTACCTGTCTCACTTTTCCATGTGAATCATGCAGTGTTGTCTCAAGAAGAGCACCCACATGGACTTCCAGACTGCCTTATGATTGAGACAGGAACATTCTTCTTTTGGTGTTTGTTGGTATACTTCTTTTATTTATTGTTTCACCTAACTGCTTTTTTAAAATTAATTTATTTTTGTTACAGATGTATCTCCTTTTCACCCCATTGACAACCTCCTCCTGATACCGCCCCCCCCCAGCATTTTTGTCTATGTCCATTGGTTATGCATACATGCATATAAGTTCTGTGGTTTTGCCCTCTCCCCCCGCCCCCCCCTCACTTCTGAAGACTGTCAGTCTGTGCCCTACTTCCATAACTCTGGGTCTACTTTGTTCATCAGTTTTTTAATTCATTATATTCCACAAATAAGTGAGATCATGTGATATCTGTCTTTCTCTGCTTGGCTTGTTTCGCTTAGCATAATACTCTCAGGGTCCCTCCATGTGTCTCAAAGGGTAAGAGATCTTTCTTTCTTACAGCTGCATAGTATTCCATTGTATATGTACCATAGCTTTTTTATCCACTCATCTACTGATGGACACTTGGGCTGTTTCCAGATCTTAACAATTGTAAATAGTGCTGCTATGAACATGGGGGTACATATATTCTTTCTGATTGGTGTTTCAGGCTTCTTAGGATATATTCCTAGAAGTGGGATCATTGGGCCAAATGGCAGTTTAATATTTGATTTTTTGAGGAAACACCAAATTGTTTTCCATAGTGAATGCACCAGTCTGCATTCCCACCAGCAGTGTACTAGAGTCCCCTTTTCTCCACAACCACGACAGCACTTGTTTGATAATTTGTTGATGGCAGCCATTCTGGCAGATGTGAGGTGATACCTCATAGTCACTTTAATTTGCATCTCTCTGATGATTAGTGACATTGAGCATTTTTTCATAAGTCTCTTGGCCATTTCTATGTCCTTTTTGGAGAGGTGTCTATTTAGATTCTATGCCCATTTTTAATTGGATTCTTTCTTCTTCTTTCTTTCTTTCTTTTTTTTTTTTTTGAGCTGTAAGTGTACTCTATATATTTTGGAAATGAACCCCTTATCTGATGTATCATTGGCAATTATGTTCTCCCATACAATGGGTTCCCTTTCCACTTTGGTTCTTGTTTCTTTTGCTGTGCAGAAGCCTTTCAGTTTGATGTAGTCCCAATTATTGATTTTTCCTTTGTTTCTCTTGCCATAGGTGTTGTATCAGTGAAAAGTCTGCTGTGTGTGATATCTGAGATTTTGCTGCCTATATTTTCTTTCGGAATTTTTATGCATTATGGAGTCACATTTAAGTCTTTTATCCATTTTGAGTTTATTCTTGTGTATGGTGTAAGTTGGCGGTCTAGCTTAATTTTTTTTGCATGTAGCTGTCCAATTTTCCCACCACCATTTATTAAAAAGACTGTCTTTACTCCATTGTATGCTCTTGCCAACTTTGTCGAATATTAATTGAGCATAATGTCTTGGGTAAATTTCTGGGTTCTTTGTTCTGTTCCTTTGATCTATATGCCTGTTCTTGTGCCAGTACCAGGCTGCTTTGATTACAATGGCATTGTAGAATAACCTGATATCCAGTATTGTGATCCCTCCTATTTTGTTCTTCTGTTTCAAGATTGCTGTGGCTATTCAGGGTCTTTTTGGGATACATATAAACATTTGGAGTATTTGTTTTACTTCTATGAAATATATCATTGGTATTTTAATGGTGATGCATTGAATATGTAGATTGCTTTGAGTAGTATGGGCATTTTAATGATGTTAATTCTTCCAATCCATGAACAAACTATATGCTTCCACCTTTTTATATCTTCTTGTATTTCTTTTTGCAATGTCCTGTAGTTTTCTGTGAACAGGTCCTTTACTGCTTTGGTTAAGTTTATTCCTAGGTATCTTAATATTTTTGTTGCAATAGTAAATGAGATTGTTTTTTAGTTTATTTCTGTGTGTTCATTATTGGTGTATGAAAATGCCAATCATTTCTGTTTTTTTTTCTTTTTATCCTCACCTGAGGACATTTTTCCATTTTCTGTTCCGATAGAGTGGGAGGGAAAGAGAGGAAGAGAGAGAGAGAGAGAGAGAGAGAGAGAGAGAGAGAGAGAGAGAGAGACAGAGACAGAGAGAGAGAGAGAGACAGAGAGAGAAACATCAATGTGAAAGGGACACATCGAGTGGCTGCCTCATGTACGAACCAACCAAGGCCGGGGACAAACTGCAAACGAGATACGTGCCCCTAGCGGGAACCAAACCCGGACCTCTCTCTGGACCGCAGGCTGATGCTCTAACCGCTGAGCCAAACCGGCCAGGGCCCAATCATTTCTGGATGTTGATATTGTATCCTGATACTTTGCTGAACTCATTTATTAAATCTAGTAATATTTTGATGGAGTCTCTAGGGTTTTCTATGTATAATATGTTGTCATCTGCGAATAATGACAGTTTCACTTCTTACTTTCCAATTTGGATCCCTCTTATTTTTTCTTCTTGTCTTATTGCTGTGGCTAAGATTTAGTTTTTGCCCCTTCAGTATGACATTGGCTATAGGTTTCTCATAAATGGCCTTTATTGTGTTGAGATATAATGCTTCTATTTCCACTTTGCTGAAAGTTTTCATCAAAAATGGATGCTGGATTTTGTCAAAAGCTTTTGCAGAGTCTATTGATATAATCACATGATTTTTATCTTTCATTTTTTAATGTGGTGTATCACATTTATTGATTTAGGAATATTGTACCAGCCTTGCATCCCTGGGATAAATCACACTTGGTCGTGGTGTATAATTTTTTAAAATATGTTGCAGGATTTGATTTACTAAGATTTTGTTGAAGATTTTGGCATCTATATTCATCAGGGATATTAACCTGTAATTTCCTTTCTTTGTAGTGTCTTTATCTAGTTAGGGGATTAGGATTATGCTGGCCTCACAAAAAGAGCTTCGAAGTCTTCTTCCTCTTGAATTTTTTGGAATAGTTTGAGGAGAATGGGTGATAGTTCTTCTTTGAATCTTTGGTAAAACTCCCCTGTGTAGCCGTCCGGACCTGGGCTTTTGTTTGTAGGGATTTTATTGATTATTTCTTTTATTTCCTTAATTGTTATTGGTCTGTTCAGGTTTTCTGCCTCTTCCCAGTTGAGTTTTGGAATAGTATATGAGTCTGAGAATTTGTCTATTTCACATAGGTTGTTGAATTTGTTGGCATATAATTGTTCATAGTATTTGCTTACAATCCTTTGTATTTCTGTCCTGTCTGTTGTTACTTCACATCTTTCATTTCTGATGTTATTAATTTGGGTTCTCTCTCTTCTTTCTTGGTGAGTCTGGTTAAAAGTTGATCAATCTTGTATTTCGTTTCAAAGAACCAGCTCTTGGTTTTATTGATCTTTTTATTTTTATTTTTTATTTTTTATTAATTTACTTTTGTTACAGATGTTTCTCCTTTCCCCCCCCCATTGACAAGTTCCTCCCCCTCCCTCCCTGCCCCGTCCCCATTTTTGTTGTCCATGTCCATTGGTTATGAGTACATGCGTACAAGTTCTGTGTTCATCGCTCCCCTCCCCCACCCTCTTTTCTGGCAAATGTCAGTCTGTACCCTACTTCCACGTCTCTGGGACTACCCTGTTCCTCACACTGTTATGTTCATTATATTCCAGAAATAAGTGAGATCATATGATATTTGTCTTTCTCTGCTTGGCTTGTTTCACTTAGGAAAATAGTTTCCAGGTCCTCCCATGTCGTCGCAAAGGATAAGAGATCTTTCTTTCTTACAGCTGCATAGTACTCCATTGTGTATATGTACCACAGCTTTTTTGTCCATTCATCTACTGATGGAAACTTGGGCTGTTTCCAGATCTTAGCTATTGTAAATAGCGCTGCTATGAATATGGGGGTACATGTATTCTTTCTGATTGGTGTTTCAGGCTTCTTAGGGTATATTCCTAGGGGTGGGATCACTGGGTCAAATGGTAATTCAATTTTTAATTTTTTGAGGTAACACCATAGTGTTTTCCATAGTGGCTGCACCAGTCTGCACTCCCACCAGCAGTGTACTAGAGTCCCCTTTTCTCCACACCCTTGCCAACACTTGTTGTTTGATGCTTTGTTGATGGAAGCTATTCTGACAGGTGTGAGGTGATACCTCATTGTTGTTTTAATTTGCATCTCTCTGATGATTAGTGATGTTGAGTATTTCTTCATATGTCTCTTGGCCATTTGTATGTCCTGTTTGGAGAGGTGTGTATTTAGTTCTTCTGCCCATTTTTTAATTGGGTTCTTTGTCTTCCTTTTGTTGAGATGTATGAGCACTCTATATATTTTGGAAATTAGTCCCTTATCTGATATATCATACGCAATTATGCTCTCCCATACAGTGGGTTGCCTTTCCACTTTGATGGTTGTTTCTTTTGCTGTGCAGTAGCTTTTGAGTTTGATGTAGTCCCATGTGTTCATTTTTTCCTTTGTTTCTGTTGCCTTAGGTGATATATCAGTGAAAATTGTGCTGCGTATGATGTCCGAAATTTTGTTGCCTACATTTTCTTCTAGGATTTTTATGGATTCATGAGTCACATTTAAGTCTTTTATCCATTTTGAGTTTATTCTTGTGTATTGTGTAAGCTGATTATCTAGTTTCATTTTTTTGCATGTAGCTGTCCAATTTTCCCAACACTATTTATTAAAGAGGCTGTCTTTACTCCATTGTATGCTCTTGCCACCTTTGTCGAATATTAATTGAGCATAATGTTTTGGGTCAATTTCTGGGCTCTCTGTTCTATTCCATTGATCTATGTGCCTGTTCTTGTGCCAGTACCATGCTGTCTTGATTACAGTAGCTTTGTAGTATAAACTGATGTCTGGTATTGTGATCCCTCCTACTTTGTCCTTCTTTTTCAAGATTGCTGTAGCTATTCGGGTCTTTTTTGGTTCCATATGAACTTCTGAAGTATTGGTTCTAGTTCTGTGAAATATGTCGTCGGTATTTTGATGGGGATTGAATTGAATATATAGATTGCTTTGGGTAGTATGGACATTTTAATGATGTTAATTCTTCCAATCCATGAACAAGGTATGTGCTTCCAATTTTCATATCTTCCTCTATTCCTTTTTCAATGTCCTGTAGTTTTCTGCAAATAAGTCCTTTACTTCTTTGGTTAAGTTTATTCCTAGGTATCCTAATTTTTTTGCTGCAATGGTAAATGGGATTGTTTTTTTAGTTTCTCTTTCTGTGAGTTCATCAATGGTGTATAAGAATGCCGTTGATTTCTTGACGTTAATTTTGTATCCTGCTACTTTGCCAAATTCATTAATTAAGTCTAGTAGATTTTTGATGGAGTCTTTAGGGTTTTCTATGTATAATATCATATCATCTGCGAATAATGACAGTTTCACTTCTTCCTTTCCAATTTGGATCCCTTTTATTTTTTCTTCATATCTGATTGCTGTGGCTAAGAATTCCAGTACTATGTTAAATAAGAGTGGTGAAAGTAGGCATCCTTGTCTTGTTCCTCTTCTTAAGGGAAATGCTTTTATTTTTTGTCCATTGAGTATGATGTTGGCTGTAGGTCTTTCATATATGGCCTTTATAATGTTGAGATATGATCCCTCTATTCCCAAATTGCTGAGCATTTTTATCAGAACTGGGTGCTGGATTTTGTCAAATGCTTTTTCAGCATTTATTGATATGATCATATGGTTTTTATCTTTCATTTTGTTTATGTGATGTATCACATTTATTGATTTGCGTATATTGTACCAGCCTTGAATCCCTGGCATGAATCCCACTTGGTCATGGTGAATAATTTTTTTGATGTATTGCTGGATTCGATTTGCTAGTATTTTGTTCAGGATTTTGGCATCCATGTTCATCAGGGATATTGGCCTGTAGTTTTCTTTCTTTGTAGTGTCTTTTTCTGGTTTTGAAATTAGAATTATGCTGGCTTTATAAAACGAGTTTGGAAGTCTTCCTTCTTGAATTTTTTGGAATAGTTTGAGGAGAATGGGTATTAGTTCTTCTTTGAATGTTCGGTAAAACTCCCCTGTGAAGCCATCCGGGCCTGGGCTTTTGTTTGCTGGGAGAGTCTTCATTACATCTTCAATGTCCTTCGTTGTTATTGGCCTGTTCAAGTTTTCTATCTCTTTCTGATTCAGTTTTGGAAGACTATGTGTTTCTAGAAATCTGTCCATTTCGCTTAGATTGTCGAATTTGTTGCCATATAAATGTTCATAGTATTTGCTAATGATCCTTTGTATTTCTGTGGTGTCAGTTGTTACTTCTCCTCTTTCATTTCTGATTTTGTGTATTTGGGTTCTCTCTCTTTGTTTCTTGGTGAGTCTAGCTAAGGGTCCATCAATCTTGTTTATCTTTTCAAAAAACCAGCTCTTTGTTTTATTGATCCTTTGAATTGTTTTTTTGGTCTCCGTGTCATTTATTTCTGCACTGATCTTTACTACTTCCTTCCTTCTACTTGCTCTAGGGTTTTCTTTTTGTTTGCTTTCCAGTTCTTTAAGTTGTGAGGTTAGGTAGTCAATTAGAAATTTATCTTCTTTCTTAAGGTGGGCCTGTAGTGCTAGGAACTTCCCTCTCAGAACTGCTTTCGCTGTATGCCATAGACTGTGCGTTGCTGTGTGTTCATTTTCATTGGTTTCCAGGAAGTTTTAAAATTCTTCCTTGATCTCCATGGTAACCCATTCATTGTTCAGTAACATGCTATTTAGCCTCCATGTGTTCATATGTTTTTGCATGTTCTTGTTGCAATTGATTTCTAGTTTCATGCCATTGTGGTCTGAGAAGATGCTTGATATGATTTCAATCTTCTTGAATTTGTAGAGACTTAGTTTGTGCCCTAACATATGGTCTATCTTTGAGAATGTCCCATGTGCAGTTGAGAAGAATGTGAATTCTGCAGTTTTTGGGTGTAATTCTCTGTATTTATCTATTAAATCCATTTGATCCAGTGCTTCATTTAGAGTCTCTGTTTCCTTGTTAATTTTTTGTCTAGAGGATCTCTCCAGTGATGTCAGTGGGGTGTTGAAGTCTCCTGCGATGATTGTATTGTGGTCGATTTCTCCTTTAAAATCCTCCAGAAGATTTTTAATATATTTTGGTGGTCCTATATTGCTTGCATATATGTTTACCAAGGTTATATCTTCCTGGTGGATAGACCCTTTGAATATTATGTAGTGGCCTTCTTTGTCTCTAGTTATGGTCTTCAATTTGAAATCTAATTTATCAGATATGAGTATTGCTACCCCAGCTCTTTTTTCCTTTCCGTTTGCTTGGAAGATTTATTTCCATCCCTTTATTTTCAACCTATGTGAGTCTTTTGTTGTGAGGTGGGTCTCTTGTAAACAACATATATGTGAATCATGCTTTCTTATCCAGTCAGCTACTCTGTGTCTTTTTATCGGAGCATTCATTCCATTTACATTTAAGGTGATTATTGATATGTACTTATTTATTGCCATTTTTGTACAGTGTGGTTCTAATTTTCTTTCTATTTCTTCTATTAATTACAGCAGTCCTTTTAACGTCTTGCAGTGCTGGTTTGGTGCTTATGTATTTCCTTAGCCTCTTTTTGTCTGGGAAGCTCTTTATTTGACCTTCTATTTTGAATGATAGCCTTGCTGGATAGAGTAGTCTTGGATTCAGATCCTTGTTTTTCATGACCTTGATTACTTCATGCCATTCCCTTCTGGCCTGTAGTGTTTCTGTTGAGAAGTCAGATGATAGCCTAATGGGGTTTCCTTTGTAGGTAACCTGTTGCTTATCTCTTGCTGCCTTTAGGATTCTCTCTTTGTTTTTAATTTTTGGCATTTTAATTATTATGTGTCTTGGTGTGGGCCTGTTTGGGTTCTTCTTACTTGGGGCTCTCTGTGCTTCTTGAACTTGAATGCTTTCTTCCTTCACCAGGTTAGGAAAGTTTTCTCTCACTATTTCTTCAAACATATTCTCTAACCCTTGCTCATTTTCTTCTTCTTCGGGGACTCCAATGATGTGAATGTTATTACGTTTCCAGTTGTCCCACAGTTCTCTTAAGCTATCTTCCTGTTTTTTCATTGTTTTTTCCTTTTGGTTTTCTGATTGATTGATTTTTTTCTACTCTGTCTTCTCATTCACTGATCCGGTCCTCTGCTTCCTCTACTCTGCTGGTCAGTCCTCCCAATGTGTTCTTTATTTCTGCTATGTCATTCTTTATTTCCACTTAGTTTGTTTTCATAGTGTTGATGTCCTTACTCATGCTGTTTAGTTTCCTCAAGATCATGGCTCTGAACTCTACCTCTGATAATTTGCTTAGCTGCATTTCATTTATCTCATCTTCGGTGGAATTCTCTTGTTCTTTCATTTGGGATCTGTTTCTTTGTTTCACCATTTTTGCTATCTCAGTGGGTTTTGGAGCCTGCCAAATTTTCCCTGTGGGTGTTGGTGTTCTGCTATTTGTGGCTCCCTCTACTCGGTTTGGATGAGCGTGGAGGGCCCTCCTTCAACACCACTGTCACGTCTCACTTTCCTGGGTAGATTTGCAAGCTCTTGAAAGGTTTAGTTATGTTCTAGCTTTTTGCCTGGAGGCTATTAGCCTCCATTACTTGAAAAGCCTTAGGATCTCAGTTGAATGAGAAACTCCCTCAGATGTTTACACTGTAAGAGGATTTCCTGAGGGTGGGGCCAATGCTGGTTGTTAATGAGCCTCAATTTGCATTTCTTTACCTCTTTTCCTCACCTGGGAATCTCTGAGGGAGGGGCTTCCACAGCTCTGGGAAGGAGCAAACTTGGCTGCTGTTCTGTGTAACTGGGAAGGAGGGGCTGGCCACCACCGTCCTTTGTGGCCACAGCTCAGCACAAACTCTGAGCGCCCTCCAAATTCCAGGTGTCCCCACAGAGTTCCAGTCCAGTCCGCCCTCCCTCTGCTGGAGTCCCAGGTGAGTGGCTGTAGCTATTTAGTGCTGGGTCCGGTCCTCTGCACTGTGGAGCAGCTGGGGCTCTTAACCCCGAGGGCGAGCTCTGCCGCTGCTCCCAGCTAAAGCCTCTGCTCACAGCCAAGGCCTCTGCTGTCCGTGGGCTCCCAGCCTGCCACCCTCACGCGCCTCTGCATATCCTACCAGGCTCATTCAGTGTCCCTAGTTGTATGGTCCTCTCCCGCTGTTCTTCTGTTGCTTTTTCCTGATGATTTGTCTTTATTTTAGTTGTAATTCCCGTGTGGTCCTGAGAGATCGTCTGTGTACCTTCCATTTACTCCACCGCCATTTTTCCCACCAGTTTTATTGATCTTTTGCATTGATTTTTTAGTCTCTATGTCATTTATTTGTGTTTTGATTTTTATTATTTCCTTCCTTCTACAACTCGGGGTTTTTCTTTTTTTCTCTTTCTAAATCTTAAGTTGTTGGGTTAGATAGTTTATTTGTTGGGTTAGATAGTTTATTAGAGATTTTTCTTGTTTCGTGAGATAGGCCTGTATTGCTATGAACTTCTCTCTTAGGACTGCCTTTGCTGTGTTCCATAGATTTTTGGACTGTTGTGTGTTCATTTTCATTAGTTTCCAGGAAGGTGTTGATTTCTTCCTTGATCTCATTGGTAACCCATTTGTTATTTAATAATATGTTATTTAGCCTCCATGTTTTTGAATGATTTGCATGTTTTTGTTGTAATTTATTTCTAGTTTCATGCCATTGTAATCTGAGAAGATGCTTGATAAGATTTCAATATTCTCGAATTTGTAGAGACTTAGTTTTTGTCCTAATATGTGCTCTGTCTTTGAGAATGTCCCATGTGCACTTGAGAAAAATGTATATTCTTCTGCTTTGGGGTGAAATGCTCTGTAAATATCAATTAAGTCCAACTGATATAGTTCATCATTTAAGTACTCTATGTCCTTGTTAATTTTTTGTCTAGATATCTATCCAATGGTATCAGGAGGGTGTTAAAGTCACCCACTGTGATTGTATGGATATTGATATCTCCCTTGAAGTCCTCCAGAAGTTTATATATATTTTGGTGCTCCTATATTCAGTGCATATATGTTTACCAGGGTTATATCCTCTTGTTGAGTTGATCCTTCAATATTGTGTAGTGATCTTCTTTGTCTCTTATTATGGCCCTCGTTTTGAAGTCTGGCCTATCAGATGTGAGTATTGCTACACCAATTTTTTTCCCTTTCCATTTGCCTGGAAAATTTTTTTTCCATCTCTTCATTTTCATCCTGTGTGAGTCTTTTGTTGTGAGGTGGGTCTCTTGTAGACAGCATATGTATGGGTCGTGTTTGTTTTTTTGTTTTTTTTTGTATCCAATAAGCTACCCTATGTATTTTGATTTAAGCATTTAAGCCTTTTACATTTAAGGATATTATTGATAGATACATATTAGTTGCCATTTTTATTTTATGCCTGTGTTCCTCTCTCTCTCTCTCTGTTTCTTCTTCTTCTTACAAAAGTCCCTTCAGCATTTCTTGCAGTGCTGGTTTGGAGGTAGTAAATTCCTTTAGCTTTTTTTTTTTTTTTTTTTTTTTTTTTTTTTTACTGTGAAGCTCTTTATTTCACCTTCAATTCTGAATGATAACCTTGCTGGATAGAGTAGTCTTGGATTCAGACCCTTGCCTTTCATTACTTTGTACACTTCATGCCCTACCTTCTGGCCTGCAGTGTTTCTATTGAGAAATCAGCTGACAGCCTAATGGGAGCTCCCTTGTAGGTAACTTTCTGTCTCTCTCTTGCTTCCTTTAAGATTCTTTCTTTATGTCTAACATTTGCCATTTTTACTATGATGTGTTGATGTGGGTCTTTTCAGGTTCATCTTGCTTTGTATTCTCTGTGTTTGCTGGACTTGTATGACTTTCCTTCAACAAATTAGGGAAGTTTTCTGTCATTATTTCTTCAAACAGCTTCTTTATTTCTTTCCCTAATTCTTCTCCTTCTGATACCACTATGATGTGAGTGTTGTTATGTTTTGTATTGTCCCAAAGCTCCCTTAAAATCTCCTCCTTTTTTTAAAATTTTGCTTTCCTTATTTGCTGCTCTATTTGAGTGTTTTTCGCTACCTTGTCTCTAGCTCACTGATTCAGTCTTCAGCTTTTTTTAATCTACTATTTAATCCTTCTAAGGTATTTTTCATAACAGCTATGTCATTCTTTATTTCCTCTTGATTTTTATTCATAGTTTCTACCTCTTTTTTAATGCTGATGTAGTTCCCACTGAGCTCTTTATAATTCTCATTACGTTGCTTGCAGTTCTCACTAAATTGTTTGAGCACCCTTAATTTATTACTTTGAATTCTTTATCTGACAAACTGCTTTCTTCCATTTCATGTAGTTCCTTTTCTGGTGATTCCTTCTTTTCTTTCATTTGGGTGTTGTTTCTTTGTCTCACCATTTTAGCAGTCTGGTAGTTCAAGGCCCAGTGAAGGATGTTGGGATGTGTAGGCAGGTTGGTGTGTATCAAATAAGGCTGCTGTGCCTCCCAGACTATTTTGGTGCATAGTGTCTCTTGCCTGCTGTGGGTCCTGGAGAACTGACAACTGGTGTCTGCTATTGGTCTGTCAAGGCAGGCACTGTAGGGATCTGTGGGTCCAGCTGGTGTGCTGGTGGGGTGTCCTGCTGCCTAGTGGGTCTCAGCTCTTGATCAGTCCCTGCTGATGCTGCTGGGGACGAGTTTCAGCTCCCAGTTTTCTCCACTACTGCAGCTGATGTTGCTAGGGGATGCTCTCAGCCCTCAATCCTCTGCTGCTATTGGGGGCTGAAGATGCTCAGCCCCTGGGACTTTGCTGCTGCTGGGGGAGGGGCTCCACTCCAAATCTGCTGCTGCAGTTTTCAGATGCAGGTCTTGGATGCCCAAGCCTTGCTGCTGCTTTGGCTGGGGCACTGCTCCTGATCAGCCTCTGCTGATGCTGCTGGGGATGGGTTTCAGCTGCCAATCAGTGCTGCTGCTGCTGCCTGTGGGTTGATGTTGCCCCTGAGCCTCTGTTGTTGGGAGTGTGTCTCGGCTCCCAGCCTCAGCTACTGTTGAGGTTGGGTCTCCACTCCTGCCTCGTCACTGCTACTGTCTGGAAATGTGCAGGGCTCCCAAGCTGGTGTGACTAGTGCTGGGGGTGGTGCTTGACTCCCATCAGGCTGCTGCTGTTGGGGGTATTGCTCTACTGCTGCTGCTGTGGAGTATGTTAGTTGGCTCACAGTTGGTTACTGCTTCTGCAAGCAGGTACCTTGACAGCACCGCTACTTTGGGCTGATCCACGTTGACACAGCAGGTCCACTGGTCCGATGATGCAAGGCACACTGGTAGACTCAGGTCAATGGGCCCTAGAAGTTCCCTACTGCCTCCTCCCAGAAAAGACCAACAGATCTTCCAAAATGACAAGGCCTTCTGGCTGAACAGGGAGAAGCTTCCTGAAAAGCTGCTAAGAACAGTAGCCAGCTGATCCACTGTCCACAGCACAGTAACACTCTGCCCCACGTTTCTGCACTGCTTGAGGTTGCTTGTCCACTCTCAGGTCCACTCACACTCTCTCTCACACTCACTCACACTTTCACACAGTAACCCTCCCTTTGGTCCTGCACATCACCATCTTTTTCCTCTCTACAAAGTTGCTTTTTATGCTCTTTATTTTTATTTTTTGTAATTTTTATTAATTTATTTTGTTAGAGATATTTCTCCTTTCCCCCCCTAGACACCCTCCTCCTGATCCCACCACCCACCCAGCATTGTAGTCTATGTCCATTATTTATGCATGTATGCATATAAATTCTTTAGTTTATCTCATCCATCCCCACTGCCCCCCTCCTCTGAGATTTGTCAGTCTACACCGTACTAGTTTCTATGTCTCTGGGTCTATTTTGTTCATCAGCCTATTTTGTTCATTATATTCCACGAATAAGTGAGATCATGTGGTACTTAAATTTCTCTGATTGGCTTATTTTGCTTAGCATAATGATCTACAGGTCCCTCCATGTCGTCTCAAATGATACAACTGCCTAGTATTCCATTATGTATATGTACCACAGCATTTTCATCCACTCATCTATTGGTGGAAACTTCGACTGTTTCCAGATCTTAGCAATTGTAAATAGTGCTCCTATGAACATAGGGGTACATATAGTCTTTCTGACTGGTGTTTCAGGTTTCTTAGGATATATTCCTAGAAGTGGGATCACTAGGTCAAATGGCAGTTCAATTTTGAATTTTTTGCAGAAACATCATATTGTTTTCCATAGTGGCTGCACCAGTCTGCATTCCCAGCAGGAGTCTACTAGAGTCCCCCTTTCTCCACACCCTCACCAGCACTTGTTTGATGATTTGTTGATGGCAGCCATTCCGACAGGTGTGAAGTGATACCTCATAGCTATTTTTATTTGCAGCTGATGATTAGTGATGTTGAGCATTTCTTTTCATGTGTCTCTTGACCATTTGCATGTCCTGTTTGGAGAGGTGTCTATTTAGGTCCTCTATCCATATTTTAATTCTGTTCTTTGTCTTGCTTTTGTTGAGATGTATGAGTACTCTCTCTATTTTGGAAATCAACCCCTTATCTGATGTATCATTGGCAATTATGCTCTCCCATATAGTGGGTTCCCTTTCCATTTTGATTGTTGTTTCTTTTGCTGTGCAGAAGCTTTTTAGTTTGATGTAATCCCATGTGTTCATGTTTTCCCTTGTTTCTCTTGTTATAGGTGTTGTATCAATGAACATTCTGCTGCATGTGATGTCTGAAATTCTGTTGCTTACATTTACTTCTAGGATTTTTATGGTTTCACAACTTACATGTAAGTCTTTTATCCATTGTGAGTTTATTCTTCTGTATGGTGTAATTTGGTAGTCTAGCTTCATTTTTTTGCATGTAGCTGTCCAATTTTCCCAACACCATTTATTAAAGAGGCTGTCTTTATTATATGCTATTGCTACCTTTGTTAAATATTAATTGAGCATTATGTCTTGGGTCAATTTCCGGTTTGTCTGTTTTGTTCCATTGATCTGTATGCCTGTTCTTGTGCCAGTACCAGGCTGTTTTGATTACAATGGCTTTGTATTATAACCTGATATTTGGTATTGTGCTCAATCCTACTTTGTCCTGCTTTTTCAATATTGCTGTGGTAATACAGGGTCTATTTTTGGTTCCATATAAACTTTTGAAGTATTTGCTTTAGGTCTGTGAAATATGTCATTGGTATTTTAATGAGGATTGCATTAGATCTATAGATTGCTTTCAGTAGTATGTATATTTTAATGATGTTAATTCTTCCAGTCCATGAACATTGTATATGCTTCTACTTTTTTTATATCTTCTTCTATTTCTTTTTTCAATGTCCTGTAATTTTCTGCAAATATGTCATTTACTTCTTTGGTTAAGTTTATTTCTAGGTATCTTAAATTTTTGCTGCAATGGTAAATAAAATTTATTTTTTTTAGTTTCTCTTTCTGTGAGTTCATTATTGGTGTATAAGAATGCCATTGATTAGCTGATGTTAATTTTGTATCCTGCTACCTTGCCAAATTTGTTTATTAAATCTAGTAGATTTTTGGTGGAGTCTTTACAGTTTTCTATGTACAGTATCATTTCATATGCAAATAATGACATTTTCACTTCTTCCTTTCCAATTTGGATTCCTCTTATTTTTTCTTCATGTCTAATTGCTGTGGCTAAGACTTCCAGTACTATGTTAAATGAGTGGTGAAAGTGGCCGCCCCTTCTTTTTCGTGTTCTTAAGGGAAATGCTTTTAGTTTTTGTCCATTGAGTATGATGTTGGCTGTAGGTTTGTAATATATGGCCTTTATTATGTTGAGATATGATCCCTCTATTCCCACATTGCTGAGTGTTTTTTTTTTTTTTCAGAAATGGGTGGGGGATTTTGTCGAATGCTTTTTCAGTGTCTATTGATATGATTTTAGAAAGAGAGGAAGTGAGAGGGAGAGAGAGATAGAAATGTCAATGAGAGAGAAGACTGATTGGCCACCTCCAGCATGCCCTCCACTGGGGATCAGGCCCACAACCTGGGCATGTGTCCCGACCAGGAATCAAATGAGTGACCTCTTGCTGCATGGGTTGACCCTCAACCACTGAGTCACACTGGCTGGACTGATCATATGTTTTTAATCTTTCATTTTATTTATGTGGTCTATCACATTTATTGATTTGCGAACATTGTACCAGTCCCTGGAATGAATTTCAATTGGTCATGGTGAATAATTTTTTTTAATGTATTGCTGGATTTGATTTGCTAATATTTTGTTGGGGATTTTGGCATCTATGTTCATCAGGGATATTGGCCTGTAGTTTTTTTTTCTTTCTTTCTTTTAGTGTCTTTATCTGGTTTTGGAATTAGAATTATGCTTGCCTAATAAAACGAGTTTGGAAGTCTTTCTTCTTGAATTATTTGGAATAGATTGAGGAGACTGGGTGTTAGTTCTTCTTTGAATGTTTGGTAAAACTCCCCAGTAAAGCCATATGGGCCCGGGCTTTGGTTGGCTGGGAGAGTCTTGATTACATCTTCAATTTCCTTAGTTGTTATTGGTCTGTTCAAGTTTTCTATCTCTTCCCGGTTCAGTTTTGGGAGACTATGTGTTTCTAGAAATTTGTCCATTTTGCTTAAATTGTCTAATTTGTTGCCATATAATTGTTCATAGTACCTGTTAATGATCCTTTGTATTTCTGTGGTGTCAGTCGTTACTTCCCCTCTTTCATTTCTGATTTTGTTTTTTTGGGTCCTGTCTCTTTGTTTCTTGATGAGTCAAGCTAAGGGTCCATCAATTTCGTTTATCTTTTCAAAGAACCAGCTCTTCGTTTCATTGATCTTTTGAATTTTTTTTAGTCTCTGCATAATTTATTTCTGCTCTCATCGTTACTATTTCTCTCCTTCTACTTGTTGTAGTGTTTTTTTTCTTGTTTATTTGTTTGTTTGCTTTCTAACTCTTTAATTTGTGTGGTTAGATAGTCAATTAGAATTTTTTCTTGTTTCTTGAGGCAGGCCTGTAATGCTATTAACTTCCCTCTCAGGACTGCTTTTGCTGCACCTCATAGATTTTGTGTTGTTATGTGTTCATTTTCATTGGTTTACAGGAAGTTTTTCATTTTTTCCTTAATCTCCTTGGTAACCCATTCATTGTTTAAGAACATGCTGTTTAGCCTCCATGTGTTTAAATGTCCCTGTGTGTATTTGTTGGAATTGATTTCTAGTTTCATGTCATTGTGATCTGAGAGAATGCTTGAAATGTTTTAGACCTTCTTGAAGTTCTAGAGACTTAGTTTGTGTCCGAACATGTGGTCTGTCTTTGAGAATGTCCTATGTGCACTTGAGAAGAATGTTGACTTCTGTAGTTTTTAGGTGTACTTCTCTGTAGATATTTATTGAATCCATTTAATCTAGTGCATCATTTACAGTCTGTGTTTGTTAATTATTTTTGTCTAGGGGATCTATCCAGTGATGTCAGCAGGGTGTTGATGTCCTCTGGGATGATTGTATTGCTGTCCATTTCTCCTTTGAAATCCTAGAAGTTTTAAAAATATATATTAGTGCTCCTATATTTGGTGCATGTATGTTTACCACGGTTATATCTTCCTGTTAGATAGATTATTTCAATATTATGTAGTGGCCTTCTTTGTCTCTAGTTATAACCTTCATTTTGTAGTCCATTTATTCGGATATGAGTATTGCTTCCCCAGCTCTTTTTCCCTTTCTGTTTGCTTGGGAATTTTTTTTCCATCCTTTCACTTTCAGTCTATGTGAGTCTTTTGTTGTGAGGTGAGTCTCTTGTAAACAACATCTATGAGTCATGCTTTCTTATCCAATGAGCTACTATGTGTCTTTTGATCGAAGCATCAATCCATTTACATTTAATGATATTGTTGATATGTATTAATTTATTGCCATTTTTTTTTATTGTGGTTATATTTCCCTTCCCATTTCTTCTCCTAGTTACAACAGTCCTTTTACCATTTCTTACAGTGCTGGTTTGGTGTTAATATATTCCCTTAGCCTTTTGTTTTTTGGTATGGGAAGCTCTTTATTTCACCTTCTATTTTGAATAATATCCTTGCTGGATAGAGCAGTCTTGGATTCAGATCCTTGTTTTTTATGACCTTGATTACTTCATGCCATTCCTTTCTGTCCTTTTGTGTTTTTGTTGAGAAGTCAGCTAATAGCCTTATAGGGGTTTCTTTGCACGTAACATGTTGCTTATCTCTTGGTGCCTTGAGGATTTTCTCTTTGTCTTTAATTTTTTATTTTTCTGTCTTTAATTTTTGGAATTGTAATTATTATGTGCCTTGGTGTTTGCTTGTTTGGGTTCTTCTTACTCGGGGCTCTCTGTGCTTCTTGAACTTTTACGGCATTTTCCTTCTCCAAGTTGGGGAATTTTTCTGTCACCGTATCTTTATTTTTTTTATTTATTTATTTATTTATTTATTTATTTATTTATTTTTAATTTATTTTTGTTACAGGTGTTTCTCCTTTTTTCCCCATTGACACCCTCTTGCCCATCCCCATACCTCATTCCCAGCTTTGTTGTCCATGTCCATCAGTTATGCATACATGCGCATAAGTTCTGTGGTTTATCTCTTCCCTCCCCTACCACACCCTCTTCTGAGTGTTGTCAGTCTGTACCCTAAATCCACATCTCTGGGTCTACCCTGTTCCTCAGACTGTTATGTTCATTATATTCCACAAATAAATGAGATCATGTGATATTTGTCTTTCTCTGCTTGGCTTGTTTCCTTAAGATAATAGTTTCCAGGTCCTCCCATGTCCTCTCAAATGATAAGAGATCTTTCTTTCTTACAGCTACATAGTACTCCATTGTGTATATGTACCACAGCTTTTTTTATCTATTCGTCCACTGATGGACACTTGGGCTGTTTCCAGATCAAGGCTATTGTAAATAGTGCTGCTATGAACATGGGGGTACATGTATTCTTTCTGATTGGTGTTTCAGGCTTCTTAGGGTATATTCCTAGGAGTGGGATCACTGGGTCAAATGGCAATTCAATTTTTAATTTTTTGAGGTAACACCATAGTGTTTTCCACAGTGGCTGCACCAGTCTGCATTCCCACCAGCAGTGTACTAGAGTCCCCTTTTCTCCACATCCTCGCCAACACTTGTTGTTTGATGATTTGTTGATGGCGGCCATTATGACAGGTATGAGGTGATACCTCATTGTTGTTTTAATTTGCATCTCTCTGATGATTAGTGATGTTGAGCATTTCTTCATATGTCTCTTGGCCATTTGTATGTCCTGTTTGGAGAGGTGTCTATTTAGTTCCTCTGTCAATTTTTTAATTGGGTTGTTTGTCTTCCTTTTGTTGAGTTGTATGAGCACTCTATATATTTTGGAGATTAACCCCTTATCTGATGTATCACTGGCAATTATGCTCTCCCATACAGTGGGTTCTTTTTCCGTTTTGATGGTTGTTTCTTTTGCTGTGCAGAAGCATTTGAGTTTGATGTAGTCCCATGTGTTCATTTTTTCCTTTGTTTCTGTTGCCTTAGGTGATGTATCAATGAAGATTCTGCTGTGTATGATGTCCGAAATTTTGTTGCCTACATTTTCTTCTAGGATTTTTATGGATTCACGAGTCACATTTAAGTCTTTTATCCATTTTGAGTTTATGTCTGTGTGTGGTGTAAGTTGATGGTCTAGTTTCATTTTTTTGCATGTAGTTGTCCAACTTTCCCAACACCATTTATTAAAGAGGTTGTCTTTACTCCATTGTATGCTCTTGTCACCTTTGTCGAATATTAATTGAGCATAATGCTTTGGGTCAATTTCTGGATTCTCTGTTCTGTTCCACTGGTCTATATGCCTGTTCTTGTGCCAGTACCAGGCTGTTTTGATTACAGTTGCTTTGTAGTGTATCCTGATATCTGGTATTGTGATCCCACCTACTTTGTCCTTCTTTTTCAAGATTGCTGTGGCTATTCGTGGTCTCTTTTGGTTCCATATGAACTTTTGAAGTATCTTCAGTTGAATCAAAACTTCCCTCAGGTGTTCAGCTTGAGAGGATTTCCCGAGGGTTGGGCAGATTCTGCTAGTTAAAAAGCCTGAATTTGCATTTCAATGGCCCACTTGGGTGTGGCTGTATCTCCGAGGGAGGTGATGCTGCCTCTCCCCGGAGCCTTGGGAAGGAGTAAGATGGCCACCGTCCTGTGTGGCCACAACTCAGCAAAAGCTCTGAGCGCCCTCCAAATCCCGAGTGTCCCCGTACAGTTCCAGTCCAGTCCGCCCTCCCTCTGCCGGAACCCAGGTGAGTGGCTGTGGCTGTTTTAGTGCTCTGTCCTGGCCCTCTGCACTGTGGAGCTGGCTTGGGCTTTAACCCCGAGGGTGGGTGTGCTGCTCACAGCTAAGTCCGGTGCTGTCTGTGGGCTCCCAGCCCCCCTCTCACCTCCACAATCCTACCAGGATCGATTCAGTGTCCCTGGTTGTATGGTCCTCGCAAGCTGCTTTTCTGTTGTTTTTTCCTGATGATTTGTCTTTATTTTAGTTGTAATTCCTGTTTGGTCCTGGGATATGGTCTGTGTTGCTTCCATTCACTCTGCCACCTTTTTGGAATCTCTGTCATCATTTCTTTAAATATATTTTCTAACCCTTGCTCATTTTCTTCTTCTTCTGGAACTCCTATGATGCAGATATTGTTATGTTTTACATTGTCTCACAGTTCTCTTAAGCTGTCTTCCTGTTTTTAATTAATTTTTCATTTTGATTTTCTGATTGGGTGATTTTTTCTTCCCTGTGTTCTAATTCACTGATCCAGTCCTCGGCTTCCTCTATTCTGCTGGTTATTCCTTCTAATGTGTTCTTTATTTCTGGTATGTCCTTCATTTCCAGTTGTTTGGTTTTCAATGTTTCTACATCTTTACTCGTGCTGTTGAGCTTCCTCATTGTCATTGCTCTTAACTCTACCTCTCATAACTTCCTTAATTGCATTTCATTTATCTCTTCTTCGGTAGAATCTCTTGTTCTTTCATTTGGGTTTTGTTTCTTTGTTTCAGCATTTTGTCTATCTCTGTTGGTTTTGGAGCCTGCCAAATTTTTCCTGTGGGTGTTGGTGTTCTGCTGTTTGTGGCTCCCTCTACTCTGTTTGGATTAGTGTGAGAGGTCGCACATTAAACACCACTGTCAAGTCTTACTTTTCTGGGTAGATTTGAAAGCCCAGGAAAGATTTAGTTATCCTCTAGCTTTTGGCCTCGAGGTTATTAGTCTCAGTTACTTGATGAGTCTTGGGTTGTGGCCCTCAACTGAATGAAAAAAATCCCTCAGGTGTTCAGGGTAAGAGGATTTCCAGAGTGTGGGGCAGATGTTTGCTGGCTGTTATTGAGCCTCAATTTGCATTTCTCTGGCCTGGCCATGTGGTGTTAAATTACTGAGGGAGGGGCTTTTGCTTTTCCTAGGAGTTCTGGGAAAAGGCTCTTTGAGTAAGATGGCTACTGTCCTGTGTGTGAGTGATTCAGCAAAATACTCCCATTGCACTCCCAGCTCTCCAAGCTCCCAAGTCTCCACACAGTTCCAGTCCACTCCTCCCTCTCCCTGCTGGAGCCCAAGGTGAGTGGCTGTAGCTAATTTAGTGCTCTGTCCTGGCCTTCTGTGCTGTGTAGCTGGCTTGGGATGTTAACCCCAAGAGAGCTGCTCACAGCTAAAACAACTGCTATCTGTGGGCTCCCAGCCCACCAGCTCACATCTCTGCAGTTCCTACCAGGCTTGATTTAGTGTCCTTTTCCTGTCCCTGGCTCTACGGGTCTTCTCCAGCTGTTTTTCTGTTGCTTTTTCCCAACGATTTGTCTTTATTTTAGTTGTAATTCCAGTTTGGTCCTGTGAGATGGTCTGTGAATGTTCCATTCATTCTGCCACCATTTTGGAATCTACCTTATTTCTTTTTAAATATTAGTATACTTCTATTTGCTGTAGTGAAATCTACTTGTAGTACTGTACTGAGTCTGTGGACACAGACACAGGGAAGAACTGCATATGAAGATAGAGGCAGAGATTAAAGTGATACAGATGCAAGTCAAAGAACATCAAAGATTGCAGGTACCACCAGAAGCTAGGAAGTGGCAAGGAAGGATTCTATCCAGAGTCTAAGAGGGAGCAAGAGATCAAGGTCCTGTCAACACCTTGATTTTGAACCTCCATAATTGTGAGAAAATAATTTTTTTTAAAGTTATCCAGTTTATAGTACTTTGTTTCAGCAACCTTGGGAAAGTAATACAAACACATATTACCTAAGCATTCTTGAATAATCAAGAGTCAGGAGTAGAGTAGGTAGGGTAAATCTGGTTAAGACTTCTTGGAAGCTGTGAGATAACAGAGGGTTCTTAAAAAAAATATATATATATATATATATATATATATATATATATATATATATATATTGATTTTTAGATAAAGAAGAAGGGAGAAGGAGAAAGATAGAAACATGATGTGAGAGAGAACCATCAGTCAGCTGCCTCCTGCACGCCCCCTACTGGGGATCAAGCCCACAACCTGGGCATGTGCCCTGACCAGGAATCAAACCAGGACCTCTCAGTCCATGGGTCGATGCTCAACCACTGAGCCACACCGGCTGGGCCAGAAGGTTCTAAATGTAGGGAAAACACAGCTTGGAGAGAAAAAGGACAGGGAACAAAGGACATTCAAACAGAATGCAGAATCCTTCCCTAGCCAGGTGATAACAATGCATCTGCAAATGCATGCACAAAGCACTATATGTGGAACCACAGAGGTGAAACCTTTATCAGAGCTGCTTAGCACAATGAGATACCACTTCATACCTATGGTGAAGGCAAAAATGAAAAAAGTGGACCCAACTGAGATTTGGAAAGAATGCGGGAACTTGGAAACCCATGGGCTCTGATGGTGGGAGTATGATCCAGTATTGCCACTGTAAGAACAACCTGGAAACACTTGGGTAAATTTCCATGTGTTTACTCCGTAACTCAGAGCATCACATCCCCAGTCCTGGACATGCACCCCAGAGAGGGTGTCACATAGGATCTGCAGGCACATGGAGAAAAATGCTTGCTGCAGCACTGACTGCTAGGTGGGGAAATGGAGACAATTCAGGAGGGTGTCTATGACTGGCAGAGAATCAAGTTAAAACAAGGTGGATGCTTACAAAGAAATATTTATACCATAAGGCAGGTGGAAGCAACAAATCTAATGTGACAACATGGAGAGATCTTGCAAACATGGTACTGAATGCAAACAAGACAGGTACAGTATGATTTATGCAAATCACATACTCTACATATATCATAGGGATGTATATATTTAATAGCATGTACCAAGAACAAGTGCTTAATGAGGGAAGGTGAAAGAAAGTGGGAAGGGGAATAGAAACTAATACAAAACAAAATGAAAGAGGTGCCTCGTAAGGCTGCCATGGTGACAGTGGGCCAGTACCCAGCAGTGAGATGAACTCCATTCCCCACACTAGAGAACTAAGAGAGAAAGACTAACAAGGCAAAGAAGACCTTGGCCCATCACAAGTGGTTAGTGCATAAGAAGTCCCCAGGAAATATCAACTCTCCCCTCCCCAGCATTAACACACTTTTCCATGGGCATACTTGGAAACAGAATCATTGGGTAACCTTGAACTCCATCAGATGTAATAGCAACAGAAAAAGATGATTAAACCTATACTGAAGTTTGGGTAGTAGTGTTTTTAAAAACCCAATTTAGTGAACTTTCCACAATTCGGGCTATGGAGAACCTAAAGGCATTGGGAACTCCAATCTTGGAATACTTGACCATTCAGCCCAGGAATTCTCAGATACAAGATGCCAGGTAGGAGATGGGATACTGGAACAGAAAAGAGACCGTAGGGAATACTAAGGAAATATGAATAAAACTTGGACCCTAGGGTATTGACATTGGTTCATTAATTGTGACAAATTTACCATACTAACATAAGATGTTAATAATAGAGGAACTAGAGGGGTTGGAAGATGGCGGCAGGCAGGACAGGAGGGAGGGTGAGTGTGTGAGACAGTGAGCAAGGATGAGAGAGAGTGTGAGTGGACATGAATGTGAACAACCAAACTCGTGCAGTGCAGAAATGTGAAGCAGAAGGTTCCTGTGCTGTGGACAGGGAGCAGCCAGTTACCACGGTAAGTGGCTCTTCAGGGTGCTTCTCCCTGTGTGGCTGGGAGGCCCCGCCATTTTGGAAGATCCCTGGGCTTTTCTGGGAGGAGGCAGTGGGGGTGGCTAGGGCCCAGCAACCTGAGCCCACTAGTGCACCTGGCGCCATTGGACCAGTGGACCCTGCTGTGTCAACACAGACCAGTGCACAGAAGTGGAGCTGTCAAGGTGCCTGCTGCAGAAATTGCAAATGGCTGGGCCCCCAGCAACAGAGGCTCAGGAGCAGACTTTCATCCTCAGGCAACAGAAGCACAGTTCAGCAGCTGAGACCCATCCCCAAAAGCTTCAGCAGAGGCTGAGCAGGAGCTGCCCACTGGGCAGCAGCGCTCCCCAGCCACCAGCCAAAGGACCTGGGGATCCATCAGGGCCTGTGCTACCCAGCTGCCCACAAGATTGGTGGGGGGCCAGGGCTCCAGTGAGGCCTGTACGATCCCTCTGCCCAGGGATTGGTGGGGAGCTGGGACTCCAGAGGAGCCGGTGCGATCCAGCTGCCCATAGTGCTGGCAGGGAGTGCAGCTCCAGCAAGGCCTGAGTCATACAGCTGCAGGTACCACCAGCGACCAATGGGGAACACAGCTTCAGAGGGGCCCACATGATTCAGCAGCAGCACCTACCAGGACAGACCAATACCAGCCCCCAGGAGTCAATCTCCACGACCCATGGCAGGGAAGAGGCTACACACAAAAGAACAATCTGGGAGGCACAGCAGCCTTATGTGATACACAGTGAGCTGCCTACACATCCTAACATCCCTCACCGAATCTAGAGCTACCAGATGGCTAAAATGGGAAGACAAATAAACAACACCCCCCCCCAAAAAAAGGAGGAAACACCCGAAAAAACCTACATGAAATGGAACGAATATGTCAGATAAAGAATTCAAAACAATGATTTTAAGGGTGCTCAAACAATTCAGTGAGAACTACAAGCAATTCAATAAGAATTATAGAGAGCTCAGCAAGAACTACATCAGCTTAAAAAAAAAAACAGGAAGAAGCTATGAATCAAAATCAAGAGGAAATAAAGAATGACATAGCTGATATGAAAAATATATTAGAAGGATTCAATAGTAGATTAGAAGAAGCCGAAAACCGAATCAGTGAGTTAGAAGACAAGGTAGAAAAAAATGTCCAAATAGAGCAGCAAATGGGGGAAACAACAACAACAACAACAACACAGGAGAGTTAAAGGGAGATTTGGGACAAAACAAAGCATAGCAACATTTGTATCATAGGAGTACCTGAAAGAGAAGAATCAGAGAAAGGAATAGAGAACCTGTTTGAAGAACTAATAACAGAAAATTTCCCCAATTTGGTGAAGGAAAAAGCCACACAAGTCCAGGAAACACAGAGAGTCCCAAGCAAGATGAACCCCAAAAGAGCCACAGCTAGACACATCATAATAAAAATGGCAAACACTAAAGACAAAGAAAGAATCTTAAACGAAGCAAGAGAGAGAAAGAAAGTTAACTACAAGGGAACTCCCATTAGACTGACAGCTGATTTCTCAATAGAAACACTGCAGGTCAGAAGGGAGTGGCATGAAGTGCACAAAGTAATGCAAGGCAAGGGTCTGAATCCAAGACTACTCTATCCAGCAAGACTATCATTCAAAATTGAAGGAGAAATAAAGAGCTTCACAGACAAAAAGAGCTAAAGGAATTTACCACCACCAAACCAGCACTGCAAGAAATGCTAAAGGGACTGCTGTAAGAAGAAGAGGGAGAGAGAGAGAGATAGAGATAGAGAGAGAGAGAGAGAGAGAGAGAGAGAGAGAGAGAGAGAAACACAGGCATAAAATAAAAATGGCAACTAATAAGGATATATCAATAATAACCTCAAATGTAGATGGCTTGAATGCTCCAATCAAAAGACATAGGGTAGCTGATTGGATAAGAAAACACGACCCATATATATGCTGTCTACAAGAGTACCACCTCACAACAAAAGGTTCACACATGATGTAAGTGAAGGGAAGGAAAAAAATTTTCCAGGGAAATGGAAATGAAAAAAAAAAAAAGCTGGGACATGGAGAAGCACCAGGTTGGGTCAGGAAGCAGAGAAAGAAAGGGGAAAGCAAGGTATTTTCAGAAGAGATTCCAAAATGGCAGTGGAGTGAATGGAAGCTACACAGACCTTCTCCCAGGGCCAAACTGGAATTACAATTAAAATAAAGACAAATCGTCAGGAAAAAGGAACAGAAGAGCAGCTGGAGAGGACCCATATATCCACAAACAGAAAAAGAGGACACTGAATCGAGGTTGGTAGGTCTGCAGAGGCACAAGAGGGTGGGCTGGATGCCCGCAGACAACAGCTGTTTTAGCTGTGAGCAGCTCCCTCAAAATTAAAAAACCAAGCCAGCTCCACAGCGTAGAGGGCTGGAACAGAGCACTAAATTAGCTACAGCCACTCACCTTGGGCTTCAGCCCAAGAGAGAGGGAGGAGCGGACTGGAACTGTGTGGATATACACGGGATTTGGAGGGTCCTCAGAGTTTTTGCTGAGTTGAGGCCACACAGGACGGTGGCCATCTTGCTCCTTCCCAGAGAACTGGGGAGAAATAGCAGCTCCTCCCTCGGAGATGTAACCCCACCCTTCTGGGCCAGAGTAATTCAAATTGAGGCTCATTAACAACCAACATCTGCCCCACCCTCTGGAAATCCTCTTACACTGAACACCTGAGGGAGTTTTTCATTCAGCTGAGGGCTACAACCCAAGGCTCATCAAGTAACTGAAACCAATAGCCTCCAAGCAAAAAGCTAGAGGAAAAGTAAAACTTTCCTGGGCTTGCAAATCTACCCAGGAAAGTAAGACTTGACAGTGGTGTTGAACGTGGGTCCTCTCACACTAATCCAAACAGAGTAGAGGGAGCCACAAACAGCAGAACACCAAAACCCACAGAGAAAATTTGGCAGGTTCCAAAACCCACTGAGATACCCAAAATGGTGAAACAAAGAAACAAATCCCAAATGAAAGAACAAGAGAATTCTACGGAAGATGAGATAAATGAAATGCAGTTAAGCAAGTTATCAGAGGTAGAGTTCAGAGCTATGATCTAGAGGAAGCTCAAGAGCATGAGTAAGGACAAAAACACCATGAGTAAAGATATAGAAACATTAAAAATAAACCAACAGGAAATGAAAAACCACAAAGAAGAAATGAAGAATAGCATAGCAGAAATAAAAAACATATTGGAAGGAATAAACAGCAGAGTAGAGGAAGCTGAGGACTGGATCAGTGAATTAGAACACAGGGTAGAAAAAAATCAACCAATCAGAAAACCAAAAGGAAAAAACAATTTAAAAACAGGAAGACAGCTTAAGAGAACTGTGGGAAAACTGGAAACGTAACAATATTCGCATCATAGGAGTTCCAGAAGAAGAAGAAAAGGAGCAAGGGTTAGAGAATATATTTGAAAATATAGTGACAGAAAACTTCCCTATCTTGGTGAAGGAAGAAGGCATTCAAGTTCAAGAAACACAGAGAGCCTCAAGTAAGAAGAACACAAACAGGCCCACACCAAGACACATAGTAATTAAAATACTAAAAATTAAAGACAAAGAGAGAATCCTAAAGGCAGGAAGAGAAAAGCAACAGGTTACCTACAAAGGAACCACCAAGAAGCTATCATCTGACTTCTCAACAGAAACACTACATGTCACAAGGGAATGGCATGAAGTAATCAAGGTCATGAAAGACAAGGATCTGAATCCAAGACTACTCAATCCACCAAGGCTATCATTCAAAATAAATGTGAAATAAAGAGCTTCCCAGACAAAAAAAAAAAAAAAAGGCTAAGGGAATATATTAACACCAAATCAGCACTGGAAGAAGGGTAAAAGGATTGCTCTAATTAATAGAACAAATAGGAATAAGTACATATCAATAAACACCTTAAATGTAAATAGACTGAACGCTCTGATCAAAAGACACAGAGTAGCTGATTGGATAAGAAAGCATGACTCAAACATATGTTGTTTACAAGAGACCCACCTCACAACAAAAGACTCACATAGGTTGAAAGCAAAGGGATGGAAAAACATCTTCCAAGCAAACGGAAAGGAAAAAACCTGGCATAGCAATACTCAAATCCGATAAAATAGATTTCATAATTAAGGCCATAAGTAGAGACAAAAAAGGCCACTACATATTGAAAGGATCAATCCAACAGGAAGATATGACCTTGGTAAACATATATGCACCCAATATAAGAGCACCAAAATATATTAAAAATCTTCTGGAGGACTTCAAAGGAGAAATCGACAGCAATACAGTCATAGCAGGGGACTTCAACCCCCTGCTGACATCACTGGATAGATCGTCTAGACAAAAAATTAACAAGAAAACAAAGACTAAATAATGCACTAGATCAAATGGATTTAATTGATACCTACAAAGAATAACACCCCAAACTGCAGAATTTACATTCTTCTCAAGTGTACATGAGACATTCTCGAAGACAGACCACATGTTAGAATACAAACTAAGTCTCAACAAGTTCTAGAAGATTTAAATCATATCAAACATCTTCTCAGATCACAATGGCATGAAACTAGAAATCAATTTCAACAAGAACAAGCAAAGGCATTTGGACACATGGAGGCTAAATAGCATGTTATTAAAAATTGAATGGGTCACCAAGAGGATCAAGGAAGAAATTAAAAAATTCCTGGAAAACAATGAAAATGAACACAAAACAAAAAAATATCTACAGGATACAGTGAAAGCAGTTCTGAGAGAGAAGTTCATAACACTACAGGCCTACCTCAAGAAACAAGAAAAATTTCTAATTGACTATCTAACCTCACAACTTTATTTTTTTTATTCATTTACTGTTGTTACAGATGTTTCTCCTTTTTCCCCCATTGACACTGTCCTCCCCTCCCCTCCCTGCCACATCACCAGTTTTGTTGTCCTAGTCCATTGGTTATGAGTACATACTTACAAGTTCTGTGGTTCATCGCTCCCCTACCCCACCCCCTCTTCTGGCAATTGTCAGTCTGTACCCTACTTCCACGTCTCTGGAACTACCCTGTTCCTCAGACTGTTATGTTAATCATATTCCAGAAATTAGTGAGATCATATGATATTTGTCTTTCTCTGCTTGGCTTGTTTCTCTTAGGATAATAGTTTCCAGGTCTTCCCATGTCATCTCAAAGGATAAGAGATCTTTCTTTCTTACAGCTGCATAGTACTCCATTGTGTATATATACAAGAGTTTTTTTATCCATTCGTCTACTGCGGGACACTTGGGCTGTTTCCAGATCTTAGCTAATGTAGATACCGCTGGTATAAACATGGGGGTACATATATTTTTTCTGATTGGTGTTTACGGCATCTTAGGGTATATACCTAGGAGTGGGATCACTGGGTCAAATGGTAATTCAATTTTTAATTTTTTGAGGTAACACCATAGTGTCTTCCATAGTGGCTGCACCAGTCTGCATTCTCACCAGCAGTGTACTAGAGTCCCCTTTTCTCCACACTCTTGTCAACACTTGTTGTTAGATGCTTTGTTGATGGTGGCTATACTGACAGGCGTGAGGTGATACCTCATTGTTGTTTTAATTTGCATTTCTCTGAAGATTAGTGATGTTGAGCATGTCTTCAATGTCTCTTGGCCATTTGTATGTCCTGTTTGGAGAGGTGTCTATTTAGTTCCTCTGCCCATTTTTTAATTGGGTTCTTTGTCTTCCTTTTGTTGAGATGTATGAGCACTCTAAATATTTTGGAAATTAATCCCTTATCTGATATATCATTGGCAATTATGGTCCCCCATTTGGTGGCTTGCCTTTTCACTTTGATGGTTATTTCTTTTGCTGTGCAGAAGCTTTTGAGTTTGATGTAGTCCCATGTGTTCATTTTTTTCCTTTGTTTCTGTTGCCTTAGGTGATATATCAGTGAAAATTGTGCTGCGTATGATGTCTGAAATTTTGTTGCCTACATTTTCTTCTAGAATTTTTATGGCTTCATGAGTCACATTTAAGTCTTTTATCCATTTTGAGTTTATTCTTGTGTATGGTGTAAGCTGAAGGTCTAGTTTCATTTTTTTGCATGTAGCTGTCCAATTTCCCAATACCATTTTTTAAAGAGGCTGACTTTACTCCATGGTATGCTCTTGGACCTTTGTCGAATATTAATTGAGCATAATGTTTTGGGTCAATTTCTGGGTTCTCTGTTCTATTCCATTGATCTATGTGCCTGTTCTTGTGCTTGTACCAGGCTGTTTTGATTACAGTAGCTTTGTAGTATAACGTGATGTCCGGTATTGTGATCCCACCTACTTTGTTCTTTTTTTTCAAGATTGCTGTAGCTATTCGGGGTCTTTTTTGGTTCCATATGAACTTCTGAAGTATTTGTTCTAGTTCTGTGAAATATGTCGTTACTATTTTGATGGGAGTTGCGTTAAATCTATAGATTGCTTTGGGTAGTATGGACATTTTAATGATGTTAATTCTTCCAATCCATGCACAAGGTATGTGCTTCCACTTTTTTATATCTTCCTCTACTTCTTTTTTAATGTCCTGCAGTTTTCTGCAAATAGGTCCTTTACTTCTTTGGTTAAGTTTATTCCTAGGTATCTTAATTTTTTTGCCACGATGGTAAATGGGATTGTTTTATTAGTTTCTCTTTCTGTGAGTTCATCATTGGCGTATAAGAATGCCATCGATTTCTTGACGTAAATTCATTTATTAAGTCTAGTAGATTTTTGATGGAGTCTCTAAGGTTTTCTATGTATAATATCATGTCATCTGCGAATAATGACAGTTTCACTTCCTTCTTTCCAATTTGGATCCCTTTTATTTTTTCTTCTTGTCTGATTGCTGTGGCTAAGACTTCCAGTACTACGTTAAATAAGAGTGGCAAAAGTGGAGATCCTTGTCTTGTTCGTATTCTTAAGGGAAATGCTTTTAGTTTTTGTCCATTGAGTGTGATGTTGGCTGTAGGTCTTTCATATATGGCCTTTATAATGTTGAGATATGATCCCTCTATTCCCACATTGCTGAGCGTTTTTATCCGAAATGGGTGCTGGATTTTGTAGAATGCTTTTTCAGCATCTATTGATATGATCATATCGTTTTTATATTTCATTTTGTATATTTGGTGTATCACATTTATTGATTTGCGTATATTTTACCAGCCTTGCATCCCTGGGATGAATCCCACTTGGTCATGGTGAATAATTTTTTTGATGTATTGCTGGATCCAATTGGCTAGTATTTTGTTCTGGATTTTGGCATCTATGTTCATAAGGGATATTGGCCTGTAGTTTTCTTTCTTTGTAGTATCTTTTTATGGTTTTGGAATTAGAATTATGCTGGCTTCTCAAAACGAGGTTGGAAGTCTTCCTTCTTCTTGAATTTTTTGGAATAGTTTGAGCAGAGTGGGTGTTACTTCTTCTTTTAATGTTCGGTAAAACTCCCCCGTGAAGCCATCAGGGCCTGGGCTTTTGTTTGCTGGGAGGGTCTTGATTACATCTTTAATTTCCTTCATTGTTATTGGCATGTTCAAGTTTTCTATCTCTTCCGGTCCAGTTTTGGGAGACTGTGTTTCTAGAAATTTGTCCATTTCACTTAGATTGTCGAATTTGTTGCCATATAAATGTTCATAGTATTTGTTAACGATCCTTGGTATTTCTGTGGTGTCAGTTGTTACTTCTCCTCTTTCATTTCTGATTTTGTGTATTTGGGTTCTCTCTCTTTGTTTCTTGATGAGTCTAGCTAAGGGTCCATCATTCTTGTTTATCTTTTCAAAAAAACAGCTCTTTGTTTCATTAATCCTTTGAATTGTTTTTCTGATCTCCATGTTGTTTATTTCTGCTCTAATCTTTACTATTTCCTTCCTTCTACTTGCTCTAGGGTTTTCCTTTCACTTGCTTTCTAGTTCTTTAAGTTGTGAGGTTAGGTAGTCAATTAAAAATTTTTCTTGTTTCTTGAGGTGGGCCTGTAGTGCTATGAACTTCCCTCTCAGAACTGCTTTCGCTGCATCCCATAGATTTTTTTGGTGTTGTGTGTTCATTTTCATTGGTTTCCAGGAAGTTTTTAATTTCTTCCTTGATCGCCATGGTAACCCATTCATTGTTCAGTAACATGCTATTTAGTCTCCATATGTTCAAATGTCTTTGCATGTTCTTGTTGCAATTGATTTCTAGTTTCATGCCATTGTGATCTGAAAAGATGCTTGATATGATTTCAATCTTCTTGAACTTGTAGAGACTTAGTCTGTGCCCTAACATATGGTCTATCTTTGAGAATGTCCCATGTGCACTTGAGAAGAATGTGAATTCTGCAGTTTTGAGGTCTAATTCTCTGTAGATATCTATTAAATCCATTTGATCTAGTGTTTCATTTTGAGTCTCTGTTTCCTTGTTAATTTTTTTGTCTAGAGGATCTATCCAGTGATGTCAGTGGGGTGTTTAAGTCTCCTGCTATGATTGTATTGTTGTCAATTTCTCCTTTGAAGTCCTCCAGAAGATTTTTAATATATTTTGGTGCTCCTATATTCGGTGTATATATGTTTACTAAGGTTATATCTTCCTGTTGGATAGACTCTTTCAATATTATGTAGTGGCCTTCTTTGTCTCTAGTTATGATCTTCAATTTGAAATCTAATTTATCAAATATAAGTATTGCTACCCCAGCTTTTTTTCCTTTCTGTTTGCTTGGAAGATTTTTTTTTCCATCCCTTTACTTTCAACCTATGTGAGTCTTTTGTTGTGAGGTGGGTCTCTTGTAAACAACACGTATGTGAATCATACTTTCTTATCCAGTCAGCCACTCTGTGTCTTTTTATTCGAGTATTTGATCCATTTACATTTAAGGTGATTATTGATATGTACTTATTTATTGCCATTTTTGTTCAGTGTGGTTATATTTTTCTTTCTATTTCTTCTACTAATTACAGCTTCACAGGGGAGTTTTATGGAACATTCAAAGACGAACTAGCACCCATTCTCCTCAAATTATTCTAAAAAATTCAAGAGAAGGAAAACTTCCAAACTCGTTTGATGAGGCCAGCATAACTCCAAAGCCACATAAAGACACTAAAAAGAAAGAAAACTGCAGGCCAATATCCCTGATTAACATAGATGCCAAAATCCTGAACAAAATCCTAGCAAATCGGAACCAGCAATATATTTAAAAAATTATTCACAATGACCAAGTGGGATTAATCCCAGGGATCCAAGGCTGATACAATATTTGCAAATCAATAAATGTGGTACAATACATAAACAAAATAAATGATAAAAATCAGATAATCATATCAATGGATGCTGAAAAAGCATTCGACAAAACCCAGCATGCATTTCCGATAAAAACGCTCAGCAATGTGGGAATAGAAAGATCATATCTCAACATAATAAAGGCCATATATGAAAGACCTACAGCCAACATCATACTCAATGGGCAAAAAATAAAGCATTATCTTAAGAACAGAAACAAGACAGGGATGCCCACTTTCGCCACTCTTATAATCCTGGAAGTCTTAGCAACAGCAATCGGACATAAAGAAAAAATAAAAGGATCCAAATCAGAAAGAAGGAAGTGAAACTGTCATTATTTGCAGATGATATGATATTGTATATATAAAAACCTAAAGACTCCATCAAAAATCTACTAGACTTAATAAATGAATTTGGCATAGTAGTAGGATACAAAATTAATGTCAAGAAATTGATGGCATTCTTATAAACTAATGATGAACTCACAGAATGAGAAACTAAAGAAACAATCCCATTTACCATCAGGGCAAAAAAAATTAAGATACATAGGAATAAATTTAACAAAAGAAGTAAAGGATCTCTTCACAGAAAATTACAAGAAAAAAGAAATAGGGGAAGATATAAAAAAAATGAAATAGTGAAAGATATAAAAAAATGGAAGCGTAATCCATGTTCATGGATTAGAAGAATTAACATCATTAAAATGTCCATACTATCCAAAGCAATCTATAGATTCAATGCAATCCCCATCAAAATACCAATGACATATTTCACAGAACTAGAACAAATACTTGAAAAATGTGTATGGAATCAAAAAAGATCCTGAATAGCCACAGCAATCTTGTAAAGGAAGAATAAAGTAGCTGGGATCACAATAATGGATATCAGGTTATACTACAAAGCAAGTGTAATCAAAACCGCCTGGTACTGGCACAAGAACAGGCATATAGATCAATGGAACAGTACAAACAACCCAGAAATTGACCCAAGATATTATGTTCAATTAATATTTGACAAAGTTGGCAAGAGCCTACAATTGAGTAATAACAGCCTCTTTAATAAATGGTGTTGGGAAAATTGGACAGCAACATCCAAAAAAATGAAACTACACCATCAACTTATACCATACACAAAAATGAGCTCAAATGGATAAAAGACTTAAATGTCACTCGTGATCCATAAAAATCCTAGAAGAAAATGTAGGCAACAAAATTTCAGACATCATACGCAGCAAAATTTTCACTGATACATCACCTAAGGCAATAGAAACAAAGGAAAAAATGAGCACATGGGACTACATCAAGCTAAAAAGCTTCTGCACAGCAAAAGAAGCAACCATCAAAATGGAAAAGCAACCCACTGTATGGGAGAGCATAATCGACAATGATACATCAGATGAGGGGTTAATTTCCAAAATATATAGAGTGCTCATACAACTCAACAAAAGGAAGACAAAGAACCCAGTTAAAAAATAGGCAGAAGACCTAAATAGACAGCTCTCCAAAAAGGACATACAAATGGCCAAGAGACATATGAAAAAATGCTCAACGTCACTAATCATCAGAGAGATGCAAATTAAAACAACTATGAGTTATCACCTCACACCTGTCAGAATGGCTGCCATCAACAAATCATAAAACAACAAGTGCTGGTGAGGGTGTGGAGAACAGAGGACTCTAGCAGACTGCTGGTGGGAATGCACACTGGTGCAGCCACTATGGAAAACGGTATGGTGTTTCCTCAAAAAATTAAAAATTGAATTGCCATTTGATCCAGTGATCCCACTTCTAGAAATATATCCTAAGAAGCCTGAAACACCACTCAGAAAGAATGTATGTACCCCTGTGTTCATAACAGCACTATTTACAATCGCTAAGATCTGGAAACAGCCCAAGTGTCCAGAAAGAGATGAGTGGATATAAAAGCTGTGGTACATATATACAATGGAATACTATGCAGTTGTAAGAAATAAAGACCTTTTATCCTTTCAGACAACAGGGAGGGACCTTGAGAGTATCATGGTAAGTGAAATAAGCCACTCAGAGAAAGAGAGATACTAGATGATGTCACTTATTTTTTTAATATAATGACCAAGGTGTGCTGATGAACAAAATAGACCCAGAGATATAGGAAGGAGTATGGTTCAGTCTGACAAACCTCACAGTAGGGGACAGGGGGAGATGTAAGTGATGAACCAAAGAACTTATATGCATGTGTGCATAACCAATGGACATACACAGCAACGCAGGGGGGTGGGGGACAGGATTGAAAGGAGGGTGTCTATGGGGGAAAAAGGAGAAATATCTGTAACAAAAATAAATCTAAAAAATTGAAAAAAAGTATTTTCTAACTATAAACCAATTCTATTTAGATTTATAAGCTTCTGTTGTTATTCATCTCTGAAATAAAAATAATTTATAAATGCAAAAAGAAAAAAAAAAGCTGGTGAAGCAATATATCTGATAGGACAGACTTCAAAACAAGGGACATAATAAGAGACAAAGAAGGTTACTACATAATATTAAAAGGAACAATCCATCAAGAGGATATAACCCTGGTAAACATATACACACCAAACACAAGAGCACCAAAATATGTTAAAAAAAACTTCTGGTGGACTTCAAAGGAGAGATCAATAGCAATACAATCATAGTGGGTGTCTTTAAAACCGCTCTGACACCACTGGATAGGTCTTCTAGACAAAAAATTAACAGAGACACACAGTCCTTAAATGACCAACAAGACCAGCTGGACTTAATTGATATTTACAGAACATTTCACCCCAAAGCTGTAGAATATACATTATTGTTGAGTGCACAGGGGGCATTCTCTAAGATAGACCACATGATAGGAAACAAAGTAAATCTCCACAAATTCAAGAAGATCAAAATCACATCAAGCATCTTCTCAGATCACCATGACATGAAACTAGAAATCAATTACAACAGAAACATTCAAACACATGGAGGCTAGTATCATGTTATTAAACAATGAATGGATTACCAAGGAGATCAAGGAAGAAATTTTAAAAATTCCTGGAAAACAATGAAAATGAACACACAACAACACAAGATTTATGGGACGCAGCAAAAGCATTCCTGAGAGAGTAGTTCATACCACTACAGGCCTACGTCAAGAAACAAGAAAAATTTCTCACTGACTATCTAACCTCACAACTTAAAGAACTAGAAAGTAAACAAAAAGAAAACCCCAGATCAAGTTGAAGAAAGGAAATAGTAAAGATCAGAGCAGAAATAAACGACATAGAGACCAAAAACACAATTCAAAAGATCAATGAAACAAAGAGCTGGTTCTTTGAAAAGATAAACAAGATTGATGGACCCTTGGCTAAACTCACCAAGAAAGAAAGAGAGAGGACCCAAACAAACAAAATCAGAAATGAAAGAGGAGAAGTAATAACTGACACCACAGAAATACAAAGGATCATTAACAAATACTATGAACAATTATATGGCAGCAAATTGGACAATCTAAGCAAAATTGACAAATTTTTAGATAAACAGTTTCCCAAAACTGAACCTGGAAGAGATAGAAAACTTTAACAGACCAATAACAACTAAGGAATTTGATGATGTAATCAAGAATCTCCCAGCAAACAAAACCCCGGGCCCGGATGGCTTCACGGGATAGTTTTACCAAACATTCAAAGAAGAAGTAACACCCACTCTGCTCAAACTATTCCAAAAAATTCAAGAAGAAGGAAGACTTCCAAACTCGTTTTATGAGGCCAGCATAATCCTAATTCCAAAACCAGATATGGACACTACAAAGCAAGAAAACTACAGGCCAATATCCCTGATGAACATAGATGCCAAAATCCTCAACAAAATATTAGCAAATCGGATCCAGCATAACATTAAAAAAATTATTCACCATGACGAAGTAGGATTCATCCCAGGGATGCAAGGCTGGTACAATATTTGCAAATCAATAAATGTGATACACCACGCAAAAAAAATGAAAGATAAAAACCATATGATCATATCAATAGATGCTGAAAAAGCATTTGACAAAATCCAGCACCCATTTCTGATTAAAACGCTCAGCAATGTGGAAATAGAGGGATCATATCTCAACATAACAAAGGCCAATTATGAAAAACCTACAGCCAACATCATACTCAACGTGCAAAAAATAAAGCATTTCCCTTAAGAACAAGAACAAGACAGGGATGACCACTTTCACCAATCTTATTTAACATACTGGAAGTCTTAGCCAAAGCAATTAGACATGAAGAAAAAATAAAAGCGAACCAAATTGGAAAGGAGGAAGTGAAACTCTCATTATTTGCAGATGACATGATATTGTACATAGAAAACCCTAAAGACTCCATCAAAAATCTACTAGATTTAATAAACAAATTTGGCGAGGTAGTAGGATACAAAATTAACATCAAGAAATGAACGGAGTCCGGCTGGTGTGGCTCAGTGGTTGAGCGTCGACCCATGCACCAAGAGGTCGCCAGTTCGTTTCCCTTTTGGGACACATGCCCAGGTTGTGGGCCCAATCCTCAGTGGGGGGCATGCAGGAGGCGGCCAACTGATGTTCTCTCTCATCGATGTTTCTATCTCTCTCTCCCTTTCCCTTCCTCTCTCTCTAAAATCAATAAAGGAAAAAAAAAAAGAAATCAATGGCATTCTTATACACCAATAATGAATTCACAGAAAGAGAAACTGAAAAAAACAATCCCATTTACCACTGCAGCAAAAAAAATTATGATACTTAGGAATAAACCTAACCAAAGAAGTAGAGGACCTATTTGCAGAAAACTACAGAACAGTGAAAAAAGAAATAAAGGAAGATATAAAAAAGTGGAAGCACATACCTTGTTCATGGATTGGAAGAATTAACATCATTAAAATGTTCATACTACTCAAAGCAATCTATATATTCAATTCAATCCTCATCAAAATACTAATGACATATTTCACAGGACTAGAAAAAATACTTCAAAAATTCTTATGGAACCAAAAAAAGACCCCAAATAGCCACAGCAATCTTGAAAAAGAAGAACAAAGTAGGAAGGATCACATGACCAGATATCAGGTTATACTACAAAGCTACTGTAATCAAAACAGCCTGGTACTGGCACAAGAACAGGCATATAGATCAAAGGAACAGAATAGAGAATCCTGAAATTGACCCAAGAAATTATGTTCAATTAATATTTGACAGAGTTGGCAAGAGCATACAATGGAGTAAAGACAGACTCTTTAATAAATGGTGTTGGGAAAATTGGACAGCTAGATGCAAAAAAATGAAACTAGACCACCAAATTACACCACACACAAGAATAAATTCAAAATGGATAAAATATTTAAATGTGATTCGTGAATCCATAAAAATCCTAGAAGAAAATGTAGGCAACAAAATTTCAGACATCATATGCAGCAGAATTTTCACTGATACAATGCTTAAGGCAAGAGAAACAAAGGAAAAAATGTACACATGGGACTACTTCAAACTAAAAAGCATCTTCACAGCAAAAGAAACAACCATCAAAATGGAAAGGGAACCCACTATATGGGAGAGCATAATTGCCAACAATACATCAGATAAAGGGCTAATTTCCAAAATATATAGAGTGCTCATACAACTCAACAAAAGGAAGACAAAGAACCCAATTAAAAGATGGCCAGATGACCTAAATAGACATCTCTCCAAAAAGACATACAAATGGCCAAGAGACATATGAAAAAATGCTCATCACTAATCATCAGAGAGATGCAAATTAAAACAACTATGAGGTATCACCTCACACCTGTCAGAATGGCTGCCATCAACAAATCATAAAACAACAAGTGCTGGCGAGGGTGTGGAGAATAGGGGACTCTAGTACACTGCTGGTGAGAATGCACACTGGTGCAGCCACTATGGAAAACACTATGGTGTTTCCTCAAAAAATTAAAAATTGATCTGTCATTTGACCCAGTGATCCCACTTCTAGGAATACAGCCTAAGAAGCCTGAAACACCAATCAGAAAGAATATATGTATCCCTGTGTTCATAGCAGCACTATTTACAATTGCTAAGATCTAGGAGCAGCCCAAGTGTCCATCAGTAGATGTGTGGATAAAAAAGGTGTGGCACATATATACAATAGAATACTATGCAGCTGTAAGAAAGAAAAATCTTTTGTACTTTGAGACGACGTGGAGGGACCTGGAGAGCATTATGCTAAGCAAAATAAGCCAATCGGAGAAAGACAAATACCACATGGTCTCACTTATTTGTGGAATATAATAAACAAAATAAGCTGATGAATAAAACAGACCCAGAGACATAGAAAGGAGTACAGTTCAGACTGACAGAACTCCGAAAAGGGGGGCGGGGAGGATGGATGAAATAAACCAAAGAACTTATATGCATGTAACCGTAACCACTGGACATAGACAACAATGCGGGGAGGGGGGATGGGGAGTAGGGTGTCTATGGGGGAAAATGGAGAAACATTTGTAACAAAAATAAAATAATAAAAATTGAAAAAAATTCTTAGAAATATGCTGTTCAAATGGAGCAATGAACTAATAAATAAATAAGCTTACTGGTAAAAAAAAAAATAATAATAATAATAATAGGGGAACTGAGTTTGGGCCACTAGTGAACTCTCTCATTGTATTTGAAATTTATCTGTAAATCTAAAACTGGTCTAAAATTTAAAGTTTATTTTTTTAAAAGTTCAGACAGGTCCTTAGACCTACTTCATCCTACTTCTCAGCCTGGGTTTCAGAGACTCAAGGAGATAGGTGGTTTCCCATGGAGACTTCATTTTTTTCAGTAGAGCCCATGGAAGTGTTTGTGTCAATCAGGGTCAAAGATCTTGCAGACATTTCAGACACTGCCTCCACTACACAGATAATTCACCTGGACTACTGCCTCATCTCCAACCTCTGTTCACGTGATCAGCAGCTGTGATTTTACTCACTTCCTGCCCTGTCCTCAGGAAGTTAAGTTGAAATAAGAGAAACATACAGAAAAAAAGTCCTAACTAAGAGCAGTTACCAAAAACATTCAGGGCTTTTTTGGAACTGTTGACAAAGAGGAGCTCTTTCCAGGGGCATGCTAAGCTGGTAAAATGTAAACTTGAGCTGCCTGTGGCTACTTTGCCAAGAACCTGCCAAAGCATAAAGCCAACTCAGAGGAAAGCAAACTGAGATGGAAAGAGATAGTCAAGGTGACATCATTTAAGATCCAGAATCTATGTGTACCTGAAACTAGCACTGGCTCTGGGCTTTTCAGGTATATGAGCCAATAAATCACCTTTTTCTTTCTTTCATACATACATACATGAACTCCAGGAAAGACAGATTTTGCAGTGCCTTGACACTCTGCTTCCAGAGGGAGGGGGTACAATTTGACAGTATCTGTTAACATCTAAAACCTGAATCCTGTCACCTTGCAAGTCTACTTTTCAGCACCCACCTGGCACACTTGCATAGGGAGAATTATACAAGGATGCCTGTTGCAGAACTGCTACACAAAAGACCTGGAAACAACCCAAATGACTATGAATGGATAAATTCCTCCATCAAATCAGGTACAGTGATAATGTAGATATAAGCCAGTGGTTTATATGAATGACAGAGATCTACATGGAAAGATCCTCAAGACGTACAATTGAGTGGAATAGTGATACATAGAGTATTATAGCATTCATGTAAATATTTAAAAGACCCATCCATCAATAGATAAATTGATAAAGAAAATGTTATTTAGTCATGAAAGGGAATGAGGTACTGATTCATATTCTAACATAGATGGATCTTAAAAACATGCTAAATGAAAGAAGCTGAAATACAAAGTCCACATATTATATGACTCCAGTTATATGGAATGCCCAAAATAGAGAATTCTATACAGAAAGAAAGCAGGTTAGTGGTTGCCAGGAGATGGAGGAAGGGGAGAATGGGAGTGACTGCTTAATAAGTACAGGTTTCTGTTTGAGGTAATAAAATTTTGGATTCAGACAATGGTAATGGTTACACAACATTGCGAATTGTATTAAAAAACACTGAATCATACACTTTATTTTTATTTATTTATTTATTTATTTTGTTAATCCTCACCCAAGTATATTTCTCCATTTATCTTCAGATAGAGTGGGAGGGAGGGAGATAGAGGGAGAGAGAGAGAATCATTGATGTGAAAGAGACACATCAACTGGTTGCCTCCTGCATGACCCTGACCAGGGCCAGGTACGAACTGCAACTGAGGTACGTACCCTTGACTGGAATCGAACCCGTGACTCATTGTTCCACGGGCCGACGCTCTAATCACTGAGCCAAACCGGCCAGGGCTGAATCGTACACTTTATATCATATGTAAATTATATATCAAAGAAAAAATATGATGGTGTGGGTGAATTTGAACAATAAACCTAGGAATATAGAGGAGGTAGCATATTTATGAGGTATAATCAATAGGATGCAGTGACAAATGTGAGTTGAGGACAAAGAAGAGAGATTGAACGGGCAAGGTGATGCAAGAAAGTTTGGAAGTATCCTGTAATGCACTGTACTAGCTTTCTGGGGAGCTGAGTAGCACTAGGGAAGGGTTTCCTGTACATATCAGGTCATTTCCAGTTAACCTGACCCAAATCTACCGGCTAGTTTTCAGGGCTTTGTTTGGGGTGGTCAGCAGAAGAGGCACAGGGACCTACTAGTCTACAGACCCATCTTTGGAGCTGAACTGTCTTTGCCACCCAGGTCCTCAGAAGTAGCCAGGGAACTACCAGCTCCCACTTGCTACAGTGATCACCCAGTCCCAAGGTCCAGCCCTGAGATTCCCTCATCTTTGTAACTAATATTGACCACAGAGGTGTGGCTAATCTGACAGATAACACATCACTAGATCAGGAAGGGGAAGGCAGCCCAACCAAGTGGGTGGGGAACTGGGAACTGATCTGAAAATCACATTTACTTTGCAAGAACATAAGATTGAGACTCCAACCATAGGGCCTGCTGTCAACCTGTTCAAAGGCATAATTGCTGGGCCAAGTACATCCAAACCCACCTCTGCTACTCACTAGCTACATGACCTTGGGCAGGTTTGTAACTCTCCAAGAACCTCTGTGACCTTCATTATCAGGCTAACTGTTATACTTCCTGAGGGTACTGAGAGGCCAAAATGAGATCCTGGATGTGGATGTGTTCAGAGGCACTCAATCCAGTAATGGTATCCCACACACACACACACACACACACACACACACACATCCATCGGCTCCTTTTCTGCACAGCCTGGGAAATAATCAAGTCTCCCTAACCCCTGCTTACCCCTCAGTTTCTGCCCTCTCTATCCCTTCCCTACCCCCCAGGCAGGATGAATAGGGACTTCAGGCCTCATTCCACCACCTTTTGTAGTCTGACTTCACCCACCACTCTCAGAAACTGTTCTCAAGAACATGAGCTACAACACAAGACAGGGTTACCTGCTCATTTTGTTCCACCTTGGATTCTCTTTCTTCTGATTTTCCTTTAGCCTCTATGGCCATCCCCTCCCTGGCTCCTGACTGACACCTGTTCCTCAGCCTTAAACTATGCTGTTTCCCCTTCCTTCCTTCCTTCCTTCCTTCCTTCCTTCCTTCCTTCCTTCCTTCCTTCCTTCCTTCCTTCCTCCCTCCCTCTCTTTCTTCCTGACCCCATCTCCTAGGTGATGTGGTCCACCCAGGAAATGTGGATGTGACTTGGTTTTCATCTTATGTTGAGACCTCCCAAGTCATTTCTCCAGCTCTAACCTAGGCTCACCATGGCCTCTCCTGTGAGCATAGCTTCACCCAAAACTGTTTCCTCTTTGATTTACTGGAGCCGACAATGCCTACACATCTCAGAGTTACATCTCAGAGTACCTGCCACATAGTAGGTACTTAATATTGGTGTCTATGACTCCAAAATGCATTACAAAATGTGCTATGTGGCCCTCTGAAGTTTCTTAACTTCTCTATCCCTCTATTTCACCATCTCTTAAGTCAGGACAATAGCTCTACTCTGCTGTCCTCACAGATTATACATTTGGGTACAAAAACCAGACAACATATGCAGCAGTACTTGAAAAGTAAACCGGCTCTGACACAAAAAGTATGCTCAAATGGTATCATTCCATCCAAACTGGCAAGGTGAATCCACTGGCCTAACACTGTTTCTGTGCGTCCTTGCCAAGTCCAACTCCCAACCTCTCTGCTGATATGGAAGATAGGCAGTTTCCTTTTGTAGTTTGTTAATATAGCCAGAAGGCTCTGGAAAAAGCTGGCATCAGGCACTGTACTGGGTGTTCTACATCATCCATCATGCCCCAGAATGCTCTCATGAATACCTCTGCCAAGTGGGTCTTATTCTGGTCCTTACTGGGGAGTGACTAAGCTGAGAAAGGTAGAGTTTCAGCCCTGAAGTGAAAGGGCACACCCTGGAATGACTCCAGAGGCTCTCATTGTCTCACTCACTGCCTCTGTCATAGCTAAAAGCAAACATTCTCCTTTCCTTCTCCAGACTAGGTTCCCTCAAATCATCATCATCATCATCATCATCATCATCATCACCATCATTTGAGTAAATGGAACTATCAGTTACTGCTGCTCAGGCTGAAAATTGGGCATTATGTTACCCTTGACTCCTCCTTCCCCACACCACCCACACCCAACCCATCAATGAGGGCAGTCAATTCAACTGAAAAATATCAAGTCCAGCCATTTCTATTTTTTAATGTTTTTATTGATTTCAAAGAGAGGAAGGGAGAGAGAGATGTACAAACATTGATGAGAGCGAAACATTGATCGACTGCCTCCTGCATGCCCCCTACTGGGGATCGGGCCCAGAGCCTGGGCATGTGTGCTGAGGAACCAGTGACCTTCTGGTGCATGGGATGATGCTCAACCAACTGAGACACATCACCAGGGCAAGTCCAGCCATTTCTTTCATACTCATTTCCACCACCCTAGTCCTTTAACTAAGTGTACAATACCTTGCTCTATGGTTAATTTCCACTTTGTTTTTATCTGATACCTGTATTAATTCTATTGTCTTCTTCATGTGTGTTGTCATGTCTTCTCCAGCACATTTCTTCTGGATTTTCCCAAGGTGCTCTACTGGTCCAATAGAAAACATCTTTTAGAGAGCCCTAAATTTCTACCAGTACACATACAGCCAATCAGGACATGGCATGTGCTCTTGTCACTGTCGCCAGCCTAGACCTCTGCTGAGGTCTTCTTTGCTTTCATCAATAAAGAACTATTTTATTAAAAAAATAGCTATGGTACATATACACAATGGCATACTATGCAGCTGTAAGAAAGAAATATCTCTTATCCTTTGAGACAACATGGAGGGACCTGGAGAGTATTATCCTAAGTGAAACAAGACAATCAGAGAAAGACAAATATCATATGATCTCACTTATTTGTGGAATATAATTAACAAAACAAGCTGAGGAACAAAATAGACCCAGAGACATGGAAGTGGGGTGCAGACTGACAAACCTCAGAAGAGGTGGACGTGGGGGGAGGGAAGAGATAAACCACAGAACTTATATGCATGTATGCATAAACAAGAACATAGACAATAATGCTGGGGTAGGGAGGCGGGATTGGGAGGAGGGTGTCAGTGGGGGTGGTGAAACATCTGTAACAAAAATAAATAAATAAACATTTTTAAAAAGTTATTTTATAACCTTTGCACTAAAGACAGGAAAATAATCAGACTCCTTCTTTCAAAATATTATTTAAAAATGAATATCCATATAAGCAAGTAGATTTAAAAAAGAAAAACCTTTCAACTATATTTCTATCTTGGCCTTTGGGAAAAAGGGAGGGAAAGAAGAGATGGAACGGCTGACTGAGAAGGTTGTTTTTCTTCCCAGCACTGGTGAAGCATTTGAGTTCATAAGTATTAATCAAAATCACTCTTGATTATAGCAAAAACAACCTTTGCCATAATTTTATTGCAATTAACTGGTGGAATACATGATAATTCTGAGCAATCTTGCACTTGAGATTAAAGAACAGTCTGCCAGGAAACATAGGAATAAAGCTTTAAGATCAAAATTTGCATAATTAGGTTTCTTCACTACTCTACCTACCCCCACCCCCAGCTTCACTGGCTAGGAGAAATTCTGTTGAAAGGAAATATTTCAAGTCAGCAGGCCTACAACCAGGGCTGGCACCCTGTGCTTCCCTCCCAGGCAGAAATATTCTTTGCTGAAAGCATGTTCATGTTTCTACAACACATCCTTGATAGACTAACAGACAGCCAAGACAAGTGAACAAATTGCAGAGTACAGAGGTTTTGAGCCCTACTTTCAGAGGCAGCAGCAAAAATGTAGCAGCAATGCATTCTAGAATTTTCTTCTTAGCAGTTTAGCACCACGCAAATTTGTCCACTCTGTAGTTGTATTATATTCTATTCTCGAGAAAATAACCTAATACATCAAACCCTCCAAACTACAGGTTATGTGTAGGAAACATGTTTTAATGCCTGGTCACAATGGATGTCTTTGTCACATATTCACCAAGCCCAGGCACTGCTGCAGCAGAAAGACGCACCTACTACACTCTTCTAACTGGGGCTGAGACAGCCAGAGCCACTGTCTCTCACCCCACTTCACCCCCTTCCTACCAGCCCTAGAGTCCCTAACCCTCTGGAGAGAGCCTGCATTGCTCCAGGAGAAGAAAAAGCGTCAAGCAGTTATTTTCCTGAAGATGTGACAAGCAAGACAATGCAAACACATACTCCTGAGAAGAGGGAGAAATGCAAGGACTGCTGGTACCAGTTGCACATCTCACATGCAGGCTGAGGGCTAAATATTCCCAGGACAGAATAAAACAATTGCCACCATTCACCTTCTACCCTCCATCTCATACAGACCATTTACATTCAACTCCACCCATGAAAAGTCTTTAACATTTAAAATCATGTAAAATGTCAGTAGTCCCATTTCCCCTTAAATAAGTTATTCTTGGACATGCGGTCAAGTTTAGGCCAAAATGTTAATATTCCTTTATTGAAAGTGTGGAGGAAACAGAAATTATTGTTTTTGTTCTTTGCTGCTTTGAAAACAAATACAGAAAAGAGAAAGAAAACAAAACAGGAGAACAGTTGGTCTCCCCCCCCACCCCCGCAGAGACCTTCAAGATAAAATGTCACACTAGAGACTACTCAGATAACAAAAAAATCTGCCCTGACTTCGTGTTCTAGATGGTGGGCCAAGCATATTTACATTCCCTGTCTGCAAACCCCTGCAAGATATCAGAAAAGGAGCACACAAGTGAGTACACTTAGAAAAACACTGGGAGTAGGAAGGGGTAGGGAAGAGATGAACTTCCCGAAGAAAGAAGGTAGATGAGATAAGAATAACAGATAAATCAAAGTCTGAGAAGGTGAATGTCACCAAATACTGGAGAAGATGTAGGAGAACTGGACCTCTCACACACTGTTGATGGGAGTAGAAAATGGTACAACCACTTTGGAAAACTCTACCAGTTTCTTAAAAAGTTAAACATATCCATATCCTATGAGCCAGCAGTTCCACTCCTGGGTCTCCATCCAAGAGAAATGAAGACATGTCCACAAATAGCCTTGTACACAAATGTTTACAGCAGCTTGATTTGTAATAGTGCAAAACTGGAAACAATCAAATGTCAATGAACAGAATGGATAAACTGTGATATATCCATATAATGGAAAACTGTTCAGCAATGAAAAGGAACTGCTGATATATACTGTGACATGAATGAAACTTGATGACATAATGCTGCATGATAAAGCCAGACACACAAGAGTAAATATGGTATGGTTTATTTTTATGAAATTCTAGAAGAGATAAAACTATCCTATGGTGTAAAAGTCAGATCAATGGTTGCTTGAGGGGAGGGAGAGGCTGAGAAGTAATTTAAGGGAATTTTCTGGGGTGACAAAAATGGTCTGTTTTGATATGCATTCAAAGTTAAGGATCTTAATAGCCTAGCATTTACCTGTATGTAAATTTAAAAAGATACTTAACAACTATACTAGAATTAACTGAAGAAAAATTTTAAATAATACTGAAGAACCCAAAAGAAAACCTGAACAAATAAATACTAGGTTGTGGATAGGAAGATGAAATGTCATAAAGATGTCAATTCTCCCTAATTTCTAAATATGACATGTTGCCTACAAAAAGAACAGGAAAAAATGTAGGGAGGGGCCAAACTTAGGAGCACATCACCTGTTCAGAAGGAAGTGTGGAGGCTAGGTGGAAGACCTTCTACCCCTTCCTCAAGCCAGTATGGGGAGAAGAGGATGGTGGGAGAGAGAAGGGGGAGGAACCCAGGAACTTATGCACACAGGTGCTCCCCTCAGCCTCTTGCACAGCCCCCTCACTGCAGAGAAGCTGGAAATCTCCCCTTTAAAGAAACTGAGCAAGCTGACAAGGAGGAGCTGGCAGCTGAGCAGGCCTGGGACCTACAAGAGGATCCATTCAGGCCAGCCCCAGCCTGCTCACTAGCTCGATCACCACCCATAGCCCCAATATGCAGCCTTCCCATCCTTCCAGACTGCAGCCTGCCTCTCAGCCCAGGAAGAGGAAATCATACCTGAGTTTCCACTGAAGAATACAAACAGACACGGGCAATCACCAGACACTCCATTCATTCACTCATTCATTCATTCATTCATTCATTCATTCATTCATTCATTCAACAAATAGCTACTGACTAGCATGACAAGGTGCCCAGCTCTGATCTCAGCCCTGGGAAACATCCATGAACGAGGTAGCTAGCTCCAAGTGATGCTCTCACAGAGCAGCATTCTAGTAGGAATGGTTTATCCATGCAACAAAATATTATTTGGCCATAAAAAGGAATGAAGTTCTGACACATGCTACATACAATCTGGATGAGCCTTGAAAACCCTATGCTGACTGAAAGAAGCCAGACACAAAAGACCACACACTGCATGGTTCCGCTTATATGAAACATCCAGAATAGGTAAGTGCATAGAGACAGAAAGCTGATCAGTGGTTGCCAAGGGCTAGGGGGAAGGGGAGAATGTAGACTGGCTGCTTAATTGGTATGAGGTTTCCTTTTGAATTGGTGAAAATGTCTTAGAACTAGACAGAGGTGATGGTTACAGAACTTTATGAATTTCCTACATGCCATTGAATTGTACTCTTTCAAAAGGTGAATTTTAGCTTAGCTGGTGTGGCTCACTGGATTGAGCGTTCTCCCATGAACTGAGAGGTCCCAGTTGGTTCCATTCCCCTTCAGGGCACATACCCTGGTTGCAGGCTCGATCCTCAGCAGGGGGCGTGTGGGAGGCAAATGATCCATGTTTGTGTCTCATAAAGAATTTTCTCTCTCTCTCCCTTTCCCTCTCTCTAAATAATCAATAAAAACATTTTAAAAAGGGGAATTTTATGGTACGTGAATTTTATTTTTAAAAATTTAAGCCATAAAAAAAAGAAAACTGCCCTGGCCAGTTTGGTTCAGCGGTTAGAGCGTCGGCGGTCCAGAGAGACCCAGGTTTGGTTCCCGCTAAGGGCACGTACCTTGGTTGCAGTTTGTCCCCGGTCTTGGTTGGGTCCTGCGGGTGGCAGCCACTCAATGTGTCCCTTTCACGTCGATGTTTCTCTCTCTCTCCCTCTTCCTCTCTCTCCCTCCCACTCTATCTGAACCAAAAATGGAAGAATGTCCTCGAGTGAGGATAAAAAAAAAAAGAAAACTACATTTCAAGATGATATATTCACAGGGAAGTCAGTGTAAAGGTGTAAAGGTGATTTGAGTCAGACACTGCAGGGAGCAGGGCTGGATTCTGGGTATGCCAGCTCCTGCTCCCATCTAATACCAGGGCTGGCCTACGTAATAGAGAATTGGAGGAAGGGCAGGAAGTAAGCAGTGCCCAGGGTGTGAGGAGGAGAGGTAGGGCAGATGTCTTGCTCACTATAAATACACCTGGCCCCCAAACATGAAACGGTGTACCTCCAGGGCCTAGTATGATTTGCTTGAACACAGCAGAAGTGTTCTGACCCTGCTACATGTGATTCAAATTTCTGCATATACAATCCTATTTTCAATGACTCAAGGAACTTTCATTTATTTTTATTTATTTTTTAAAATTAATTTATTTTTGTTACAGATGTTTCTTTTTCCCCCATAGACATCCTCCTACCGTTCCCAGCCATCTCCCTCACAGCATTCTTGTCTATGTCCATTGGTTATGCTTATGTGCATAAGTTCTTTGGTTTATCTCTTCACTCTCCCCACCCACTCCTCTGAAGTTTGTCAGTCTGAACCCTACTTCTATGTCTCTGGGTCTATTTTGTTCATCAGCTTAGTGTGTTCATTATATTTCAAAAATAAGTGAGATCAAGTGATACTTGTCTTTCTCTGACTGGCTTATTTTGCTTAGCATAATACTCTCTAGGTCCCTCCATGTCATCTCAAAGGATAAGAGATCTTTCTTTCTTACAGCTGCATAGTATTCCATTGTGTATATGTACCACAGCTTTTTTATCCACTGATCTATTGATGGACACTCGGCCTATTTCCAGATCTTAGCTATTGTAAATAGTGCTGCTATGAACATGGGGGTACATATATTCTTTTTGATTGGTGTTTCAGGCTTCTTAGGGTATATTCCTAGAAGTGGGATCACTGGGTCAAATGGCAGTTCAATTTTTAATGTTTTGAGGAAACATCATATTGTTTTCCATAGTGGCTGCACCAGTCTGCATTCCCACCAGCAGTGTACTAGAGTCCCCTTTTCTCCACACCCTCACCAGCACTTGTTGGCTGATGATTTGTTGATGGCAGCCATTCTGACAGGTGTGAGGTGATACCTCATAGTGGTTTTAATTTGCATCTCTCTGATGATTAGTGATGAGCATTTTTTCATATGTCTCTTGACCATTTGTATGTCCTTTTTGGAGAGGTGTCTTTTTAGGTCATCTGCCCATTTTTTAATTGGGTTCTTTGTCTTCTTTTTGTTGAGTTGTATGAGCACTCTATATATTTTGGAAATTAACCCCTTATCTTATGTATCTTTGCAATTATGCTCTCCCATATAGTGGGTTCCCTTTCCATTTTGATGGTTGTTTCTTTTGCTGTGCAGAAGCTTTTTAGTTTGATTTAGTCGCATGTATTCATGTTTTCCTTTACTTCTTTTGCCTTAGGCGTTGTATCAGTGAAAATTTTGCTGCACGTGATGTGCAAAATGTTGTTGCCTACATTTTCTTCTAGGATTTTTATGGATTCACGAGTCATATTTAAGGCTTTTATCCATTCTGAGTTTATTCTTGTGTATGGTGCAAAATGGTGGTCTAGCTTCATTTTTTTTGCATGTAGCTGTCCAATTTTCCCAACATCACTTATTGAAGAGACTGTCTTTACTCCAGTGTACGCTCTTGCCACCTTTGTCAAATATTAATTGAGCATAATGACATCTAAAATAGCTTTGTAGTATAACCTGATATCCGGTATTATGATCCCTCCTACTTTGTTCTTTTTCAAGATTGCTGTGGCTATTCGGGTTTTTTTTGGTTCCATACAAACTTTTGGAGTATTTGTTCTAGTTCCGTGAAATATGTCATTGGCATTTTGATGGGGATTTCTATGGGTAGTATGGACATTTTAATGATGTTATGTCTTCCAATCCATGAACAAGGTATGTGCTTCTACTTTTCTATATCTTCCTCTATTTCTTTTTTCAATGATCTGTAGTTTTCTGTGAATAGGTCCTTTACTTCTTTGGTTAAGTTTATTCCTTGGTATCTTAATATTTTTGCCACAATGGTAAATGGGATTTTTTTTTTTTAGTTTCTCTTTGTATGAGTTTATTATTTGTGTATAAGAATGCCATCGATTTGTTGATGTTAATTTTGTATCCTGCTACTTTGCCGAATTCACTTATTAAATCTACTAGTATTTTGATGGAATCTTTAGGGTTTTCTATATACAATATCATGCCCTCTGCAAATAGTGACAGTTTCACTTCCTACTTTCCCATCTGGATCCCTTTTGTTTTTTCTTTTTGTCTGATTGCTGTGGCTAAGACTTCCAGTACTATGTTAAATAAGAGTGGCGAAAGTGGGCATCCCTGTCTTGTTCCTGTTTTTAAGGGAAATGCTTTTAGTTTTTGCCCATTGAGTATTATATTGGCTGTAAGTTTATCATAATTGGCCTTTGTTATGTTGAGATATGATCCTTCTTTCCCACTTTGCTGAGAGTTTTTATTAAAAATGGATGCTGAATTTTGTCAAATGCTTTTTCAGAGTCTATTTATATGATCACATGATTTTTATCTTTCATTTTGTTTATGTGGTGTATCACATTTGTTAATTTATGAATAATGCAGCAGTCTTATATCCCTGGAATAAATGCCACTTGGTCGTCGTGTATAATTTTTTTAATATGTTGCTGGATTCGACTTACTAAATTTTGTTGAGGATTTTGGCATCTATGTTCATCAGGGATATTGGCCTGTAATTTTCTTTGTAGTGTCTTTATCTGGTTTAGGGATTAGGATTATGCTGGCCTCATAAAAAGAGTTTGCAAGTCTTCCTTCCTCTTGAATTTTTGGAATAGTTTGGGGGAGAATAGGTGTTAGTTCTGCTTTGAATGTTTATTATAACTCCCCTGTGTAGCCATCCAGACCAGGGCTTTTGTATGCTGGGAGTTTATTGATTACTTCTTCTATTTCCTTAATTGTTATTGGTCTGTTCAGGTTTTCTGACCCTTCCCAGTTGAGTTTTGGAATAGTATATGATTCTAAGAATTTGTCCATTTCACCTAGGTTGTCGAATTTGTTGGCATATAATTGTTCTTAGTATTTTCTTACAATCCGTTTTATTTCTTTTTTTAAATTATTTTTGTTATAGATGTTTCTCCTTTTTACCCCATTGACACCTTCCTTCTGATCCCAACCACCCCCCGCGTTGTTGTCTATGTCCATTGGTAACGCATACATGCATATAAGTTCTTTGGTTTATCTCTTCCCTCCCCGCTGTCCCCCTCTTCTGAGGTTTGTCAGTCTGTACCCTACTACTATGTCTCTGGGTATATATATATATTTTTTTAAACAAAGCTTTATTGAATAATTCATCAGGAACAGTGGGGAACAGATGTGATCATGTCAGTTTCTTGAGATACAAAGGCACATGCTTTTTTAGCACAAACATGTGTCCCTCCCTCTGCTCAGAACATTAGCATGGTCTAGCGGTCCCTCTAAACCTCTCAGAGACAGCGGTGCACCTCGTTAGGAAATGTCAGGCCAGCACCAGGTATACACCTGATTTGGCATAATTGAAAAGGAACGAATCCCATGTCCAAGTTCAGTCTTAACGGGAGGCCTTGCCGTCAGACAGGCATCACACGCCCGAGAAGAAGGCTTGTTCACCAGCGTGCAGACCCCACAGGTCCAGTGCTCGTCACGTTCCCCGGCCGCTGGGTGCAGAAGGGGGTCCGGTCCACGGGACGTCCCGCTGACGGCGATGCTTCTAGCCGGCAGCTTGCTTATGTCAACACGTTGCGGATCTGCTTCCTGACAGCGAGGACAGAAGTATGTCATCCTGTTATTCTCCCCTAAGCGACACACTGTTACTTTGCAGCCACAGTGACCACAGTTAGGGCGCTTGTAAACCTTGTAGTGTTTAGAGAGAGCAAATCCTGCTTTATGGCACCTGTAGAAAAGAATGCTGAAATCACGTATCATTTTCACTAGGTGATGGGTTTGTTCCTCTGTCAACTGACAAGCTTTAACAGCTGGGTGGAGACCGCTGTCAAAGAGAGCCTCATTCTTGATGATGTTGCCGACCCCCGGCAGCACTCTCTGGTCCATTAACACATCACAGAGCATCCGTCCCCGCTGCCTTCCAACTTCCCTTTCTGCTCGGGAGACACTAAATTTAGGTGAACATACATCCAGTTCTTCCATCATTCTTACTCTCTGTTGGCTTTCTGCTGAGTTTCTGAGTTCTACCGATGAGTCAAAGAAACAAACCCAATCCTTGCTGAGCTGTAACTCCAACACAGGAGAAACTCTCTTTTTGTTTTGATGCTCGGGTGGATTAATCGTGATGAAGCCTTTCATTCCAAAATGAATCCGTAAAGCTTTGGGCCCAAAGTACAGAAAGAGCTCCTTCCCCAAAGTGTCCACGCTGCTGTAGGCGTGTCCATTAAACAGTCTCGTGGAGCACTGGCTGGAATCGCGACTCCTTTTCAGTGGAGCAGCCTGGGAGGACCCCGCGGCAGCGTGCGGCAGGCCAGGGCCCAGCAGGCTCGGCAGGGCGCTGCCCCGCACGTCCACCACCGCCTGGCCCGGGCGCACGCGCGCCCGAATCTTCTCTCCGTTCAGAGTACAGCCCGGTCCTTCCACCATCTCTGCAGCCTGCACTGGGGTCCTGGCGCCAGCACTCGGGGGAAGACTACTGCGCAGTTTAAGCTTTGAGCGGGTACTCGGTATATTTTGTTCATCAGCTTATTTTGTTCAATATATTTCACAAATAAGTGAGATCATGTGATATTTCTCTTTCTCTGATTGGCTTATTTCGCTTTGCATAATACTCTCCAGTTCCCTCCATGTTGTCTCAAAGGATAAGAGATCTTTCTTTCTTACAGCTGCATAGTATTCCATTGTGTATATGTACCACAGCTTTTTTATCTACTGATCTATTGATGGACACTCAGCCTATTTTCAGATCTTAGCTATTGTAAATAGTGCTGCTATGAACATGGGGGTACATATATTCTTTCGGATTGGTGTCTCAGACTTCTTAGGGTATATTCCTAGAAGTGGGATCACTGGGTCAAATGGCAGATCAATTTTTAATTTTTTGAGGAAATACCATATTGTTTACCACAGTGGCTGCACCAGTGTGCATTCTCACCAGCAGTGTACTAGAGTCCCCTTTTCTTCACAACCTCGCCAGCACTTGTTGTTTGATGATTTGTTGATGGCAGCCATACTGACAGGTGTGAGGTGATACCTCATAGTCATTTTAATTTGCATCACTCTGAGGATTAGTGATGTTGAACATTTTTTCATATGTCTCTTGGCCATGTGTATATCCTGTTGGAGAGGTGTTTCTTTAGGTCCTTGGCCCATTTTTTGATTGGGTTCTTTGTCTTCCTTTAGTTGAGCTGTATGAGTACTCTATATATTTTGGAAATTAACCCCTTATCATTGGCAATTATGCTCTCCCCTATAGTGGGTTCCCATTCCATTTTGATGCTTGTTTCTTGTGATGTGCAGAAGCTTTTGAATTTGATGTAGTCCCATGTATTAATTTTTTCTTTTGTTTCTCTTGCCTTAGGTGTTGTATTAGTGAAAATTCTGATGCACGTGATGTCTGACATTTTGTTGCTTATATTTCCTTCTAGAATTTTTTTTAATCCTCACCCAAGAATATTTTTCTATTTATCTTCAGAAATAGTGGGAGGGAGGGAGAGAGAGAGAGAGGAGAGAGAGAAACATCAACATGAGAGGGACACATTGACTGGTTGCCTCCTGCATGACCCCGACCTGGGCCAGGGTCAAACTGCAACCAGGGTACCTGCCCTTGACTTGAATCAAACCCACAACTCTTTCGTCTGCAGGCTGACACTCTAACCACTGAGCCACACCTGCAGGGGCTTCTTTTAGGATTTTTATGGATTCATGAGTCACATTTAAGTCTTTTATCCATTTTGAGTTTATTCTTGTGTATGTTGTAAGTTGGTGGTCTAGCTTCATTTTTTTGCATGTAGCTGTCCAATTTTTCCAACACCATTTATTAAAGAGGCTGTCTTAACTCCATTGTATGCTGTTGCCACCTTTGTCAGATATTAATTGAGCATAATGTCTTGGGTCAATTTCTGGGTTCTTTGTTCTGTTACATTGATCTGTATGCCTGTTCTTGTGCCAGTACCAGGCTGTTTTTATTACAATGGCTTTGTAATATATCCTGATATCCGGTATTGTGATCCCTCCTATGTTGTTTCTTTTTCAAGATTGCTGTGTCTATACAGGGTCTTTTATAGTTCCATATAAACTTTTGGAATATTTGTTCTAGTTCTGTAAAATATGTCATTGGTATTTTAATGGGGATTGCAATGAACTTATAGATTGTTTTGGGCAGTGTAGACATTTTAATGATAATTCTTCCAATACATGAACTAGGTATATGGTTCCACTTTCTATATCTTCCTCTATTTCTTTTCTTTCTTTTTTTTTTTTTTTTTTTTTTGATGCCCTGTAGTTTTTTGGAACAGGACCTTTACTTCTTTGGTTAGGTTTATTCCTAGGTATCTCAAAATTTTTTTGCTGCAATGGTTAATGGGATTGTTTTTTTTTTAGTTTCTCTTTCTGTGAGTTCATTATTTGTGTATAAGAATGCCATTGATTTCTTGATGTTAATTTTGTATCCTGCTGCATTACCAAATTCATTTATTAGCTCTAGTAGGTTTTTGATGGCATCTTTAGGGTTTTCGATGTACAATATCCTGTCATCTGTGAATAATGACAGTTTCACTTCCTCCTTTTCAATTTGGATCCCTTCTATGTTTCCTCCTTGTGTAATTGCTGTGGCGAAGACTTCTAGTACTATGCTAAATGAAAGTGGTGAAAGTGGGCATCCCTGTCTTGTTCCTGTTAATAAGGGAAATGGTTTTAATTTTTGCCCATTGAGTATGATGTTGGGTGTAAGTTTTTCATATATGGCCTTTATTATATTGTGATATAATCCCTCTATTCCCAAATTACTGAGTGTTGTTATCAGAAACTGGTGCTGGATTTTGTTGAATGCTTTTTTTAGCATCTATTGATTTGTATTTTTAAAAATATTTTTTCTTTATTGATTTTAGAAAGCGAGGAAGGGAGAGAGAGAGATGGAAACAGCAATGAGAAAGAATATCGATTGGCCGCCTCCTGTATGTCCCCCTCTATAATATGTTTTTATTGATTTTGTAGAGAGAGGAAGGGAGAGAGAGATAGAAACATTGGTCAGCTGCCTCCTGCATGCCCCTTATTGGGGACCGAACCCACAACCCAGGCCTGTGCCCTGACCAAGAATCGAATCGGTACCTCTCAGTGCATGGGAGGACTCTTAATCCACTGAGCCACACTGACAGGGTAACAATCCTTTGTATTTCTGTGGTTTTTGTTGTTACTTCACCTCTTTCATTTCTGATTTTATTAATTTGTGCTCTCTTTTATCTTGGTGAGTCTGGCTAAAGGTTGATCAATCTTGTTTATCTTTTCGAAGAACAGTTCTTGATTTCATTCATCTTTTGTATTGTTTTCTTCCGTCTCTATGCCATTCATTTCTGCCCTGATTTTTATTATTTCCTTCCTTCTACTAACTCTGGGTTTTTCTTTTTGTTCTCTTTATAAACCCTTAAGTTGTTGGGTTAGATAGTTGTTTTTTTGTTTTGTTTTTTATTTGTCTCTATGTTGTTTATTTCTGCTCTGATCTTTACTATTTCTTTCCTTCTACTCGCTCTGGGTTTTTCTTTTTGTTGTCTTTCTATATCTTTAAGTTGTAGGGTTAGAGAGTAAATTAGGCATTTTTCTTGTTGCTTGAGGTAGGCCTGTATTGCTATGAACTTCCCTCTCAGGACTGCTTTTACTGTGTCCCATAGATTTTGTATTGTTATGTGTTCATTTTCATTAATTTCCATGAAGTTTTTGATTTCTTCCTTGATCTCATTGGTAACCAATTCATTGTTTAATAACATGCTATTTTGTATCCATGTGTCTTAATGTTTTTGAGTGTTTTCCGTGTAATTGATTTCTACTTTCATGCCATTGTGATCTGAGAAGATGCTTCATATGATTTCAATCTTCTTGAATTTGTAGAGACTTACTTTGTGACGTAACATGTGGTCTATCTTTGATAATGTTCCATGTGCACTTGAGAAGAATGTATATTCTGCAGCTTTGGGGTGAAATATTCTGTAAATATCAGTTAAGTCTAACTGATCTAGTTCGTCATTTAAGGACTATGTGTCCTTGTTAAATTTTTTTTAGTATTTATTTATCTTTTTTATTATTTTCATTAATTGATTTTTGTTACAGATGTTTCTCCTTTTTTCCCCATTGACACCCTGCTCCCCATCCCCCCCACCCCGTCCCCAGCTTTGTTGTCTATGTCCATCAGTTATGCATACATGTTCTGTGGTTTATCTCTTCCCTCCCCCCACCCCCTTTTCTGAGGGCTGTCAGTCTGTACCCTATGTTCACATCTCTGGGTCTACCTTATTCCTCAGACTGTTTTGTTTATTATATTCCACAAATAAGTGAGATCATGTGATATTTGTCTTTCTCTGCTTGGCTTGTTTTGCTTAGGATAATACTCTCCAGGTCCCTCCATGTCGTCTCAAAGGATAAGAGATTTTTCTTCCTTACAACTGCATAGTACTCCATTGTGTATATGTACCACTGCTTTTTTATCCATTCGTACACTGATGGACACTTGGGCTGTTTCCAGTTCATAGCTATTGTAAATAGTGCTGCTATGAACATGGGGGTACATGTACTCTTTCTGATTGGTGTTTCAGGCTTCTTAGGGTATATTCCTAGGAGTGGGATCACTGGGTCAAATGGCAATTCAATTTTTAATTTTTTGAGGTAACACCATAGTGTTTTCCATAGTGGCTGCACCAGTCTGCATTCCCACCAGCAGTGTACTAGAGTCTCCTTTTCTCCACACCCTCGCCAACACTTGTTGTTTGATAATTTCTTGATGGCGGCCATTCGGACAGTTGTGAGGTGATACCTCATTGTTGTTTTAATTTGAATGTCTCTGATGATTAGTGATGTTGAGTATTTCTTCATGTGTCTCTTAGCCATTTTTATGTCCTGTTTGGAGAGGTGTCTATTTAGTTCCTCTGCCCATTTTTTAATTTGGTTCTTTGTCTTCTTTTTATTGAGTTGCATGAGCACCCTATATATTTTGGAGATTAACCCCTTATCTGATGTATCATTGGCAATTATGCTCACCCAACAGTGGGCTCCCTTTCCGTTTTGATGGTTGTTTCTTTTGCTGTGCAGAAGCTTTTGACTTTGATGTCGTCCCATGTGCTCATTTTTTCCTTTGTTTCTGTTGCCTTAGGTGATGTATCAGTGAAGATTCTGCTGCGTATGATGTCCAAAATTTTGTTGCCTAGATTTTCTTCTAAGATTTTTATGGATTCACGAGTCACATTTAAGTCTTTTATCCATTTTGAGTTTATGTCTGTGTGTGGTGTAAGTTGATGGTCTAGTTTCATTTTTTTGCAAATAGCTGTCCAATTTTCCCAACACCATTTATTAAAGAGGCTGTCTTTACTCCATTGTATGCTCTTGCCACCTTTGTCAAATATTAATTGAGCATAATGTCTTGGGTCAATTTCTGCATTCTCTGTTCTGTTCCACTGGTCTATATGCCTGTTCTTGTGCCAGTATCAGGCTGTTTTGATTACAGTAGCTTTGCAGTATAACCTGATATCTAGTTTTGTGATCCCAGCTACTTTGTCCTTCTTTTTCAAGATTGCTATGGCTATTCAGGGTCTTTTTTGGTTCCATATGAACTTTTGAAGTATTTTTTCTAGTTCTGTGAAATATGTCATTAGTATTTTTATAGGGATTGCATTGAATCTATAGATTGCTTTGAGTAATGTGGACATTTTAATTATGTTAATTCTCCCAATCCATGAACAAGGTATGTGCTTCCACTTTTTTATATCTCCTCTATTTCTTTTTTCAATGTCCTGTAGTTTTCTGCAAATAAGTCCTTTACTTCTTTGGTTAACTTTATTCCTAGGTATCTTAATTTTTTTGCTGTGATGGGAAATGGAATTTTTTGTTTAATTTCTCTTTCTGTGAGTTCATCGTTGGTGTATAAGAATGCTGTCGATTTCTTGACCTTAATTTTGTATCCTGCTACTTGGCCAAATTCATTTATTAAGTCTAGGAGATTTTTGATGGAGTCTTTAGGGTTTTCTATGTACAATATCATGTCATCTGTGAATAATGACAGTTTCACTTCCTCCTTTCCAATTTGGATCCCTTTTATTTTTTTCTTCATGTCTAATTGCTGTGGCTAAGACTTCCAGTACTATGTTAAATAAGAGTGGTGAAAGTGGGCATCCCTGTCTTGTTTGTGTTCTTAAGGGAAATGTTTTTAGTTTTTGCCCATTGAGAATGATGTTGGCTGTAGATTTTTCATATATGGCCTTTATCATATTGAGATATGGACCCTCTATTCCTAAATTGCTGTGCGTTTTAATCAGAAATGGGTGCTGGATTTTGTCGAATGCTTTTTCAGCATCTATTGATATGATTATATGGTTTTTATCTTTCACTTAGTTTATGTGGTGTATCACATTTATTGATTTGTGAATATTGTACCATCCTTGCATGTCTGGGATGAAACCCACTTGGTCATGATGAATAATTTTTTTGATATACTGCTGGATCCGATTTGCTAATGTTTTGTTAAGGATTTTTGCATCTGTGTTCATCAGGAATATCGGCCTGTAGTTTTCTTTCTTTGTAGTATCTTTATCCAGTTTTGTAATTAGGATTATGTTGGCCTCATAAAATGAGTTTTAAGTGTTCCGTCTTCTTGGATTTTTTTGGAATAGTTTGAGGAGAATGGGTATTAGATCTTCTTTGAATATTTGGTACAACTTCCTTAGGAAGCCCTCTGGGCCTGGGCTTTTGTTTGCTGGGAGTTTCTTAATTATATCTTCAATTTCCTTTGTTGTTATTGGTCTGTTCAAGTTTTCTATCTCTTCCTGGTTCAGTTTTGGGAGACTGTATGTTTCTAGAAATTTGTCCATTTCTCCTAGGTTGTCCAATTTGTTGGCATATAATTGTTCATAGTATGTTTCAATGATCCTTTGTATTTCTGTGGTGTCAGTTGTTACTTCTCCTCCTTCATTTCTGATTTTGTTTATTTGGTTCCTCTCTTTTTGTTTCTTGGTGAATCGGGCTAAAGGTCCATCGATCTTGTTTATCTTTTCAAAAAAACAGCTTTTTGTGTCATTGATCTTTTGAATTGTTATTTTAGTCTCTATGTCGTTTATTTCTGCTCTGACATTTACTATTTCCTTCCTACTACTAGCTCTGGGTTTTTCTTTTTGTTTACCTTTTAGTTCTTTAAGTTGTAGGGTTAGAAAGTCAATTAGGACTTTTTCTAGTTTCTTGAGCTAGGCCTGTAGTGCTTTGAACTTCCCTCTCAGGACTGGTTTCACTGTGTCCCATAGATTTTGTGTTGTGTGTTCATTTTCATTGATTTCCAGGAAATTTTTAATTTCTTCCTTGATCTTGTTAGTAACCCATTTGTTGTTTTATAGCATGCTATTTAGCCTCCAAGCATTTGAATTTTTTTGTGTGTTTTTACTGTAATTGAGTTCTAGTTTCATACCACTGTGATCTGAGAAGATGCTTGATATGATTTCAATTTTCTTGAATTTGTAGAGATTTGCTTTGTGTCCTAACATGTGATCTACCTTTGAGAATGACCCATGTGCACTGAGAAGAATGTATATTCTTCAGCACTGGGGTGAAATGTTCTGTAAATATCAATGAAGTCCAACTGATCTAGTTCATCATTTAAGGACTCTATGTCCTTGTTAATTTTTTGTCTAGAAGATCCATCCAGTGGTGTCAGTGGTGTATTAAAGTCACCCACTATGATCGTGTTGCTATTGATCTCTCCCTTGAAGTCCTTCAGAAGTTTTTAATATATTTTGGAGCTCCCGTGTTTGGTGCGTATATGTTTACCAGGGTTATATCCTCTTGTTGAATTGATCCTCTTAATATTATGTAATGACCTTCTCTGTCTCTTATTATGGCCCTTGTTTTGAAGTCTATCTTGTCAGATATGAGTATTGCTACACCAGCTTTTTTTCATTTCCATTTGCTTGGAAAATTTATTTCCATCCCTTCACTTTCATCCTGTTTGAGTCTTTTGTTGTGAGGTGGGTCTCTTGTAGACAGCATATATATGGGTCGTGTTTTCTTCTCCTATCAGCTACCCTATGTCTTTTGATTGGAGCATTAAATTAATTATTGATAGTTATTAGTTGCCATTTTAATTTTATGCCTGTGTTCCTCTCTCTCTCTCTCTCTTTCTTCTTCTTTTTACAACAGTCCCTTCAGCATTTCTTGCAGTGCTAGTTTGGTGGTGTTAAATTCCTTTAGCTTTTTTTTTATTCGTGAAGCTCTTTATTTCTCCTTCAATTTTGAATGATAGCCTTGTTGGATAGAGTAGTCTTGGATTCAGACCCTTGCCTTGCATTACTTTGGACACTTCATGCCACTCCCTTCTAGCCTGCATCGTTTCTATTGAGAAATCAGCTGACAGTCTAATGGGAGCTCCCTTTTAGGTAACTTTCTGTCTCTCTCTTGCTTCCTTTAAGATTCTTTCTTTGTCTTTAATGTCTGCCATTTTTATTATGATGTGTCTAGCTGTGGGTCTTCTGGGGTTCATCTTGCTTGGGACTCTCTGTGTTTCCTGGACTTGTGTGACTTTTTCCTTCACCAGTTTAGGGAAGTTTTCTGTCATTATTTCTTCAAACAGGTTCTCTATTCCTTTTCTGATTCTTCTCCTCCTGGTATCCCTATAATGCTAATGTTGTTACATTTCGTATTATCCCACAGCTCCCTTAAACTTTCCTCCTGCTTTTTAATTTTTTTTTTTTACATTTGCTGCTCTATTTGGGTGTTTTTCTCTATCTTGTCTTCTAAGTCACTGATTCAGTCTTCAGTTTATTCTAATCTACTATTGAACCCTTCTAATGTATTTTTCATAACAGCTATGTCATTCTTTGTTTCCTCTTGATTTATATGCATAGCTTCTACCTGTTTATGCATAGGTTCTACCTCTTTATAATTCTTGTTAAGTTGCTTGTAGTTCTCACCAAATTGTTTGAGCACCCTTAAAATCATTGCCTTGAATTCTTTATCTGACAAGTTGCTGTCTTCCATTTCCTGTAATTCCTTTTCTGGTGATTCCTCTTTTTCTTTCCTTTGGGTGTTCTTTCTTTGTCCCCCCATTTTAGCCGTCTGGTAGCGCTAGACTCAGTGAGGGATGTTTAGATGTGTAGGCAGCTCACTGTATATCAAATAAGGCTGCTGTTCCTCCCAGACTGTTCTGTTGTGTGTTGCCTCTTGCCTGCTGTGGATCCTGGAGGACTGACTACTGGGGGCTGGTATTGGTGTGTCCTGGTAGGTGCTGCTGCTGGATCACCTGGGCCCCTCTGGAGCTGTGTTCCCAGCTGGTCACTGGTGCCACCTGTAGCTGTATAGCTCAGGTACTGTTGGAGCCACGCTCCCTGCCCCTACCATGGGCAGCTGTGTTGCACAGACCTCACTGGATCCTTGGCTCCCTGCCAATCTTGTGGGCAGCTGTATCTCACAGTCCCTTTGGAGACCCGGCCCCACGCCTATCTTGTGGACCACTGGGTCAAGCAGGCCTCTCTGGTGCCCCAACACCCCGCAGTTCCCGTGGGCGGCTGGATCACACAGTTCCTTTGGAGACCAGACTCCACGCCTATCTTGTGGGCTGCTGGGTCACAAAGGCCTCTCTGGTGCCCCAGCACCCTGCAGGTCCCTTGGGCAGCTGGATCACACAGACTTTTTGGAGACCCGCCTCCACGCCTATTTTTTGGGCTGCTGGGTCACACAGGCCTCTCCTGTGGCACAGAACCCCGCCAGTCCCATGGGCAGTTGGATCGCATTGGTCCCTCTGGAGCCCCAGCTTCCCACAGCTCTTTTGGGCCGCTGGGTCGCACAGGTCTCTGTGGAGCCCCAGGTTCCGCAGCTGGTGGCTGGTGAGTGCTGCTGCCCTGTGGGGCTCAGCTCCTGCTCAGCCTTTGCTGTAGTTTTTGGGGATGGGTCTTTTCTGCTGATCTGTGCTTCTGTTGCCTGGGGATGGATGTCTGCTCCCCAGCCTCTGTTGCTAGGAGTATATCTCGACTCTGATTGGGCTGCTACTGTGGGGGGTGGTGCTAGGCTCCTGGCTGTTTGAGGCTTCTGCAACAGGCACCTTGGCAGCTCTGCTACTGTGCACTGGTCTGTGTTGACACAGGGTGTCCACTGGTCCCATGGTGCCAGGTGCACTGGTGGGCTCAGGTTGCTGGGCCCTAGCCACTCCCACTGCCTCCTCCCAGGGAAGACCCGGGATCTTCCTAAATGGTGGGACCTCCCTGTGAAGCAGGGAGAAGCGCCCTGAAGGGCCGCTTACCGAGGTAGCAGCCTGCTCCCTGTCCGCAGCACAGGAACCTGCTGCGTCCGCGTCTCTGCACTGCACGAGTTTGTTCATCCACCTTCACGTCCACTCGCACTCTCTCACACACTAGCTCACTCTCTCACACACTCACCCTCCCTCTGGTCCTGCCCGCCGCCATTTTTCTCCTCTATAGGTGTGCCAGTTTTAAATCATGGCTAAAAATTATTTGACACTCTCCTGTTATGAGGTGGGATGTGTGTTCTCAACTCAGCCTACAGAATGCAGTGAAAGTAATACTGCATAACTTCTGAGGGTAGCTTATAAAAGGCCATTTACTAGGTATATACCTCTGCAGGACTGAAAACAAGTGTTCAAACAAAGATTTGTACACAAATGTTCAGAGCAGTACTATGTACAACAGCCAAAGAGTAGGTCCAAATGTCTATCAGCTGATAAATAGACAAGTAAAGTGTGATATATATCCATACAACAGAATATTCAACCTGAAGAAGGAATGAAGCACTGATCTATGCTATAACATGAATGAACCTTGAAAGCATCATACTAGATGAAAAAAGCCAGACACAAAAGACCACATATGGTATGATTCCACTTATGTGAAATGTCTAGAACAGGGAAATCTGTAGAGCCCAAAAGCAGATTAGTGTTTGTCAGGGGCTGCAGGAGGGAGCAGAGCATGGCTGCTTCATGGGTATGGGGAGTCTCCTTGGAGTGATGAAAATGTTTTACAACTATGTAGTGGTGATGGTTGTACAACATTGTTAATGTACTTAATGCTATAAAATGTACTGAGTTGCCATAAAAATGGTTAAAATGGTAAATTTTATGTTTTTTTACCACAAATTTTTAAAGTTAAAAACACCGTGAGTTTTCCATGTTGTCTACTGGAATGCTCATGCTTATAGCCCTAAGTGGGGCATGAAGAAGTTTGAACACCATGCTGTAATGAAGCCCAAACCACAAGTAGAAGCCATGTGTCAATAGTCCCAGCTGAGCCCATCCTTTATGACATGTGAGTGAAGATGCCTCCAGATGATTCTAGCCCCCAGCCATTTGAGTCTTCCTAGCTGAGGCCCTAGACCATTGTGCAGCAGATAAGATGTCCCTGATGTGTTCCTCTGAATTCTCAACCTACAGAATCTAAGAGCATAATTTATTTAACACTTGTTGTTATAAGCTACTTAGTTTACCATGGTTGATCACGCAACAATAGATAAAAGGAACAACTTTCAACATGGGATGAAGGGTGGTGAGGGTCTTTTAGGCAGACAGTATTGCAGCAACAATGTAACCCTGGTACCTCTTTTGTGACACATGGGACAGTTACTGCATATAGTTGCTTCTAGGTCTATCTGGACTGGAAGCTCCTTGAGGGCAGGTACACATTTTATTCTGCTCTGTTCTGCCCAGAGTGGCTCATACTGTTCCTGGCTCAATAACTGCTCATTCATACATTAGCAGATACATACTGAACAGTTGGCCTACTGATGAGTATGGGCCACATCAATGACTTCCCTTGCCCTCTGACTTCCAGTTGGGTTCAGACCATAGGTTGCCCTAGTGTCTCAGGGGCTTTTTCACAGAACCCCAGACCCAAAGAAATATCTAACCGTTCCATTTAGTTCCAGTCAATTTAATGGTAGTAGTCCACTTGGTATCTGACAGACATCATTGCATTTTCCTTAAAAATAATGAGATTTGTGGCACCACCATAAGTTTGTGGCCACTGTGAGTTCCTGCAGTACTCCTGGGTGTATATTTTCTAAATGTTTTTATTGATTTTAGAGAGAGAGGAAGGGAAAGGGAGAAAGAGATAGAAACATCGATGTGAGAGAGAAACATCAATCAGCTGCCTCCTGCAAGCCCCCTGCTGGGGATCAAGCCCACAACCTGGGCATATGCCCTGACCAGGAATTGAACTAGTAACCTCTTGGTGCATGGGTCGATGCTCAACCACTGAGCCATACCAGCCTGGCTGGGTGTATATTTTGAGACCCATGGTTTAGCCTTTGGGAGGCAGACGCAAAAGACTGGACTATCAGAATACTCACAGCATTTTTCTCCTGGCTCCAAATCTCCAGGCTGCTGCAGCATCCTCCCAGCTACTCTGATTTCCAGGAACCCTCCGTCCTCTTGCCCCTTGAAGCCCAGGGTGGTAAACCCTCCACATGTTTCTTCATCACCCAATTGGTTTCACCACCCCTTGTTAGTCTCCCTTAACCCTACCCATATCTTGTAAATAGCCCTTTGATTAGATATTCAATTATTATGTTTGAGTGTGCCATCCATTTTCTGCCTAGTCCCTGACTGTGCCAGGTATTGTTCTAGATACTGGTAACAAAGCAGACAAAAACAAAATCCCTGCCCTTATGGAGCCCAAAGTCAAGTGCTGGAAACAGACAGTAAACAAAGAAGCAGGTAGATAGATAATATCAGCAGATAAGGGCAGGCTGGTGATAGAAGGATATTTGCAGTACAATTTCAGGTACAATGGTCAGAGATGGCCTGTCCAAGGAGGGGTCATTTGGGAAGAAGTGAGAATGAGGACACATGCCTATCTGGGGGAAGAACTAGCCAGAGGAGAGGGCAAACACAAAGATCTCAAGGTAGAAGAGTGTTTAGCACATGGAAGACTGGCAAGCCAGCCCTGGGTAGGGGTGGAATCTGAGGTCAGAGCACCAGCAGAAGCACCATTCTGTTAGGATGTGTAGGCCATGGTAAGGGTTTGGGTTTTATTTTCATTACAATTTGAAACCACTGGACAGTTCTAAGCAGAGGGACACAATGTGACTTAGGTCTCTAAAAGATTGGCTGGCTGCTGTGTGGAGACAACTGTAGGGGCAGGAGTGGACTCTGAGACACCTTCAGGGAGGACACTGCAAGGGCTCCAATGAGAGGGGATGGTGCTCCAATCAAGGGAGGTAGTCAGAGAGGAGGTGAAAAGAGGTGGGAATCTGGATGATTCTGAGGGTGCTCACATGCGGTCTAGTGACAGATCAGATGTAGGGCATAAAGAAAAGCCAGCCCTGGAGGAATGTCCAGAGCCATCAGCAGGATGGGGTTTCCAGTTATTCAGGTGGGAGAAGTAGGTTTGGAGGGAGCAAGCAGAAGCTCAGGTTTGCACGCAGTCCTTTCGAGATACCTATTAGCAGGGATAATCGTCAAAATAATTTAACATGTCATACAGGGCATGAACCTTTTGGTTGCTGGGCAGTGGGGAGGTCCAGGGACCCTGTGTCAAGGGCCAGGATTCAGTTGGTGGGTGGGGACAACAACTGAACCTGAAGGATTTCAATAACCTATCCACTAGCAGGGCATGAGACAACCATGTGGAGACGTTGAGTGTAGGTGCCTGGAGGTCAAGAGAGAGCAGAGCTGGAGATAGAAACTGAAGACTCACAAGCATTTAAAGCCATGAAGCTGGTGAAAGCACCTGGAAATACCTCATTGTTGTTTTAATTTGCATCTCTCTGATGATTAGTGATGTTAAGCATTTTTTCATGTGTCTCTTGGCCATTTGTATGTCTTGTTTGGAGAGGTGTCTATTTAGCTCCTCTGCCCATTTTTTAATTGGGTTCTTTGTCTTCCTTTTGTTGAGTTGTATGAGCACTCTCTATATTTTGGAAATTAACCCCTTATCTGATGTATCATTGGCAATTATGCTCTCCCATACAGTGGGTTCCCCTTCCATTTCGGTGGTTGTTTCTTTTGCTGTGCAGAAGCTTTTTAGTTTGATGTAGTCCCATGTGTTCATTTTTTCTTTGTTTCTGTTGCCTTAGGTGATGTATCAGTGAAAATTCTGCTGTGTGTGATGTCTGAAATTTTGTTGCCTACATTTTCTTCTAGGATTTTTATGGATTCACGAGTCACATTTAAGTCTTTTATCCATTTTGAGTTTATTCTTGTGTATGGTGTAAGTTGGTGGTCTAGCTTAGCGTACAGACTGACAAACCTCAAAAGAGGGGGTGGGGAGGGAAGAGATAAACCACAGAACTTATATGCATGTATGCATAACCAGTGGACATAGACAACAATGCTGGGGACAGGGCGGCGGGGGGGATAGGGAGGAGGGTGTCAATGGGGGGAAAAGGAGAAACATCTCTAACAAAAATAAATTCATAAAAATAATTTTAAAAAAAGAAAAAGAAAGCACCTGGGAAACAAGTGCAAGGAAAGAAGCCTGTAGGGAAAGAAGCTGACCAAAGACTAAGCCCAAGGCACTACCACCAGTCCTGAGGTCAAGGAGGTAAGAAAGGCAAGGAATAACTAGTAAAGTGAAGCTTCCCAGAAATAAAAAGGAGAAAGTGCTTCCAGGGGGAGGGTGCGATCAGAGTTATCAGATAACCTGATTTAGCAACTCAGAAGACATCACTGACCACGGTCAGGAGCAGTTTCAGGGGAGAGGTAGGAAGCAAAGTGTTGGAAGGGAATTAATGAGAGCCCCAAACTACAACTCCACACAGTATATTGTATTTGACAAATAAAATATGAGGACATGTGTTTTGTTGGTTTCTTTTTAAGCACTACTTTGGATTCTTGCCTTTTTTTTTTTTTTTTTTTTTTAGTTGGATAGCCAAAAAAAATGAACCATGAAACTCTGCAGGAAGTCAAAGGAATATGTAAGCAACTCAATTAGAGTTGCTCTTGGAGCAGTTTCTCCTGAGCTCATTCAGACTCTGAGCCCAGCTAACTGATTTAGTGGGCCCTTTGGTTCTGGCCAAGCAAACACTGTAATGAACATCAGCCCCTGGATTCTCGTTAACACCAAGGAAGCAGGTGGCGCCTTTTGCATTGTAGTCCCCTCTAGGGAGCCTAGCTTAGCTAATACCTTGACAACATATAGTCTCTTTGCATTAGCAATTAATTAGCTACTCAGACAATTCTGTGAGGGCAACAAAGCAGAGATCAGATTAAGACCACTATTGACAGCAAACGGTGGGGCCACACTGGAATGCAGCCCCTGTGTTAATTCTGTCATCCCAGGCTAGCTGAGGCAGTAATAAAAACAAAACGAAGAATGTCAAAATGAGACCCATCTGTGCCTTGGCACTATTTTGGTCATAATGAGTTCTGCACTGCAACAATACTTCTTGCTGAGGGTACCACCTCTAATTTAGAAAATAATGCCAAAATAGAATAATTCCAAGTAGAACCACTTTACTAAGCCAGCCAGATGATGAGCTTCTCCTTTAAACAGATGTTCACTGAGCAGGGGCACTTCTCTCCGCAGAAGTCAATTATGGCAGTCTTCAACTCTAGTTTCCAAGTGTTTTTGTTTGTTTTAAAGCTGCAGAACCCTCTGACATCTTATAAGCAGCCCCAGGTAGAAAACTAATAAAAACAGAGCTCAAAACTGGTTGAAGCTAGAGCAGAGGTCCAGGTCATCCACTCCTGCTCTGGTCCTCTCCCCAACCTGCTTCAGAGAGCAGTCATCTGGCAGCACACTCCTCCTCCTCAGCAAAGGGGCAGACCTAGCCTCAACAAATAAGAAACCCTCTGTCTGCCCTAGCCAGGTAGCTCAGTTGGTTAGAGCATCGTCCTGATATGCCAAAGTTGAGGGTTCAATCCCTAGTCAGGACACATACAAGGATCAACCAGCAAATGCATAAATAAGTGGAACAACAGACTGATGTTTATCTCCCTTCCTCTCTCTCTCAAAAAAAAAAAGAAAAAATCAATAAAAAAAAGTTTTTAAAAAGATCCTGTCTGCTGGCCCCAGACTGCACCCTGCTTCATGAGCAGCCATCAGGACTGGGGAGGAGGGAAAGGCCTCTTGGGAGACAGCTGGTGGCCCCCACTGTAGGCCTGTAGGCCTACAGAATGGGGCACACTCTGAAACAGGGGCAGGCTCTGCTCTCCTTATGAAGTAGTTTAAAATCAAAGCCAAGCTAAAGAAATCCAGCTGTCTTCCAATGCCCTCTGAGGTACCTGTAAATGTTCATTGCTGCACCAAAATCATCACTGCCACCTAATTTTATTCACATTAATTTTAAAATCCTAAACTCAGATAGTATTGTTGATTGATTTAAATTGGCAAAATTGAAACAATGTAAAGAAACATCACAAGCTAGTTTTTTCAAAGAATGAAGATGACACTAATATCTACCCCTCAGCTTCTCCATTACTTTCCTCTTGCTGCTATAACAAAAGACAACAAATTTAGTGATTTAAAACAACACATTTAAAATTTTTGTTTATCTTATTGTTGAAAGTATTACATATGTTCCCCCTCCTCCCTGCTCCCATGCCCCTCCTGCCTTCCCCACACTTTTGTCTCTGTCCATTGGTTGTGTATATATGCATATACATTCTTTGGGGTTTGTCTCTTACCACCCTCCCAACCCCCTTCCCTCTGAGGTTTGTCAGTCTGTTCCCTACTTCCATGATTCTGGATCTATTTTGACCATTAGCTTATTTTGTTCATTATATTCCACAAATAAGTGAGATCATGTGATACTTGTCTTTCTCTGGCTGGCTTATTTCACTTAGCATAATACTCTCCAGGTCCCTCCATGTTGTCTCAAAGGATGAGAGAGAGACCTTTCTTTCTGCATAGTATTCCATTATGTATATGTACCACAGCTTTTTTATCCACTCATCTATTGATGGACACAGCTGTTTCCAGATCTTAGCTATTTTAAATAGTGCTGCTATAAACATAAGGGTGTATATATTCTTTCTGATTAGTGTTTCAGGCTTCTTAGGATATATTCCTAGATATGGGATCACTGAGTCAAATGGCAGTTCCATTTTTAATTTTTTGAGGAAACACCATATTGTTTTCCATAGTGGCTGCACCAGTCTGCATTCCCACCAGCAGTCCCCTTTTCTCCACACCCTCGCCAGCACTTGTTGACTGATAATTTGTTGATGGCAGCCATTCTGGCAGGTGTGAGGTGATATCTCATGGTGGTTTTAATTTGCATCTCTCTGATGATTAGTGACGTTGAGCATTTTTTTCATATGTCTCTTGGCCATCTGTATGTCCTGTTTAGAAGTGTCTACTCAGGTCCTCTGCTCATTCTTTTTTTTTTATCCTCACTGGAGGATATATATATATATATTTTTTGCATTTACAATCAGCCCTCATTTATCGTGGTTAATTAGTTCCAGACTCTACCGCAATAAATGAATTTCCACGAAGTAGGATTCTTTATTTATAAATCGAATATTTTCGCAGTTAGAGCATAGAAAACCTGTTTACGACCTTCTAAATATGTTTTTAAACATTATTAGAGCCCTATAGACATGAAATAACACCCTTTAGTCACCATTACACTCATATTACCCAATATATTAGACAAAATAAGAGAAAATAAGACATATTAGACATTACAAATATCATATTATTGTTGTACATTTCATTACACACACAGTTCTTACACACAACCACTAACCTATAAAAATAGTGCAACTTGCCCTGGCCGGTTTGGCTCAGCGGTTAGAGCGTCAGACTGTGGTCCAGAGAGACCTGGGTTCGGTTCCCACTAAGGGCATGTACCTTGGTTGCAGTTTGTCCCCGGCCCTGGTTGGTCGTGCGGGTGGCAGCCACTCGATGTGTCCCTTTCACGTCGATGTTTCTCTCTCTCTCTCTCTTCCCCTCTCTCCTTCCCACTCTATCTGGACAAAAAATGAAAAAATGTCCTCAGGTGAGGATTAAAAAAAAAATAGTGCAACTTGTTAAATGATGAAGTGATGAAGATGAAGAGGTGTACTACATAGCAAAGAAGAGCAAGGTTGCTTCCGATGTGTAGCGATGTAGAAGCGTGTATGAGAGAAACAAACTTGCATGAGGCTGAGCCAATCAGTGGCCAGGATAGGAAGAGGATAGGATAGCCAATCAGTGAACAGCACGCTCTGATTGGCTTGGTTTCACCACACCCAATTTTTTGGAAAAAAGTTATTGACCACACACAAGGAGTGGTCGAGTGGTTGCACCTGGCGTTGAAGGATTTGCAGGGGTGCTCGAATACATAGGCCTACAGTCTATATGTACAGTAATTTTAATTTTAATTGTAATACAGGGGTATATAATTGACTCAGACAACCGAGCACGTGCTGTAGATTTCCACTGTCTCAATCAACTTTTTAATGAATACATTTGAAAAAAACCATGATAGAGTGAAGCCGAGAAAGTTGAAGCACTAAGTGGCGAGGGACGACTGTATCTTCAGATAAAGCAAGAGGGAGAGAGGGAGGGAGAGAGAGAGAGAAACATCAACGTGAGAGAGACACATCGATTGGTTGCCACCTGCACAACCCCAACTGGGGCCGGGGACGAACTGCAACCGAGGTACATGCCCTTAGCGGGAAATGAACCCAGGACTCCCTGGTCGGCAGGCCGATGCTCTAACTGCTGAGCCAAACCAGCCAGGGCTCATTTTTTAATTGGATTGTTTGTCTTCCTTTTGTAGAGCTGGATGAGTACTTTATATATTTTGGATATTAACCCCTTATCCAATGTATCACTGGCAAATATGTTCTCCCAAAGAGTGGGTTACCTTTTCATTTTGATACTGGTTTCTTTTGCCATGCAGAAGCTTTAAAACAACACATTTTTATCTTACAATTTTGAGATCAGAAGTCCAATATGGTCTCACTGGGTTAAATTCAAGGTGTGGGGAGGGATGCATTCCTTCTGGAAGCTCTAGGGGAGTCTATTCCCTTGCCATTTCCAGCTTCTAGAGGCTGTATGTGCTTTCCTCGGCTTGAGGCTTCTTCCATTTTCAGAGCCAGAAAAGGCCAGCAGAATCCTTCTCACAAAGCATCGCTCTGATCCTGACTTCCTCTTCCACATTTAAAGGATCCTATTCTCTAATTGGCCAGGATAACCTAGGAGAATCTTATTTTAAGGCCAGCTGATGAACTACCTTAATTCCATCTGCTACCTTAATTCCCTTTACCATGTAACCTAACATAGATACAAGTTCCAGAGATGGGGGCATAGACATCTCTGGGGTCCATTATTATTATTAATCCCACATGCCTCCATTTAGAACATGCATGAAAGGATTTCCTGCCTGTTTTCTAGGTGTTTAGGATGACTTGAAGCTTTTACATGCAAACCAGGATTGACTAGTCAGTGGACCTGTGACCAAGCATCAAGGAAGGCCAAGTTTGTGTTGGAGGGCAGGAACCCATGCAGCCAGGCCTCCCAAGCATACCAAGAGCAGTGAAGGAATACATGCCAAGGGCAAAGCAGGAGTGGACAAGCAGCTGGAAAAGCACCAACAGCAGGTGGGGGAAGAACCCAGAACAGGAACGTCAGTGCACCGGGAAGGTATCTCTCCTGAACTTACAAGAACCAAAACTACGCTCCTCTCTAAGTAACCAAACAGCCTCATTGTCCACATCATCATCATCATCATCTCTACTGGAGGCAGCTTCATGCCCTTCCTCAGTGCCTGCTGGTGCTGACTCTTGAGTAATTTCTATGTTGTTGTTGTTTCAAAAAACACACATGTTCACTCAGGTCAGTGTGGATCAGTTGATTGGAGCATCATCTTGTATACTGAAAGGTTGTGGGTTTGATCCCCAATCAGGGAGTATATGGGAGGCAACCGATAGATATTTCTCTCTCACATTGATGTTTCTCTCTCCTCTCTCTTCTCTCTCTTCCCTCTCCTCTCCTCTCCTCTCCTCTCCTCTCCTCTCCTCTCCTCTCCTCTCCTCTCCTCTCCTCTCCTCTCCTCTCCTCTCCTCTCCTCTCCTCTCCTCTCCCCTCCCCTCCCCTCCCCTCCCCTCCCCTCCCCTCCCCTCCCCTCCCCTCCCCTCCCCTCCCCTCCCCTTCTCTCTCTCTCTCTCTCTCTCTCTCTCTCTCTCTCTCTCTCTCTCTCTCCCCCCCCCTTCCCCTCTCTATATAAATGAATAAACATACCCTCGGGTAAGGATTAAAAAAAATACGTTTTAGTTACCTGGTGTCTGAAATGTTGGAGGGGATAGGGGTGTGACCTGTGACAGTGAGGAAGGAGCCAAAAAACCAAAACAGATGAGATTTAAAGGCAACAGTCCCCAAACCATTTCAGTCCAATGCAATGGTGACCCTGAGCCATCCAGAAAAGGGAAGGTTCCCCTCTTTTGCCCAGGATGTTCCTTTCCAGGGACAATTCCAGAACTCAGGCAAGTGGGGTTAAGCAGCTCTGGCCAATTCTGCAGGTGGTTCTGCGCCCCACCTGGCTCAAACTCAATAGCCCAAGTCAGCCCACAGGGCTTCTGCCTTGATTCTAGCCTGGCATCTCAGTGCTACCAGCACTTGGGGCCCACTCTGCTCTGCTTTCTCCCCTGCCTGACCTAGTCCAAGGGCTCTTGAAGATCTATTCAAACTCAGGGAGTCACATGCTGCTGCCTCCTTGCTCTGCTTGGACTACAGTGAATTTTTTAATGGAAATGTAATTCACATACCACACAACTCACTTTTTTAAACTGTATAAGTCAGTGGTTCTTAGTACATTTACAAGGTTGTGTAACTATCACCTCTATCCAGTTCCAGAACATTTCTGTCACCCCACAAGGAAACCCTGTACCTATTAAGCAGTCACTCCCTATTCCCCTCAGTCCCTGCCATCTGCTGATCTATTTTCTATCGCTATGGATTTGCCAACTGTGTACATTTTATATAAGTGAGATCATACATTATGTGGATTTTTGTGTTTTCAAGGTTGGCACTGTGTATTTTTTTAATGTGGCTTGGAATGTCTTAGGTAATGTGAATAATAATTATTAACATAAAGTTCACTTGGAGCCAGGTGTTCTGCTAAGCATTGCACTCATGTAATAATAATAACAATTCCATGAGATGGATAGTGTGGTTATCCTCATTTTACAGATGAGAAAACCAAGGCACCAAGCAGTTAAGTGATTTGCCCAAGGTTTCAGTAGCACTGGGCAGGCTTACTCCATAGTCTGCACCTTCCCTCTGTCAGCTGGGCTACCTCTTTTTAAGGGAGCAGGCAATCTCATCATACTTATTCTAAGCCACTTCTCACATTTCTATGACCTACTTCAATCCTGAAAGTATCTGCATTTATGCCCCCTGCTTTGGTTATTCAGATAAAACTGGGTTCAAGTCCTAAACTTTGCTGACCGCATATTTTTCATCTGAGATATGGGTTACCACTCAGTTATTTTCAAGGCTATTGGCAAAGGGCTCTTTACAGACCTCAGGAGATGATAGGAGTCACTGTGCCAAACTTTCAGGGCAGTTATAATGGGGAGATGTGTGTGAGGCACTGAAGGCCTGGTGTGTGGAAAACAATGGGAAATGGAGTCCTCATTATGATTACTACTCACCTGCACCACTGAGTTGTTTCTCCCCCCACCTCAAAAGAACAGCTTCCCATTTCTGTAGGTGCATACAGGCTTCAGACTTGTCCTCAGAGTTTTCCAAACTAGTGAAATACACAGTGGACTAAAACCCATCTGTAATTAGAACAGGGGTGCTTTCTTAACCACTCCTTTAAATTCCTGGGAGCCTAAAGTCTGTCTCAATTTACCAGCATATGGAGGGATTTCACAAAGCAGGCTTCGAGGTTGTGTGCTTTATGAGGCCTGCCCAGCTTCCTTGGTCACACCTCACTGCTGAGGACCAGGACCAGAATAAAACAGCTCTTGGGCAGGCCCACCCAATCTACCACTTCAGGGCTCTAGGAGAGCCAATGGGTGTCTAACTTAGCACCTACTTTGTGTTTGTTCATTTCAACACAGCTGCTCTGAAACTAACTGACCACATACCTGGAAAAAGAAAAAGACCACCAATGCAAAATTCATATTTATCACTGTATTTTGCACAAGAGATCTAGAAAACTGGGTCCCTACCTTGAAGTAAAAGCTTCTTCTGGTTCAGCTTTTTTCTTTCTTTCTTTTTTTTTTTTTTTTTTTTTTGGTTACTCCTCACCTGAGGATATTTTTCCATTGGTTTTTAGAGACTGGAAGGGAAGGAGGGAGAGAGAGAGAGAAACACCGATGTGAGAGAGACATATTGATTGGTTGCCTCCTGCATATGCCCCGACCAGGGCCAGGGATCAAACCTGCAACCCAAGTATATACCCTTGACCAGGAATCAAACCCATGACCCTTTGGTCCGAGGGCCAATACTTTCACTGCTGAGCCAAATGGGCCAGGGCTGGTTCAGCTTTATTAATTAAAATTAAAAAGGGCCCAGGCTGGTGTGGCTCAGTTGGTTTGACATCATCCCATGCACCAAAGGGTTGCCAGTTTAGGGCACATGCCCGGGTTGTGGGCTCGATCCCCAGTAAGGGTTGTGCAGGAGGCAGTCAATCAATGTTTCACTCTTAAATCACATTGATGTTTCTCTCTCACTCTCTCCCTCTCTCTTCCTCTCCCTCTAAAAATTATTTAAAATATATTAAAATAAAAAAATAAGGTCACTGGGTAGCAGCTTTTTCTGAATGGTATCCTGGCTCTCTCTCTTCCAAACTATTTGACCAGGGGCCCCTCAACTGGAAGGCAGAATAATATCTAACCAGCAGAACTGCTGCGGCAATTAAAAATAATAATTGTAAAAAGTCTGGCACACAGCAAGCACTCTGGGCATGGTAGCTGGTGACAGGACTGCAGATATGAGAGTGACACATGTTTGGTCCCCTCCACAAAACTTTGTGAGTTGTTAGGCATTATACAGATGAGCAAACTGACCAAGGTTCAGAGAACTCTACCAAGGCCACTTGACCAGTAAGCAGTAGAAGGAGGGCAGTGGAATCAGACAAGCATGGGATCAAATCTTAGCTTTGCCACATGAGGCAAGTTACTTCACCTCTCTGTGCCTCCATTTACTCTCTGTAAAATGGTTTCACTGGTACACAGTTTCCTCTACCACCTTTTAAATATCCTAGTATAATGCATGATGGTGAAAAACTGAGGCTTGATCATTTATATTCCTCACCTTCTCAATGTACATACCATGTTGAAGACTTTCAAAAGATAGCCTTGAGAGAAAAAATGGTGGCAGAGTGAATGGAAGCTACACAGATGATGTCCCAGGACCAAACAGGAATTACAACTAAAATAAAGACAAATCATTGGGAAAAAGCAACAGAAAAGCAGCTGGAGAGGACCATATAACCAGGGACACTGAATCGAGCCTCATAGGTCTGTGGAGGTGCGAGAGGGCAGCAGGCAGGGAGCCCATGGACAGCAGTGGTCTTAGCTGTGAGCAGAGCCCTCAGCGTTAAAATCCCAAGCCAGCTCCACAGCACAGAGGGCCATGACAGAGCACTGAATTGGCTACAGCCACTCACCTTGGGATCCGACATAGGGAGGGCGGACTGGACTGGAACTCTGTGGAGACACACGGGATTTGGAGGGCACTCAGAGTTTTTGCTGAGTTGCAGCCACACAGGACGGTGGCCATTTTTCTCCTTCCCGGAGCTCTGGGGAGAAGCAGCAGCCTCTCCCTTGGAAATTCAACCCCACCCAGGAGGGCTAAAGAAATGCAAATTTAGGCTCATTAGCACCAACATCTGCCCCACCCTCTGGAAATCCTCTTACCGTGAACACCTGAGGGAGTTTTTCATGCAGCTGAGGGCTACAATCCAAGGCCCTAAGTAACTGAGACTAATAGCCTCCAGGCAAAAAGCAACAGGATAACTGAACCTTTCCTGGGCTTGCAAATCTACCAAGGAAAAGTAAGACTTGACAGTGGTGTGGAATGTGGGTCCTCCCACACTCATCCAAACCCAGTAGAGAGAGTCACAAACAACAGAACACCAACACCCACAGGGAAAATTTGGCAGGCTCCAAAACCCACTGAGATACCCAAAATGGTGAAACAAAGAAACAAATCCCAAATGAAAGAACAAGAAAACTCTACTGAAGATGAGATGAATGAAATGCAGTTAAGCAAGTTATCAGAGGTAGAGTTCAGAGCCATGATCTAGAGGAAGCTCAACAGTATGAGTAAGGACATCAGCACTATGAGTAAAGATATAGAAACATTGAAAATCAACCAAGTGGAAATGAAGAATGACATAGGAGAAATAAAGAACACATTGGAAGAACTAAACAGCACAGTAGAGGAAGTTGAGGACTGGATAAGTGAATTAGAAGATAGGGTAGAAAAAATCAACCAATCAGAAAACAAAAAGGAAAAAAAAATTAAAAAACAGGAAGACAGCTTAAGAGAACTGTGGGACAACTGGAAACGTAATAACATTCGCATCATAGGAGTCCTCGAAGAAGAAGAAAATGAGCAAAGATTAGAGAATATATTTGAAGAAATAGTGACAGAAAACTACCCTAACTTGGTGAAGGAAGAAGGCATTCAAGTTAAAGAAGCACAGAGAGCCCCAAGTAAGAAGAACCCAAACAGACCCACACCAAGAAACATAGTAATTAAAATGCTAAAAATTAAACACAAAGAGAAAATCCTAAAGGCAGCAAGAGATAAGCAACAGGTTACCTACAAAGGAACCCCCATAAGGCTATCAGCTGACTTCTCAACAGAAACAGTACAGGCCAGAAGGGAATGGCACGAAGTAATCAAGGTCATGGAAAACAAGGATCTGAATCCAAGACTACTCTATCCAGCAAGGCTATCATTCAAATTAGAAGGTGAAATAAAGAGCTTCCCAGACAAAAAAAAAAAAAAAGGCTGAGGGAATATATTAGCACCAAACCAGCACTGCAAGAAATGTTAAAAGGACTGCTGTAATTAGTTGAAGAAATAGAAAGAAAAATATAACCACACTAAACAAAAATGGCAATAAATAAGTACATATCAATAATCACCTTAAATGTAAATGGATTGAATGCTCCAATCAAAAGACACAGAGTAGCTGATTGGATAAGAAAGCATGACTCATATATATGTTCTTTACAAGAGACCCACCTCACAACAAAAGACTCACATAGGTTGAAAGTGAAGGGATGGGGAGAACCCAAGGCTCTTCAAGTAACCAGGACTAATAGCCTATAGGCAAAAAGCCAGAGGATAACTGAACCTTTTCCCGGCTTGCAACTCTACCCAGGAAAGTAAGACTCGACAGTGGTGTATAACGTGGGTCCTCTCACGCTCATCCAAACCCAGTACAGGGAGCCACAAACAGCAGAACACCAACATCCACAGGGAAAATTTGGTAGGCTCCAAAAACCACTGACATAGCCAAAATGGTAAAACAACGAAACAGATGAAAAACGAAAGAACAAGAGACCTCCAATGAAGATGAGATAAATGAAATGGAGTTAAGAAAGTTAACAGAGCTAGAATTCAGAGCCATGATCTTGAGGAAGCTCAACAGCATGTGTAAGGACATCAACACCATGAGCAAAGACATACAAATATTGAAAATAAATCAATTGGAAATGAAGAATGACATAGCAGAAATGAAGAACACATTGGAAGGACTAAATAGCAGAGTAGGAGAAGCTGAGGACCAGATCAGTGAATTAGAAGACAGGGTAGAAAAAATCAACCAATCAGAAAACCAAAAGGAACAAACAATGAAAAAACAGGAAGACAGCTTAAGAGAACTGTGGGACAACTGGAAACGTAATAATATTCACATCATAGGAGTCCCCGAAGAAGAAGAAAATGAGAAAGGGTTAGAGAATATATTTGAAGAAATAGTGACAGAAAATTTCCCTAATTTGGTGAAGGAAGAAGGCATTCAAGTTCAAGAAGCACAGAGAGTCCCAAGTAAGAAGAACCCAAACAGGCCCACAACAAGACAGATAGTAATTAAAATGCCAAAAATTAAAGACAAAGAGAGAATCCTAAAGGCAGCAAGAGCTAAGCAACAGGTTACCTACAAAGGAACCCCCATAAGGCTATCAGCTGACTTCTCCATAGAAACACTACAGGCCAGAAGGGAATGGCATGAAATAATCAAGGTCATGAAAAACAAGGATCTGAACCCAAGACTACTCCACCCAGCAAGGCTATCATTTAAAATAGAAGGTCAAATAAAGAGCTTCTCAGACAAAAAAAGGCTAAGGGAATACATTAGCACCAAACCAGCACTGCAAGAAATGTTAAAAGGACTGCTGTAATTAGTAGAAGAAATAGAAAGGAAAATAGAAACACACTAAACAAAAATGGCAATAAGTAAGTACATATCAGTAATCACCTTAAATGTAAATGGACTGAATGCCCCGATCAAAAGACACAGAGTAGCGGATTGGATAAGAAAGCATGACCCATATATATGTTGTTTACAAGAGACCTACCTCACAACAAAAGACTCACATAGGCTGAAAGTGAAGGGATGGAAAAAAATCTTCCAAGCAAACAGAAAGGAAAAAAAAGCTGGGGTAGCAATACTTATATCTGATAAAATAGATTTTAAAATGAAGGCCATAACTAGAGACAAAGAAGGCCACTACATAATATTGAAAGGATCTATCCAACAGGAAGATATAACCTTGGTAAACATATATGCACCCAATATAGGAGCACAAAAATACATTAAAAATCTTCTGGAAGACTTCAAAGGAGAAATCGACAGCAATACAATCATAGCAGGGGACTTCAACACCCCGCTGACATCACTGGATAGATCCTCTAGACAAAAAACTAACAAGGAAACAGAGACTCTAAATGAAAGACTAGACCAAATGGATTTAATAGATATTTACAGAGAATTACACCCCAAAACTACAGAATTCACATTCTTCTCAAGTGCACATGGGACATTCTCAAAGATAGACCACATGTTAGGACACAAACGAAGTCTCTACAAGTTCAAGAAGATTGAAATCATATCAAGCATCTTCTCAGATCACAATGGCATGAAACTAGAAATCAATTGCAAAAAGAACATGCAAAGACATTTGAATACATGGAGGCTAAATAGCATGTTATTAAACAATGAATGGGTTACCAAGGAGATCAAGGAAGAAATTAAAAACTTTCTGGAAACCAATGAAAATGAACACACAACAACACAAAATCTGTGGGATGCAGCGAAAGCAGTTCTGAGAGGGAAGTTCATAGCACTACAGGCCCACCTCAAGAAACAAGAAAAATTTCTAATAGACTTTCTAACCTCACAACTTGAAGAACTAGAAAGCAAACAAAAGGAAAACCCCAGAGCAAGTAGAAGGAAGGAAATAGTAAAGATAAGAGCAGAAATAAACGACATGGAGACCAAAAAAACAATTCAAAGGATCAATGAAACAAAGAGCTGGTTTTATGAAAAGATAAACAAGATTGATGGACCCTTAGCTAGACTCACCAAGAAACAAAGAGAGAGAACACAAATACACAAAATCAGAAACGAAAGAGAAGTAACAACTGACCCCACAGAAATACAAAGGATCGTTAACAAATACTATGAACATTTATATGGCAACAAATTCGACAATCTAAGCGAAATGGACAAATTTCTAGAAACACACAGTCTCCCAAAACTGGACCGGGAAGAGATAGAAAACTTGAACAGACCAATAACAACCAAGGAAATGAAGATGTAATCAAGACTCTCCCAGCAAACAAAAGTCCAGGCCCAGACGGCTTCACAGGGGAGTTTTACCGAACATTCAAAGAAGAACTATCACCCATTCTTCTCAAACTATTTCTAAAAATTCAAGAAGAAGGAAGACTTCCAAACTCATTTTATGAGGCCAGCATAATTCTAATTCCAAAACCAGAAAAAGACACTACCAAGAAAGAAAACTACAGGCCAATATCGCTGATGAACATAGATGCCAAAATCCTGAACAAAATACTAGCAAATCGGATCCAGCAATACATCAAAAAAATTATTCACCATGACCAAGTGGGATTCATCCCAGGGATGCAAGGCTGGTTCAATATTCGCAAATCAATAAATGTGATACACCACATAAACAAAATGAAAGATAAAAACCACATGATCATATCAATAGATGCTGAAAAAGCATTCGACAAAATTCAGCACCCATTTCTGATAAAAACGCTCAGCAATTTGGGAATAGAGGGATCATATCTCAACCTTATAAAGGCCATATATGAAAGACCTACAGCCAACATCATACTCAATGGGCAAAAACTAAAAACATTTCCCTTAAGAACAGGAACAAGACAGGGATGCCCACTTTCGCCGCTCTGATTTAACATACTACTGGAAGTCTTAGCCACAGCAATCAGACGTGAAGAAAAAATAAAAGGAATCCAAATTGGAAAGGAGGAAGTGAAACTGTCATTATTCGCAGACGATATGATATTATATATAGAAAACCCTAAAGACTCCATCAAAAATCTACTAGACTTAATAAATGAATTTGGCAAAGTAGCAGGATACAAAATTAACGTCAAGAAATCAACAACATTCTTATACACCAATGATGAACTCATGGAAAGAGAAACTAAAAAAACAATTCCATTTACCATTGTGGAAAAAAAATTAAGATACCTAGGAATAAACTTAACCAAAGAAGTAAAGGACCTATTTGCAGAAAACTACAGGACATTGAAAAAAGAAATAGAGGAAGATATAAAAAAGTGGAAGCACATACCTTGTTCATGGATTGGAAGAATTAACATCATTAAAATATCCATATTACCCAAAGCAATCTACAGATTTAATGCAATCCACATCAAAATACCAGTGACATATTTCACAGAACTAGAACAAATATTTCAAAAGTTCATATGGAACCAAAAAAGACCCCAAATAGCCACAGCAATCTTGAAAAAGAAGGACAAAGTAGGTGGGATCACAATACCGGATATCAGCTTATACTACAAAGCTACTGTAATCAAAACAGCCTGGTACTGGCACAAGAACACGCATATAGGCCAGTGGAACAGAACAGATAATCCGGAAATTGACCCAAGACATTATGCTCAATTAATATTTGACAAAGGTGGCAAGAGCATACAATGGAGTAAAGACAGCCTCTTTATTAAATGGTGTTGGGAAAATTGGACAGCTACATGCAAAAAAATGAAACTAGACCATCAACTTACACCATACACAAAAATAAACTCAAAATGGATAAAAGACTTAAATGTGACTTGTGAATCCATAAAAATCCTAGATGAAAATGTAGGCAACAAAATTTCGGACATCATACACAGTAGAATCTTCACTGATACATCACCTAAGGCAACAGAAACAAAGGGAAAAATGAACACATGGGACTACATCAAACTCAAAAGCTTCTACACAGCAAAAGAAACAACCATCAAAACAGAAAGGGAGCCCACTGTATGGGAGAGCTAATTGCCAATGATACATCCGATAAGGGGTTAATCTCCAAAATATACAGAGTGCTCATACAACTCAACAAAAGGAAGACAAAGAACCCAATTAAAAAATGGGCAGAGGAACTAAATAGACACCTCTCCAAAAAGGACATACAAATGGCTAAGAGACACATGAAGAAATGCTCAACATCACTAATCATCAGAGAGATGCAAATTAAAACAACAATGAGGTATCACCTCACACCTGTCAGAATGGCCGCCATCAACATATCATCAAACAACAAGTGTTGGCGAGGGTGTGGAGAAAAGACGACTCTAGTACACTGCTGGTGGGAATGCAGACTGGTGCAGCCACTGTGGAAAACACTATGGTGTTACCTCAAAAATTTAAAATTGAATTGCCATTTGACCCAGTGATCCCACTTCTAGGAATATACCCTAAGAAGCCTTAAACACTAATCAGAAAAAATACATGTACCCCCATGTTCATAGCAGCACTATTTACTATAGCTAAGATCTGGAAACAGCCCAAGTGTCCATCAGTGGATGAATGGATAAAAAAGCTCTGGTACATATACACAATGGAGTACTATGCAGCTGTCAGAAAGAAAGATCTCTTATCCTTTGAGACGACATGGAGGGACCTCGAGAGTATTATCCTAAGCGAAACAAGCCAAGCAGAGAAAGACAAATATCACATGATCTCACTTATTTGTGGAATATAATGAACATAACAGTCTGAGGAACAGGGTAGACCCAGAGATGTGGAAGTAGGGTATAAACTGACACCCCTCAGAAGAGGGGGTGGGGGGGGAGGGAAGAGATAAACCACAGAACTTATGCATAGGTGATGGACATGGACAACAAAGCTGGGGACAAGGTGGGGGGATGGGGAGGAGGGTGTCAATGGGGAAAAAAGGAGAAACATCTGTAACAAAAATAAATTAATAAAAAAAATATATCATGTAAAAGGAAATAAAATAATATAATTGCCATCACATTTCCAACCACCTTTTGGGATTGAAAACCTGACCGCCATGGGTAATAATAATGTGGGCGCATGTCTGCCAGTGGACTGTATGTACCTTGAGAACAGGTATTATTTTCGTGTTCAGCTTTGCATCTCCTCTAAGCCTAGCACAATCTTGCACATTTCAAACACTGATATGTCTGTTGAATGTACATATAATACAATGCTCCTTTTATTGTCCTACTTGATAAGTAAACTGATTTTTTTCAGTTTCATAGTCAAAGAGAGAAGCAGCAATCCCCATGCCAATACAAACTCTTCCTGGTTCTTCCATTTAGTCACCTAAATTTAAAAAGAAAAACAAAAAGAAAGTGAAGGGATGGAAAAAAATCTACCAAGCAAACAGAAAGGGAAAAAAAGCTGGGGTAGTAATACTCATATATGATAAAATAGATTTCAAAATGAAGGCCATAACTAGAGATAAAGAAGATGACTACATAATATTGAAAGGATCTATCCAACAGGAAGATATAACCTTGGTAAACATATATGCACCCAATATAGGAGCACCAAAGTATATTAAAAATATTCTCAGGACTTCAAACGAGAAAGTGACAGCAATACAGTCATAGCAGGGGACTTCAACACCCCACTGACATCACTAGATAGATCATCTAGACCAGTGATTCTCAACCTTCTTAATGCCGCGACCCTTTAATACAGTTCCTCATGTTGTTTGGGGGCGTATCTGCATGTGGGCGGAACCACCAGGAGAAAGATAGAGGAGTGGTGTCCCGGTTCCTAAGACCATCGGAAATATGTGTTTTCCGATGGTCTTAGGCGACCCCTGTGAAAGGGTCATTCGACTCCCAAAGGGGTCGCCACACACAGGTTGAGAACCGCTGATCTAGACAAAAAATTAACAAGGAAACAGAGACTCTAAATGAAGCACTGGATCAAATGGATTTAATAGATATCTACAGAGAATTATACCCCAAAACTGCAGAATTCACATTCTTCTCAAGTGCACATGGGACATTCTCAAAGATAGACCACATGTTAGGGAACAAACTAAGTCTCTACAAGTTCAAGATTGAAATCATATCAAGCATCTTCTCAGATCACAAGGACATGAAACTAGAAAGTAATTGCAACAAGATCATGGAAAGACATTTGAAAACACGGAGGCTAAATAGCATGTTATTGAACAATGAATGGGTTACCATGGAGATCAAGGAAGAAATTAAAAACTTCCTGGAAACCAATGAAAATGAACACACAACCACACAAAATCTATGGGATTCAGTGAAAGCAGTTCTGAGAGGGAAGTTCATAGCACTACAGGCCTACCTCAAGAAACAAGAAAACTTTCTAATTGACTACCTAACCTCACAATTTAAAGAACTAGAAAGCAAATGAAAAGAAAACCCCAGAACAAGTAGAAAGAAGGAAATAGTAAAGATCAGAGCAGAAATAAAGGACATGGAGACTGAAAAAACAATTCAAAGGGTCAATGAAACAAAGAGCTGGTTTTTTGAAAAGATAAACAAGATTGATGGACCCTTAGCTAGACTCACCAAGAAACAAAGAGACAGAATCCAAATACACAAAATCAGAAATAAAAGAGGAGAAGTAACAACTGACAGCACAGAAATAAAAATAATCATTAACAAATACTATGAACAATTATAGGGAAACAAATTGGACAATCTAAGCGAAATGGATAAATTTCTAGAAACACACAGTCTCCCAAAACTGAACCGGGAACAGATAGAAAACTTCAACAGACCAATAACAACTAAGGAAACTGAAGATATAATCAAGATTCTCCCAGAAAACAAAAGCCCAGGCCCAGACGGCTTCATGGGGGAGTGTTTCCGAACATTCAAAGAAGAACTAACACCCATTCTTCTCAAACTATTCCAAAAATTCAAGAAGAAGGAAGATTGCCAAACTCATTTTATGAGGCCAGCATAATTCTAATTCCAAAACCAGAAAAAGACACTACAAAGAAATAAAACTATAGGCCAATATCCCTGATGAATACAGATGCCAAAATCCTTAACAAAATACTAACAAAGGGGATCCAGCATTACATCAAAAAAATTATTCACCATGACCATGTGGGATTCATCCCAGGGATGCAAGGCTGGTACAATATTAGCAAATCAATAAATGTGATACACCAAATAAACAAAATGAAAAATAAAAACCATATGATCATATCAATAGATGCTGGAAAAGCATTCGACAAAATCCAGCACCCATTTCTGATAAAAACGCTCAGCAATGTGGGAATAGAGGGATCATATCTCGACATAATAAAGGCCAAATATGAAAGACGTACAGCCAACATCATACTCAATGGGCAAAAACTAAAAACATTTCCCTTAAGAACACGAACAAGACAGGGATACCCACTTTCATCACTCTTATTTAACATAGTACTGGAAGTCTTAGCCACAGCAATCAGACATGAAGAAAAAGTAAAAGGGATCCAAATTGGAAAGGAGGAAGTGAAACTGTCATTATTTGCAGATGACATGATATTATACATAGAAAACCCTAAAGACTCCATCAAAAATCTACTAGACTTAATAAATGAATTTGGCAAAGTAGCAGCATGCAAAATTTAACGTCAGGAAATCGATGGCATTCTTATACACCAATGATGAACTCACAGAAAGAGAAACTAATAAAACAATCCCATTTACCATCGTGGCAAAAAAATTAAGATACCTAGGAATAAACTTAACCAAAGAAGTAAAAGACCTATTTACAGAAAACTACAGGACATTGAAAAAAGAAATAGAGGAAGATATAAAAAAGTGGAAGCACATACCTTGTTCATGGATTGGAAGAATTAACATCATTAAAATGTCCATACTACCCAAAACAATCTGTAGATTCAATGCAATCCCCATCAAAATACCAACGACATATTTCACAGAACTAGAACAAATACTTCAAAAGTTCGTATGGAACCAACAAAGACCCTAATAGCCTCAGCAATCTTGAGAAGGAAGGATAAAGTAGGTAGGATCACAATACTGGATATCAGATTATGCCACAAAGCTGCTGTAATCAAAACAGGCTGGTACTGGCACAAGAACAGGCATATAGATCAATGGAATAAAACAGAGAACCCAGAAATTGACCCCAAACATTATGCTCAATTAATATTCGACACAGGTGGCAAGAGCATACAGTGGAGTAAAGACCACCTCTTTAATAAATGGTGTTGTGAAAATTGGACAGCTACATGCAAAAAAAATGTAACTAGACCATCAATTTACACCATACACAAGAATAAACTCAAAATGGATAAAAGACTGAAATGTAACTCTTGAATCCATAAGAGTCCTAGAAGAAAATGTAGGCAACAAAATTTCAGACATCATACGCAGCAGAATTTTCACTGATACATCACCTAAGGCAACAAAAACAAAGGAAATAATGAACACATGAGACTACATCAAACTCAAAAGCTTCTGCACAGCCTAAGAAACAACGATCAAAATGGAAAGGCAACCCACTGTATGGGAGAGCATAATTGCCAATGATACATGAGATAAGGGGTTAATTTCCATAATATATAGAGTGCTCATACAACTCAACAAAAGGAAGACAAAGAGCCCAATTAAAAATGGGCAGGGGAGCTACATAGACACCTCTCCACAAAAGATTACAAATAGCCAAGAGACATGAAAAAGTGCTCAATATCACTAATCATCAGAGAGATGCAAATTAAAACAACAATGAGGTATCACTTCACACCTGTCAGAATGGCCGCCATCAACAAATCATCAAACAACAAGTGTTGGTGAGGGTGTGGAGAAAAGGGGACTCTAGTACACTGCTGGTGGGAATGCAAACTGGTGCAGCCACTATGGAAAACAATATGGTGTTTCCTCAAAACATTAAAAATTGAATTGCCATTTGACCTAGTGATCCCACTTCTAGGAATATACCCTAAGAAGCCTGAAACACCAATCAGAAAGAATATATTTACTCCCATGTTCATAGCAGCACTATTTACAATAGCTAAGATCTGGAAACAGCCCAAGTGTCCATCAGTGTACGAATGGATAAAAAAGCAGTGGTACATATACACAATGGAGTACTATACAGCTGTAAGAAAGAAAGATCTCTTGTCCTTTGAGATGACATGGAGGGGCCTGGAAAGTGTTATGCTAAGCGAAGCAAGCCACGCATAGAAAGAGAAATATCACATGATCTCACTTATTTGTGGAATATAATGAACATAACAGTCTGAGGAACAGGGTAGACCCAGAGACGTGGAAGTAGGGTACAGACTGACAATCCTCAGAAGGGGGGGATAAACAACAGAACTTATATGCATGTACACATAACCGATGGACATGGACAACAAAGCTGGGGAAGGGGAGGGGAGGGATGGGGAGTATGGTGTCAATGGGGAAAAAGGAGAAACATCTGTAACAAAAATAAATAAAAAAAAGATGGCCTTGAAAGAATTATAATTTTTCTAACTTTTTTTTGTGCTTTCCATACTCAAATTTTCCACATTATTAGATGCAACTCAATTAAATGATTATACTTCTCCTCACAAATGCATTATACACAAAATTAAAATGTTAACCTCAAAAGAAAATAAAACAATATTCCACAACCCTGTAACCTACTTTATTTTTCTTCATAGCACTAACAATATACTATATAGACTGCCATGTCTGTACTTGTTTTCAGCACCCACCAGTATATCAGCTCCAAGAGGACAGGATCTCAGGTCTGTTCAGTGCTGCACCACCAAGGTCTAGAACAGAGCCTGGCACCCTTGTATAATGTTGTAGCAACATCACAAGGGTTACCCACATGAGAAACATTTCTGCTCTTTTGCAGAATTGCTTTGGCTAGCACTGTCTGCTGTGTTCCAGTGCTCCTTATTTGTAACATAAATCTCATACGAAGTCAGTACTAGGACAAAGTTTTATTTTTGCCGAGCTCATTTGTTTTTTATTAGCTGAATTTGTCTTTGTTGTCAGGAAACTCAGAGCATAATTCTGTGCTCAAGTGCAGTGTTTTCCTTAAACTCCTTTTTTGATGTGAGGATGGACTATAAATAACTGTGAGAAGATTCTGCCAGTACACTTAGGAGACCCTGTTTTTAACCACCGACTGAATTTATTCTGAGAAGTTGCTTTTCAAACTTGAACAGGAATTACCCCGGGATCTAGTTAAAATGAAGAATCTGACTCAGTAGGTCAGTGGTGGAGGTCTAGAGATGCTGCATTCCTAACAAGTCCCAGGTAATGAGGCGCAAGCACTGAACCATACTTTGAGTAGCCAGGATCGAAGAAACTTGCTCCTTTGATTCGGCAGAATTTCTCTCTCCTCATCTTTGGCAAAATATCACCGATGACTAAAACACTGGAGCAGTCACCAGAGGCACCTGGGGAGCTGGTTAGACCTACAGGTCGCCGTCCCCGCAGAGATCCTGACAAAGAGGGTAGGAATGCCCTCAGGAAGCTCCACAGGTACTTCTGACTCAGGTAGCCTAGATACACATTTTGGGAAACCCCGCTGGAGGGAATGAGTGCTCTCTTCAGTGTTTCCCAAAGGCAGTCTCCTGGGGACAGCTGTTGTCACCGGTGGTGACACCTTGTTCAGGATTTTAAGGGGTACTATCCCGCTGTTTCCAGCCCAGCTCCAGAAGGGGTCCCGGTGCCTCCTCTCCAGCCACGTGGATCGCAGCAGGGTCAGCCCCCCGTGGGCTCGGGGCTCGCACCCCCGCCCCACTGCCTGCCAACTGTCTCAGCAGGCCCATGGAACCAGCACCCGGCCGCTCATAGGCACCACGGGGCAGCCAAGTTGCCCAGCTCCCACGCGCGGGCCCCAGAGGGGGTGGTACCCGCGCACACCCCGCTCGCCTTACCTCTCTGGATCAGAGTGGCCAAGGAGAAAGCAAGGCGGGCGAGGAACTCCGAGCGCCAAGCCACCATCGCTGGGAGAGGACAGAGGGGACCCAGAGAATAATCTGAACGAGAGCACCCGAGGAGTAGGTTTAGATGGAGTGGAGAAAAAGGAGGAGCAGCAGGAGGAGCCCTGCCACCACTGCAGGTTCCGCCCAGAGCCCGCGCCAGTGGCGCGGCCGGGAAGGACAGAAAGGGGCGCGCAGGAGCGCTCTTGTCGGGAGCGCGCCTGGCTTGGGTAAGGTGAGGTGGGGCGGGTTTGCGCCAGAAGCTTGAGGGGCTGAGTGAGTCTGCAGTCTCGGGGGCGGGGATGGTGCTCGAGGGGCGGGGCCCGAGGGCACCCAGAGGGTAGGGCTGTCTGGGTTGGGTCTGAGGCCTGCACCAGCGCAAAAGGCCCGCGGGCCCCTTCCCACCCGGGTTCTGGAGATGGAAGTCTTAGAGGTGGACCTTGCCGGCCTGGAGCAGTGAGTCAACAGTGGCGGAGGATCCAGAAGCGCAGGAGGCCAGAGTGTGAGGTGATTTCCACCCAGTGAGCCAGACTCTGGAGCCATAACAGGACCCAGGGCAGCACACTTGCCCCGTGCGGTCTGTCAGACGGGTGACCCTTGGACAGAGCTCTTCCCCTTCTGACCTTAGTGTCATCAGGGTAAAGGCTCTTCTCTAGAGGCTCCTCCAGCTGCGGCTCCAGGTCAGCACCCGCTCTTTTGCCTCAGTCGCTGTGGCGGAGTTTAGTTTTCAGAACCGCTGGCTGCCTTCCCACTCGCTGGTCCGTGCAGGAATCTGTAGTGGAACCCTGTCCAGAGATTAACAAAAAGGGCCGTTTTCGTGGCTGGCTGTGGTTGACAAACAGCAACAGGTCTCGAGGAAAAAAGCCCAAGGTCAGGGCGCCAGGGCAGGCCAGAAGGACGGAAGGACGGCCTAAGCTGGAGCACCTCGGGCCCACGTGAGGCACAGGGTTAGTTCTCCGGAGACTTTGATGAATGCACTGAAAGCACCAGTTTACATCTGCAGAGTAGATCTGTAAACGTGCTCACTGATAGACAAATGCGCTGCAGTCCTTTCCCATGAACCTCCGCAAACGGAGTCCATCTCCTTGACTGGGCAAAATTGGTTTCCGACACTGCCCCGAATAGCAAAATGCCCATTCCAGCCTTTGACCTGAATGCCCTCAAGAAGGAACAAAGAAAGTGCCGCTTCTGTCCTGAGTGCCAGAGCAGGGGCGTCGAGCCTGTCCCTACCATTATTCGACACGGGCTGCACTGGGCCACATCCTCCTTAAAGGGCAGCTACTACCACCTCCCCCCAGTGTCCCTTTGCAGGCTTCCTGTGCCCCCCCACCTGGCCCAACCCTCCAGAGACCGCCCCCCCGCCCAGTGCCTTCCACCACCCTCTGAGCCAGAGTGGGGAGCAAGGGTCTCCTTGAGATGGAGCCTGTGACTTCCATCCATTGTTCTGAATCCTGAAGCTGGAAAAAGAAAACATAAGGAGTAAGTTGCTGTTTGGATTTTCAGGGCAGTGCTTACTTTGTGATACTAGCCGGAGAATTAACAGAAATAGCTAGTAGTTATTGAACACAAACTATATACATAGCATATTCCAGGTATTTTACCCTTATTTTTTATTCCTCACAATTTACCTCAATGAGGGGAAAGGAGCGAAATGGAGGTTCCTTGAGGCTGAGGAATTAATCAGCTCCAGTCCCACAGTGTCAAAAGGCACAAGAGGATCACTAGGAAGCGCAGTGGGTAAATGGCTAAAAACATGTGCTTTACAGCCAGGCAGGGTTGAAATCCTGGCTGGACTCAATAAGATTGTGCTAAGGATTACTTGACATGGTGGAAAGTGGGTGGCCTACACTGAGGAGGTGACGAAAATGCAGCCTCTGAGTTGAGATCATCTCAGTCAACATGCCCTGGAAAGTCACACCAATCAGGAGCTCTAACTAGTACATGTGCAGTGCAGAGTTGAGTTGTTGTGACAGAGATCATGGAGCCCACAAAGCCTAAAACAGTTCTACCTAGACTTTCACAGAGAAACTTTGCTGACTTCTGTTCTAGTAGCTTAAACTCTGGCAAGGATGAATATTAACAGGTGATGGTGTGAGATCTAAAGAGTGTGCTCCACCAGAACATGAGATGACACAGGAATCAGAACCAACAGAAAAGGGTAATGCTTACCATGCACCACAAGGCACCCACTCAAAAAAATATAATTAAAATATTGCGCTACCAGAGAACTCTTCCTATGTAAAATGACTCATCTGGGGCCTGGCTAGTCTCTCAGTCTCATGTAAGTTAGGTTAGTGTGAGTCTGAAAGGGCTAATGACATCTAGGTGCTGAGCCTGCCAGGCTGAAGACCAGCCTAGAACTTGATAATCCTCTCAGTCAGCTAGTAACTATCCTGATGAATTGTGGTTGAACATGGAGTTGATTTACAAACAGGAAACTCTACACTTAGAAACTGTGATTCTGTGTCGGCCCCTGGACACACACACATACACTCCCCACTGCCCCTGAGCATGGGAACTGGGGCCAAGTCCTGGCCCAGCCTGCCTTGTCTCCACCCTCTTTCTACTCCTTACAACTTTTTGAACTTCTCAAGTCCTGAAAATTGTCACCAACTGGAAAACTATTTGGTCTGACACTGGCAGAGAAATATGCCATGGACAAATTGCCACCAGGAGAGTCTAGGAGTACAGGAGAGGCACAGATAGAGCTGGGAGGACTTTCACTAATACAAGCTAGGTAGACTTCTGAGGGCTAGCCTGGTATTCCACCACTTCGCAACCTTCTGCACCCCCACCCTCATTTCACACCATAGCCTTGGGAAGATGTGTTCTAAATCCCAAAGGGCTATTATCTCACTATCACTAGTGCAGAGTTCCTGTCTTGCTCCCAAATACCACAGATCCCTCCTTGCAAAGTCCCCCAAGGGAGCCTCCTTCACTCATGGCCCAAATCACCCCCACATAGTAGAATCTGCCCACCAGGACACTGGAAAGGCCTTGCCACCACCCCTACCACTGTGGAAGGAACCCATCTTGAGAGCACCACTGTCCATGTCAAGAGTGCCATTTCCTGCTAACCTCCCCTCCCATTAATCCTTGGGGCACCAGAATGGAGAGGGAGTCCATGTTAGGGCAGAGGCAGCAACAAAAGCCCCTAGGCCCCAAGGAAGCTCAGTTTGTGCTCATGGCTTCAACAGCCATTCCATCTGCTTCCTGTCTTCTCCCATAGCCTTGGGCCCTAATCCCTCTTAACCAAACTAGTCTGTGGGCCCCTGCACCTTAGGGGAGGGAAAAGGAGCAACACTCCCCCACGCCATTGCACTCCCCACTATGGGGGTCAATTAAGAGACAAAGACTCCATGCATATCAATGGAAATTTCAGCCAGCTAGTGGAAGGGTGGGGGAGCACCACAGGCTACAACAGTTTCCCAAATGCCTGATATCAGACATCAGCAGGTCTTTTCCAGTCCCAGGCGAAATAAGAAAAATGAGGTTGTTATGGCAAGTTTTCCCCCATAAAGCTAGAGTACTGACCTTTATTCTGAAATCATGGGTTGTTTTAGTACACAAAAGTCCTTTATTTCATGAAAAGATGATAGTGTTTTGTTTAATGTGCTTGCTTTGCAAAATAGAAATTTGGCAACCCTACTGGTCCCCAGATTAAAAGAAAAGAAAAGGAAGAAAGAAAGAAGGAAGGAAAGAAGGAAGAAGGAAAGAAAAGAAAGAAAGAGACAAGGAAAAAGAAAAAGAAAAAGAAGGAAAGAGAGAAATCTACTTGTCAGTAAAATTCACAAATCTAGGAATCACTGCCTATACCAGCAGTATTCAGGCCACCCAGGGCCCTGAAACAGGGATTTTTTTTTTTTTTTTTTTTTTACCACATCCCATATGTAAACAGAAGCCCTGAAAATGGATTCTAAAACAATGTTCCCTTTCATATTTTTTGAATTGTAAGCAAATTATCCCTCAGTCTCCTCCACCTCTCCACAGAGTTTCTGTTTTCTCCTCTCTTGGATTTTATGGTAAGTCAAGGTCAGGCAGAGCCTTGAATGCCATGCTAATGAGCAAAGATTTGATCCTGAGAACAAAAGAAGCCACTAAAGGGTTTTAAGCATTAAGCAGCATAGTGACAGGGAAAGTGGTCCACAAGAGTGGCTACTGTCATCATCTGGGGGGCGCGGGGAGAGACTGTGATCTGTGATGCTGAAGAGAAAGGTTTAGGTTCAGAGTACATATGTGGTAGAGGTAGCAGTGTCTATGAAAGGAGGGGATGGGTTTGTGGGTCTGGACCAGTTCTCAGGACAGAGAGGAAAGCAAGTACCAAGTACCCTGTGGGGAGGAGACAGATGATAAGCAATTATAACTCCATGTTATACAGGCAGTTAGAGAGGGGAGCACAGGGCACTGTGTGGCCCCTCCTAGCTAGATGATCAGGGTTGAGCTGACTTGAGGCAAAGTAATAGTCCACCATGCAGATAGGTGTGTGTGTGGAGGGGGGTGGGGGTGGGGAGTCAAGAGAAACAATGAAGCAAAGGCCCAGAAATGAGAAACATACAGAATATCAGTTGGCTGGAACCAGGTTGTGTAGGGCTCACTGAGCAGGTGAAGTTTGGACTCTATCCAAAGGTAACTGGAAACCACAAAGAGTTTTCAGTGGGGCTGGGGTGAGGCTGCATGGTGACAAGATCAGATTGGCATTTCATAGATCCATTTCTTTAAGGAGACTCAGGGGTTTCTTGTACAAAATCCAGCATCTGCCTTAGAAAATGCTGCTCCAGAGCCATTGAAGAGTAAAAAGCTGGGGAAAGTGGAGAAGGGATTGCACTGGGTCATAGAGGCAGGGAGAAGAGTGAGGAGGCCAGTGCAAGAGTCCTGGGAGTGCTTAGATGGGCTTAGGAGGAGCAGTGAGCTGGGATATGGACTTTCAGGCTTTGCTGGCTGCCAGGAGACAACCCAATGTGGCTGGTCAGGAGTTTGCAGTTTCACAGACAGAGGTGACTTCCATTCCTGTGTTTCTGCAGAACCCCTCCCCCCAATCATACCTGTTGTAACTGTGTGCCATATAATTGCTAACCCTTACCCCCAAGGGATCCTTTGACCACAGCATTTTGTAATCTAGTCCCACAAATTCCCATGAGATACTAATCATCTCATCCTTTTTTTAATTTCTGTTAGAATTCCCATTTGGGGTTTGAGATCTTTTTCTTAACACACCAAGGACCATACAACAGTGATGATAATGACAATGGTGGCCATGGTGACAATACAGGAGGAAAAGAAGACAGGTACAAAATGTCAGTGGGTCATGACTTGGTTTCAAGGCTTATTATCATGACAAGGAGTCCTCTACTCTGGAAATCTAAATGCAGAACACCTGCCCATCTTCTGGAAGCCTGCGTGCCAAGTCAAGCAGGGCAAAATTTTATACCTGCATGTTTTCCTAATACAAGAGACTGTTCTGTAAATTTCTTTCTAGTGCGCAGTTGAATTAATATGAAATTTGCATAAGCACTTGGCAAGAAATAACTTATATCTCTGTAATATTTGTGAGGCAGCATTTTCCACTCTGAATCCTGACCTCTGCAGGAATAGGACTTAACATTTGCCTTCCAAATGTGAAGATATAGGACCTTATTTAACTTACGTGGTGAAGTCTACCTGAAGCACTTGAGAGACTCAAACCACAGAAACAAACATTTGGACTCTTTATGTCTTTTCCTGTAATGGAAGCAGTCCAAGAAACCTTTCAGAAAAAGTTACAGGACACAAACATGGAAAACAGCATCCAATTAATAGTAGTAACATTGTGTTCAAATTACCTCTTGTTGGTTTTCAACAGGCATTGCCACCCCTTTGGGGCACCAAATACATCAATGCCTCCCCCCCCCCCACTTACACACAGACAGACAGACAGACACACACACACACACACACACACACACACACTCACACACATCCATAGGGTGCTAGTGGACATGAATTTGGATATTACAGTAGCCAAATCCTAGCCCATGCAATAAGACCATTCAATTCCATTAACTTCCATGCAAATGTCAATCCTCTGTTTGTTTGTTTTGTTTGTTTGTTTTGTTTTGACTTATCTTTATTCTTAAATGTATTACAGATGTCCCCCCCTTTTTTCCCCATTGACTCCCCTCCTCCCCAATCCTGCGCCCCTCCTGCCTTCCCCACACTATTGTCAATGTCCATTGGTTATGCATATATGCATAGAAGTTCTTTGGTTTATCTCATCCCGCCCTCCCTAGCCCTTTCCCTTTGAGGTTCATCAGTCTAACAACAAATTTGTACTTCTTAATTCCTTCATCTTTTTCACCTATCCCCCCAACCTCCACCCATCTGGCAAGCAACAAAAAGTTCTCTGTATCTATGAGTCTGTTTCTGTTCTGCTTGCTCATTTTGTTTGTAGATTCAATTGTTGATAGATATGTATTAATTGCCATTTTATTGTTCATATTTTTGTTCTTCTTCTCCTTCAAGAAGACCCTTCAACATTTCATATGATGCTGGTTTGGTGGTGATGAACTCCTTTAGCTTTTTCTTGTCTGGGAAACTCTTGATATGTCCATCTATTTTAAATGATAGCTTTGCAGGATAGAGTAATCTTGGTTGTAGGTCATTGCTTTTCATCACCTTGAATATCTCTTGCCACTCCTTTCTGGCCTGCAAAGTTTCTTTTGAGAAATCGGCTGACAGTCTTAAAGGAGTTCCTTTGTAGATAACAAACTGCTTTTCTCTTGCTGCTTTTAAGATTCTCTCTTTGTCTTTAACCTTTGGCATTTTGATGATGATGTGTCTTGGTGTGGACCTCTTTGGGTTCATCTTGTTTGGGACTCTCTGTGCTTCTTGGACTTGTATGTCTGTTTCCTTCACCAAGTTAGGGAAATCTTCTGTCATTATTGTTTCAAATAAGTTTTCAATTTCTTGTTCTCTCTCTTCTCCTTCTGGCACCCCTATGATGCCAATATTGGCACGCTTGAAGTGGTTCCAGAGGCTCCTTACACTATCCTCATTTTTTTTGGATTCTTTTTTCTTTTTGCTGTTCTGATTGGATGTTTTTTGCTTCCTTATATTCCAAATCGGTTTGTTTCTTGGCTTTACCTACTCTACTGTTGATTACCTGTAAATTATTCTTTATTTCAGTCAGTGCATCCTTTGTTTCTGACTGGTCCTTTTTTATGTTGTTGATGTTCTCTCTAAGTCCCTTGAATGTCTCACCAAGTCCCTTGAGCAACCTTATAACCTGTTTTCTGAACTCTGCATCTGATGAATTGCTTATCACCATTTTGTAAATCAGAATTTGTATATACTTGTTCTCATCTATCTGGGAAGCTGAAGCAGGTAGCAGGGATCTAGTTCACTGGTAAACAGGCTCATTCACACACTCCAGGGAACTGCGGCCAAGCAGACTTAATCCTCCAAATGGACAGGAAAACCTTCCCCGGGGTACTCTCAATCCTCTGTTTGAATGCAGACTTTTGTCACTGGGTATGGGTAACCTGAGGCAGAGGGAAAAATGGAGCATGATGTATCTGCCTCTAACTGATTTTGTGAATTTGAACAAAACTTGATTAATGTGTATTGATTGAGTACCTGGCAATTTGACCCCTTCAGGACCTCTCAAAGCACTTCCTTCTCTCCATCCCCAATAAGGACATCCCAACACAAGTGACCGCCTGAGACTACTGAGAGAAAATAGAGCATCTTAACTGGGATCCTTACTTCTCCTTTCTTTGCTCTCCTGTCTACTCTTCACACAAGAGCAGCGGTTCTCAACCTGGGGGTTGAATGACCCTTTCACAGGGGTCGCCTAATACATAACAGTAGCAAAATTACAGTTATGAAGTAGCAACAAAAATAATTTTATGGTTGGGGGGGTCACCACAACATGAGGTACTGTATTAAAGGGTCGTGGCATTAGGAAGGTTGAGAACCACTGCACTAGAGGGATCTTCTGAAAATGTTGTCAGATCACAGCCCTGCCCTGCTCAAGTTCCCCAATGGCTTCTTCCCATTGTTCCTGAGACCCAGAATAAGCTCCTGAGCTCAGCATTCAAGGCCCTGCAGGACTTGGTCTTGGATGACATCTTTAATCATCTCCCTCCCACCACTCCTGGCCCCAGCTTCCATCCTCACTGGAGCATTTGCTGTTCCCCCAAACCTCTGTGCTTCTTTCTGCCTCTGTGTTTTTGCTCACACTGTACCTTCTGAGACATTCTCTCTTCTCATTCTAACCTCTTTCCTTGAGCCATCTCATTCATACCCACATGCAGATCACACCCACCTTTACCTCTCCAGCCCTGCTTCTTCTGTGAAACTAGATATCTACATTCAAATGGCTGTTCTGCATTGTCTATTGGCTTTTTCAGAGGCATAGCAAAGTCCAAAACAGAACTGTCTATCCTTGTCCCCCAAATCACCCTGTCTCTCTCCCACATGGTCCCCATTTCAGTAAATGGCTCCACCGATCTCCCAGTTGCTGGGACCCAAACCTAGGAGACAGCCTTGACTCCTCTCCTGGTCTCATCCACTTCATTATCAAGTCCTGCAAACTCTGCCTTCTAAACAACCTTGGATGTATGCACCCATCTCTGCCCTGAATAACACTATGGCTGCCTCCAGCCCATTCTCCACCCAGCGGCCAGAGAGAGTCTCTTAAAAAGTAAATCAGATCATGTTGTTCCCTTGCTTAAAATCCTTTAGTCTCATGTTAAAGACCCTCCATCTCACTCAGAGCAAATATAAATTCCCAATTTTGCTGTACACCGGAAACTAATATAATATTGAATGTTAAGTGTAACAGAAAAAAATTATTTTAATCATTAAAATATTCCTGCTTGTGGCCTACAAAGCCCTAAATGACCTGGCCTGAGCCCACCATATTGCTTTGTGCTGTCAGATTTTCTACATATCCCCATCGTCTGCCATGACCTTATTTCTCTTTTCCACATGGCTGGCTTCAGTTTATACCTCAGGCCTTACTAGAACATACTGCCCCCCTCCCAGCCACAGAAGGGTGAGGGGCTCATTATTTCCAGTCCTACGGTCTCTGTGCTGGATTCTCCCTGAGAACTGGGCCTGCTGCTTTGAAATTTGCTATCTCCTCACACTGGTCCCCTGGTTCTCAGCCCTGGCAACATGACAGAAGCTTTTTTTTTTTTTTTTATAAATTGAGGTAAAATTCACCCTTTTAAAATGTACAATTTAGTGGCATTTAGTACATTCACTGTTGCATAACCATCACCTCTATTTACTTCCAGAATATTTCCATCACCTGAAAAGGAAACCCTATACCCATTAGCAGTCACTCCCTATTCCCCTCCCTCACCCCCTGGCAACCATTAATCTGCTTTATGTCTCTATGGATTTGCCTATTCTAGACATTTCATACAAATAAATCATATACTGTCTGACATTTTATGTCTGGCTTCTTCCACTTAGCATAATGTTTCCAAGGCTTATCCATGTTGTAGCATGATCCTTGTTGCTTTTTATGGCTAAATAATATTCCACTGTATGGATAGACCACATTTTGTTTATCCGTTCATCAATAGATGGACATTTGAGTTGTTTCCAGTTTGGGGATATTGTGATTAATGCTGCTATGAACCTGCATGTAAAAGTTTTTGTGTGAACATATACTTTCATTTCTGTTACCCATTGTACTTCCCTTAGCACCATGGGTATCCTGCTATCCAAATGCTTATGTCCCCTAAGCCCAAGGTCAATATGTACCTCTTTCTCAAAAATTTTGGCAGTCAAATATTATGTCTATTTAACAAGGAATCATCTGTTAGTACCTTGGGTGGGCATTTCAATCTTTTATTATTTTTCACATATATCCTCATGTTGATTTTATCTAGAAGGAAAGGTTCTGGAAGTCAGGGACACATCTTACTTTATGTTTCTCTCCCCAGTGCATATAATTGGTATGAAATGAACTTTGGTCAAGTTGGTTTGGTGAAGAGGAGGGGTACATCTAAATATCTGGTGCTCCTAACGCTTGGGTCCCTCCTTCTTCTGCCATCTTTTTTCCATCAGACTCTGGGGGAGAGGGGAGATGGCCTTGAACACAGAGCATGGGGAGGGCAGCAGGATTTTCCTATAGAAACTCTGACCTTTTAATTTTTCCAAGACTATCTTTCTGTGGCAAAAAATTGTGAAAGAACTGAAAGTATCTCACTCAGAGATCTCCTCCTTGTGTCTTCCTGTCACCACTGTCATTGCCCTGGTTTCAGCTATCTCCATCTCACATTGGGATTATTGGTTCTCTAGTCCCTCTTTGATGTCCCTTCCATCTTGGAAACCTTATGACACACTCACCTCCCCCACTAGTTTTGGGCCAGGACAAGAGTGAAAGACTGGTTTCCAAAAACTGTTAAAGCAAAGCAAACAGAGGGTTTGCCAGGTCCTTTGTTTAGTCTAAGCCCAAATTTGAAACATACCTTTGAGTCTCTGCCACATCTCACCTGTGGCCAAATTGAATGGATGCAGATTTTTCTGCCCACCTTTCCATTCTTGCCCTGTGATGCTGAGCTGAGAGAGTGAGGCTGTGAGAGAGCTTCTGCCAGGAGCTTTTAGTTGTCATTTTGTATTTAGAAACAGAATAAATGGATGAATAGGAAAAGCAAACATACTGAAAAAGTCTTGGGATTCTATCTAGATCAAGGCCAGGGTCTAGCTGCTGAATTGGGTCCCAGCCCATCCTTTCCAGAGTACACAGTTATAAACTGCATTTCTCTGTGTGCCCATTCATCTTTTAAAAATGGAAGTCTGACATTTAAATGTTATCCATGCCTTTACAGAGTTCTTCATTCAGATCAGTGTTGAAACGTACATGGGAGGATTTCCCAGCCCAGCCCAATAGCACAGAAGACTCCTTCCTTCAGTATTATCTGGTTCAACCACCCCTAATTTAAAGATAAAGAAACTAAGACCCAGAGAGGGGGAACCACTTATCCAAAGTCACACAGAAAGGCATCAGTGATGTAAAACAGGCCTCCTGCCTTCCTGTGGAGTTGTGGGTGATGCGGCTTTCTGGACCCTGGTTGCTCAGTGGCTCCCTGGGGGCCACTCCTGCCTCCCTGCCCTCTAAGGAGGCCTTTCATTTGTGTCAAATTCTTCTGCCAAGTTCAAATCAAGCAGAGTGGTTTTTAACTTCTAGCAAGGTTTTCACTTGTAAACCATAGGCGGGACCAGCTACTGACCCAACACAGGGACAACTTGACTCTCTCCAGTGGAGCCCAGCATTTGAAGGGTGATAATTGTTGATTTAAATGTTAATAAGTTAATGCTTATAATTTTCAAGCATTAGTTTACAAGTGATGCTGCTTCTCTTAGTTCTGTGGGCTCTTTGGAAGTACAAACACAATATTACCCTTATTAGAGGATTTGTGATTATTTTCAGTTTGTCTTGCTCATCTGGTCAGAGAGAAAGAGAGAAGTTTGGAGAGTGTTCTGAGATGAATTCTGCTGTGCCCCATGATGAGCCTAACCTGTGCAATGTTCCATTTGCAGTCCCTGAATCAAATGCTATTCATGGGTACAGAACAGAACAAACCAACCCAAATCATTTAGCCTACTTGACAGTCTCTAAATCTCACTCCTCCCTTTAAATGTATAAGCTCAAGGCCTGTCTAAAAGGCAAATATTGTAAAAATGAACAAATCGTCACAGGTTGTACTTGAAAAGAATTCAACTGATGTTGAGGTACCCTGACCTGTAGGTGGCATGTCTTCAAAGATATTCACTTGAATGGATTTAAATTGAGAAACCATTAATAACAAAAGAGCTACATACATATGGTGTGATTCTATTCATATGAAAGTCCATAACAGAAAAATCTATAGAGACAGAAAGCAGATTAGTTATTGCTTAGGGATGGGGAGATGGGGTGGAAGTAAAGGGCAATCATAGCTGAAAGGTACAGATAGGGTTTCTTTTTTGAGTTGATGAAAATGCTTTAAAATTGACTGTGGTGGTAATTGCACATATCTGTGAATGTACTAAAAAACTTTGAATTTTATACTTTAAATAGGTCAATTATATGATATGTAAATTATATCCCCATAAAGCTATTTAAAAACATGTGCTATAAATTCTTGCAATCTGTACATTATATATATATATAATATATAGTTCCCATTCAACTATGCTTATATGAAGGTCTCACACTCAACTATCTTGTCATTACATGGTCATTTATTTAATTAATTTGGGTTTACCCCACCCATATTTTTTTAAGTATACATTTCATTTTATTTTTTATTTCCTTTTGTATTTTTATTACATTTATTGGGGTGACATTGGTTAATAAAATTATATAGGTATCAGGTGTACAATTCTATAATACAACATCTGTATATTGTCTTGTGTGTTCGCCACCCCATGTCAAGTCTCCTTCCATCACCATTTATCCCACTTTTATCCTCTTCTACCTCCCCTCCACCCTCTTTCCCTCTAGTAATTACTGTACTATTGCCTGTGTCTATGAGGGTTTTTTTTTCTGATATATCTCCTCAGGCATAGGAAACAAAAGAAAAAATGAACAAATGGGACTATATCAAACTAAAAAGTTTTTGCACAGCAAAGGAAACCATCAACAAAATGAAATGAGAGAACCTATTTGTCAATGATACATTTGCTAAGGGGTTAATATCCAAAATTTATAAAGAACTTATAAAACTCAACACAAACAAACAATCCAATTTAAAAATGGGCAAAGAACCTGAATAGACACTTCTCCAAAGAGGACACACAGATGGCCAATAGACATATGAAAACATGCTCAATGTCACTGATCACCACAGAGATGTAAATTAAAACAACAATGAGATATCACCTCACACCTTTCAGAATGGCTACCATCAGAATGGCTAGCATCAATAAATCAACAAACAAGTGCTGATGAGGATGTGGAGAAAAGGGAACTCTCATGCACTGTTGGTGGAAATACAGACTGGTGCAGCCACTGTGGAAAACAGTTTCCTCAAAAAATTAAAAATGGAACTGCCTTTTGACCCAGAGATTCCACTTCTAGGAATATATCTGAAGAGACCCAAAACACTGATTCAAAAGAATATATACACCCCATATTTATTGCAGCGTTATTTATAATAGCCAAGATCTGGAAATAGCCCAAGTGTCCACCAGCAGATAAGTGGATAAAAAAGCTGTGGTACATTTACACAAGGGAATACTACTCGGTCATACCCCATCCATATTTTTAAATTATCACTTAGATTCAGTTGACATGCAACAAGGAAGTCTACATTTGCTAAATAACCTGTATTTTGTTTTTGAAGATAATTGGTGTTTACCCTCACTCTGTTATGTTCTATAGTATTAAGACTGGCCTGCAGCTTAGTGAATGTTTTAGTTTCCTATTGCTGTTGTAGCACATTATCACAAACTTAGTGATTTCAAATGACACAAATTTATTACCTATAGTTCCGGATATCAGAAGTTTTAAAATCACCTATTCTCACTTTTAGAGGCCACTTGCATTCCTTGGCTCATGTTCCCTTGTTCCATCTTCAAAGCCAGAAACATTGCATCTTTCAATCTGTCTCTCACTCTGACTCTGACCTTCCTGCATTCTTGTTATAAGAACTATTATGATTACATTGGGACCACCTTGGTAATCCAAAGTAATCTCTGCATCCTAAGATCCTTGACTGCAGAGTCCCTTTTGCCATGTAAAGTAAAATAGTCACTGGTTCTGGGCTTAGGAATGGACATTTTGGAGGAGGGGTGCATTATTCAGCCAACAGCAGTGAAGTTCCTTTTAAATTTATTTTCTTTTTCTTTCTTTTTTTTTTTTTTTTTATCCTCACCCAAGGACATTTTTTCATTTTTGTTCAGATAGAGTGGGAGGGAGAGAGAGAAAGAGAGAGAGAGAGAGAGAAACATTGACGTGAAAGGGACACATCGAGTGGCTGCCTCCCGCACGACCCCAACCAGGGCCGGGGACAAACTGCAACTGAGATACATGCCGTTAGCGGGAACCGAACCCGGGTCTCTCTGGACTGTGGGCCGACGCTCTAACCGCTGAGCCAAACCGGCCAGGGCTTAATTTATTTTACTTTTTAAGTTTGTGGAGGATTTTTCAAATTAAATTTATTAGGGTGACATTTGTTAAAAGGATTATATAGGTTTCAAGTGTATAGTTCTATGATACATGATCTGTATATTGCATTGTGTGCCCACCACCCAAAGTCAAATCATCTTCCATCACCATATATTTGGTCCCCTTTCCTCTTAACTATCTCCCACCCTCTTCTCTCTGGTAACTACCATACTGTTGTCTGTGTCAATGAGTTTCAGTTCTATATCTCACGTATGAGTGAAATCATATGATTCTTAGCTTTTTCTGACTGCCTTATTTTGCTTAGCATAATACGGTTCATCTATGTTGTTGCAAATGTCAGTATTTCATCTCTTCTTATGGCTGAGTAGTATTCCATTGTATATATGTACCACATGTTCTTTATCCAATTATCTATCAAAGGACACTTTGGTTGTTTCCATTTCTTGGCCTCCATGAATAATGCTGCAATAAACAGAGGGGTGCATATATAGAAAAAAGAACGAAGCCAGACTTCAAATTATACTACAGAGCAACAAAATAAAAACAGCATGATATTGGCAGAAAAACAGACCAATGGAACAGAATTGAGAGCCAGAAATAAAACCACATATATATGGAGAAATAATTTTTGACAAAGGAGACAAAAACATACAATGGAGAAAAGAAAGCTTCTTCAATAAATGGTGATGGGAAAATTGGAAAGCCACATGCAAAAGAATGAAAGCAGACTACAGTTTGTCCCCATTAAGTTCCTTTTTATTTTTATTTATTTATTTATTTTTTGAAATTTCTTTTTAAGTAGAGCATTTGATGAGTCTCTCAGAGGACTGCTGTGAGAGAGAAGAGGAGATTTTTTAGCCTAGTAATTCTGTGTCTTCTGTAGATGACTCTCCCATTTGGAAATGCCATGAGGTAATATCTCCTACCTCTCTGTGTATAGGCTCTCTGCCAATGGTGCTGGAAGGAATTAGTGCCTTCAGTCCCAGGCACACTGCTTTGCACATGCTAGGTGCTCAAGGCTGACTGGGTATTTGCCCCAGGAGAGGATGAAGATCAATCTAAAGGGGGACCAGGTGATGGACCATTTCAATGTCATCACTAAGGCTTCTTGTCAATGAACAACTCCACTCCTAGAAACTCTCCATTGAGGCTATTTTAATCTTTCCTACCATGATGGAAACTCATTTTGTTTGCTCTTATTTAGTTCTCAGGGCAAGTGTGCAATAGTTTCTAAACAGAACATCCATAGAATAGAAAAGTGCCATTGATTTACTTAGGCCTTTTGATTAGGTGAAATCATTTCAACTCCTTTATGCTTTCTCTGTAGGGCCTTCTTTCTTAGGAATTACCCACACTGCAACAAACTTGACTCCAGCTTTTCTCAAAGACCCAGAAAGTCTCCTACGTCCAATCTGTCACTGCTAAAAGATACCCATTGAATGATCTGCTGTGAACTCGCCTTCTTTCTGTCTCTCTCCACTGAGCTTCTGTCCCCTGCTGATTCTTATTTGTTTCATTGAAGGCAGGCATCATGGCATAATGGAAATAACATGGTATTTGAGTTTAAGACGTGAACTGGAGTTTAACCGTGAACCTGTTGGCTGTGTGACTTTCAGCCAGTCACCTCTCCTCCAAAGTAAGTCTCTTCATTTGGAAAGCACTTGGGGTAGGAGTTGGAGGTGATTTAAAAAAATCCCTCTGCTCAGCTCCTCCTTCCAAAGGGTGAGGATGGGGTGAGAGGCTCCTCAGACCCTGCTGACAGAGTCTTGCTTTTTTCCCCAAAGCCTCTTGATCAAGTTATAGCAAAACAAGCACTTACTGCACTTCACCTTCAGAAACTAAAAATGAAACAGCAGCTTTAACAAATGAGACTTTGAGCCAGACAGAATATAAATCAAACCAGTTATTTTTGCCATTAACTCAAAATGGATCAAAGACTTAAATATGAGAGCTACAATTATAAAAGTATAAAATCCTTAGAAGAAAACATAGAGGTAAATTGTCATCACCTTGGCAATGGTTTTCTAAACATGACACCAGAAGCACAAACTAACAAAGAAAAAATAGATAAATTTGACTTCATCAAAATTAAAAACATTTTTTCTTATTTTTTTAATTTGGTAAATTAAATTTTTTTTTCTTTATTGATTTTAGAGAGAGAGAGATGAAGGGAGAGAGAAAGAGATAGAGACATCAATGAGAGAGAACATCGATCGGCCGCCTCCTGCATGCCCCCCACTGGGGATCTGGCCCACAACCTGGGCATGTGCCCTGACCCGGAATCGAACTGGCAACCTCTTGGTGCATGGGTCAATGCTAAATCACTGAGTCATATTGGCTGGGAAAAATCATTTCTTTTTCAAAAAATACATCCTGGCCAAAGATACATCCTGGTGAGGATACTTCCTTGGTATTATATTGTTTCGATAACCCTGAATAAAAAATTGCATGGGCATAGTACTGGCATAAGAATCGACAATAGACCAATGAAATAGAATTGAGAGTTCAGAAATAAACTCTCACATTTATTACCAATTGATTTTCTACAATTGTGCCATAACAATTCAGTTGGGGAAGAAATAGTCTTTCCAACAAATAGTGTTGGGGAAACTGAATATTCACATGCAAAAGAGTGAATTTGGACTTCTACTTCTCACCATATATATAAATTAACTCAAAATGAATCAGAGACCTTAAACATAAAAGTTTAAACTATAAAACTCTTAGAAGAAAACATAGTTGTCAATCTGTATGACCTTGGATTAAGCAATGGTTTCTTAGACATGACACCAAAAGTACAGGTGACCAAAGAAAAAGTAGATAAATTGGACTCAATCAAAATTTAAAACCTTTGTGCTTCAGAGGACACTATCAAGAAATTGGCAGATTAGACCCTTCCTATAATTGTTGATGGGAATATAAAATGGTGCAGCTATGGTGGAAAATAGGTTGGCACTTTCTAAAAAATATTTAAACATAGAATTAACATATGTACCAGTAATTCCACTTCTTTGTGTATATCTAAGATAATTGAAAACTGGTGTTCAAACAAATACCTTGTATACAAATGTTCATCACAGCACGATTAACAATAGCCAAAAGGTGGAAACAACTTAAAGATCCATTCAACAGATGAATGGATAAACAAATTGTGGTGTAGCCATTCAATGAAATATTATTCAGCCATCAAAAGGAATGAAGTACCGATTCATGCTACAACATAGATGAATTGTGAAAATATCATGCTAAATGAAAGAAGCCAATCACAAAAGGCCACATACTGTATGATTATATTTATATGCAATGTCCAGAATAGGTAGATTTATAACAGACAGAAATTAGATTAGTGGTTGTCAGCACCTGGGAGAGGAGGAAATGGGGAGTGACTACTTAATGGTTATGAAAGTCCATTTGGGTGTGATGAATATATTTAATGAAATTACATAGTGGTGATGGTTGCACAACCCTCTGAATACACTAAAAATCAATGAATTATCCACATTAAAAGGGACCTGTGGATGTCTTGGCATGTGAATTCTAGCTCAATAAAAATAAATTGCATGAGCAACACTGAGGGCGTGTGGTGGGTGCAGAAGTCAAGAGCATGGGCTTTAGCCCAGCCGGTGTGGCTCAATGGATTGAGCATTATCCCATGCACCAAGAGATCACCAGTTTGATTCTCAGTCAGGGCACATATCTGGGTTGTGGGCCGAAATGATGTTTCTCACTCATTGATGCTTCTATCTCTCTTCCCTTCTATCTAAAAATCAATAAAAACATATTTTAAAAAATAGAGCATGGGTTTTAGACTCAAGGGGACTTGGGTTCAAGTATCAAATCCCTTCCTTCCTAGCTGAACATTCTTTGACTGTTTGCTGAACCACTCTGTGCCTCAGTTTTCTTATTGGTAAAGTGAGTCTGATCATAGCCTCCTAGGGCTGTTGTGAGAATTGCAGGGGTAACTTAAATATAGGCAATGTTGTTCTACCTGTGGTTGTGGTGGTGGTTGTTTGTCTCATCCTGAACAAGAAAAGACTCAAGAGGAGATGCTACTTGTCTTCAAATTTCTTCAGAGCTATAAAGGAGCAAAGAATTAGACTTTCTTCCTGAGGCCTGAACAGTAAAAATAGAAGCCATAGGGAGATGTTGGGAAAAATTTTCTACAGGGCTTTATCCAGAGCCAATGAGCTGCCTTGGTAATTAGTGAGGAGAGGGTCACTGGAGTTATGCAAGCAGAGTTTGGATGAATCCTTGATGGGGTTTGTGCTGCACACAGGGGTCTAAGCCTCCAAACCTGAGAATCTTGGGTTCTATAGATTACCCAGTGAGTCAGGTGATGACTGTGGGGAGGTTACTAACATCCTTGGTGGTACTCTCCTGAGTTGGAGAAAAGCCAACTGGCTCTGAAAAGTAGGGGGAGGGAAGAGGCTAGCCATAAATTAACATAATGGTAAGTCCCTTCAGGAAAGGGACTCTGTAAGGAGGTAGAGGCTATGCATGAGCACGTGTGCAGGTGCACTTCTTCTCCTGGGTTAGAATAAAACAGGGCACCCTCTGGCCTCCTTCTCCTCTCCTTTTGGGGCAGCAGCCCCAGGGAAGGCCAGCAGGGTGGGAGGGAGAGGAGAGGGGGTGGTTGAAGGTTCAAAGAAGGGTAAGTCTCTGTGGGGACAGGGCCTTCTCCCAGGGGGATATACTGGGACTGGTCCACACTGAATGAAGGAAGGCAATCCCTTTCACACCCCACCTTTGTATGCTCCTCCAACAATGGAGTTATGGGTTCTTCCTTTTTTTGGCCACCCTCCTCTCCATACCCCCAAATCCTGCTCTGCAGCCCCTGAGCAATTTTCCTTTTGAAAAGCTGACCATTAAAGTCCACATATTTCATTCATATGAAAGTTCAGAACAGAGAAATCTACAGACAGAAAGTAGATGAGTGGTTGCCAGGGGCTGGTGGGATGGAGAGGTAGAGTGACAATAGCTAAAGGGTACAGGGTTTATTTTTGGGGTGACAGAAATGTTCTAAAATTGACTGTGGTGATGGTTGAACAACCTTGTGAATATACAAAAAATCATTTAATTGTAAATGGGTAAATTGTATGATATGTGACTTATACGTCAATAAAGTTGTATTTTTAAAAATAAAGCCAATCATTGGGCAGTCTTTTGTTAGCTGACCTATCTCTTATAAAAAAAAAGAAAACACACAGGAAAACATGGGTCTGTCTGCACCCAGCCAGCATCAGCATCATTATTGGACCTGTTGTCGCTGGCACTGGGTGCCGTATCGTTGGGCTGGGCACCTCATGGTGATTGCAGATGGCTGGCCAAATGCACTGTGTGTATGCAGCAATGATAACTATCTGGAAGGCATTTAATATAGTGACTCACTGGGTCATGCTTCGAAAATTAATTCAAATTGGCTTGGCATCAAGCCAAGGAAAACTGTCTGAAGAGGCTGTAAACATAAGGTAATAGATTGAGTTGAAGGAGGGATAGAGGAAAGGTGGCAGGCAGAGGCCCAGCAGCACAGCGCCCCCAAGGCAGCTAACTGGAGGGGGCTGATATGGTGGCTGGCACTCTCTGTGCTTGGTTGGGATTGGGGACCAGGATCCAAGTCCTGGTCCTCTGTCTCATGCTGGTTCTTCTCCCCACTCTGGAGTCCCTAGTACCTGGTCCATTCCTTCTGGCAACACTGATCCCTGTCACCCCAGACATCGTTGTCAGTCCTGATTCTTGTTTGCACCTTGTCTCTTTCCCTGCTGCAAGCTCCCTAAGGGCAGAGAGGGGGAAGCTGTAGACAAAGGGTGGCTTGTGGGGTCGCTCATAGTGTCTGCCCAAGGGAGGTTCTGGTAGGCTGCCAGGGGCCCCACCTTTTGAAACCCACACCTCAGTGAATAAAAATATTAATGCAAGCCTTCATTCCAATAGTTTGTGATGGGAAAATATAGGTTTCTTTATGGGTTTTACAGAGAGATGTTATAATGCCTTTGGGTTTTTTTTTTTACACATTTATTGAGATTTAATATGGATACTTTAAATTGTAAATGTACAAGTCAGTGATTTTTAGGAAATTTGTAGAGATGTGCAACCATCACCATAATCACTTTTTAGAAAATTTCCATCATTAAATATGTCTTTTACACTCTGCATTGACCCCGGATTCTGATGCACTCAAAGGTGCAAAATGTCCACTTTTTTCCCCTTTCTAGCCCTGGGAAGTAAAAGCTCAGTGACCTGAGGGCCAACTACCTGGTTTCTCAGCCCAGCTCTGCCACTGAGTGGTTGTGAGACCTTGGGCAAGACTTTCCCCTTTCTGGGTCTGCTTTTCCCTCCTGTAAAGTGCCAGAGTTGGGACTAGGGAGGAGCCTCACCTGTTCTGTGGAAGCCTTCCAACTCTGGCACTGTATGAGTATCTCTGCCCTAACAGGAGGGCATGGAGAAGGTCCATGGGATGGGGAGTTCTGGGACCCTGCAGGTCTACAGCCTATCACTGGGGCCCAGCTGGCACCTGCACAGGTGGAAACAGGGGTATGGAAGGCTCCAGATGCAAGTGCTTGGGCCTGGGACTCCTTTCCCAGGCATTAAAATGGCCCCACCCCATCCCCTCAGGTACACATATCATCTCTGAATCCATAAGTACCCTGATTTCTTCAGAGGGTCCCTCAGGAGGCCTCACACATTTGTCATGCTCCTCCAGTCTACAATGCCTCTCCTGGCTGAGTGAATTCAAACAAATGTTTCCTGAGTACCTACTAGGGATCAGGGTTCAGGTGAGGAGGCCCTGCGAGGAATATGGATATGAGCAGCATAGTTCAGGCCTTGGAGAGCCCCACATTGTCTACAGTGGAGGAGACGGGGTATATAAGTTTCCTCTGGCTGCTGTAATCAATAGATACAGACTAGTGGCTTAAAACAACACATGTTTAGTATCTTACAGTTCTGGAGGTCAGATGTACAAAATAAGTTTCACCAGACTAAAGTCAAGATGTCAGTATGGCTACATTCCTTCTGGAAGCTCTAGGGGAGAATTCATATCCTCACATTTTTCAGCCTCTAGGGATGCCAACACATATTCCTTTTTGTACAGCTGCATAACTTCAACCTCTGCTTCAGTCCTCACATCTTCTCTGAGTCTGACCCTCCTGCCTTTTATAAGGACCTTTGTCATTACTTTGGCCTCGCCCAAATTGTCCAGGATAATTTTTCCATGTCAAGATCCTTAACTAAATCACCTCTGCTAAGTTTCTATTTCCATGTCAAATAAGATATCTAAAGCTTCCCAGAATTAAGACACAAACATCGTCGTGAGCCATTATTTGGTTCAACCCTCAGGCCTCAGTTGAATTCTTATTCTATTCAATAGATTTGTATAATTCATTACTATCATTTTTTATTCTGATACTGATATGGTCCCAGACTTGGAAAGTGGGAGTTCCTTCAAACTGGCTTCTGGGTCTTTTTAGCATGCCCCCATCATTCTCTGAGCACAGCTTTACCCTCTTGAGAGTACAAGATGTTCAAGACTCATCTGTCAACTTCACTGACCCAGGAAATTAACCATTTTCTCCAACGAACCCTGGTTCATTTAGTGAACAATATTATCTATAAACTAAGGTCTGAGTTCTAGGTGTACTCGTTGCTACTTGGATGTCATTGCTTCTAGGCCCTCTCAGTGGACAGAGCAAGGGAATATATGCCAGTATAATCACATGCACATATGTACACACATACACACATCTGCGTCTATATATCTAAAACCATGATCTACACCAATTCCTGCCATTAGAATCCAACAACCCGGAGTTTATCCTTACAATCCACTATGCCATGTGTGCACTTCCCTCTTTCAACAGCAAGAAAACTGGTCCTTATTATCCTCAACATATTTACTTATTTGCTCAGTTCCTCCATATGGTACTAATTTCCTGGTCACAAAGTCCATCTCAGCTGTGGCTCCACTGATGCTGCCTGAGGTACCTGCTGAAGCACAGTGCCCTGGCACTGCCCAACACCACCACTCAACCTGACATCAACCAGCTGTGTGACCACTTTGGCCTCCTCCCTTCACTTTCTTTTTCTCACCCAAGCAATGGCAGCGGCAGGTAGAAATCTGTGCCTCTTTCAGAAATGTGCAGAGTGCTGTGTGAGGTTAGAGCTTAAAGAAAGGCTGAGGTCATGAGGCATGGGGCAGTTCTTCTCAAACTGGGGCTCAAAGAGCCCCAGGGGCAGCCGCTGACTTCGGGTGGTGGGGAAGGGGAGATGGAGGGTGGACAGCTCCAAAGGAGTGAGGAGCTTGGATTGGGACTGGGCCTTGTGGCTTGCCTGGAACAATAAAAAGTGCGAGCTGGTTTCTTTGCTGTGCAGAAGCTTTTTAGTTTGATGTAGTTCCATTTGTTCATTTTTTTCCTTTGTTTTTCTTGCCCTAGGAGATGTATCGGCAACAATTCTGCTATATGAGATGTCTGAGATTTTACTGCCTGTTTTCTTCTAGGATTTTTATGGTTTTGCAACTTACATTTAAGTCTTTTATCCATTTTGAGTTTATTCTTGTGTATGGTGTAAGTTGGTGGTCTAGTTTCATTTTTTTTTCATGTACCTGTTCAATTTTCCCAATACCATTTATTGAAGAGATTTTCTTTACCCTATCGTATGCTCTTGCCTCCTTTGTCAAATATTAATTGAGTATAATGGCTTGAGTTGATTTCTAGTTTCTCTATTCTGTTCCATTGCTCTATATGCCTATTCTTGTGCTAGTATCAGGCTGTTTTTATCACAATGGCTTTGTAGTATAACCTGATATCCGGTATTGTGATCTCTCCTACTTTGTTCTTCTTTCTAAAGATTGTTGTGGCTATTCAGGGTCTTTTTTGGTTCCATAAAAATTTTTGGAATATTTGTTCTAGATCTGTGAAATATGCCATTGGTATTTTAATAAGGATTGTGTTGAATCTATAGATTGTTTTGTGGAGTATGGGCATTTTAATGATGTTGATTCTTCCAATCCATGAACACAGTATATACTTCCACTTGTTTGTGTCTTCCTCTATTTATTTTTTCAATGTCCTATAGTTTTCTGATTATAGGTCTTTTACCTCCTTGGTTATATTTATTGTTCAGTATCTAAACACCAATCAGAAAGAATATATGTACCCCTATGTTCATAGCAGTGTTATTTACAACAGCTAAGATCTGGAAACAACCCAAGTGTCCATCAGTAGACGAGTGGATAAAAAAAGCTGTGGTACTTTTACACAATGGAATACTATGTGGCTGTAAAAAAATAAGGATCTCTTACCCTTTGCAACAGCATGGAGGGACCTAGAGACCATTGTGCTAAGTGAAATAAGCCAGTAAGAGAAAAACAAACAAATACCACATGATCTCACTTATATGTGAAATCTAATGAACAAAATAAACTGATGAACAAAATAGCTCCAGAGGCATGAATACATGGTACAGACTGACAGATCTCAGAGGAGATGGGGTGGGGGATGAGAAGAAATTAACCAAAGAACTTATATACATATATGTATAACCCATGGATATAGATAATAGTGTGGTGAAGGCCTGGGGTGGGGCAGAGGCTGGGTGGAGGGGGGATGTGAGGGGAAAATAGGGGACATCTGTAATACCATCAACAATAAAAAATAAACATAAAAAAAGTGTGAGCTGGAGTGAGCAGATCAAATTTGCATTTTTTAGAGGCTCTTGCTGTACTATGAGTAGGTGAGAGAAGACGTGAGTAGATAGGAAGCAGGATAAGACTAGAGGTAGAGACCAGTTAGGAAGCTCTTACAAGAGGCCTGGTAGGGGTAATGGAAGTCGGAACTAAGACAGTGGCAGTGGCAGAAGAGGAGACAAACAATAGGGATAGCTAAATTCAAGGATACCCTCTCTGTTCTGTAGCACTTAGTGACCTGAATGGTAAGGCCTCAAGACTGGGAAGTTGGGAGGGAATGCTTCAGGAAGGAGAGGGAGGACAGAGGAAGGAGGTAGGAGGAAGGGAAGGGAGGGTTTCTTTTAATTGGGAGGTGACAGTGAGACCTCAAAGTGAGGCCTCTGCACCAGGCAGATGAAGGTAGAGATGGCCGAGGAAACACTCAACTGGGATAACTCATCAAGGCCACAGAAAGAGTGAGCTCTTCCAGGGAAGTGTGGGGCCCAAGGCCAAGGCTTGGGTATTGGGATGGTTGGAATGGTAGGAGCATGGAGCAAACAAAGAAAAACCAGGGTAGGGAAGGAGGGAGATGGGAGAGAGTGCAGCATTCAGGGGCTCACACTGGCTGAGTTGGATTCCCTGTTGGAACCCAGACCAGGAATCCCCTGGGAAGGAAGGAGCTTGTCTGAGTCCTTCTGGAATGGCCCTTATCCTTAAACTCCAGCAAACATTCCAATCACCCTCAAGACCATCCAGCACAAAGATCCCTGCCCTCTCCTACCTTAAGGAAGGCTCCTCCATACCCCCAATTCAAGCCTGTGGATTCTGCTTTCTTTACACACCCTCTCCTCCAGGCAGGCCACCATGATTTGCTGAAGGATCTGAGAATTCAGACGTTCCTGAAGAACTACATGTAAATCTAGTTTCAAACCTTATTTCCCTCTGACAATTTCATAGGGGGTTGTCTTCGTTTGGCATCACTCAGGCCCCAGTGGTACTCAACACCTTAGCTTTAAGCCTCTCTGATCTCCTGCCTCTTTGTTGGGGAGAAAATAGTCTCTTTATATGCACCCTCGAACTGCCCCACAAAAGCTGCTGGCAGAGCCAGATGGGCTGACATCCTTCTGTTGAATGGAGAATCCCAGTAGTGACTGTTTGCATGTCCCAGTTTTCCTATAGGAGGCACCCTAAATGAGCCTGGAATTGATTATTGATGACAGTGCTTTGCCCTAATTCCTGCCTAGACAGAGACAAGGAGATGGGGCCAAGCCCAGAAGTGATGTAATACTGTAGACAGACAACAATGTGGGTGGTTATGTCCCCCACTAGCACAAGTGACACCCTGTGATAGGCCCTAACCCAGCCTGGTACTTCTTGGCACCTTGGGATACTCTTCCCATCCATTCTTTGCCCTGTCTAAAGCCTGGAGCCCACTGCTAACTTCTCGTCTACCTCCACTCTCCAGGAAGGTCCAAAACTGTCTTAGAGGTCACTTCCCTGGGGTGCTCATAGAGCAGGCTGGCGTGTGAGGACCACAGAGCCCAGTTCTCTTGTTGCCACCTGTGTGGAACTGTTTTCCTATTGCTCATCAGAAGCACACAAGCACATCTTCCAGCAAGCAGGTGACAGGCCTTCCCTGCCTAGCAAGTGACCAACCCAACAGAGTTCACAGGCCAGCCTTGCAATGTGGCTTCCTGTAAGCAGCAAGTCTCCTTAGGTCTTTTTTAATTAATCCGGCTTCTACACAAGTGGGTGCTTTATGGACTGTCAGCAGTCAGTTATTTTGTTGTTGACTTTGAAAGCCATATCATATCCCACTTAGCCTACTCAGGGCAGTCCATTCATTGATCCACAGGAGTGGAGCTCAGAGTGATCCTAGACCATGGGAGAGAAGCAGGAAGGGGCCGGGCAGACAGGGTAAACTTTCACTATGCCTGTCCTGAAGCCAGTTGTAATTATTGTCAATTCAATTCAACCCACATGTCCTGGCTGGCCTCCTGTGAGAGGCCCCTAGCAAGCATTGAGGGAATACAAGGTAAAGCAGCAGCTCTGGCAGCTGACCTCAGTTTGCTCAGGTCTGCAAGGGGCCAAGTGGAGCAAACAACCTGGGGCTTAAAGCCCATAGGTCCACTGTGTGGCACAGGCACAATTTGCATGTGGTTGGAAATCATACTCACTGCTGTGTAACAGAGGCCGGCCACTCACTGTCACTATGCGTCCTTCTCTGCTAGCGTTCACCTACCTTACTCATACCCTCACTCATATATACACACATTCCCTCAGTGTACCCCCTCACTCACATACACTCCCTCACCAACACAGTCTCACACTTACACATATGCCCTCATATACACACATTCACACACCTATGTCCTCACATACACACACACACACATTCACCCATGCTCACACATACTCACATACATGTCTGCACATACAAACCCACATACATCCATATACTCTAACATATACATACATCCCTCATATTTATATACCCACATACCCCCACACAGCCACATTCTCATTCTCACACTCTCACACAACACACAACCACACACCCTTACACAGACTCTCATTCTCATATATATGCCCTCACACACACACTTGTTCACACATGCTTACAACCACACACACACACATGTAATCCCTCACACGTACACTGCCATCCACTTTCCAACTCACTTATTCCAGTCACTTGTGGCAGTCCTTGCTAGGCCACCTGTGTGTCCTTGTGAGCTGAGGAAGCCAGCAGATCCAGAGGTCTGGGTGAAGAGTGTCATTTTCACATAAGCATGAGAAGGGAAAGTTGGTCCCTAGGTTGAAAGGGGAACAGGAGAGAGTTTTGTTTTTTACTTTTTTTGAACACCTGGAGTGCTTTTCAAAAATACACATTCCTTTGACTAAATCTCTAGACCTCACTGCCAGGTGACAGGAAATACGGGAACTAGGCACCATGTGCCTCTCAAGCAGCAGAGAAGCACATTCATTCATTCATTCATTCATTCTGTCAGATACTCTTAGGTATTGATTGAGCACCTACTAAAAACCCATATGTCAAGAATACATACAACCTTGAACAAGAAGACACAGCTCGTACCCTGGCAGTAATCACAGTTTGGTTGAAAGACATATGAGCAGAGGATGACAGTGTGGCCCAAGGGTGCTGGGACAGAGGTGCTCTGTGGGTGCGTTGAGAACAGGTCTCTCACCTGACCAGGGTGACCAGATAGCAATAATCCCTGCTTGCTCCTTGGAGCGGGAGGCAGACACAAATAAACAAGCTCTGTGGTTGGCAAACTTGAAGGCACATCAGCAGCTTCTGTAGTGCTTGTTACAATACAGATTCCTAGGACCCAGCCTAGGGTTTCTGAGTCAGAAGATCTGGGGTGGGGCCTGAACATGTGCATTTCTTACACTGTTACTGGTGGTCTTTGGGTCTATACCTGGGAATGGAATTGCTGGGTCATATGGTAACTCCATGTTTAACTTGTTGGGGAACTGCCAGACTTTTCAACAGTGACAGAACCATTTTACATTCCCACCAGCAGTAAATGAGGGATCCAATTTCTCCATATCTTTGCCCACCCATGTTATTTGGATGTGGACTTATATGGGTTCAGGTTAAGGAGGGGCAATCTGAATGGAACCAGGAGGAGCAGCAGGGAAGGGAGGAGGAAAACCATGAGAGCAAAGTGTTTTAGAAGCCTGAGAGGCTAGGTTTCAGGATATAGCCATTGGTCATGCTAGCAGGATGGTGCCAGTGCCCTAAGGCTGGGGAGGACTGGTTAGAGGTCTTCTTAGGGACTAGGTCGAGGGTGGGGGTGTGGAAGAGGGCTGTCAGGGGCTAGAGGTGTGGTAGGAGATTGAGAAATTGGAGACATAGCTGCTGGGCTGGGAGGGGGTGGTCATGGGTGTGGTAGGGGGAGGGAGAATGGGGTTCAAGGGAGGATTTGGGTCTGGGGCCCTGGGACTTGGATGATGTAATTTGAGCTGGCTCCTGTGCTGGAAGTGCCCTCCATTATGGTTGGGGGTTTGAAACATGTGCTGAGGGCCCAGAGGCCCTGCTGGCCTGACAGCTTGTTGGAAGAGGAACTGTCTGGAGCCAGCCATCAGAAAATCTGGCTGAAGCAGTTCTAGGTGAGTCAGAGAAGACACAATTTGGGAAAACTCGACAAAACTGGGGGCAGTGCTGGAACTATAGCCACCATTGAAATAACAGGTCCCTCTGTCCATGGGGGAGAAAGCCCCAAATGGTGGGGATTCAATAAATGTGCTGGGATGAATGAAAAAAAAAAGGAGAGGTGTGCGGGCGGTGGGGGGATAGACAGAGAGAGACAGAGACAGAGACCTCCTCACAGGTCCCCAGGAGTCCATTTGCATGAAACCTGTGAGGTTCCTGAGGACCAGCAGGGCTCAGGGGCAGCTGATGGTAGCAGCTGCTGCGGCTATGGGCAGCCAGGGGAGCTCAGGAACAAGAGGCTGGCAGTCCAAGCAGTTTAAGGGTCACTCAGGGCCATGTCCTCCTGTCCTCTTTTCCCCAGCCTGCTCCCCACCACTTGATTTAAGGGCCAAAGTGAGGGTAAAGTCACTCAGGGACCCTTTTGCCAGGCTAAACACCCAGTCCTGAGCCTAGCTGGCAGAGCCCACGCCTGACCTCATTCAGCAGGGCCTGGTGCAGGTTGATGCCCAGTGCGCAGTTAGTAGTGGAAGACTGGATTGGCACGGTGCGGGAATCCCAGGGCACCAGGGTCTCTGAATGCCCTGCCAATCCTGTCAGCCTGGTTGACTTTTTGCTGGGCCCTGGGACTTCCAGAACTGAGAGTAAGACTGAGAATGCAAAGTGGGATGGGGAACAAATAGGGGGAGATGGGGTGTGGGGTGAAGTAGGAGTGGCAAGTGTGTTAGGACCATCCTGCTGTGCTGTTTTTCTAGAAAGCATGTCACTCTTTCTAAAGCCTTTCTGATCTACTCACAGACAAGGCTGAGCCAGCCTCCTAGTGCTTACTGTGGAAGGGACACGAAGGCCCTTCTCCCATATCAGGCTGTCTCCCTGCTGGCACTCTGGGGTTGTCCCACTGGGATAAGGGACCTCTGGCCATTCCCTCATCAAAGCTATTTCCTTTTCTTTTCTCACCATCCTCTTCCCCTCCCTTTCCTTGCCCCGCCCTCCTCATTTCCCCTCCTCTTCTTCCTCCCCTCTTGATTCTTCTCCCACCTCTGTTCCTCTCCCTTCCCTTCTTTTTCCTTCTCATTCCCCTCTCTCCTTCCCTCCACCACCTTCTCCTTCTCTACAATTCTCCTCCACAACCTTCCCTCTCCCCTCAACCATCCATATCTCTTTCCTTTCCTTCCCTTCCCTTTTCTACTCTTGTCCCTCCTCAGGTGGAGGAGGAGGCTGGACCTGAGTCTTCAGACTTTCTTAGTGGGAGAAGGGAGTGGAGAATGTGGTGAGTGGAGGTAGAGGCAGGGAGGAGTTGCCTGTTTCAGCCTGAGGAAGCTTGGTGTCAACTGTGAGGTGGGAAAGGTGAGTAGGGGTGGAATCTTCAGGTAGGGCCCTGTTTACACCTCACTGCCCACTACCCCCATTCCTCTCCTACATACACCCTGTGGCCTCAGTACTGCTCTGGAGTGCCCAATAAAGGAAGGAATGGGATGGATGACCGCAGGGCTGCTGTGTTACATGGATGCTTTCTAGGTACTTCCTGGCTTCTTTCTGCTGGACCAGCCATGATGCTGGTGATGTTCGTGGGAAACACCACAGTGTGGCTGCCTTAAATCACCTGGGCCATTTATAAGCATGTTCCCACACTGTGGAGGGGTGTGTGTATGTCCTAGGAGAGTCTTTTTGGGATATGCATATGTGAAGAAATGAAAAGAGCACTGAGCAGGCAGTCTGGACTTGGCCATCAGTGTGACTGTGATCAAGTCACCCAATTTAGTTTTCATTTTTCTCTTCTGTGAAATCCTTTGGCCTGGTGGCTCCTGGGGTTCCTTTGAGTACTGGCACTCAGCCGATTATAAGCCCATCCTCTTTACACTTCTTATTGTTGGTTGGCCAAATGCAAGGCCTCTGAACCCACATACTTGCCTTCTCTGTACAGTCCCTGAGCGGGCAGTGTCAAACTCACCTGGAGCTTATCAGAAATGCAAATATTTATCCCCCGGACTCTGACTCAGAAACTCTGGGGATGGGCCCAAGAATCTGGTTTTGGCCATGGCCAGGCAGCTCAGTTGATTAGGGCATTGTCCCAATATGCCCAGGTTGTGGGTTTGATCCCTGAACAGGGCATATATAAGAAGCAACCAACGAATGCATAAATAAGTGGAACAACAAATCTCTCTCTCTCTCTCTCTCTCTCTCTCTCTCTCTCTCTCTCTCTCTCTCTTCCTCTCTCAAATCAATAAAAAAACATTTAGCCGGGCCTATGTGGTTCAGTGGATTGAGCATCATCCCGTGGACTGAGAGGTCCCGGTTCAATTCCCAGTCAGGGCACATGCCCAGGTTGAGGGCTCGATCCCCAGTAGGGAGTATGCAGGAGGCAGCCAATGGATGTTTCTCTCTCACAACGATGTTTCTATCTCTCTCCTTTCCTCTCTCTCTGACAAATGAATAAAAACATTTAATAAACGAATAAACATTTTAAAAAATAATAATCTGGCTTTGAACAAGCCCTCTGAGAGATTCTAATGTGCACTGCTGTGTGACAACCACTGTGCTGGACCACTTATATTAGTGTAAGGAACAGAATAGCAGTTCATCTCAAAAGGTGGGCATGCACCGATCCCTGGGAGTTGACATTCAATTGACACACACAGAGCACTTACTCTGTTTGCACAATGATCCCTGACCAGTCCACCATCCTGTTGGCAGCCTTGCTTTAGATAGATTTGATTATAGCAAAATTAAGAATTTATTTCCATGAAGGGCACCACAGATAGCTGACAGACAGGTGACAGATGGGGAGAAGATATTTGCTGTTTAAACTGACAAGGGATTAATGGAGGAAATATACAAGAAAATTCTGCAAACCAACAAGAAAAAGACCCAACAGGAAAATGAGCAAAGCATATGAATAGGCAATTCCCAGAAGGAGAAACCCAAAAGGATAGCAAGTAATTATGTGAAGAGATATTCAGATTCATTAGTAATCAAAGAAATGCAAATTAAAACAATGAGAGAGGATACACACATGTCAGATTGGCAAAAAGCAGCTATATGATGCCAAGTGTTGGCTAGGGTAAGGAGAATAGGGAACCATTATGTGTACTGGTGGAAATCCAACTAGATTGATGCAGCTGCTTTGGAAAGCCACCTGGCAACATCTAGGCAGGTCGAGTGTATATGTCCACACTGACCTAACAACCCCTCTCGTGGTATACCCCCCAAGAAATTATTCTGCAGGCCTACAAAGGGACTGCCAGTTTCCTGTGGCTGCTGTAACAAACTACCATGAACTTGGTGGTTTAAAACAAAAGAAATTTATTCTCTCATAGTTCTGGAGGCCAGAAGTCCAAAATCAGTATCAATGGGCTGAATTAGGCTATCAGCAGTCCCCATACCTTCCAAAGCTCTAGGAGAGGATCTTTCTTTACCTCTTCCAGTTTTTTATGTTTCCAAATGTTCCTTGGCTTGTGGCTGTATCACTCCAATCTTCAAGGCCAGCATCTTCACTTCTCTCTCTGTTCCATCTTCATATTGCCTTTCATGTGTGTGTGTGTGTGTGTGTGTGTGTGTGTGTGTGTGTGTGTGTGTGTGTGTAATCTCCCTTGCCTTTCTTTTAAAAGAATATATATGTACTGGTTGAATAGTGTCTCCACAAAATTCATGTTCCCACAGAACCTCAGAAAGTGACCTTATTAGGAAACACAGTCATACTGGATTAGGAGGGACCCTTACTCCAATGACAGGTACCCTTATAAAAGGAGGAAAGGCTACATGGAGATACAGGGGAGAAGATGATGTGAAGACAGAGACAGAGATTGGAGCGATGCAGCCACAACTAAGGAATGCCAGGGACACCAGAAGCTGGAAGAGGTAAGGAAGGATTCTCTCCTAGAGCCTTTGGAGTGAGTGTGCCCTGCTGACAGCTTGATTTTAAACTTCTGGCCTCAAGAACCATGAAAGAGTTATTTTGTTTGTTTATTTGTTTTTTAAACCAGCCAATTTGTGGTACTTTGTTATAGCAACCCCAGAAAACTCATACAACATCTGATTGTACTTCAGGCCTGATAATCCAGGATAATCTCCCCATCCATCTCAAGATCCTTAGCTTAATTACATCTATAAAGTCTCATTTTCAATACAAGTTAACATGCATGTGTTCCAGGCATTAGGATCTGATATCTTTTGGGGTTATTATTCAGCAGGCTACAGGGACCCACACAAGGAGTTCATCATGCATTGCTTGTGATAACAGAGCATCAGAGACAACTCCGCTGCCCACCACTGGGGAAAAGGGGAAGTAACTGAGTGGTTATAAACAACCAACTAGGGAACATACAGCAGCATGAAGAAGTAACACACATGGGGCTGAGTGGAAAAGCACCCAGGAAGAAACTAAACAAGTTCTCCAGGACAAAACCACTTGTATTTATTGAAAACACACATACGCACACACTCTATCCTACACATTTGCCAGAGCACACATTCAAGTGTTTGCTGCTGAGAAGAGGGGAATTGGGGTGGAAAACAGGAATTACAAGGAAGGGATGAATGGATGCATTAATCTAGCCAGAGAGGGACCTCACACACCAATGATTGTAATTTCATGAATTGAGGAAGGTCATTACCCGAAGGCCAAAATAAACAAAGTAAAAGAAAAAGCCCCAGATGGGTTGCTTCCAGTGAAGGCTATCTTACTCAGGAAGTGCCTTGGTGTGTTTTGCATGAAGATGTACTGTCCCATTAGCTTCAGTGGTAGTGGATGGCAGCCAGTGAGCTTCATCTTTTCCTCCCCATCTTTCCCTTCCCAAAGGGAAGGGAAAAACGATATGTCCTTCAGTGTGGAAGAAGGATACCCTCCTTAGCAACACCAAGGAACAAAGAAAGCCACATGTATGCCATTTGCTGTCGCCTGACAGTTGTTTTCCATCTGCTGTACTGAATGCCCTCTCCTAGCAGCTTTGAGCTGGCAGCTGATGTTGTTGGCTCACCCATTGGTCTTGGTTCAGACCTCCCATGGTTTTGTTCATTCTTGGAACACACTCTGCCTCCCTTTTCCCAGATACAATACTTCTCCCAATGCCACTGATCAAGCAGCAGGAGTGAAAAATAAAATGAGGCCAGTAGCTCTAGAAACAGTTATATAAGTCATCGTAAATTTCAAATCAGTTTGGTAAGTAGTCAGTCATTTTATTCCCTGGGGAGGGGAGTTAGATCTTGTTTGCTTATTTCCTATTGGGCTCATTTTAGTTCCTTCTAAAGTTCCCTTTGAAAATGCCATCCTTGGCTATGCTTGGGGAGGAAAGAGAACTTGACTTTTAATGTTTTGTCTGTTAGTACCAAGGCCAGAGGGAAAAGGGGGAGTAATATTTTATTGTAACCTTTTCTATATCCCCCACAAAGGCGTTTTTAGCAGAACTGACCTTCAATATCTTTGAATCAAACAACAAGAAGAAAAATCTGATTATGGCATTCAGATACGTTCTTGTCTGGGCTCTCTTTGATCCACTTGAAGATTCATATTTTTAGGTACATCAACAGCTGTTTAGTTTTGTGATTTATCCCTGTCCACCTCCTCATTCCTACTGTTACAGGCATACTCAGGAGACTACATTTCCAAACACAGGTTAGGAATCAAGCAGTGGTTTTTCATCTCCCAAGATGTTGTAACAGCCTGCTCAATGTCTGTGCTCTTCATGAACAAATGTTTCATTTGAGCCTTGGCACATTTGACACAGTTGGTAGTCCTTATTCAAAACAGAAACTGGTGATAAAAACAAATTTCTTCAAGAGATTCCAATGTATTCTTAGATGTTTGCTTGAGAGACAGGGATTTAGTCCAACCAGGAAAGGGAAGATGAGAGAACAGGTAAAGGTAGCTTGCCTTGTGTCCTCCTCACAAATATTTCTTTCCTGCAGGCCAAGAGAGGCCTTTCAGCCAATCACTCAGCCCCACAAAGCTTCAGTTTACCCATCTGTATAATGATGGGTTGGAACTAGATGTGTGTTTTCACACTCTGTTGGTAGAATGTTCTCAGTGTTGTGTCAGGAGCCACCACAGAGATAGGAAGAGACCTGGCAGATGGAGATCCTACCCCCTTTTCAACCATTGCCCCTCTACTTTCATCTGATGTCTCAATAGGCTGCAGTATATGAATTTTCATTTGAAAAGTCATTGAATTTGCTGCTAAAAGTGTGTGGGAACCATTGGACCAGATGAACTCTAACAGCCCTGTACTAGTTTCCTGGGCCTGCCATAACTATTTACCATGAATTGAGTGGCTTAAAACAACAGAAATTTATTCTTTTCTGGTACTGAAGGCCAGAAGTCCGAAATCAATATCACCTGACTGAAATCAAGGTGCTCTAGGGGAAAATTCATTCCTTGTCTCTTCCAGCCTCTGATAGTTGCTGACATTCTTTGACTTGTGGCCAAATCACTCTAATCTTCAAGATCTGCATCTTCAAATATCTATCTGCTCTGCTTTCACATCACCTTACCCTCTGTGCATCGAATCTCTTTCTCCCTCTCTTATATGGGTACATGTGATTGCATTAGGGTCCATCTAGATAATCCAGAATAACCTCCCCATCTCAATATCCTAAACATTATCACATCTGCATCTGCATAGACTTTTTTTGCCATACAAGTTAATATTCAAAGGGTCTGGTGATTGGGGTATGGATATCTATTGAGACCAATTTGCAGCCTACCACAGGCCTTTTCAACAATAAGATTCTAAGATTTACTGCCCTCCACCACCAGTTTCCATCTTAGAAGATTTCTCTACATTCTCATGCCTTAAATAATCTAAAAGTACAGCATTATTTTTTTTTAACCCAGGAATATGGAACCCAACCTTTATTCCTTCATCATGAAATAGTGTAGGTTTGTGAACCCCTCCCCAACCTGTGATGTTTTTATTTCTATAAAAGTCTAATAGGAATTATGAGTTGGTTTTACTTTGGTTGACCTTGCTGCCCAGAAAATACTATGTGCCAGGCACAGCTCCCAGGCAATGTAAAGAGAAGCACAAGTGCTGACACCAGGGCACAAATTAGGACTACAGTTCTGGAACCCGTTTCCTACTTTGGGTTCTTTCCTTTGCTCTGTGATCTGGAAGCATCTGTCTGCTCTCTGACAGTGAGGAAAATACCTGGAGGGCCTCACAGCAGTAACTTCGAGCAGCTGATTGAAAAATATTTTGTTGCAACGATAATTTTACCCCCTTATATTCAATTTTTCTGGTCATAAAAGTAATTCCTGCTTAGTGTCCAAAAGTATAATAAAATAGTATAAAAGATCTCCTATAATTCCTCCTTTCCAGGACAATCACATTTATCAAATGCTTTCTATATGTTCAGACCCTGGCTAAGTGCACTCTATACTTTATCCCCTGCAATCTTCACAACTACCCTGTGAGGTGATATTATCAGATCATTTTACCTATGAGGAAACTGAGGCATAGAGAGTTTCAGCAACCAGCTCAAAGAACTAGGATAGGAAATATGGAGTTGAGGCTTGAACTCAGGTACTCCTGACTCCAAAGCTTGTGCTCTTGACCTCTGCACTCACCAGAATTTTCAGTACAATTTTGTATCCAGGGCTCTCAAAACAATATGACTGTATGCTCATGAGGACATACCCCACTAGGATGCATTCTTGTAGGAATGTATCTTTGCCAGGATTGACTAATATTTGGTCCTGCTCAAAGTCTTAATTCTGTGAGGCTGTTGTAGCATTCTTCATTTCTGGAGGGGGTTGTTCAGTTGGTGGGGTACTCATCTGGCTACAAGTTGATCAAGATGCTTGATGAAAGCAGGACCACATCAGCAGGGCCTAAGGAGTCTCTCTCCCCAAACCTACCCTTTTGGAAGGGGCATGGCATGGTACATTCCAAAGAGCAGTTCACACACTCAGGACAACAGAAATGATGCCACCATAAGAAGTGGATTTGCTAGAGTGTGGGACAGGTAGGGTGGTAGGAGGTCACACACTTTTCTCAGACTTAAATTAATTCTCTCATCATCTATATTCATTTCCCTTCCCAATGAGTTGTGTGCCTCTTTTTCCTTTGGTGCAGTAGAAATATACCCACTTCCATTTCTAAAGCATTGGAAGCTTTCCAGTCCCTACTTTGGTAGAAGGAGGTAGTGTTGTGCAGTGGGCAGAGCTCAGGATAGTGAGGCAGAGTCTTTCAGTTCCAGATCTAGCTCTACCACTGATATCCATGTGACCTTGAGCCAGCTCCTGGTCCTCTCTGGGACTCAGTTCCCCATCTAGAAAAGGTAAAGTTCACACTAAATGCTAATGATCCTTTTATCTGTAATGTTCTAGGATTTATAGAGTGTTAACACTCTAGCATGCTAAGAGGTCATTTGGAAACCCATCACAAATATTTAAATTAGCTAGCAACATATGCTAAGCTCATCACATAATCACAAGCAAGATCATGGCAAGATCTAGAAAAGAGAGGGTGACACCTAGCATAATTTGATACTGTCTTCTTTCTAGATACCCCAGTCAAGTGTTCCAGAAGCTGGATTTCCGTGTGATCCCCAACTTATCATCATCATCCATCTCTTAAGATTAAAGGCAGGAAGCTAGCTAGTGGGAGGAGTTTCCCAGAGGCCACCACAATGAGAGCAGCAGCAAGGCCACTGAGGATCTTTCTTTCTCTTCTCACTCTTTTTGTTTTTTGTTTTTATTTTTAATCCTCACCCGAGGATATTTTCTCAAATATCTTCACATAGAGTGAGAAGGGGAGAAGGGGAGAGAGGGAGTGAGGAAGAGAGGGAGGGAGGGAGGGAGAGGGAGAGGGAGAGGGAGAGAGAGAGAGAGAGAGAGAGAGAGAGAGAGAGAGAGAGAGAGAGAGAGAGAGAAACATCCATGTGAGAGGGACACATTGATTGGTTTCCTCCCGCATGACTCCGACCAGGGCCAGGGATGAACCGCAACTGAGGTAGGCACCCTTGACTAGAATCGAACCCACAACTCTTTGGTCCAAGGGCTGATGCTCTAACTGCTGAGCCAAACTGGCCAGGGCTCTTCTCACCCTTTTTGAAAAATAATTTTAGGTTGCTGCATTTGTTACCAAACCATTCTGGCCCTCATCTCTCAACACTGTCAAGCCAATTTGATCCAGTTCAAGTTTTACTCTTAGGGACCAAAGACTTTGCAAGGCAGTGGATGGTCTAGAGTTTATGGGAGGCAGTTCTGACCCTGGGTTTTTTCAGGTCTGGTAGAGGAGCCAGGCAGGTACAGAATCAACTGGAACACCCAGGTGGTTCTGGCTCTTAGGAATAGTGTGAGCAGTGCCAATGTGGATCACAGGATCTCTGTGTGTGAGATCGGGTGTGGGGGTTATGCACCTGGCTGAAACTGGATCTTAAAGGGTCTTTCTGTGGCTTTATTTCAAGGTTATGGAGTCATGAACAATGACAAGAAAGGAATGTACATTTATAAAAGACCCCTTGGATTGCTGGTGTGGAGAGCAGATTATATGAGAGGGCCAAGCAGAGAGACCAGTTGTTCAGGGGAAAGATGATCACAGCACAGTAGAGGGAGGTAGGGAGAAGCAGCTGTTTCTGGGAGATGTTCAGGAAACCAAATAGATAGGATTGGGGGACATCGTGGATGTAGGAGATGGGGAAGAGAGGGAGACCAGGCAGGATGCTGAAGGGATCATGGTGCCACTCTCTGGGGTGCATATGAGGGAGGGGCTGAGGTTGGGGAGTTTGCTTTGGGACACACTGGGGTGAGATCCTAGAAGGTCACTCATCTGATGACTTCAGCAATTGCCCTTAGGCCCTTTAACCTTTGCTGCCCTTCTTTCTATGGTTTTCAGCAGACAGAAGAGTCCTGGATGGTCACTGACACAGAAAATGCCCTCTGTGGATCCGCCCTCTCCTTGTTTGTTTGCCCACTGAAAACAACTGGCATGTCCATCGGTTATGCGTACATGCATATAGGGACGGGGTGGGGGGGGGTGGGGAGGAGGGTGTCAATGGGGAAAAAAGAGAAACATCTGTAACAAAAATAAATTAATTAAAAAAAAAAAAAACTGGCAGTAAGGCCTGTTCAAAAGACTGGGAGGCAGGAGTCTCAATTCTGTCCAGATGGCCTGGTGTCCTTGGGCAAAACCACTTGCTTTCCTTTCTCTGAGCTTCAGTTTTTCTAAAATATGCACAAATATCTCATAGGACCTTTGTGAGGTGCAGGTTAGATTGTAGATATGCAAGCACCTTGTGAATTATTAAGGAATAAAATGTAAAGTAGCATTATTATTATCATCATTATCATCATCATCATCCTGTTCTCTGAGCTATCTTGGATCATTCATAGTTTATGTTTACAGTTCCTCACCTTTATCATTTTATCTGATTTTCATTTTCTCTGATAACCAGTGAATCATGCAGGACAGGTACAAATATCTCCAAAAGTGGAAAGTTGAGATTATAATGCAGATAAATCATGATTTTTAAATTTTTAAAAAAATTATTTTATTGTTGAGAGTATTACAGATGTCCCCCATTTGCCCCCATTTGCCCCCCTTCATCTGGCTCCCACCTCACTCCAGGCCTTCGCCTGTCTATTGTCTGTGCCCATGGGCTATGCATATATGCATAGAAGTTCTTTGATTAATCTCTTCCTGCCCTCCCTCCCACCTTTCCTCTGAGATCTGTCAGTCTGTTCCATGCTTCCATGTCTGTGGTCCTATTTTGTTCCTCAGGTTATTTTGCTCATTAGATTTCACATAAAGTGAGATCAGTGATATTTCTCTTTCTCTGACTGCTTATTTCGCTTAGCATAATACTCTCCAGGTCCCTCCATGCTGTCTCAAAGAGTTAAGAGTTCATTCTTTTTTAGAGCTGCATAGTACTCCATCATGTAAATGTACCATGGCTTTTTTATCCATTAATCTACTGATGGGCACTTGAGCTGTTTCCAGATCTTAACTAATGTAAATAGTGCTGCTATGAACATAGGGGCGCATGTATGCTTTCAAACTGGTGTTTCGGGATTCTTAGGATATATTCCTAGAAGTGGGAATTGGGTCAAATGGCAGTTCCATTTTTAATTTTTTGAGGAAAGTCTATATTCTTTTCCACAGTGGCTGCACCAGTCTGCATTCCCACCAGCAGTGTAGTAGCCTTCCCTTTTCTCCACATCCTTGCCAGCACTTGTTGTTTGTTGATTTATTGATGGTAGCCATTCTGATGGTAACTATTCTGACAGGTGTCAGGTGATATCTCATTGTGGTTTTAAATTGCATCTCTCTGATTGTTACTGACATTGAGCATTTTTCATATGTCTGTTGGCCATCTGCATGTCCTCTTAAAAAAGGCTCTTCCTGCACTGGCCCGTTTTGCTCAGTGGTTAGAGCATCAGTACTCAGACCAAAGAGCTTCAGGTTTAATTCCAGTCAAGGGCATGTGCCTTGGTTGCAGTTCGTCCCCAGCCCTGGTCTGGGTCGTGTGGGAGGGAACCAGTCGATGTGTCTCTCTTACATCGATGTTTCTCTCTCACTCTCTCTCTCTCTCTCTGAACCTCTCCCACTCTATCTGAAGATAAATAGAAAAATATCCTTGGGTGAGGATTAAATAAATAAATAAATAAGCTGTACTGTGTGTAAAAAAAAAGGCTTTTCCTTGAAATATCTCAAGGCAGGCTGAACTGAGAGTCATGTCACATTTAAAAAGTTGTCCAGTATCAGTTGAAAAGATTAACAAACAAAGGAGATGTGTTTACGAATACAAACATACATTTTCCACTTCACTGCAAGACCATAGACCCAGAGCCTCTTCATCCATTCATTCCTTCAGCAAATATTCACTGGGCATATACAGTGTGCCCTCTTCCAGGCATCTGGGAACACCAAGGGGCTTGTGCTCCAGTGGTATTAGTGTGAAAAAGGCCCTGGAGATCATATAGTATCTAATGCAACTCCCTATCTATACAGAAGGGGAAACTGAGGACCAATGAGGCTTGGGATTTTTCCAGGGTTTTCCAAGGCCCCTTCCAGGTTAGGAAGAGCAGAGAGCAGAACCCCCTGTGCTCCCAGGCTGTGAGTCCTTCTACGGTACCTGTGTTGGTTTGGATTTAGAAACGTAGAGTTATTTGCCTAATACTTCATGAAGCAAACACTCTGTGTCAGGCATTGGGCTAGACCTCATGTCATTGCAAGATAAATGGTGCTCAGTCCTTGATCCAGAGTAGCTATCAGTTCACCTGGTAATTACAGTCCCATGATCTAAGTGCCCCTCTCGAGGGTTCTGGTCTGGTTATCTCCTTCTCCCCATACAGGATACAGTACATAAAACAAGGTACACAAGACTCAGACCCTACTAGGTGTTTATGGAATGAATGTGTGTTGAGGTAGGGCTAGTGTGGGAGTGGGTGCATGCCTTCAGATGCACCAGTTCAGCTGGTCATGATCCTATAGCTCAGGTCTCAGACAACCCAGAGAGAAAAGCTCTGGCTTTTCCTGCCAACTTGCCAATGGCCTTTGCACACAGTGGAGCTAAGCTATTAAGGGTAAGAGAAGTGTGACTACTAAGGGTCAAGAGACCATGCTGACTTCCGGTCAAGATGGCGGCGTAGGTAAACGCGGTATTGCATCCTCCCACAACCACATCAAAGTTACAACTAAACTACAGAACAACCATCATTCAAAACCGCCTGAAATCAAGCTGAATGGAAGTCCTACAACTACGAAATTAAAGAAGAAACCGCATCGAGACTGGTAGGAGGGGCGGAGGCGCGACAGGCTGGTCCCACACCCACGTGTGGCAGATAAAAATTGGGATACCTCGGCTGGGAAGGTCCTCCCAGAGGGCTGAGTGGTCCCTGTCCCACACCAGGTGCCCAGCTCAGGGTCCCAGTGCCAGGAAGAGAAGTCCCCATAACTTCTGGCTGGAAAAACCAGCGGGAACTGAGGCTGAGGCGGCTGGAGCCCCCGCAGCTCCTCTTAAAGGGCCCGCGCTCGGACTTACTCGGACTCACTCCCTCCAGGCTCCAGAGTGGGGGAGGCAGCCTGAAAGGCACCAGAGTCATATGGGGAAGAACTGAGCTGTTTGGCATTGGAGCGAGGGCTGGAGAGGCAGCTTTCTCCTTGACAGTCGTGCTAACAGAGGCTTTTGTTCCTTTGGTGAGCCCTTCCTGAGCCGGCAGACGCCGCCATATCTGGGACTCCAGCAACCTGGCTCACACTGTTTGCCCCGCCCTGGTGATTCCCTGAGGCCCCGCCCCACCCAACTTCCAGGCCCACCCAAGCTGTTGCCAGTTGCTTCACCATAGGATTGGCCTGTCTTGGAGCCTGCTTCAGCTTTTCCTAAAATCATTCAAACAAGCAGCATCTGGTCTCAGCTAGCCCTATACCTCTTGCTAAGTAATACATAGGAACAAACAGAGGGAGGCAGCCAAAATGAGGAGACAAAGAAACAGGTCCCAAATGAAAGAACAGAACAAAACTCCAGGAAAAGAACTAAGTGAAATGGAGTTAAGCAACCTAACAGATGCAGAGTTCAAAATACTGCTTATAAGGATGCTCAATGGACTTAGTGAGAACCTCAGTGAACTTAGAGAGGGCCTCAAGAGCATAAAAAAGGACCAGTCAGAAATGAAGGAGGCACTAACTGAAATAAAGAATAGTTTACACAGATTCAATAGTAGAGTAGGTAAACCCAAGAAGCAAACCATCGATTTGGAATATAAGGAAGCAAAAAACACCCAATCAGAACAGCAAAAAGAAAAAAGAATCCAAAGAAATGAGGATAGTGTAAGGAGCCTCTGGGACAACTTCAAGCGTGCCAACATTCGCATCTTGGGGGTGCCAGAAGGAGAAGAGAGAGAACAAGAAATTGAAAACCTATTTGAAACAATAATGGCAGAAAACTTCCCTAACTTGGTGAAGGAAACAGACATACAAGTCCAGGAAGCACAGAGAGTCCCAAACAAGATGAACCCCAAGAGGCCCACACCAAGACACATCATCATCAAAATGCAAAAGCTTCAAGACAAAGAGAGAATCTTAAAAGCAGCAAGAGAAAAGCAGTTTGTTACCTACAAGGGAGTTCCCGTAAGACTGTCAGCAGATTTCTCAAAAGAAACTTTGCAGGCCAGAAGGGAGTGGCAAGAAATATTCACAGTGATGAAAAGCAAGAACCTACAACCAAGATTACTCTATCCTGCAAAGCTGTCATTTAGAATCGATGGCCATATAAAGAGTTTCCCAGACAAGAAAAGCTAAAGGAGTTCATCACCACCAAACCATTATTATATGAAATGTTGAAGGGTCTTCTTGAAGAAAAAGATAAAAAAATATGAACAAACAAAATGGCAATAAATACATATCTATCAACAATTGAATCTACAAACAAAATGAACAAGAAGAACAGAAACATTCTCATAGATACAGAGAACTTTTGTTGGTTACCAGATGGGTAGGGGCTGGGGGGAGGGGTGAAAAAGGTGAAGGGATTAAGAAGTACAGATTGGTTGTTAGACTGACAAACCTCAAAGGGAAGGGGGGTTGGGGGGTGGGAAGAAATAAACCAAAGAACTTATATGTATATATGCATAACTAATGGACACAGACAACAGTGTGGGGAAAAGCAAGAGGGGGGCGGAAATGGGGAGGAGGGGGGCAGTGGGGGAAAAATGAGGAACATCTGTAATACATTCAACAATAAAATTTAAAAAAATAAAAAATAAAAGTGTACATTTGACCTCGAAAAAAAAGAGACCATGCTTCCAGCCTTGGCTCAGCCACTGATTCCTTTGACAGGAGGAGGCTGGGCTGGAGGACCTGACCTTTCTTCCAAGCTGTGCAGCTCTACAGACCTATTATAATAGCACCTGAGACCCTACCTACTTATGAAAACACTTTCTTCCCTATGGGAAAAAAAAAAGTTAAATTGGAATGTAATTCCCATCCAAGAGCAGATGGAGAGGGGAGAAGGGAGGCTTCAGACCTTGAATAGGTCACCCGGGAGTGAGCAAGGTGGGGCTAGGGCCCCGAGAAGGCCTAAAATCTAGACTCCCTATCTGTGACGATCTGAATTTACAAATGCTCCTAGATCCCTTCTGAAAGGGTATGTGTGTGCTTCATTGTAGGACCTTCACAGCAAGTACCCTTAACATATTTTAAATGATTCAACAAACTGGCCTCACCCTGCCTCCCTATTCACCTGGCTGCATTTTCATTTGTCTTAAGTACGCTGGCTGAGTTGGGCCTTAGGGATGTCAACTTTAAGTACTGGACACCCAAGTGGAGACCTGGGGCAGGGGTGGGTGTGGGTGTGTATATGTGTGTGTGAGGTGGGTATAGAGGACCAAGACTTCATTTTTCTTGAATGAGGATGATTTCCTTCAATCTTTTGAAGGGTCTTGAACTGTCAAGAACCAAAATTTATTTAAATAATAGTTGTCACTCTTTGTCCTATTTCCTATTTACTTTCAATGTTTTCCTAACCTCTCCAGGTAACCACGCAGCTTACAGTGTTCTGATTCAAGGTTCCCCTGTGTAATGGGCTTGGCCTGGGGCTGGGCCTCACAAGTAAGTGGTGTGGTTAAAGTACTTTCGAGGGCAGAGGTCCAGAGCCTCGACCAGTTGGAGCTACCCCCACCAGGCACTGAGTTTTGCTACAGACAGAGGAGGCAGCCTGCCTTGGGGCCCCTGAGTCCAGAACTTGCCCAGGCACTCATGACTTTCTGTCACTTTTTTCACCTTCCAGACTAGCCTTTAGCCCTTCCCTAGGTGACCTTTTATTGGTGACACCAAGACCAGCTTCACTCACACCCTCCCTCACAAGCAGACTGGACAGTGGCTGGAGTGGATAAGGTGGGTTGAATCACCTTTGACAGATGACACTGAAGCTGTGAGAGGTGAGGTGACATGGCAGAAGGCACACCAGGAAGTCAGAGTCCAAAGTCACTGCCTTGCCCCTGCCTTGTAGCCTCACCCCTACTTCACTTCATCTCCCCTCTGTTATTTATTTGAACAATACATGAGCATGGAATTGAATTATGAGTTTCTCTTGAGGTAGGAACCTGCAAAGCCACAGAGTTTACTTAAGTGTGCTGCCACACACAGGCAGCACTGTGGAGAAACCAGGCTGTTAGGAGCCTCCCAACTAAGGCTCATGGGAAAGGGATGGAAGAATCATGGAGATTGGGCCTGAAGAGGACATGGAGACTTGGAGTGATATGTGTGTTTGCAGGGGGCAGGAGCAGGGAACCACAGCCGCTATCTTAAGATCTGACATGCTCACTCAGTGATGTCATAATCACATTCTGTGAAGTTCTGATGACGGCAACCACACGTTTAAGCTTCAGGCCTAGTGCTTCAGCTTGATAGGAGAAGCTTTTTCAGAAGCAGAGATGGAAATCGTTCCTCTGAATAAGTGCAAACCTTTCACCATTCGAAGTATGTACACAGATATGGGAAACCCACAGACAGGGCTGTGGCAGTGGGTGGGGAAGAATGGGTCTTGAGGGGGCTATCTGGACACCACTTACTGTAAGGTCTCTTCTGGCTGGGAGATACTCTTATTCTCCGGGTTGGCCTTTGTGCCTCTGCCTCTGGGAATGCTCTGTGTGTGCCTGGGTGTGAGTGTGAACATATATGCTGCTTGTGTGACCCTCACCATCCACTCAGAGGCCCACCAAATAGTGCCTGGTAGGCTCTGAAGCTGACCACTCTGGTTCTTCCACGTTGGTGCCTGTCAACTGTTAAGTGCAGCTTCCCAGTGTGGCCAGGATGCTGGGCAGCAGCTGGATCAGAAAGAGACCCCTGTCCCGCCTGAGACCCCAATTTTCATCTCTGGCCTATGAAGGCCTAACAACATGGAGGCTAGGGCACTCTGGCAGAGGGGAGGTACTGGTCAGATCACATGTGGAGACCCTGCTCCCCTTTGGGAAGGGCAGAAACAGGGCAGGAGGGAGAGGCCTAGGTAGGTTAGACCTTGAGGACCTGGTCATAAAAGATGCTGGAGCTGTCTGGCTGGAAAAAAGACCTGGTCTGCTAGGAAATCTCTGATGGGAGAGGGGTTGGACTGTGTGTAGGATGGTGACTCCAAGGCTCAGAGATTGCTCAAGATGGAAAAAACAGCCCATAAGGGAGGTGACAAGCTCCCAGTGAGTGAAGGTATGGCAACAGGAGGCAGGCAACTATTCAGCTAGCTCCAAGAGGGCAGAGGATTATAGAGGTGGCCTTAAGATATCCCCATTCCCAAGAGCCTATAAATTTGGGACTTAGGAAAGTGACTTGATACCTGTCAGTTCTGGTCAAAGCAGCACTGTTTTGTTTTTTGTTTTTTGCCTTTTGGTCTCAGTTGGATCCCTAATGATGGAAGCCTAGTAGTGCCAGCTGCAGGGGCTCAGGCTTGCCCAGGAGGCCCAGAGAACTTGGCAAGAACTGGGTGCGGAGGGGAAGGCAGTTGCCTTGTGAGTTCAGCTCCCTGAACACCTCAAACTCAGCCAGTTTTTGGAAACAGCATTGGAAAACACATCTTCTGATCTCATTTCTAAATATGAGAATTATAAATAGCTGGCTATCTTGGTGGTTCAAAGTGCTTTGGAAAGGGATGTGCCTCTTCCATCATTTTCTCCAAATTTCAACCCATAAAATGTGCACCTTTTCCTCACCCTTCCTTCCTTCATCCATTCTTTCTAGGAAGCTCAAAGAGGAAAAGGTCCTCCAATATTTTTAAACAGGGCTGATACTAGCATTTGTAGTGGGGCATTTCTTCCTTCTGTGTGACTATTCTGCTCAATGCAGCACATTTAACATCCCTGGCCATCCCCTCCTCTTACTAAATTTCAGCAACAACTTCCAGTCATGGGGCATTTTAAAACATCCCTTAGAGGTAACACTGCCCCCCTCCAACACACACACACACACAAACACACACACTTTGAAAACCATTACCTGAAGACCCTAAAAGAAGTGACTTGCTCAAGGCCATACCACTACTAGCCAGTGGCAAAGCTGAGAAGGCCAAGTCAAGTCAAATCCTGTTCCTTCGTTCCAAGAACTTTTATTCTTCACCAGGGTGTGTGTCAGGAGAGCAGAGAGAATGTGGGCCTGAAATGAGGCAGTGAAGAAGCGACTCGCTGAACACAGAACTACAATTTCTCACGATTTCTCTGTTTTCGCCAAACTCTGTTCTCCTCCTCTAGTCCACCTAGCTTGCTGTTTCTGCAATTGCAGGCACAAACAGACTTTCTGGCAATTAGTGCAGAGTCTAGTCGAGCAGGATCCTCAGGAGCAGAGTCAGGTCCCTTTCCGGTGGGGCAGCGGGATCCCAGTACTGAAACCCCGAGGTCTTGGCGGACGAGTAGCTTCTACTGTCATCAAGGAGCGAGCTGCGGCAAGGCCCCTGCCACGGAGCTGCGACGGAACTGGGCAGAGGTGGAGGACCGTCGAACCTCACCGATCGGTTCCCGGGGCTGGGGGGCTGCCGTGGGGCCAGGGGCGAGAGGTGAGGGCGCCCACGCAGTGGTGCCGCGGGAGCAGAGGGCAGCGCAGCCTGGCTCGACCTTGCCTTCCCAAGCCAGAGGCCAAGGACGTGGGGAATGACGGAGCGCCCTCTGGATAGTCGTTTGAGATCCCAGCTCAGTTCGTGGAGGGGGCGCGGGGAGTGGGAAAGCGAGAATATTATTCCTCTGTTTTGCCTCTGTAGCCGGCGCCGGCGGGTTGTTCTGTTTGAATGAATGATCGCAGCGGCCGTGCCCAATGGGCGCCTGCGCCTGTTTAATATGCATGAGGCCCGCAGCCAATGGCCGGGCAAGGAGGCTGTTTTAAACGGCGGAGCCCGCTGGCCAATCAGGCGGCTCTCGTGGAGGCAGCTAGCGCGAGGCTGGGGAACGCTGAGCCTCGCGTCGTGCCCTGCGCTGCCCAGACTAGCGAACAATACAGGTACGTTTCCGCCGCCCGCTCCCTCCACTGCCGCCGCTGCCGCTGCTGCCGCCGCAGTGCCCGCACAACTTTCCAGCCCGCGCCGCCGCCAGCGCGTCCCTCTGCCATCTCCTTCTGCCTCTCCTCTCCGCGCCCTTCCCGCCCCCTCCGCTTTCCTTCTACCTAGGCGACTGGGAAGGAAGAAGCAATTCAGGTGTTTCAACTTTCCAATGCTTCATTCCGAGCTGCCCGCTGTCTAGGCTGGGCTCCCTTCAAGGAGCCAACCTCGGCCGCCGCCCCCCGGGGCCGCGCCGCGGAGCTCAGGCCCCCTGAGGCCAGATGTTGGGGCAGCTGCGGCGGCGGCGGCAGCGCAAGCTGAGGGGCGGCTGCGGGCTCCGGCAGCGCGCGTCCCAGCGCCAGAAGGCGGCACTGGGAAGGGGGTAGGGTGCTCCTCGGCCCGGGACAGACGCCGTGGGGTACCGGCAGCCGGTGTCCGCGGGGGGCTGCGGCGCGGGCAAACTTCGCTGCTAGGGTCTGCCCGGTGCTGTGCGGGCCCGCGGGCTGCACGGCTGCTTCTGCATTAACATGGCCGTCTCGGGAGCGCACATTAGTCCGGGTGGGGGGTGGGGGGGCGGGCCGGCCGCCCCCGCTCTTCGCCTGCCCGCTGGGCACCGCCGCTGCCGCCGCCGCTAACATGGCTGGCGCGTGATGGTCCCTGGCAAGGGTTGAACAACCGGGCTGGGCGGGCGGTGGTGCTCCCGCGCGGGCTCTGGCCTTGGTCCCGGCGCCAGCGGCCAGGGTCTGGTGGCCTGGAGGGCCAGGGGCGCTGCCACGGGCCCCAGCGCTGTCGAACGTCATGGCTGCACGGGCGCCTTTGTTATCCCGAGGAATGCGCCCCGCGCTGGCGGGGGGCGGGGGGGGGGGTCCGGCCCCCGCAGCCCCGCGCCCCCGGCACCCGGGGCGGGGCGGGGCGGGGTGGGGGCCGGCAAGCAGGCGGCGGCTGCGGTGGCGGGCCCGGACCGCTTTGTTCACCACCGCCTCCTGTGCCCGCTGCTCAGGAATCAGCCATTTTAGCAAGCGGGGCTCGGAGGCGAGGCAGGCGCCACCATCACTGAGGCTGCTGTCGGCCAGGCTCCGCGCCTCCTGAGCACTGCTGCCACAGCTGCCCCCAGCCCCGCGCTTCCCTCAGGGGAGGCAACGGTGGATTTCAGGGGCACTTTCTTTCATCAGGAAGCTTTTGACAAAATGGAAGGTGAATTATGGGTGTCCGGGTGAACCAGCACTGGCCCGAACCTGGCTGCCCACTGCCAGCCTGGGGCTCCCCCGCGTTCTGTCCTGCCCCACCCGCGCAGCTACTGTGGAGCCTAATGCAGCCCCTGGGTCCATCCCTGCAAAGGGGAGCGCTTTAGTTTTACATGATGACCTTGGGTGTGGGAAAAGGAAAAGATGGCGGGAAGATGGGGGGTGGAAAAGGGACTATGACACGCCACAACAGCATTTTTATTTGGAAACTTTGGAGAAAGTATTTCTGGCTGGACATGCATTCCGCTTTACAGATGAGCAAGCCTAGCCCTTTTGGTATCCCCTGCCTTTAGATAATGACGAAGAGACAGATTTGAACTAATAGTACAGGGGTATCTGCTCATTTACTCTATCACCGTTCTTCTAAAAGCCATTTTTATAAGTCAAAATGCATCAACAATAGTGAAATATCAAATTTTCCCTATTTACAGTTCTCTTGCTTTGATCTTGTGTTTTGCAGTGGTGACAGTATTTTTGTTTCTAACATGGGAGTAAAACAGATGACCAGCTAGCTTTAAGTCATTGGTTTCAAGCTTCTATCATCAGCCTGTACCGCCTACAAATGTATTCTCCCCACTTTGTGGTTGCAGTTTCCAAAACGTAGCATTTCTGAGTCGGAATGTAGCGCTGAGCCACCCTACTTGGGTCGGTTCCATTTAAGAAGTTGATCACTCTTGGAGAAGTAACTCGGGAAACCTGCGCGCTTCATGCTGGTCAAAAGTTAAATGACAAGTGACAGTGAGGCTGATTTCCTCCCCAGTCTGTCTTTGGTTGCCAGTGGCATCAGGCATTATTTTTTTCGGGGAGGGGGGGCTGCTTCCTAATAGCAACCTCAATTTTAATTTTGCCCTGCCTTCTGTATATCTTGTAGTTCTGTTCTATTCATTGGATTTGTTTTTCTTTGTTTCTCTTCCTTCCATCCATCACAGTCAGAATGGCTAAAGGTGATCCCAAGAAGCCAAAGGGCAAGATGTCTGCTTATGCCTTCTTTGTGCAGACATGCAGAGAGGAACATAAGAAGAAAAATCCAGAAGTTCCTGTCAATTTTGCAGAATTTTCCAAGAAGTGCTCTGAGAGGTGGAAGGTAACTTTTTTTTTTTTTTTTTTTTTTTGTATCCTTCAAGCTAGTCTTAGTTGGATTTATACTTTGGGGTTAATTACTTTTAGAGTAGCCCCAGGTGGCTGTTTTCTTCCTTTTTACTTATACACTTATCACTTGTTTTTAGGATTTTCCATGTGTGCTTTTATTTTTTAAGACTCTACAAGGGTTTAAGGCTTTCATCCCCTTTTGAAAGTGGTTATAGCAGCTGCCATTGTAATTATAGGACAACTGAACAGGTATGTGTTTACTGCATTGAGGAATTTAACAGTTCCTGTTCTTTGCAGACAATGTCGGGGAAAGAGAAATCTAAATTTGATGAGATGGCAAAGGCAGATAAAGTACGTTATGATCGGGAAATGAAGGATTATGGACCAGCTAAGGGAGGCAAGAAGAAAAAGGACCCCAATGCCCCCAAAAGGCCACCGTAAGTGACTATAGGATTCAGGACAACTGTGAAGAGCTTTCCTTCTGCTTGAAAGATTTTTAGAAAGATACTTTACCTAAAAAATGTCAGGATATCTCTGTAAAAATATTCTGTACTTTGAGCTTGAGGTATTGGTGAGCTGTGTATATCTGGTGGTTGACTGTTAGCTTTTCCACTGGGAAGCAGGCAGCCTAGTTCGGGGTGTCAGCAATCTTAGGTGCATTCTCTATCCCTTGCCCAGTAACTGAGAGACTGAGAAACCACCATATATTTCTAAAGCAGCTTAAACATTCTAGTACCTACAATTTTGAAACACTGTATTTGGTATCACACATTTCTTCACGGTAGGGAGAAGTCATAGTGGTAGGAAGTATGTAGGCTCAGGAACATGGGATTTTGACTTAAACGCACATTTTTGAGGGTTCTCATCTAATTTATATAATTTTCTCCCCCAAGGTCTGGATTCTTTCTGTTCTGTTCAGAATTCCGCCCCAAGATCAAATCCACAAACCCTGGCATCTCTATTGGAGATGTGGCAAAGAAGCTGGGCGAGATGTGGAATAACTTAAGTGACAGTGAAAAGCAGCCTTACAACAGTAAGGCTGCAAAGCTGAAGGAGAAGTATGAGAAGGTGAGGTGGGCCAGAGTGTGCAGTCTGGATGGGGAGCGGTCTGCTGCCCTGGATATGAGGATTTGTGGGGTGGAAGGCTGCTTTGCTGGGCTGAGTAACTAGCACAGCATGTGAGGGCCCATCTCCGCTCAAGATCAGCCACAGGTGCTAGTGTTCAGGCTTCTGATAGATCTTAGTATTTGGACCGACTTCAGGCAGGCTTAAAAAATTGGATAACATGGGATTTCACTGGCATAGGATTTGATAGAGTTAAAGGTTACTTGATCACCCATTACCTTTAAATTTGAATGGCTGAGAACCACATTTGTAGCAGGAAACAAATACTTCAAATAGCAGCCCTGTACTGTTTTGAATTCCAGCTTTCTTATTCTGAGGCAGGGACAGCATGTTTTTACCCTGTGCTAAAATAGCTGCAAGAGAGCTTGTTTCCTCATTTGGAATGTGTCCCTGTTCCTTCCAGGATGTCGCCGACTATAAGTCTAAAGGAAAGTTTGATGGTGCAAAGGGTCCCGCTAAAGTTGCCCGGAAAAAGGTGGAAGAGGAAGATGAAGAAGATGAGGAGGAGGAGGAAGAGGAGGAGGAGGAGGAGGAGGAGGAGGATGAATAAAAAAACTGTTTATCTGTCTCCTTGTGAATACCTTAGTGTAGGGGAGCGCCGTAATTGACACAGCTCTTATTTGAGAGGTGTCTGTTGCCCTCATTAGGATTAATTACACAATTGGATCATGATCATATGTAGTTTCTCAAAGTGCTCAGAAATTGTCAGTGGTTTACATGAAGTGGCCATGGGTGTCGAGCACCCTGAAACTGTATCAAAGTTGTACATATTTCCAAACATTTTTAAAATGAAAAGGCTCTCGTGTTCTCCTCACTCTGTGCACTTTGCTGTTGGTGTGACAAGGCATTTAAAGATGTTTCTGGCATTTTCTTTTTTTAATCTGTAAGGTGGTGTTAACTATTTGGTTATTGGCTAGAAATCCTGAGTTATCAACTGTACATATCTATAGTATGTAAAAAGAACAAACAACCGAGACAAGCTCTTGATGCTCTTTGCTTGGTGTTGAGGCTGTGGGGAAGATGCCTTTTGGAGGGGCCGTAGCTCAGGGCGTGCACTGTAAGGCTGGACCTGTGGACACTGCAGTGGGCATCCATTTAGCTTCAGGTTGTCTTGTTTTTTGTATATAGTGACATAGCATTCTGCCATTCTTAGCTGTGGAAAAGGGGGGTCCGCTGGCATGAGAAGTGTTTGGATCTTTTTTTAGTTAAGTGTGGTAGTTTTAAACTGTTTGTTTTTTAACAAACTGTACAACTCTTCATTGTCAGCAAAGTGAAGAGTCACTGCATCAATGAAAGTTCAAGAACCTTCTGTACTAAACACAATTTGCAACGTTTTGTTATTTTTTGTATGTTTAGAATGCTAAAATGTTTTTGAAGTTAAATAAACAGTATTACATTTTTTAAGCTGTTCTCTATTATAACAGTCTAAATTTCTGACTCATAGCAGTCTTAGTGGTAAAACAACCTTCTCCACTGTATTTGGTGACTAGCCTCCCTATAAATCTGGTAACTTAAAAGTGGCCAGCTTAGGAGCAGATGAGGACTACTTGAAGCTACTACATGATTTTGTTTGTCTGAATGGCATTAAGATGAAGTCTGAACTATTGAATGTAGGAGCTAAGATAACAGACAAGGTTTAGCAGCCTTTAGAAGTGCAGGAAGGTGTTAGGATTCAGGCTACTATGAGGTTTAATTAATTATTATTATTTTGCCTCCTGCCTCACCCCTGACACTGGGGCCAAATTAATTGCTAAACAGCAAAAACATCTTCCTGAGGGTATGTATGGTGTGTCAAACATTCAGGCTACATTTTTCCTCTCCCCTCCCCCACCCAGAATATTTGTTCCGCTCAACAATTGAGGTCTTGAGCTGCTGCTTCTCTGTTGGCCCCAGTGACTGGTGGGGATAGGTAGCAGTATACCCCCTCCCTGTTACTTTAAGAAGCCAAACATCCCAAGGAAGTTTACTGGGACTCCTGTTGAAGGTTCTGTGTTGGGGCACCTGCAAGGCAGGCTGACAGAATCAATTGTTTCTAAGCACTAAATACATCAGATGGAAAGTAGAATGGCCTATACACGATGTGAGCTCATTCATTGGAAACATGGATTGTTGTTAAATATTCTTAAACTTGAAGAAGCTTGGTTTGTTTCAGTGATTATTTCATGTTGGTAGATGGTATAATATTCCATCCAAGTTGGGGTAAGGAGTGATGGCCACAGTGGCAAAATGGTGATACTAAGTATTTTGAGGGTTGATATGTTTATACATCTTAACTCTTCGCAGTAATGAAGGGTACTATGTTATGGATAAGTGTTGCTATTGCCTAGCATTAACACTCAGATACGTATATTTGAGGCTGGGAGTGTTTTAATGATATGTTTTAATGCTTACTCAGGAGAAAGCAGCTTTCTCTTAAAATTGACTATTTGGAACTTTGCATGTCTGCAGATGGTGTCCTCCCCACCCTGTCAGGTCCTGGGTGGGTACAAGTCACGATAATGATCACCCGCCTGATCTCTATATTTATAGCCATTCCTTCTCACATCAGAACTGTTTGTCCTATGTGTTTTTCTAGTTCTTCTAGAAAATGACCACTAATTAAAAATCTCTTGGTCGTGAGGTTTGCCTGGAGGTACTTATTCCAAGATTGCTCCTCCTGCTTCAGCCATCACTTGGCATTATAGTCTGAAGCTGCTTCTGCCCAACACTGTGCCATGCTAAGATTGGGGAGCTGTGGGCAACCTCGTCACATATGGAAGAGCAGTTCAGCTTGTCACAAAGGAGAAATTTCTGCTAAGTGGTGCACCTCTATCTGGTTGTAAATAGACATGCCAACTATGGAAGGGGGTGACTTTTGTCCTCCCGCAGTAGCTAAACAGAAGTAGGGAAGCTGTTAAGCGATCTTTGATTAAACAAGCATTTAGTTCTAAAGAGACTTAAGGCCACTTGGCCCATTAGCTGCTTGCAGCAAGACCACTACTCACCCCATCACAAGATTGATTCTCTTGATGGGATGATGCTCTGTAGCTTGTGAGGTGTGACAAATGGCATGGTGTCACCACTTAAGGCTTAGCCTTAATTTGATTTCTGAGTCCACAGTAGGTGCTCTTGCAATGCCAATCTGTTACTTTATTTTTTAATCTAAAGGATAGTACCTGCTTTCTCTAACCACCTCTCTTCCAACCCCCTCACCCTGTTCTTAAATGGTATTTTATCCTTTGGAAAGAACATGGCTGTGACGTGGCAACTATTGTCTGTGTCTCCTGTGTGTCTCTTGTCACAAATGTATTTGGGGACATTGGATGCATTCATATTCTGTAATAAAGTTTCTTAATCAGCCATCCCCCAAAGTAATCAGTGGGCTGTCTGCAATCTGTTTGAGATACTGAACCTCTGTATTTTGGGTTGTTTATAATCAAGGTTTTAGAAGTACAAGCTTTGCTATAACCACAGGTCCAAACTAGCATTTAAGTGTTTTTTCTTTATTGATTTTAGAGAGGAGGGAGAGGGAGAGAGATGGAAACATCGATGAGAGAGAACATCGATTGGCCGCCTCCTGCATACCCCCCACTGGGGATTGGGTCCACAACCTGGGCATGTGTCCTGACCAGAAATCGAACTGGCGACCTCTCTGTGCATGGGTTGACGCTCAACCACTGAGCCACACCGGCCAGGCCAAACTAACATTTAATGGAAAGATAACATCAAAAAGGGCAAGTGTTAAGGACTCCAAAGCCTCTAGATCAGTGGTTCTCAACCTTCCTAATGCTGTGACCCTTTAATACAGTTCCTCATGTTGTGGTGACCCCCAACCATAAAATTATTTTCGTTGCTACTTCATAACTGTAATTTTGCTACTGTTATGTCTTAGGCGACCCCTGTGAAAGGGTCGTTCGACTGCCAAAGGGGTCGCAACCTGCAGGTTGAGAACCGCTGTTCTAGATCAATCCTTAAGACGGGTAGAGGGTGGTGTTGACTCTGGAGCTCTATGACGGGATATGCAATTAGCAGGATGCTAAAGTGTCTGTGTACTTGTAATCAGCCAGCCCTGCCAACCAGGGCTTCCTAAGGCCAACAGTTAGAGCTTAGTTGGCTGACAGAATAAGCCCAACAAGGAGTTTTGGATGAGAGAGTCCTGGGGTCCTTTTGCTGTTCTTGGGCCCTGGCTTAGTTTCTTGTGGGACCCAGGGTTACTTGGGAGGGAATTACTGGTGGGCCATTTTGGCAGCCCCAGACTTCCCTTCCTGCTTCAACCAGAGCAGACCCTCACCCTGTTTTTTATCTTGAGCATCCTTCAAAGGTTTCAACTTAAAAAAAGAAGCTGGGGCACTATATCGATAAAAGGGAAAAACTCCACATCATCTCAATGGATATATAAAAAGTTTTTGATTAAATCTAGTACCCTTTCATGATAAAATACTCAGAAAACAGACTGGAAGGGAACTTCCTCAACCTGATACAGACCACTAAGGAAAACCCACAGCTAATACAATGGAAGACAAAGTTTTCCCCCTAAATTCAAGAACAAGACAAGGATGCCTGCTTGTGCCACTTGTATTCATCATTGTACTAGATAGAAGTTCTAGCCAGGGAAATTATGCAAGAAAAAGAAAAAACATTCAACATTCAGCCCTGGCCATGTAGTTCAGTTGGTCAGAGCATCATCCCCATATGCCAACATTTCAGGTTTGGTCCCCAGTCAGGGCACATGCAAGAATCAACCAATGAATGAATAAGTGGAAAAACAAATTGATGTTTCTCCCTCTCTCTAAAATCAATAAATAAAAATTTAAGAGATTAAAAAAAGAAAAATCAGACTGGAAATGAAGGAATAAAGCTATGCCTATTTGTGGATGATATGATCTTATATATTATTATTATTATTATTTTTTAATCCTCACCCGAGGACATTTTTGCATTTATCTTCAGATAGAGCAGGAGGGAGAGAGGGAGGGAGGAAGAGAGAGAGAGAAACATCGATGTGAGAGAGACACATTGAGTGGTTGCCACCCACACGATCCCAACCAGGGTCGGGGACAACTGCAACCAAGGTACATGCCCTTAGCAGGAACCGAATCTGGGACTCTCTGGTCCGCCGGCCAATGCTCTAACCACTGAGCAAACCGGCCAGGGCGATCTTATATATTATTGACAATCCTAAGAAATTTCTAAATAAAACTCAGAACAAATTCAGCAGTTATAGGATACAAGATCAATAAAGAAAAATTTTTTTCTTTCTGTACATTAACAATGAACAATTTGAAAATGGGACTGAATTCATTTACAATAGCATCTAAAAGAATACTTGGTAATAAACTTAATAAAGAAGTACAAAACTTATATGGGGAAAAACTACAAAATGTTGAAAGACATTAAAAACCTAAAGAAATGGAAACATCTCATGTTCATGGGTTGGAAGACAATATTGTTAAGATGGCAATACTCCCCAAATTGATCTATACACTCAGTGTAATCCCTATCAGAATCCCAGGTGGCTTCTTTGTAGAAACTGACAAGGTTATTCTAAAATTCATATGGCATTGCCATTTGACCCAGTGATCCCACTTCTAGGAATGTATGCTAAGAAGCCTGAAACATCAATCGGAAAGAATATATGTACCCCTCTTTTCATAGCAGCACTATTTACAATAGCTAAGATCTGGAAACAGCCCAAGTGTCCATCAGTAGACCCAAATGTCCAAGAGTAGATAAAAAAGCTGTGGTATATTTACACAATGGAATACTACGCAGCTGTAAGAAAGAAATATCTCTTATCCTTTGAGACAACATGGAGGGACCTGGAGAGTATTATGCTGAGTGAAATAATCCAATCAGAGAAAGACAAGTACCACATGATCTCACTTATTTGTGGATTATCATGAACAAAATAAGCTGTCAATCAAAATAGATCCAGAGTCATGGAAGTAGGGAACAGACTGACAAACCTCCGAGGACTGAGGGCTGGGGGCTGGGAAGAGATAAACCAAAGAACTTATATGCATGTATATATGCACAACCAATAGACACAGACATTAGTTTGGGGAAAGCAGGAGGGGCGTGAGAACAGGGAGGAGGGGGGTCAATGGGGTAAAAAAGGGGGGCATCTGTAATACTTTCAACAATAAAATTCATATGGAAATTGAAGGAACTCAGGATAGGGAGAACAATCTTGAAAAAGAACAAAGTTAGAGGACTCAGACTTCTCAATTTCAAACTTACTACAAAGGTACAGTAACCAAGGCAGTGTGGTACTAGCATAAGAACAGAAGAGACAGACTAGTGGAATAAAATTGAGAGTTTGAAATAAACCCAGATATCTATGACCAGTTGATTTTCAGTAAGGGTACCAATATCATTCAATGCGGGAAAGAATAGTCTTTTAAATAAATGGTATTCATTTGCAAAGGAATGAATTTCAACCCCTACCTCACACCACATACAAAAATATTAATTCTAAATGGATTAAAGACCCAAATGTAAGAGCTACAATTATAAAACTCTTAGTAGGAAATGGTGAAAACCTTTGTGACCTTGGTTTGGCAATGGTTTCTTACGATGCCAAAAGCACAAACAACTGAAGAAAACATTAGATAAATTGAACTCTATCAAATTTTTTAAAACCTTTTGTGCTTCAAACAATTCCATCAGGAAAGCGAAAAGAAAACCACTAATATGAGAAAATATTTGCAATTTAGTATTCAAACTATGTAAGGAACTATTACAACTCAATAATAAAAAGACAAAAAGCCCAGTTTAAAAATAGGCAAAAGCTCTGAATAGACATTTCTCCAAGTAATGTTTACTAATAAGCATATCAAAAGATTCTCTGCATCATTAGCCACCAGTAAAATACAAATCAAATCCATAATGTGATACGATTTCACTCCCACTAGCATGGTTATAATAACATAAAAAAGAAAAAAAAAAAACCAACAACGAGTATTGGTGGGGATATGGAGCAGCTAGAATCCTTGTAGATTGCTGGTACGAATGTAAAATAGTGCAATCTCTGTGAAAAATAGTATGGTCCTTAAGTTAAACATAGAATATGAACATAGACTATGACCCAGCAATTCCACTCTTAAATATACAGCCAAAGAATTGAAAACAGGTATTCAAACAAATACTTGTACATGAATATTCCTAGCAGCATTATTTATAATAGTTAAAAAATGGAAACAACCCAAATGTCCATCAAGTGATGAATGGATAAAATGTTGTCTATCCATACAATGCAATATTATTGAATCATGAAAAGGAATGAAGTGCTGATGCATGCTACCACACAGATGAGCCTTGAAAATATCCTAGTGGAAAGAATCCAGTAAAAAAAAAAAAAAAAAAAGGCACATATTGTATGATTCCATTTAAGTTAAATGTCCAGAGTAGGCAAGTCTATAGATATAGAAAGTAGACTAGTGGCTGCCTAGGACTGGCCATTGCTGGGGGGAAATGGGGAGTGACTGCTAATAGGTATGAGGTTTGTTTTCTGGAAAATGAAAGCATTCTAAAATTAGATGGTGATTGTTGTACAACTCTGTGAATATAGTAAAAACAATACTTTAAATGGGTGAATCTTATGGAATGTGAATTATATTTCAATAAAGCTTTTGAAAATAAATGGTGGGAAAAGTCCAGCATAGAGAGAAATGTTGAAGCACGGAAGGAGAATATTCAGTTCATGGACCAAGGTCCCTGGGCAAAGAGAGAGAATGAATCCAGAGCAAACTTGAAGGAATTGGCCTTTTAACAGAAGGGAAAACACTAGAATTGCCAGTGGGAAGTGATGGAGTGCCCATTTGGCAAATTTATTTTCTTGTTCAGTTTATAGTGGGGGGAGCAGAGAGGAAGGGTGGAGTTTAAAGCTAGTCTGGTTATTGTTGTGAAATTAAGGCAGGAGAAGTGGATTTTGAGGTGAGAGTAGTCAGTACAGTCACATGCTGCTGAGAGTTCAGGTGATGCAGTGATGGAAAAAGGTGGTTTTGCACTTGATAGCATGGGAAACCTGGTTGGCCTTATGACACTTGGTTCAGGGGAATGGAGACCTGACTCTTGTGTGAGGGGTTTGGGAAAGTAGACCTGGGGCAGGGGGTGGGGGTGGGGGTGGGGAAATGGAGTAAGGAGCAGAATCAGAATGGGTTCTTTGTTGTTGTTACTCTTGTTTTTAAGATAAAAGAGACATGATGGGTTATGATCCATGATGACAGTACCTGTATATCAACAGGCTAGGCCTACTCCACTGTGCTCCAGACCTATAGATCCAATTGTCTCTTTGACAAGCCACTTGGATGACTCACAGGAATTTCATATGTTCAAACCTAAGCTCATCATCTTCCCTTAAGTCTGTTATTCTCTCCAGCCTGCAATCTGGAATTCCACCCAGGCTCCTTTTCTTACCCTCTGGTCAATCAGTTCCCAAACCCTGACAATTGTATTTCCTAAAACATCTGGATCCACCCCTGCTCTCATTCATGCTATCAGTGTAGGTGAATCTCTTGTCTCCAAATTATCCCATTCTCTCTTAAAGCTAGATTAGACCTTGCAATTTCAGACTTTTGCTCATCAATTTCTGTCCGGGGAAATCTCCAACTCTCAGGCCCTGGTTGGATCTGTCTGTAGTAGTATCGTCAGAGCTGGAGTGTTAGAGCTAGAGACATGCTGTAGCTCAGGTCCTTATTCTCTTCTGTCTGGATGAATGTAACAGCTTCCCAAATGATTTCCCTGCTTTCCCTCTTACCCTGACTCTATTCCCAGACCTAGTATAGCTACTGAAGTATAGTTAGTGCTCAATTGGTCAACACATGTTCATCGAATAAATAAATTGATGAATGAATGAATAGGGACAGATCAGGGGAAAATGTCAGCAAGGGTAGACTTTGTCTTAAGAATTTTGAACTTTCCTAGGGTCAATGGCAAGAATTTTCATCTGTTGGTGTTTGGGGACTAGTGGATGGTGTAATGATCAGATATGTACTGTAATTAAATTACAATGGTCTCTGTGAGAAGAATAGATTAGAAGACACAGGGAAGGGCAAGAATGGAAGCAGAGTGTTAGGATAAGCATACTGCTACAAAGAGCAACCCTCAATTCTTAGTGACTTAACACGATAAAAGATTCACATCTCATTGGCATTACAGTCTAATCAGAAGGCAGGCAGCCTTCTATATTGTGACCCAGGGATCACTACATATTCCATTTTGTGGTGTTACCCTGTTCAATCCGTGACCTCCATGTCAGTGCAGAATAGGATTTAGGATGAGGCCTGAAAGTGTCTTTACATCACTGTTGCCCACATTCCATGGTTTCCAACTTAACTGCAAGACATTTGGGAATGTGCTCATTCTGGGTGTCCAGGGAGAAAATTAAATGGATTTGTTAACACATGGCATTTTCTCTGCCATCCAGGGAGATGGGATAGGAGTGGTTAAAGAGTCTATGTGGATGAGTATGTGGTGTCTATGTGGTGTCTATAAGGAGTCTATGTGGTGGCTTGTATAAGAATGGTGGTGATGGGGGTAGAAAAAAGTAGTGGAGTTCAAGAGACACTTAGGTCAGTAAAGATGGCGGCAGGCAGGGCTGGAGGGAGGGTGAGTGTGTGAGAGAGTGAGCTAGTGTGTGAGAGAGTGAGTGGACGTGAAGGTGGACAAACAAACTCGTGCAATGCAGAGACGTGGAGCTGCAGGTTCCTGTGCTGTGCACAGGAGCAGCCGGCTACCGTGGTAAGCGGCTCTTCAGGGTGCTTCTCCCTGCACCTCGAGGAGGTCCCACCATTTTGGAAGATCCCGGGTCTTCGCTGGGAGGAGGCAATAGGAGTAGCTAGGGCCCAGCAACCTGAGCCCACCAGTGCACCTGGCACCCTCAGACCAGTGGACACCCTGTGTCAACACAGACCAGTGCACAGTAGTGGAGCTGCCAAGAAGCTGGTTGCAGAAGCCACAAACAGCCAGGAGCCCAGCACCATCCCCCACAGTAGCAGCCGGACCGGAGTCGAGATATACCCCCAGCAACAGAGGCTGGGGAGCAGACATCCATCCCCAGGCAACAGAAGCACAGACCAGGAGCAGAGACCCATCCCCAAAAACTACAGCAAAGGCTGAGCAGGAGCTGAGCCACATGGGGCAGCAGCACTCCCCAGCCACCAGCAGTGGAACTTGGGGCTCCACAGAGACCTGTGTGACCCAGCGGCCCACAAGAGCTGTGGGAAGCCAGGGCTTGAGAGGGACCAGTGCGATCCAACCGCCCATGGGACTTGCAGGGTGCTGGGGCACCAGAGAAGCCTGCATGACCCAGTGGCCCACAAGATAAGCGTGGAGTTGGGTCTCCAAAGGCACTGTGCGATCCAACCACCCGCAAGACCTGAGGTGTGCTGGGGCACTTGAGAGGCCTGCACGACCAGCAGCCCACAAGATAGGCTTGGAGTCAGGTCTCCAAAGGAACGGTGTGACCCAGCCGCCCACCGGACTGGCAGGGTGCTGGGGCACCAGAGAGGCCTGTGGAACCCAGCTGCCCACAAGATCGGCAGGGAGCCAGGGCTTCAATGAGACCTGTGCTACACAGCTGCCCAAGGTACAGGCAGGGAGCGCGGCTCCAACAGTGTCTGAGCTATACAGCTACAGGTGACACCAGTGACCAGCTGGGAACACAGCTCCAGAAGGGCCCACGTGATCCAGCAGCAGCACCTACCAGGACACACCAATACCAGCCCCCAGTAGTCAATCCTCCAGGATCCACAGCAGGCAAGAGGCGACACGCAATAGAATAGTCTGGGAGGCACAGTAGCCTTATTTGATATACAGTGAGCTACCTACACATCCAAACATCCCTCACCACGTCTAGAGCTACCAGATGGCTAAAATGGGGAGACAAAAAATAACATTCAAAGGAAAAAAAAAGAGGAATCACCAGAAAAGGAACTACAGGAAATGGAAGACAGCAACTTGTCAGATAAAGAATTCAAGGCAATGATTTTAAGGATGCTCAAACAATTTAGTGAGAACTACAAGCAACTTAATAAGAATTATGAAGAACTTGCTGGGAACTACTTCAGCTTAAAAAAAGAGGTGGAAACTATGCATAATGAAGTAGAAGCTATACATAAAAATCAAGAGGAAATAAAGAATGACATAGCTGTTATGAAAAATACCTTAGAAGGGTTCAATAGTATATTAGAAGAAGCTGAAGACCAAATCAGTGACTTAGAAGACAAGATAGAGAAAAACACCCAAATAGAGCAGCAAATGGAAAAAAAGTTTAAAAAGCAGGAAGAGAGTTTAAGGGAGCTGTGGGATAATACGAAATGTAACAACATTTGCATTATAGGGATACCAGAAGGAGAACAATCAGAGAAAGGAATAGAGAACCTGTTTGAAGAAATAATGACAGAGAACTTCCCTAAACTGGTGAAGGAAAAAGTCACACAAGTCCAGGAAACACAGAGAGTCCCAAGAAAGATGAACCCCAGAAGACCCACAGCTAGACACATCATAATAAAAATGACAAACATTAAAGACTAAGAAAGAATCTTAAAGGAAGCAAGAGAGAGACAGAAAGTTACCTCAAAGGGAGCTCCCATATAGTCTGTCAGCTGATTTCTCAATAGAAACGATGCAGGCCAGAAGGGAGTGGCATGAAGTGTCCAAAGTAATGCAAGGCAAGGGTCTGAATCCAAGACTACTCTATTCAGCAAGGCTATCATTCAAAATTGAAGGAGAAATAAAGAGCTTCATGAATAATAATAAAAAAAAAAGCTAAAGGAGTTTAACACCACCAAACTAGCACTGCAAGAAATGCTGAAGGGACTGTTGTAAGAAGAAGAAGAAACAGAGAGACAGAGAAGAACATAGGCATAAAATTAAAATGGCAACTAATAACTATCTATCAATAATTACCTTAAATGTAAATGGCTTAAATGCTCCAATCAAAAGACATAGAGTAGCTGATTGGATAAGAAAACATGAGCCATATATATGCTGTCTACAAGAGACCCACCTCACAACAAAAGACTCACACAGAATGAAAGTGAAGGGATGGAAATAAATTTTCCAAGCAAATGGAAATGAAAAAAAAAAAAAGCTGGTGTAGCAATACTCATATCAGACAAGATAGACTTCAAAACAAGGGCCATAATAAGAGACAGAGAAGGTCACTACATAATATTAAGAGGATCAATCCAACAAGAGGATATAACCCTGGTAAACATATATGCACCAAACACGGGAGCACCAAAATATATTAAAAAACTTCTGGAGGACTTCAAGGGAGAGATCAATAGCAACACGATCATAGTGGGTGACTTTAACACGCCACTGACACCACTGGATAGATCTTCTAGACAAAAAATTAACAAGGACATAGAGTCCTTACAGGACAAACTAGATCAGTTGGACTTCAATTGATATTTACAGAACATTTCAACCTAACGCTGCAGAATATACATTCTTCTCAAGTGCACATGGGTCATTCTCAAGGATAGACCACATGTTAGGACACAAAGCATGTCTCTACAAATTCAAGAAAATTGAAATCATATCAAGCATCTTCTCAGATCATAATGTCATGAAACTAGAACTCAATTATAGTAAAAACACACAAAAACATTCAAACACTTGGAGGCTAAATAGCATGCTATTAAACAATGAATGGGTTACCAATGAGATCAAGGAAGAAATTAAAAATTTGCTGGAAAACAATGAAAATGAATACACAACACAAAATCTATGGGGCACAGTGAAAGCAGTCCTGAGAGGGAAGTTCATAGCACTACAGGTCTACCTCAAGAAACAAAAATTCCTAATTGACTTTCTAACCCTACAACTTAAAGAACTAGAAAGTAAACAAAAACAAAAACCCAGAGCTAGTAGGAGGAAGGAAATAGTAAAGGTCAGAGCAGAAATAAACGACATAGAGACTAAAAGAACAATTCAAAAGATCAATGACACAAAAAGCTGGTTTTTTGAAAAGATAAACAAGATCGATGGACCTTTAGCCAGACTCACCAAGAAACAAAAAGAGAGGAACCAAATAAACAAACCCAGAAATGAAAGAGGAGAAGTAACAACTGACACCCTAGAAATTCAAAGGATCATCGAAACATACTATGAACAATTATACGCCAACAAATTGGACAACCTAGGAGAAAGGGACAAATTTCTAGAAACACACAGGCTCCCAAAACTGAACCAGGAAGAGATAGAAAACTTGAACAGACCAATAACAATAAAGGAAATTGAAGATGTAATTAAGAAACTCCCAGAAAACAAAAGCCCAGGCCCAGATGGCTTCACTGGGGGGTGGGGGGTGGGGTTTACCGAACATTCAAAGAAGTTCTAATACCCATTCTCCTCAAACTATTTCAAAAAAAATCCAAGAAGACGGAACACTTCCAAACTCATTTTATGAGGCCAGCATAATTCTAATTCCAAAACTGAATAAAGACACTACAAAGAAAGAAAACTACAGGCAAATATACCTGATGAACATAGATGACAAAATCCTTAACAAAATATTAGCAAATCAGATCCAGCAATATATCAAAAAAATTATTCATTATGATCAAGTGGGTTTCATCCCAGGCATGCAAGGATGGTACAATATTCGCAAATCAATAAATGTGATCCACCACATAACCAAAATGAAAGATAAAAACCATATGATGATATCAATAGATGCTGAAAAAACATTCAACAAAATCCAGCACCCATTTCTAATAAAAAACGCTCAGCAATGTGGGAATAGAGGGGTCATATCTCAACATAATAAAGGCTATATATGAAAAATCTACAGTCAATATCATTCTCAATGAGCAAAAACTAAAAGCATTCCCCTTAAGAACGGGAACAAGACAGGGATGCCCACTTTCGCCACTCTTATTTAACATTGTACTGGAAGTCTTAGCCACAGCAATTAGACATGAAGAAAAAATAAAGGGGATCCAAATTGGAAAGGAGGAAGTGAAACTTTCATTATTTACAGATGACATGATATTGTACATAGAAAACCCTAAAGACTCCATCAAAAATCTACTAGACTTAATAAATGAATTTGGCAATGTAGCAGGATACAAAATTAACGTCAAGAAATCGATGGCATTCTTATACACCAATGATGAAATCACAGAAAGAGAAACTAAAAAACAATCCCATTTACCATCACAGCAAAAAAATTAAGATACCTATGGATAAAGTTAACCAAAGAAGTAAAGGACCTCTTCACAGAAAACTACAGGTCATTGAAAAATGAATAGAGGAAGATATAAAAAAATGGAAACATATACCTTGTTCATGGATTGGAAGAATTAACATCATTAAAATGTCATTACCACCCAAAGCTATATATAGATTCAATGCAATCCCCATCAAAATACTAATGACATATTTCACAGAACTAGAACAAACATTCCAAAAGTTTATATGGAACCAAAAAAGACCCTGAATAGCTACAGTAATCTTGAAAAAGAAGAACAAAGTAGGAGGGATCTTATTACTAGATTTCAGGTTATACTACAAAGCCACTGTAATCAAAACAGCCTGGGACTGGCATAAGAACAGGCAGATAGATCAATGGAACAGAATAGAGAACCCAGAAATTGACCCAAGACAATATGCTTAATTAATATTTGACAAAGGTGGCAAGAGCATACAGTGGAATCAAGACAGGCTCTTCAATAAATGGTGTTGGGAAAATTGGACAGCTACATGCAAAAAAATGAAGCTAGACCACCAACTTACACCATACACAAGAATAAACTCAAAATGGATAAAAGATTAAATGTGACTCATGAATCCATAAAAATTCTAGAAGAAAATGCAGGCAACAAAATTTCAGACATCATACACAGCAGAATTTTCACTGATACAACACCTAAAGCAATAGAAACAAAGGAAAAAATGAACACATGGGACTACATCAAACTCAAAAACTTCTGCACAGCAAAAGAAACAACCATCAAAGTGGAAAGGGATCCCACTATATGAGAGACCATAATCACCAATGATGCATCAGATAAGGGGTTAATTTCCAAAGTGTATAGAGTGCTCATACAAGTCAACAAAAGGAAGACAAAGAACCCAATTAAAAAATGAGCAGAGGACCTAAATAGACACCTCTCCAAACAGGACATACAAATGGCCAAGAGACATATGAAGAAATGCTCAACTTCACTAATCATCAGAGAGATGCAAATTAAAACAACTATGACGTATCACCTCACTCCTGTCAGAATGGCCACCATCAACAAATCATCAAACAACAAGTGTTGGAGAGGATGTGGAGAAAAGGAGACTCTAGTACACTGCTGGTGGGAATGCAGACTGGTGCAGCCACTGTTGAAAACACTATATTGTTACCTCAAAAAGTTAAAAATTGACCTGCCATTTGACCCAGTGATCCCACTTCTAGGAATATACCCTAAGAAACCTGAAACACCAATCAGAAAGAATATATGTACTCCTATGTTCATAACAGCACTATTTACAATTGCTAAAATCTAGAAACAGCCCAAGTGTCCATCAGTAGATGAATGAATAAAAAAGCTGTGGTACATATACACAATGGAGTACTATACAGCTATAAGAAAGAAACATCTCTTATTTTTTGAGACGACATGGAAGGACCTGGAGAGTATTATCCTAAGCGAAATAAGCCAAGGAGAGAAAGACAAATATCACATGATCTCACTTATTTGTGGAATATAATGAACATAACAGTCTGAGGAACAGGGTAGACCCAGAGAGGTGGAAGTAGGGTATAGACTGACACCCCTCAGAAGAGAGGGTGGGGGGGAGGGAAGAGATAAACCACAGAACTTATATGCATGTACGCATAAGTGATGATCATGGACAACAATGCTGAGGTCGGGGCGGGGGGGGATAGGGAGGAGGGTGTCAGTGGGGGAAAAAGGAGAAACATCTGTAACAAAAACAAATTAATAAAAAAAATTAATAAAAAATAATAAAAGGAAAAAAAAGAGACACTTAGGATTGCTGGGACTTGGTGGGGAATTAGAGGTGAGGGATGAGGAAGAGGGAAGAGTTAAGAATGAGTCTATTTCTTTCATTTGGGGCACTGGAGGGATGGAAGAGTCTTTCAGAAAGATAGACTGCTGAGGAGAAGCTGGTTTGAGAGGGAATCATCTCATGGCGTAGCAGTGTTCAGAAAGGTAACAGATTCAGGTTCACATTTCCCCACAAGGGAAAGTATGTAACTTGGAATCACAGACCACTCATGTTGGCAACCTAAGTCTTTCCCTTTCAGGACTAGTCTGGAATTTGAATTTTCAGGCTTTTTTTTTTTTTCCATTGATTTTCATCCAGGGAAATCTCCAGCTCTGACATCCTTGTAGAATCTGTCTGCTATGGTATGATCTTACCAGGCTGTCAGAGCCAGAATTTACCCAGGAGGGAAACTAAATCCCTTGCACTGGAAGAGGGTTCCCCCTTTCCACACTTACACTTCTAAATATGTTTCTAAACTGGAAGCATTTGAGAAAAAGCTCAAAGAACCTTCCTATTGTTGGCCTCAGGCCATAGCTGGTTTTTTCAGTCCACATAGGAAACACAAGATGCACGTTTTCCTGGGTTGTGTATTTTGTTCCAGGCCTGTGGTGGGTTTTTATTTTAAAAGTCCTTTGGAAGCATGTCAGCGGTGATACTGTGGCAATGTTGATTGAAACATTTGACAGTTCCCATTGCAAGATGTGTAGAACATATGATGCTTTTGTCCTCCTTCCAAACCCTCAGTCGTGTACATGAAAAAGGGGCTGATATTCCAATGATGAAACATTAGCAGAAGGCTGAAATATGTCACTTAAAAACATTGCGCTAGCCATGATTTTTAAAATCTTTTTGTGCGAGAGAAACTCTCTTCTGCATATATTTAATTTATCAAATAAAAGCAGCTGATTGAGGGGCATAACTCCCAAAGTTTTTACCTTGATTTACCTATTGAAGAGCATCCTCAGACTAAGAGGCCACAAGGGATTGTGGATGGAACATCAAATAACTAGCTCAGTGCCTGGAACACAGGAAGAGTACAAATATGAATTCCCATTCTCATGCTGCTCACCTCTTCCCCTCTCCAGGAATGAGAAGGTCTAGGTTCTAGAGGGGCTAAGTGATTTGTCTCAGGTTATACAGATAATAGTGGAGCTAGGATTCAAATTATGTCTGTTGACTCCAATGCCTTTGCTATACTCACCCTGCCTACAGAGACTACATAGTATGTGACAAGTATCCCACTAGAAGCTGAGGATATGGAAATCATAGTGCTATACAGCTTGATCCTGGCCCTTGATTTGTTCGTAGACTGCTGCCAGAGTTAAGTGAACAGGTGATTAAAATATAATAACTATACTAATACAAGTCAGAAGAGGACACCTAGGGAGAAAAGAAAGGGAACAATTTATGCAGTGCCCAATTAGAGAAGTCTTCTTGGAGGAGGAAATGCTTGAGCTATTTGTAATGGCAGAGGAGTGAGATGAATGAAGAGGGATGAGAAGAGGAAATAGCACACACAAAAACATAGGAAGGAGAAGCAGCATGGTGTGTACTGGGAAACTGCACCAGTTTCTTTAATGGGAGGTGTATTAGTTATTTATTACTGCAAAACAAATTATCCCAAACTCCAGTGGCTTAAAATATAACAACATTTATCATCTCACAGCTCTTTGGGTCAGGAATCCAGACCACTTAGCTGGATCCTCTGGTTCAAGGCGTTGGGCAGCATTGCAGTCATCTCATGTCTTGTGTGGAGGAGGATCACTTTCAAGCTCACTCACATGGTTGTAGGTAGTGTTTAGTTTCTCTCTGTCTGTTGGTTGGAGGCTGCCCTCAGTTCCTGGTCACATGGACCTCTCCATAGGACAGCTCACAACATGGCAGCTTGATTTATCCAGGGAGAGGAAGTGGTAAGAGAAAGTGTGTGTGTGAGCAAGATGAAGTCACACTTTCTTTGCAACCTGATGTCAGAAGTGAAATCCCATCACCTTTGTCATATGCTACTCTTTAGAAACAAGTTACTAGGCTCAGCCCTCACTCAAAGGGAGGGGGTTACATAAGGACATTACACAAGTGGGGATCATTAGAACCAAGTCAAAAAATTTAAGTTGTATTTAATTTGTAAAATGGTACCATTCTTTATCAATCTTTTAAGGCTTTTGTCACATAAAATTAAATCACAAAGATTAATGCATATTGTTTGTGTTGCTTTAGTCCATTCATTATGACTGCTGTATTCCATTGTGTATATATACCATAGATTATTTATTTTCTCCAATGGATGGGCATTTGAGCTGCCTTGGGCTGAGGAAGGGAGGTGGTGGAGGGAAATGGGGAGTTACTATAATGGGGTCTTCAAGGGAGGGGTAATTAAAATGTTCTAAATTTAGATAGTGGTGATGATACACAGCTCTGTATATTAAAAATATCAAACTGTAAACTTTAAATGGGTGAATCGTATGGCATGTGCATTATATTTCAATAAAACTCTTATAAAAACTATGGGAATGAATTTGAAAATGTAGAGAAAAAAATTCCTATCAGAATATAAAATTGCAATATTGACCCAAGAAAAACTAGAAAACGTAAAGACAAATGCATTAGCCAACAGTGAAATGCAGGTTAAAACTACAGAGAGATACCACTTCACAGCCACCAGAATGGCTAATATGAAAAATACTGAGAACACCAAATGTTGGTGAGGATATAGAGCACGTGGTGCTCTCATGCACTGCTGGTAAGAGTATAAATTGGTAGATCCATTTTGAAAAACTGCTTAGAAGTATTTATTTAAACTAAATATTTGCTATATTTGAAAGTTGTTAAGAGACTAGATCTTAATAGTTGTTCTCATCAAAGGGAAAAATTGTTTGTTTTTTTTATCTGGGATGATGGATGTTAACTAAACTTACTGTGGTAATCATTTCATAATATATGGAAGTCAACTTATTATATTGTACACCGTAAACTTACACAGTGTGTATGTCAATTGTATCTCAATAAAACTGGGAAAAGAAATAAATATTAATTGTACAGAAAACCTCACTAAATATTTGCATACCTCACAATGCAGTAATTAAACTCTTAAGTGTGTATACCAATAAAAAGAATCCTGTACCCACAAGCCATGAACAAGATGTTCATAATGACACTGTTTGAAATAGCCCAATACTAAAAACAACACAACTGCTCATCAACAATAGAAAGGGAAAATCAATTATGGAATGCTATGCAATAATGAAAAATAATGAAATATAGGCATATGCAACAACATGGGTGAATCTTGAACACATAATATTGAATGAAAAAAACTAGACACAAAAACAGTATATATTGAATGATTCCATTTGTATGAAGCTCAAAACAGGCAAAAATAATGGCTATTCCTGGGAGTAGGGTACTAACTGGAAAGGAATGAAGGAATCTTTTGGGGTGCTGGAAACACTCTGTGTCTTGGTCTGAATGGTGAATATGTGGGTGTATACATATATAAAAAGACATCTACATGTACAGTTATGATTGGCAGACTTTATCCACTTTATTGTATGGTCATTTACCCCCTTAATTAAAAAGTTATATTTTTATGGTCACAGGGTTGTAAAGTACAGCATAGGGAATATAGCCAACAGTACTGTAATAACAATGTATGGTGTTAGATGGGTACTAAACTTATCAGGGTGATCACTATGTAAGTTATATAAATTTCTAATCCACCAGAAACTAACATAATACTGGATGTCAACTGTAGTGGAAAAAAGGGAAATCTTTTTTAAAGGAAAAAGATGGGCATTTCTGGACTTTCATTTCTGATCGTGGAAGACTAGATAACTTGAACTAACCCTACCATTGAAAGAATTGGACAAAATATTTATTTTATTTTATTTTATTTTATTTTATTTTATTTTATTTTATTGTTGACAGTATTAAAGATGTCCCCCAGTTTCACCCTTTATTCCTCTTCTCCCAGCCTCTGCCCCACCCTAGACCTTCCCCACACTATTGTTTGTGTCATTGGTTATGCATATATGTATATAAGTTCTTTGGTTATCAGTGAGCTAACTCTATATATAGTGAGGGAAAAAAAACCTAAGCCAAGATCCGGGAGACAAGGGAATCCAGAGACATGAGCCTGGCACCTGGATCTGTTTTTTGCCCTAGGATTTTTAGGGTTTGCTGATCTAGAAGCAGCAACTGAGGTCTTAGCACAATCACAGTCCAGACTCCACCGAGGGCATATATGGACACGATCTGTGGCAAATGTGTTCACCATGCTAAGACAATGAGAGAACCACATGAAAAGATGAAATTAAAGACATTCCTGGCACTTTGCACAAAACCAAACTCGGGGTGGATTGTACCTAAGGCCAAAAGGTAAAGCAATAACACTTTTTGAAGGTAACATTGAAGAATGTCTTTATAAAATAGGGTAGGGAAAGACACTTTTGTTGTTGTTAATCCTCACCTGAGGATACTTTTCCATTGACTTTTTAGACAGAATGGAAGGGAGGGAGGGAGGGACAGAGAGAGAGAGAGAGAGACAGAGAGAGAGAAACATCAATGTGAGAGAGACATATCAATTGGTTGCCTTCCGCAGGACCCTGACTAGGGCTGAGGATGGAACCTGCAACTCAAGTACGTGCCCTTGACCAGAATTGAACCCAAGATCCTTCAGTCTGTGGGCCAATGCTCTAACCACTGAGCCAAACCGGCCAGGGTGGGAAAGACATTTTAATCATGACACACAAAATAATCACTAACCACAGAAGACATAAATTGCACTACAATAAAATCAACATCTTCTCTTTATCAAGAGACATTATCATCAAAGGACATAAATAGGCAAGCCACAGAGTGGGAGAAGATATTTGCAACATGCCTGGCCAGTGTGGCTCAGTGGACTGAGTGTTGTTCCATGGACTGAGAGGTCCCGGTTCAATTCCCTGTAGGGGCACATGCCCGGTGGGCACATGATCCCTGGTGGGGGGCATGAGGGAGGCAACCTATCTATGTTTTTCTCTCACACTAATGTTTCTATCACTCCCTTCCTCTCTCTCTCTAAGAAATCAATAAAAGTATATTAAAAAAAGATATTTGCAACACACATAACTGCAAAGGACTTGCATCCAGAATATATAAAGAACACCTACAAATTAATAAGGAGAAGTCAGAGAACCCTGCAGAAAAATGGGCAAAAGATTTAAATAATTACTTCACAAAAGAGGATATCTAATGGCCAATAAACATATGAAAAAGGACTCAGTCTCATTAGAAAAAATGAAAATGAAACTTAATTACAATGAGATACCATCAGATACTCATTAAAATGAACAAGTCTGACAACTCTAAGCACTGAGGAAGCTGTGGAGCAAGGGGAGCTCGTGAGCTGCTCATGGGAGTTTTATGTCGGTGTGACCACTTTGAAACACAGTGTAGCATCATTTAGCAAACTAGGTGTGCACTCTACAGAAGGGCAAGCATGTGAGTCCCAGGAGACACATTCACAGCGTCACTGTTTTCAATGGGCACAAAGTGAAAACAACCCAAATATCCACCTATAGCAAAATAGATAAAGAATTTATGGTATATTCATACAATGGAAATGAATGAACTTTAGATATCCACAGCAACATGGATGAATGTCCCTGACATTGTGCTGATTGAAAAAAGCTCAATGCTTCCATTTACACAAAATTTGTGAACAGGCAAAAGTAAACTGTTGTTTCTAGGTGTACATAGAGATGGCTCAACTATAAAGAAAAGCAAGTAGTAGATACTCTAAAAGTCAAAATAATGTTAACCCCTGGCAGGATATGAAGAAGATTGTTACCATGAGGGATGTTATGGGCTGAGTTGTATCCCACCCCCAAATTCATATGTTGAAGTCTTCACCCTCAGAACCTCAAAATGGTACCATATTTGGAGTTAGGTCTTTAAGAGGTGATTAAGTTAAAATGAGGTCACATTATATGGGTCCTCATCCCATCTGACTGGCGTCCTTATAGGAAGAGGAGGTTAGGATACAGACACACACAGAGGGAAGACCATGCGAGAACACAGGGAGGAGATGACCATCTACAATCCAAGGGGAGAGGCCTCAGAAGGAGCTGAACCTGCCAAAACCTTGATCGCAGACTTCTGACCTCCAGAACTGTAAAATAATACATTTCTGTTGTTTTATCCACCTAGGCTGTGGTACTTTGTTATGGCAGCCCAAGCAGACTCATACAAGGAGGTATTTCGGAGGACTTCTGGGTGCTTCCAATTTTCTATTTCTTGACTAAGATGATAATTACACAGGCATTTGCTTTACCATATTGTTAGGTTGTATATTTAAGTTTTATTTACCTTTCTGTATATGTATTATATTTCACAATATAACAGCAAACCAAAAAAGAATGGCCTGGCCGGGGCATGAAAAATAAATGTTGTTCTCGTTGGAATCACACTAATCCTGAGATAAAGACCTGGAAAAGACTCTTTCCTTTTTGTAAACAGCTTTATTAAGGTATAATTCACATATCATACAATTTACCTATTTAAATTGTACAATTCAAAGATTTTCAGTATTTGTACAGAGTTGTGTAGCCGTCACCATAGTCAATTTTAGAATATTTTCATCACCTCAAAAAAAAAAAAAAACCCAACAAACTTGTACCCTTTAGCTATCATCCCCCATCCATACCAGCCCTGGAAACCATTAATCAACTTTATGTTTCTATAGACCTACCTATTATGGACATTTCATATAAATTGAATCATATAGCATGTGGTCTTTTATGTCTGACTTCTTTCACTTAGCATGTTTTAAGGTTCATCCATGTTGCAGTGTGTTTCAGCAGTTTATTCCCTTTTATGACTATATAGATAAACCACATCATGCTTATCCACTCATCAGTTGATGGAAATTTGGGCTGTCTCCACATTTTGGCTATTATCAATAATGCTACTATGAATATTTGTGTACAAGTTTTTGTGCAGATATATGTTTTCAGTTCTTTTGAATATATACCTAGAAGTGTAATTGCTGAGTCATGTGGTAACTTTATGTTTAACTTATTGATGAACAACCAAACTGTTTTCCACTGTGGCTGCACCATTTTACACTCCCATCATCGTCACTGAATGAAGGTTCTGATTTCTCCACATTTTTGTCAACACTTGTTATTCTCTGCCTTCTTAATAATAATCCTCCTAGTTGATTGGAAGTGGTATCTCTTTGTGGGTTTTGTCTGCATTTCCCTAATGATGTTGAACATCTTTTTACTTGTTTATTGGCAAGGATTGCTAACTTCATTTTCCCAGTGAAGAAATCGAGCCTCAGAAGGGTTAAGTGACTTATCCCATGCCATGCAGTCCAAGGCTCCTTTTTTCTTTCAATGCATCTCTGCCATCTCCATGGAAGGCAGGATCCTCCCAGCAGGTAAGCATGAAGGTCAGCCCTGGTTCTTCTTAGGAGCCTGCCCTTGCCCCACCCTGTGACTTTAAGTTTGCCTGGGTCAGTTTCTGTTGCTGCCACCAAACCCCTGAAATTTTATTGGGTCTGCTGGCATCACCTTATATCATCTGCCCTCTGTCTGTTCCATCTAAAGCCTTCTTCTTAATGCCCAAGACTTTCCTACAAAGGGGCTCTTGGCTTTGCCTAAACCGGATCCATGAACATCCTGGTTTAGCAAACAGATAGAGAATCCCAGAATGCCAGGCCTGGCAGGGCCCTGTGAGAGCATCAAGGCCAAATCTTTATCATTCAGTGGGGAAACAGGTTCCTAGAAGGCAGGGAGCTATCTGAAGTCTCACAGAACATTAGTGGTGGAGTTGTGGACAGGGCAGAACTCTTCCTGCTGTGCACATGATAGAAAAAAATAGGAGAACATTCTTTTACACTCTTCTCAAGCAACAATGCTGTCTTGAGGCAAAGGGCAAATGCCTGCTGGCTGCTTCTCAGCATAGAATGAAGCCAGAGTTTTGTACTGATGGGCAAATAGGGTGCAGCTAATGAAAGCTGGATTTGACCAGCCCTAGCAGGTGCCTTAATTTGGTAGAGCAAGGTCTTCTACCCTGGTGACAGGTTAAACACAGTCACTTGAGAAAGGTAAAGAGAAATGTTTTCTCCTCCAGACCCTTTGACCTCTGCAAACCAGGTGCAAAGTATGCTCAGCCCTAGCAGAGTTGCTAAAGGAAGGTGGGAATAATAGGTCTTTTCTTTTTCAGTTTTTCAATCGTTGACCTTCAGTCAGTAGTCTACTTGTTTCCTCAAACCCACAGTCTCACTGAGGCCAGTGGGAGTGGAAGGCCCAGCATCTGCTGGAACTCACTCCATGCCCCAACCCCAACCCAGTAATGTTCATGTTCTCATTAGAGGATTGTGCTGTGGGGGCTAAGCCTCAAGCTTCGGGTCCCAGTCCCATGAAGGTCATTTCTCTTCCTAAAATATCAGTGCTGCAAGGCCTGTGGTGCTCAGGAAGTACCCTGGGCTGGGACACATAATCCTGGATTCCACCCTCAGCTTCTCCACTAACTCACTATGTCAATTTGGGCATACACTTTTCTGAGTCTCTGTTTTCTTATCTATAATATGGAGTTAAGAACAGCACTGTCATGCCTTCCTCACAAGAGCATTATGAAGATGAAATCAGATCATGTATCTTTTTTTAAAATACGTTTTTATTGATTTTTTAGAGAGAGATAGAAACTTCAGTGAGAGAGACATCAACATCGATGGGCTGCTTCCTGTAGGCCCCCTGCCAGGGATCAGGCCCACAACCTGGGCATGTGCCCTGACCAGGGATTGAACTGGGACCTCTTAGTCCATGGGATGACACACAATCCACTGAGCCACACCGGCCAGGCCAGATCATGTATGATTTTAGAGAGAGAGGAAGGGAGAGGGAGAGAGAGATAGAAACATCGATGAGAGAACATCGATTGGCCACCTCCAGCATGCCCCCAACTGGGGATCAGGCCCACAACCTGAGCATGTGCCCTGACTGGGAATCGAACCAGCGACCTCTTGGTGCATGGGTCAATGCTCAACCACTGAGCTACAGCAGCAGGGCCAGATCATGTATCTTGACGTACTTTTAAAGTCCTGAGGGGACAGATAACCAGTTCAAATATAAAAAGAGCTCCTAATAGTGATGAACAAAAGAGAAACTCTACAATTAAAATTGGAAACAGTTAGTAAAATAAAGCCCATAAAAATAAGGAATACAAACAACCATTAAATATATGAAAATCTTGAACCAAATAAAAATGCAAAGTAAACCCAAAATATATTTTACTTTATTGGGTGAAAAAAGTTAAGAAGAATGATAATACTTGGTGTTAGTGAGGATGTGAGATAGTAAAATAATGTAGCATGTCTGGAGGGCAGTTTAGCAACATGTATACAATTTTTTGAAAAGTGCATATATGTTACTCTTTGGGTGTACCTTAAGACAGCAACTGAGATACATGAAAAAATATAAGTGCATACCATCACATTATTCTTTTTAACACATTTTAATAATTCAGACTGTGATTTTTATTAAAAACAAACTTCCATAGTGCTTTAAAAATATATAGCCAATTCAAAAACATGTTTGCATTAAAGTAAAAAAAAAAATGTTTTCTTTCCAATTTCTCTTCTGACTAGTTATCCAAGTCAGAAATTTCAGAATAGTGACAGATTTCCCATTTGTATTCCTTTACTGTAGAACCCAGAAATACTCAAATTATATATTAAATGTATTCAAGGAGCAGAAACTGACACCCTATTAGGAAGTAGATACATTTGTACAATGTTCTAAAGATATAAATCCTACAATTGCAAAGAAAAAATCTACACAGGTTTAACACTACACATCTTTGAACCTAGTGTACCTACCTGCTTTTCATATTATGTTTATACTTTTTGTATATATGGAATATTTCACAATATCTTTTTAAAAGAAAATGTATTATAAATAAAAAATTTTTGAATAAAGACTATTATCATGGCCTTGCTTATAATGGTAAAACATTTAGAGGAATTTTTGTGTGGTATATTGTTATAATAATGTCTCCAGTGAATTATACCTCCTTGTGTCCAGCCTCCTTTGCACTGTAACATTGCTGCTCCTTCCATCAAGAGGTAGAGTGGATTTTCCCATCCCTTTGACCCTGGGCTAGGCTTGTGACTTCCTTTGACCAATGCAATGCATTAGAATGATACTGTGTGACTTCCAAGGCTAGGCCTTAAGAAGCTTTGCCATTTCCATTTCCACCCTCTTAGAATCCTCAGACCACTATGCTATCTTACAGTCCTGGAGGATAAGAGACATGTGCAGTAAAGAGTTAACCCAAAAGGTTAGGGTGTGAAAAAGCTGCATACTCCTTGCCAGGCTGGTGTGGCTCAGTGGATTGAGCGTCTTTCCACGGGCTGAGAGGTCCTGGTTTGATTCCCCGTCAAGGCACCTGCCCGGGTTGTGGGCTCAATCCCCAGTAGGGGGAGCGCAGGAGGTAGCTGATCAATGTTTCTCACATTGATGTTTCTGTCTCTCTCCTTCCTTCCTCTATCTCTAAAAAAATCAATTAAAAAAAAAAGCTGCATACTCCAAAGAAATGGCTGGCCTCCCGCTGGCTCCTGGGAGATAATCTCTGAGCCTTTGCAATGCCCTGCCTGAAAGTGAGAATGTTCCTGTGTGCCTGAGGCTTTGAGCCATGTATCAACTTGACTGCTGGGGAGCCAAGGTCTGAGTAGCTGAGGTCAGTCATGTGGGTGCTGCATGTCTCCTGGCCTGACCTCCAATAAAGACTCTGGACACTAAGGCTTTGTGAGCTTCCTTGGTTGGCAATACTTCACATGTGTTGTTACATATCATTGCAGGGAGAAGTAAGTGTGTCCCCATGAGATTCCATTAGGGGAAAATACCTGGAAGCTTGTGACTGGTTTCTGTTGGACTTTTCCCCATGTGCCCTTTTCCTTTGCTGATTTTGGTCAGCATCTTTTCACCACAACAAACCATAATCATGAATATAACAGCTTTTCTGAATCCTGGGAGTCTTTCTAGTGAGTCATCAAGCCTGAGGGTGATCTCTGGGACCCCTGACACAGAGGCTACATGGAGAAGAAAAGAGGAGCTCCAGCCAACAGCCAGCACTAATTAAGAGACATTTGAGGGAAAACATCTGGGCCCTCTGAGCCCCAGTCAAGCTGTTGGATGTCTGCATCTCCAGAAGTGAGCTCAGGAGAACCCAGCAGAAGTATCACCAGCCTACCTGCAAACTCGACAAATAACATATCATTGTTATTTTAAGGCACTAATATTTGGGGTGATTCATTAGTACCCATAGGTAGATGAAATAGTAAATGACCAAAAATAGGCACACAGGCCTGGCCAGTGTGGCTTATTGGATTGAGCATCATCCCATGGACTGAGAGGTCCAGTTCAATTCCTGGTCAGGGCACATGCCTGGGTTGTAGGCTCAATTCCCAGTAGGGGACGTGCAGGAGGCAGCTGATAAATATTTCTCTCTCACATGGATGTTTCTATCTCTCTCTCCCTTCCTCTCTCTCTAGAAAACCAATAAAAACATATTTTAAAAAATAGGCACTTAGTTAAAGAAATTATTGTATATCTATACATTGAAATATTAAGATGTCCTTTAAAATGCTGATTTAGATTCTATACATACAGTGGTGGGCAAAAGTAGGTTTACAGTTGTTCATATGAAAAAATACATGTCAGCTATGATTAATAATAAATAAAAATACAAGAATAAACTCTATGTTTTGCATACTCACAACTGTAAACCTACTTTTTCCCACCCCTGTATTAACGTGGAACTGTGTTCACTATGTATTTCAAGTAATGAAACATTATAAATAAATATGTACAATACAATCCCATTTTGAAAAATACATGTATTTATATCTAAATGTATAATTAGAATGAGCCCTATGCAGTTGCTAATATTCAACCATTTCAATCTATCAAAACAATAATTTCCTGTGATTCAACTAATACATATTGATAGAATCAAGGTTGGAAGGCTCCACAGCAAAATGTTAACTGTGGCTTTATTTCAGTGGTGAGTACGGGCACTGGTTTTTTTTGGTTCACCTGTATTTTCTAAACCTTGTACATCAAGCATGTATTTTTTATTGTAGTATTAGGGAAAAAAAACAGAATGAAACTCTTCTTCTTATAAAATGCTAAAGAAACATGTGAGCAATGATAACTGGATGAGTAAACTGAGCTGAGTTGGAAGAGGGCTGAGTTGTGACCTGGAACCAGGTCCTCCATAAGCCTGGGATTCAGGTTTACTGCCTGTGGCTCAAGTCAAATTCACACAAACTCAGGGCAAGGCAAAAAGAGGCCAAGAGCAGAGGCTTCTAAATTGGGTAACTGGCTGTGGAGCTGGTTTCATGCTTTGGGACAGCTTCCTAGAGCCTTGTTAATTATTGTCTTTTATTCCCAGGGGCACTATAGGCCTCAGTACTCCTCAGGCAAAGGATCACTGGGCAGGAGCCAGCCTAGCCCTCAGGTGGCTTGGCCAAGTCCATGGCCTCTTATCTATGATGAAGCCCACTACCCAGATGGTTGCCTCTCACTTTGAAATGGAGCATCTCAGGGACAGGGGACAGGAAGTCTTAGCTCTATAGGAAGCATTGGAGACCATCTGGTGCCATCTCTGCATGGTGCAGGACTCTCCCCAGCAGGGACTCTCTTTACCACCCTCCCCAAAGTCAGCACCCTCTGCCTGTCCCAACACAGCCCTATGATGATGGGGGGGGGGGGGGTCACTACTCTTAGAGGCACCCACCCCACGTGGCAGTGATTAATAGAAAATCCATTCTTATTGGGAATCCCAAATCGACTCAACCTTCCACCTGTCAGAATCCTCCCTCTTTATTCTGGGCACACCTGCTTCTCCTTTGTGAGCACAGCTCATGGCAGCAGTTGTTTTCTCTAAGTGGAATACCTTCCTCAAAAAAAAAAAAATTGCAAATCTTTTTATTTTTATTTTTGGAAGACTGTGTGAGCCTTCTAGGAAAAGGGCCATGTTATTTCATTTTTTTTAAATTATTTTTTTATTAATTTGTTTTTGTTACAGATGTTTATCCTTTTCCCCCCATTGACACCCTCCTCCCCATCCCCCTGCCCCATCCCCAGCTTTGTTGTCTATGTCCATTCCAGGCTTGGAGCTTGGTGCTGTGATGTATATATGCTATTTCTTTTAATTTGACAAACAACTCAGTGAATGGAGTATTAATGTCTGCATTTTACAGATGGAGGAACTAAGGCACAGGGAATAGGAATAACCAAAATAACATACTAAGAAGTGGCAGAGCTGGGGTTTGACCCTAGTCTGTCCGTTCAAACCCCTATATTTTATAATTGCCTCCATTTCATTGACTGATAACTGGCTTCATTGACAAGGAATTTGAGACAGCTTAGACTCTAAGCCTTAGAGTATCCACAATTTGATAAAAATAGAAATAGAGAAACAGGTCTGTAGAAATGCAAATAGCAGTATCAAATCCAAACAAGGTAAAGAAATGTATAACTGTTTCTGCATCTCTATCTCTATCTATATCTGTTTCTCTATCTGTAGCTCTATAACTACCTGTATCTTTGTCTGTATCTGAACTTTTATCTGTTTTTTTTGTAAGTATCTCTGTCTCTAAATCTACCTGTTGTGTACCTGTATCTATTTCTCCATCTTTACCTCTATTAGATCCCTATTAGTACCTGTATCTGTACTACTATCTGTACTTCTTTTCTTGTCTCTATCTCTGCCTATATGTGCATTTATATCTGTACCTATATCTGTCTTTTTATATGTTCCTGTATATGGGTGTCTATCTGTAACTATATCTCTTTGTATCTACTTGTATCTGTGTCTATATATGTACGTATATCTGTTTGTCTATCTATACCTGTACCTGTGTTTCTATCTGTCCCTGTGTCTGGGTCTGATCTGTACCTGTATCTGTGTTAGGGGAACTTGGAGCTACTCTGAGACTTGCAGAAAGGGTTATAAAATCTGCTTATTAGCTCTGCTGCTAGTTCCACCATTGTTTTTTATTTTATTAGTTTACTGAGACTGCTGTAAGAAATCACCCACAAACTGGGTGACTTAAATAAGTGAAATGATTGTCCTAATGTTATGATAGGTAAAAATTTGAGGTCAATGATTTGGCAGGGATAGTTACTTCTGAAGGCTGTGATGGAGCATCTATTCCATGCCTCTCCCCTAGATTCTGGTGGTTTGCTGGAAATCTTTGGCATTTCTTTGCTTGTGGAATCATCACTCTGATGTCTGCCTTTATGTTCACATTGTGTTCTCCCTATGTTGGTGCCTCTGTGTCCAAATTTCCCCCTTTTATAAAGATATCAGTCACATTAAATTAGGGCTCACCCTAATGACCTCATCTTAACTAATGGCATCTGCATTGACCTTATTTCCAAATAAGGTCACATTTTAGAGTCTGATGGTTAAGACTTCATATGAATTTTTGGGGACACAATTCAACACATAACAATCATCTCACTCCTTCATTTAACTGTTGAGATCGTACATTCCCAAGCTCCTGACTCCATCCTTCAGGTTGGCTTTTCTCTGGACTCTGCCATTATTTAAGTAAGGTAGCTCCAGGGCAACCCAGAGGACGGGCCTGTGGGGCAACCATCTGGGAAAAGATTGGATCTCTCACAGAAGTGTTCAATCATGGGGAAGTGATGTCTCCTCAGACTTAGAAATAAAATTTGGGAAGAGAGTCAGTCAGGTTGGGTTAGGTGATGCTACAAAAACAAATGATCCAAAAATATCAGTGCTTAACAAAGATTCACTTATTATGTATACAATATGTCAATTGCAGGTCAGTTGGCTTATTTCGCTTAGCATAATACTGTCCAGGTTCCTCCATGTCCTCTCAAAGGATAAGAGAGCTTTCTTTCTGCTCCATATCATTCTCACTCAGAGCCCAGACTGAGGGAAACTCTTTCCCCATGATTCCACTATCCCTAAGGCAGGAAAAAGGAAATGTAGCCTATTGTATACTGGCTTTTAATGTTTTTGCTTAGAAGTGAGTTACCACACTTGTGTTCATATGCCATTGGCCAGAGAAGGTCACACAGTCACACCTAATCTCAAGGGATCAGAAAAATTCAATTCTACCATGTTTCTGGAAAAAGAACTGGAAATATTTGGAAAAGAGAAGGCCTTAGAAAGCCTGGGAGGGGCTTCTGCTTCTTTCTCTCCTCTGTGTCTCTTTGCAAGGGTAACCATATGTCCTGGTTAGCCAAGACAACTTATATAAACTGCTCCAATTTAAATATTAATGGTGCTCTTTTTCAGTCTTGAAAGACTCCCTGTTTGGGTACAGATTCTGCAGCCCCCCTGCTCTTTGGTGGCAAGAGATAAAGAGTCTGTGTGCAGGGAAGTTGATGCTATTAGGAAGGGAGACACCTGGTGGACCAGATGCTAAAGTAATAAAGCCACTTCTAGTTACAAGTTATTTTCTGTGTTTCCTTACTTTTTAAAAATTTATTTAATTTATTTTTGTTACAGATGTTTCTCCTTTTCCACCCATTGACACCCTCCCCCCATTCCTGTCCCCCCTCCACCCAGAATTGTTGTCTATGTCCATTGGTTATGCTTATATGCATAAGTTCTTTGGTTTATCTCTTCACTCCCCCCCACCCCCTACTCTTAAGTGTGTCAGTCTGAACACTACTTCTATGTCTCTGGGTCTGTTTTGTTCATCAGCCTATTTTGTTCATTATATCCCACAAATAAGTGAGATCGTGTGATACTCGTCTTTCTCTGACTGGCTTATTTCGCTTAGCATAATACTGTCCAGGTTCCTCCATGTCCTCTCAAAGGATAAGAGAGCTTTCTTTCTTATAGCTTCATAGTGTTCCATTGTGTATATGTACCACAGCTTTTTTATCCACTCATCTATTGATGGACACTTGAGCTGTTTCCAGATCTTAGAGATTGTAAATAGTGCTGCTATGAACATAGGGGTACACATATTCTTTCTGATTGGTGTTTCAGGTTTCTTAGGATATATTCCTAGAAGTGGGATCACTGGGTCAAATGACAGTTCAATTGTTTCTTTACTTTTTATTACCATTCAGCCTTCAAGTAAGTCTTCTTTAGAAACCTAATATGGTCTTAGTTGTGTCCTGGGTGAGGAAAAAGACATGTGTTCAGGGAACTGAAGGACAGCAGCGTCGTTCAAAGGCCAGCGGGGTAGTGGCAATGGTGATAAGCATGGGGCCTCCATGAGAAGGCAAATTATTCAGGTGAGTGTTAGGGGCCTACCCCTAAAAGTCTTCTAGTGATGACCATGATGACTCTGGAGTTTTGTGTTTAAGGAAGATAGCACTTTCTCAAAGATACTTCCACAGGTAACACCCATTCCTCTTCCATTTGACCTTCCCAGCCTGGCGAGGAAGCCACTTCCATCCCAGAGCTGGCATCCCAGTACAGAGAGGCAGAGCTGGGAGGAATATCCTTACCATATTGTGCCAGGATAGAGAATAGGAATTCTGCTCTCCCTCATCACTAAGAGGTTGTCTGTTTCTCCTCACACCTCCCTGCTGTAGGGCCTTTGCACCTACCCTTCCTTTTGCCTGGAATGTCCTTCCTCTACTCTCTTCATGTCTGGCTTCTCATCCTTTTAGACTTGGCTATGATACTTCCTTAGAGACATTGAGTGTTGTTAACCTCTCTCAGTAGATTACTCTTCCCCTCCATCCTCTGTCATGACACCCCATTAATTTCCTTTATGACAATTGTTATGGGTTTTGAGTAATTATGTCTTTGTTAATTTTTAATTTCCCTTCAAGACTACAGCCCCATAAGGTAGAAACTATGCCTGTTTTATTCATCATTGTATTATACAGCTTAATACAGAGCTTGACACTTAGTAGGCTCTTAACACATATTTGCTGAAAGAATGCATGAATGATTAAATAGATGAATGATTATATGCATTTTAACTTGGTTTCTTAGGAATTGCTCATGTACTGGCCCTGACCAACAATGTAGAAAGATGAGAAGCACCTCAAAATAACTGAAATTGAGTTCTAGTTCAAAATGGCCATTCCTAACAAGTCAGGCACACAAAAATGAAAATGATCTGGAGGTCACAGTAGAATTCAATAAACATATAGAAACATCATCTTGGAATGTATCAAACAACAGTCTTTATCTGAGAAGGGCAGGAAGCCTTTGGAGTATTTATTGATCATTTCAACAATGTCCATTCCTCATTGATGGCAAGTTATGTGGCCATGAAGATGATGGCAGCATATGGATGACATATAAAGCCCACCACAGATGGTGCTATATAGAAAAAAGTATATATGTTTGTATGTGGGAGTATGATAGCTCAGTGGAGAGACACAAAATACTGAAACTCTCTCTTGGCCAGATGGTAATACAGTATGTGTGACTCTATTTGGTGTGTGCATGCACATACTCACACACTTGCACACAGAGATGAGATTGTTTTCAGGTGACTTTGTGGTGAATAGAAATTCTTCCTGCATGTAGAAAATATTCAGAGGCACTCAGTGCAGGGATTATTAGCCCTATTTTTCAGAAAAAGAAACTGAGGCTCAAAGATGTTAAGTCTGTTGTCTAAAGTCATACAGTGAGTATGTATAGACCAGGCAGGCTTATCTCCCTTACCTGCCTGCCCAATGTTAGACTCTCAGTAGGTAATAGGGTGGGGATTAAAGCCCAGAGCTTATGCTTGAGCAACACTATTGTTGGTAATACAGATATAAATGTACCTGCTTTGTGATCAACTGTGGGAGGGTCTGAATCTCTGGCTGTAGTGAGTAAGGGTATTTACATTGAAAAAGGCCCCTAGATAATTTGGAGACCTTCCTCCTCCCAAAAGAGCTTCACCCAACTCTCTCATCCCCTGAGAACTAAGTTTTGAAGGAACTAACTTTCATTTAATTAGTTTTATAAAGTCCACTGAACACATTCCCAACTAGAAGTAAGTTACACCCACATTTCTCAAATTCTCACGATCACTGACAACTAAGAATCCTTAAGGTGATGTGTGAGGCTTGCAAAATGCTCAAGTGCTTCCTGAATGATAAGAGGCAAAGGAATTTCTGTTTGGTGGAATGTTGGTGTCCTGCGTACTTGGTATATTTCAGTCTTCTGGGACAAGATCATCTTGGTCTTGGGATTTACATCAATTCTGTTTGGCAGACATTTGTACTAACCAGAACTATCATCCCATCTCTTGGGTCACTGCAGAGATTTTATTGAAAATACATTGTCTTTCCTAAAACTTTCTCATATATGGACAACTCAGATAAGACTCTATGTTTTAATTCTACCCATCACACAAAGGGCTTGACAGCTTTGAAAAGGGCTGCCTCAAAAAAAGTTAAAAGCAAAGATTTCTGTTTACTGTAAACCTGTTTAGTGAATGGCTTTTACATATGTGTGTGGATCAAGGAATCAGGATCCAGGGCCTTCTGCCTCCATCCACATTACCAAAAGGCTTGCACTTATAAAATAAAAGAAAAAATGTGTTTCTCTTTGATTTTTGTGGGGTTGTAAAATAAATTAAATGGAAAACCCTATAGCCTTAAACTACCCAAAAGTCCAAGATGAAAAACTCATAAGCTAAACTCCAGTGCATTGCTTCTTAGAGACTCTTCAGAATAATAACCCCAGTGGTCATGATTCACTTTCACAATCAGTTTAGGTGGCACTTCTTACAGGAAGTCTTTGAGAACTCCCAACCCTGTTTGCTCCCCCCATTCCTATATGGATTAGTTAGTTGTCCATCCATCCATTCAGTAAGTATTTATTGAGAATCCACTCTATGCCAGGCACTGATCAAGGTGCTGGTAAACAGACGAGACAGGCGCAGACAGAAAAAATTCCTTGCCCTCATAGAGCTGATGTTCTAGTTGGGGGATATTGACAATATACAAGATAAAGAAGTGTATTCCATAGTCCCTTAGAAGGTGGTAAGTACTATAGATAAAAATAAAGAGTGAAAAAGGCCAGCAGGTGCAGATGGTGGAGGTGATACTGTAATTTTGGACTGAGGGAGTGTGCTATATGGCTGAAGGAAGTATGTTCCAGGCAGGGGGAACAGCATGTGCAAAGGCCAGAAGCAGAAGAGTGCTTGGTATGTCTTAGGAAGAGCAAGGAGGCCCATGGGCCTAGAATGTCACGAGTGATGTTAGAGCTAGAGGGAATGAGATCACAGAGCAATTTCCTCCATTGTACCATGAAATGCTCCTCTTGCAGTGCTATCATACCTTAACATTATTGTTAGCATTCTTAGTTGGGTTCCCTGGGGAACAGAGTCAAAGGTGAATTGTAGAGTGCACTCAGCATCAACTCTTGGGCAAAAGATTATGTAGCCTTTTTACAAGGGTAGTAGCAAATAATTGGGAACAATGATATAATCTATTATAGTATTTTATTGATATAAATATATATCATATTCTATACTGTATAATCATAAAATTCAGCTTGTAAGAACCCCAACACATTAACAAAAATCAAACATATATCGAGCCACAAAGAGATGTCAATATATTCTAAAAATGTAAAAATAGTATTTTGCTTTCAGCAATAGCAGGCTAGATTATTTCAGTTCAATTCTCCAGCTGAGAACAACTAGAAAATCTAGAAAAAAAGTGTTAAGATAATCTGTCTGAGAGCATTAAAGTGATACCAAGGCAAGGAGAACTTATAGGGCCAAGATCTGGAAGTGAAGAGAACCCCAGAGAGCAGAGCCTGGCATTTGGCTCTTTTTCCCTAGAGGGGAAAGTGCCAATTTTTTTTTTAATCCTCACCTAAGGATATTTTTACATTTATCTTCAGACAGAGTGGGAGGGAGGGGAAGGGAGAGGGAGAGAGAGAGAGAGAGAGAGAGAGAGAGAGAGAGAGAGAGAGAGAGAGACAGAGAGAGAGAGAGAGAGAGAGAGAGAGAGAGAGAGAGAGAAACATCGATGTGAGAGAGACACATCGACTGGTTACCACCCGCCAACCCAAACCGGGGCCGGGGACAAACCGCAACCGAGGTACGTGCCCTTGGCTGGAATTGAACCCAGGACTCTGGTCTGCGGGCCAACCCTCTAACCGCTGAGCCAAACCGGCCAGGGTGAAAGTGCCAATTCTTGAAAGACACAGCTGAGAGGATGAGAAATTGTGTGAATTTAGGGTGCTAGGGGGACAAAATTAGAGTTCAGGATCCACTAAAGAGGAGTCCTGGTAATTCCCTCCCAACCCCAAGTTTTTGGGTTGAGATCCTAAAAGGCCACATCCTAAGAGTAAGGGCTAAACAGAACTAGATTAACTCTAAAAAGGACTGAACATCAGTTTAAAATAATCTCAATCCCTATTTGGATTAGGCACATCTGCTCCTAGCCCAGTTGTCTGCCAGAAATAAAACTATAGTGGAATATAACATTAACCAGAGCTTCACAATATCATATCTTTAAATTTTTTTATGAATGATATTTAGCACTTAGTAAAAAATTAACTAGTGATACAAGAAGGCAAGATTTGACCTAAAGGAAAAAATGGATGATGGAAACCAACCCTTTATTCTATTATTGGAGTTTTTTTTTTATTTTTTTTTTAAACTGCATCATGACTATGATTTATTATAGTGAAAGGATAGAAAGCAAAATCAACAATGGGAAAAGGTGCATGAAGTGAAGTCTGGAGAAAACCAGGCACAAGCTTCTTACAGTCCCTCTCTTGGGAGTTTTTGTTTAATTCATGATTGAATATCAAATTTTGTCAAATGCTTTTTCTGCATCAATTTATATGATTATATATTTTTTTCATTAGATTTTCAATGTGGTGATTAGACTAATTGGTTTTGAATGTTGAACCAACCTTTCATGCCTGGAATAAATCCTGCTTGGTCACGGTATATAATTATTTTTATACATTGTTGGATATTATTTATATATTAATATTTAGTTAAGGATCTTTGCATCTATGGTCATGAGAGATGCTGATATGTAGTTTTTCTTTCTTGTAATGTCTTTGTCTGGTTTTGGTATTACCTTTATTCTGGCCTCATAGAATTAGTTAGGAAATGTTACCTCTGTTTCTAGTTTCTGGAAGATTGTAGAATATTGGTATAATTTCCTTCTTAAACATTTGGTACAGTTCACCAGTTGAAGTATCTGGGCCTCATGCTTTCTGCTTTGGAAGATTTATAATTATTGAATTAATCACTTTAATAAATATAGGCCCCTTAATATTATTTATTTGTCCGTGTGTGAGTTTGATAGTTTGTATCTTTCAAGGAATTGATCCATTTCATCTAAGTTACTACATTTGTGGGCATAAAGTTGTTCATCAAGTTGTTCACAGTATTCCTTCATTATCCAATAGTACACGGACCAGTAGTGATGGCTTTTCTTTAATTTTTAATATTTGTATTTTGTAATATTAGTGTTTCTATTTTTTTCCTTTGATAGCCTACCTAGAATTTTATCAATTTCATTGATCTTTTCAAAGACTTAACTTTTGGTATAATTCATTTTCTCTATTGTTTCCCTGTTTTCAGTTTTATTGATTTGTGCTCCAATTTTTTTTATTAATTTATTTTTGTTACAGATGGTTCTCCTTTTTCCCTATTGACACCCTTCTCCCCATCCCCCACAACCCGTCCCCAGCTTTGTTGTCCATGTCCATCAGTTATGCGTACATGCATATAAGCTCTGTGGTTTATCTCTTCCCTCCCCCCCACCCTCTCTTCTGAGGATTGTCAGTCCGTACCCCACTAACACGTCTCTGGGTCTACCCTGTTCCTCAGACTGTTATGTTCATTATGTTCTACCAATAAGTGAGATCATGTGATATTTATCTTTCTCTGCTTGGCTTGCTTCGCTTAGGACAATACTCTCCAGGTCCCTCCATGTTGTCTAAAAAAATAAGAGATCTTTCTTTCTTACAGCTGCATAGTACTCCATTGTGTATATGTACCACAGCTTTCTTATCAATTCGTCTATTGATGGACACTTGGGCTGTCTCCAGATCTTAGCTATTGTAAATAGTGCTGCTATGAACATGGGGGTACATATATACTTTCAGATGGGTGTTTAAGGCTTCGTAGGGTATATTCCTAGAAGTGGGATCACTGGGTCAAATGGTAATTCAATTTTTAATTTTTTGAGTAAACACCATAGTGTTTTTCTATACTGGCTGCACCAGTCTGCATTCCCACCAGCAGTGTACTAGTGTCCTCTTTTCTCCACACCCTCGCCAACATTTGTTTGATGATTTGTTGATGGCGGCCATTCTGACAGGTGTGAGGTGATACCTCATTGTTGTTTTATTTTGCATCTCTCTGATGATTAGTGATGTTGAGTATTTCTTCATATGACTCTTAGCCATTTGTATGTCCTGTTTGGAGAGGTGTTGATTTACTTCCTCTGCCCATTTTTTAATTGGGTTCTTTGTCTTCCTTTTGTTGAGATGTATGAGCACTCTATATATTTTGGAGATTAATCCCTTATCTGATATATCATTGGCAATTATGCTGTCACATACAGTGGGTTGCCTTTCCACTTTGATGGTTGTTTCTTTTGCTGTGCAGAAGCTTTTGAGTTTGATGTAGTCCCGTGTGTTCATTTTTTCCTTAGTTTCTGTTGCCTTAAATGACATATCTGTGAAAATTCTGCTGCGTATGATGTCTGAAATTTTCTTGCCTATATTTTCTTCTACAATTTTTATGGATTCATGAGTCACAGTTAAGTCTTTTATCCATTTTGAGTTTATTCTTGTGTATGGTGTAAGCTGATGATCGAGTTTCATTTTTTTGCATGTAGCTGTCCAATTTTCCCAACACCATTTATTAAAGAGGCTATATTTACTCCATAGTATGCTCTTGCCACCTTTGTTGAATATTAATTGAGCATAATTTTTTGGGGCAATTTCTGGGTTCTCTGTTTTATTCCATTGATCTATCTGCCTGTTCTTGTGCCAGTACCAGGCTGCTTTGATTACAGTACTTTGTAGTATAACCTGATGTCCTATATTGTAATCCCATCAACTTCATCCTTCTTTTTCAAGATTGCTGTAGAGCTATTTGAAAATGGCTATGGAGTGAATGGAAGCTACACAGACAATCTCCCAGGACCAAATGGGAATTACAACTAAAATAAAGACAAATCATCGGGGAAAAGCAACAGAAAAGCAGCGAGAGAGGATCATACAGCCAGAGACACTGAATGAGCCGGGTAGGATCTGTGGAGGTGAGTGAGGGTGGCGGGCTGGGAGCCCACGGACAGCAGCGGCCTTAGCTGTGAGCAGCGGGCTTAGCTTCGAGCAGCAGCGGCGCCGGCCCTCGGGGTTAAGACCTCAAGCTGCTCCACAGCGCAGAGGGCCGGGGAGAGCACTAAATAGCCACAGCCACTCACCTGGGGCTCCGGCAGAGGGAGGGAAGACTGGACTGGAACTCTGTGGGGACACCTGGGATTTGGAGGGTGCTCACAGTTTGTGCTGAGCTGTGGCCACAAAGGACGGTGGAGGACAGCCACTCCTTCCCGGTAACACAGAATGGCAGTCCAGTTTACTCCTTCCCGGAGCTGTGGCAGCCCCTCCCTCAGAGACTCCCACGTGAGGAAAAGAGGTAACGAAATGCAAATTGAGGCTCATTAACAACCAGCATCAACCACACCCTCGGGAAATCCTCTCACACAATAAACACCTGACGGATTTTCTCATTCAACTGAGACCCTAAGGCTTTTCAAGTAACTGAGGCTAATAGTCTCCAGGCAAAAAGCTAGAGCATAACTGAACCTTTCCTGAGCTTGCAGATCTAACCAGGAAAGTGAGACTTGACAGTGGTGTTGAAGGAGGGCCCTCCACGCTCATCCAAACCCAGTAGAGGGAGCCACAAATAGCAGAACACCAACACCCACAGGGAAAATTTGGCAGGCTCAAAAACCCACTGAGATAGCAAAAATGGTGAAACAGAGAAACAGATCCCAAATGAAAGAACAAGAGAACTCTACCGAAGATGAGATAAATGAAATGCAGTTAAGCAAATTATCAGAGGTAGAGTTCAGAGCCATGATCTTGAAGAAACTAAACAGCATGAGTAAGGATATCGACACCATGAAAACCAACCAAGTCGAAATAAAGAATGACATAGCAGAAATAAAGAACACATTGGATGGACTGACCAGCAGAGTAGAGGAAGCGGAGGACTGGATCAGTGAATTAGAAGACAGAGTAGAAAAAATCAATTAATCAGAAAACCAAAAGGAAAAAACAATGAAAAAACAGGAAGATAGCTTAAGAGAACTGTGGGAAAACTGGAAATGTAATAACATTCGCATCATAGGAGTCCCCGAAGAAGAAGAAAATGAGCAAGGGTTAGAGAATATATTTGAAGAAATAGTGACAGAAAACTTTCCTAACCTGGTGAAGGAAGAAGGCATTCAAGTTCAAGAAGCACAGAGAGACCCAAGTAAGAAGAACACAAACAGACCTAACCAAGACACATAATAATTAAAGTGCCAAAAATTAAAGACAAAGAGAGAATCCCAAAGGCAGCAAGAAATAAGCAACAGGTTACCTACAAAGGAACCCTCATAAGGCTATCATCTGACTTCTCAACAGAAATACTACAGGCCAAAGGGAATGGCATGAAGTAATCAAGGTCATGAAAACCAAGGATCTGAATTCAACACTACTCTATCCAGCAAGGCTATCATTCAAAATAGAAGGTCAAATAAAGAGCTTCTCAGACAAAAAAAAGGCTAAGGGAATATATTAGCACCAAACCAGCACTGCAAGAAATGTTAAAAGGACTGCAGTAATTAGTAGAAGAAATAGGAAGAAAAATATAACCACACTGAACAAACATGGCAATAAGTAAGTACATATTAATAATCACCTTAAATGTAAATGGACTGAATGGTCCGATAAAAAGGCACAGAGTAGCTGACTTGATAAGAAAGCATGATTCGAGGATTCCAAAATGGCGTCGGAGTGAATGGCAGCTATACAGACCATCTCCCAGGACCAAACTGGAATTACAACTAAAATAAAGACAAATGGTCGGGAAAAAGCAACAGAAAAGCAGCTTGCGAGGACCATACAACCAGGGACACTGACTCGATCCTGGTAGGATTGCGGAGGCGCGAAAGGGGGGCTGGGAGCCCACGGACAGCAGTGGCCTTAGCCGTGAGCATCGCTCCGCCCTTGGGGTTAAAGCCCGAACTGGCTCCACAGCGAAGAGCCAGGACACAGCGCTAAAATAGCCGCAGCCACTCACCTGGGCTCCGGCAGAGGGAGGGCGGACTGGACTGGAACTGTGTGGGGCTACTCGGGATTTGGAGGGGGCTCAGAGCTTTTGCTGAGTTGTGGCCACACAGGACGTTAGCCATCTTACTCCTTTCCAGAGGTTTGAGGAGAGGGAGCAGCCCCTCCCTCAGAGATTCAACCCTACCCAGGAGGGCCACTGAAATGCAAATTGAAGCTAATTAACAACCAGCATCTGCCCCACCCTCGAAAAATCCTCTTACGGTGAACAACTGAGGGCGGTGTTCAGTCAAGTGAGAACCCAAGTCTCTTCGAGTAACCACAACTAACAACCTCCAGGCAAAAGGCTAGAGGATAACTGAACCTTTCCTGGGCTTGTAAATCTACCCAGGAAAGTAAGACTTGACAGTGGTGTTTAATGTGGGGCCTTCCATGCTCATCCAGCCCCAGTAGAGGGAGCCACAAACAGCAGAACACCAGCATTCACAGGGACAATTTGTCAGGCTCCAAAACCCACTAAGACAGCCAAAATGGTGAAACAAAGAAACGAATCCCAAATGAAAGAACAAGAGACCTCTATAGAAGATGAGATAAATGAAATGCAGTTAAGCAAGTTAACAGAGCTAGAATTCAGAGCCATGATCTTGCGGAAACTCAACAGCATGAATAAGAACATCAAAACCATGAGTAAAGACATAGAAACATTGAAAATCAAAGAAATGGAAATGAAGAAGCAGCAAGAAGAAACGAAGAATAACATAGCAGAAATAAAGAACACACTGGAAGGACTAAACAACAGAGTAGAGGAAGCTGAGGACCAGATCAGTGAATTAGAACACAAGGTAAAAAAAAATCAACCAATTAGAAAACCAAAAGAAAAAAAAACAACAGGAAGATACCTTAAGAGAACTGTGAGACGACTGGAAACGTAATAATATTCGCATCATAGGAGTCCCCAAAGAAGAAGAAAGTGAGGAAGAGTTAGAGAATATATTTGAAGAAATAGTGACAGAAAACTTCCCTAATTTAGTGAAGGAAGAAGGCATTCAAGTTCAAGAACCACAGAGAGTCCCAAGTAAGAAGAACCCAAACAGGTCCACACCAAGACACAATAATTAAAATGCCAAAAATTAAAGACAAAGAGAGAATCCTAAAGGCAGCCAGAGATAAACAACAGGTTACCTACAAAGAAACCCGCATAAGGCTATCAGCTGACTTCTCAACAGAAACACTACAGGCCAGAAGGGAATGGCATAAAGTAATGAAGGTCATGAAAACCAAGGATCTGAATGCAAGACTACTGTATCCAGCAAGGCTATCATTCAAAATAGAAGGTCAAATAAAGAGCTTCTCAGACAAAAAAAAAAGGCTAAGGGAATATAATAGCACCAAACCAGCACTGCAAGAAATGTTAAAAGGACTGCTGCAATTAGTAGAAGAAATAGGAAGAAAAATATAACCACACTGAACAAAAATGGCAATAAATCAGTACATATCAATAATCACCTTAAAGGTAAATGGATTGAATGCTCTGATAAAAAGGCACAGAGTAGCTGACTGGATAAGAAAGCATGATTCACATATATGTTGTTTACAAGAGACCCACCTCACAACAAAAGACTCACATAGGTTGAAAGTAAAGGGATGGAAAAAAGCTTCAAAGCAAACAGATAGGAAAAAAAAGCTGGGGTAGCAATACTCATATCTGATTAATTAGATTTCAAATTGAAGATCATAACTAGAGACAAAGAAGGCCACTACATAATATTGAAAGGGTCTATCCAACAGAAAGATATAACCTTGGTAAACATATATGCACCCAATATAGGAGCACCAAAATATATTAAAAATCTTCTGGAGGACTTCAAAGGAGAAATTGACAGCAATACAATCATTAGCAGGAGACTTCAACACCCCACTGACATCACTGGATGGATCATCTAGACAAAAAATTAACAAGGAAACAGAAATTCCAAATGAAGCACTAGATCAAATGGATTTAACGGATATATACAGAGAATTACACCCCCAAACTGCAGAATTCACATTCTTCTCAAGTGCACATGGGACATTCTCAAAGAAAGACCACATGATAGGACACAAACTAAGTCTCTACAAGTTCAAGAAGATTGAAATCATATCAAACATCTTCTCAGACCACAATGGCATGAAACTAGAAATCAAGTGCAACAAGAACATGCAAAGACATTTGAACAAAAGAAAGCTAAATAGCATGTTACTGAACAATGAATCGGTTACCATGGAGACCAAGGAAGAAATTAAAAACTTCCTGGAAACCAATGAAAATGAACACACAACAACACAAAACCTATGGGATGCAGTGAAAGCAGATCTGAGAGGGAAGTTCATAGCACTACAGGCCCACCTCAAGAAAGAGGAAAAATTTCTAATTGACTACCTAACCTCACAACTTAAAGAACTAGAAAGCAAACAAAAAGAAAACCCTAGAGCAAGTAGAAGGAAGGAAATAGTAAAGATCAGAGCAGAAATAAACGACATGGAGACCAAAAAAACAATTCAAAGGATCAATGAAACAAAGAGCTGGTTTTTTTAAAAGATAAACAAGATTGATAGACCCTTAGCTAGACACTCCAAGAAACAAAGAGAGAAAACTCAAACACACAAAATCAGAAATGAAAGAGGAGAAGTAACAACTGACACCACAGAAATACGAAAGATCATTAACAAATACTATGAACATTTATTTGGCAAAAAATTTGACAATCTAAGTGAAATGGACACATTTCTAGAAACACATAGTCTCCCAAAACTGAACCGGAAAGAGATAGAAAACTTGAACAGGCCAATAACAACGAAGGAAATTGAAGATGTATTCAAGACCCTCCCAGCAAACAAAAGCCCAGGCCCTGACAGCTTCACTTGGGAGTTTTACCGAACATTCAAAGAGGAACTAACACCTATTCTCCTCAAATTATTTCAAAAAATTCAAGAAGAAGGAAGACTTCCAAACTCGTTTTATGAAGCCAGCATAATTCTAATTCCAAAACCAGAAAAAGACACTACAAAGAAAGAAAACTACAGGCCAATATCCCTGATGAACATAGATGACAAAGTCCTTAGCAAAATACTAGCAAATCACCACTGATGAATTCACAGAAACAGAATCTAAAAAAACAATCCCATTTACCATCGGGGCAAAAAAATTAAGATATCTAGGAATAAACTTAACCAAAGAAGTAAAGGACCTATTTGCAGAAAACTACAGGACATTGAAGAAAAAAAAATCATCATTGGTGTATAAGAATGCCGTCGATTTCTTGACGTTAACTTTGTATCCTGCTACTTTGCCAAATTCATTTAAGTCTAGTAGATTTTTGATGGAGTCTTTAGGGTTTTCTATGTATAATATCATGTCATCTGCGAATAATGACAGTTTCACTTCCTCCTTTCCAATTTGGATCCCTTTTATTTTTTCTTCATGTCTGATTGCTGTGGCTAAGATTTCCAGTACTATGTTAAACAAGAGTGGTGAGAGTGGATATCTTTGTCTTGTTCCTGTCCTTAAGGGAAATGCTTTTAGTTTTTGCCCATTGAGTATGATGTTGGCTGTAGGTCTTTCATATATGGCCTTTATTATGTCGAGATATGATCCCTCTATTCCCCAATTGCTGAGTGTTTTTATCAGAAATGGGTGCTGGATTTTGTCAAATGCTTTTTCAGCATCTCTAAATATGATCATATGGTTTGTATCTTTCATTTTGTTTATGTAATGTATCACATTTATTGATTTGCGAATATTGTACCAGCCTTGCATCCCTGGGATGAATCCCACTTGGTTATGGTGAATAATTTTTTTGATGTATTGCTGGATCCGATTTGCTAGTATTTTGCTAAGGACTTTGTCATCTATGTTCATCAGGGATATTGGCCTGTAGTTTTCTTTCTTTGTAGTGTCTTTTTCTGGTTTTGGAATTAGAATTATGCTGGCTTCATAAAACGAGTTTGGAAGTCTTCCTTCTTCTTGAATTTTTTGAAATAATTTGAGGAGAATAGGTGTTAGTTCCTCTTTGAATGTTCGGTAAAACTCCCAAGTGAAGCTGTCAGGGCCTGGGCTTTTGTTTGCTGGGAGGGTCTTGAATACATCTTCAATTTCCTTCGTTGTTATTGGCCTGTTCAAGTTTTCTATCTCTTTCCGGTTCAGTTTTGGGAGACTATGTGTTTCTAGAAATGTGTCCATTTCACTTAGATTGTCAAATTTTTTGCCAAATAAATGTTCATAGTATTTGTTAATGATCTTTCGTATTTCTGTGGTGTCAGTTGTTACTTCTCCTCTTTCATTTCTGATTTTGTGTGTTTGAGTTTTCTCTCTTTGTTTCTTGGAGTGTCTAGCTAAGGGTCTATCAATCTTGTTTATCTTTTAAAAAAACCAGCTCTTTGTTTCATTGATCCTTTGAATTGTTTTTTTGGTCTCCATGTCGTTTATTTCTGCTCTGATCTTTACTATTTCCTTCCTTCTACTTGCTCTAGGGTTTTCTTTTTGTTTGCTTTCTAGTTCTTTAAGTTGTGAGGTTAGGTAGTCAATTAGAAATTTTTCCTCTTTCTTGAGGTGGGCCTGTAGTGCTATGAACTTCCCTCTCAGATCTGCTTTCACTGCATCCCATAGGTTTTGTGTTGTTGTGTGTTCATTTTCATTGGTTTCCAGGAAGTTTTTAATTTCTTCCTTGGTCTCCATGGTAACCGATTCATTGTTCAGTAACATGCTATTTAGCTTTCTTTTGTTCAAATGTCTTTGCATGTTCTTGTTGCACTTGATTTCTAGTTTCATGCCATTGTGGTCTGAGAAGATGTTTGATATGATTTCAATCTTCTTGAACTTGTAGAGACTTAGTTTGTGTCCTATCATGTGGTCTTTCTTTGAGAATGTCCCATGTGCACTTGAGAAGAATGTGAATTCTGCAGTTTGGGGGTGTAATTCTCTGTATATATCCGTTAAATCCATTTGATCTAGTGCTTCATTTGGAATTTCTGTTTCCTTGTTAATTTTTTGTCTAGATGATCCATCCAGTGATGTCAGTGGGGTGTTGAAGTCTCCTGCTAATGATTGTATTGCTGTCAATTTCTCCTTTGAAGTCCTCCAGAAGATTTTTAATATATTTTGGTGCTCCTATATTGGGTGCATATATGTTTACCAAGGTTATATCTTTCTGTTGGATAGACCCTTTCAATATTATGTAGTGGCCTTCTTTGTCTCTAGTTATGATCTTCAATTTGAAATCTAATTAATCAGATATGAGTATTGCTACCCCAGCTTTTTTTTCCTATCTGTTTGCTTTGAAGCTTTTTTCCATCCCTTTACTTTCAACCTATGTGAGTCTTTTGTTGTGAGGTGGGTCTCTTGTAAACAACATATATGTGAATCATGCTTTCTTATCCAGTCAGCTACTCTGTGCCTTTTTATCAGAGCATTCAATCCATTTACCTTTAAGGTGATTATTGATATGTACTGATTTATTGCCATTTTTGTTCAGTGTGGTTATATTTTTCTTCCTATTTCTTCTACTAATTGCAGCAGTCCTTTTAACATTTCTTGCAGTGCTGGTTTGGTGCTATTATATTCCCTTAGCCTTTTTTTTTTGTCTGAGAAGCTCTTTATTTGACCTTCTATTTTGAATGATAGCCTTGCTGGATACAGTAGTCTTGCATTCAGATCCTTGGTTTTCATGACCTTCATTACTTTATGCCATTCCCTTCTGGCCTGTAGTGTTTCTGTTGAGAAGTCAGCTGATAGCCTTATGCGGGTTTCTTTGTAGGTAACCTGTTGTTTATCTCTGGCTGCCTTTAGGATTCTCTCTTTGTCTTTAATTTTTGGCATTTTAATTATTGTGTCTTGGTGTGGACCTGTTTGGGTTTTTCTTACTTGGGACTCTCTGTGTTTCTTGAACTTGAATGCCTTCTTCCTTCACAAATTAGGGAAGTTTTCTGTCACTATTTCTTCAAATATATTCTCTAACTCTTCCTCACTTTCTTCTTCTTTGGGGACTCCTATGATGCGAATATTATTACGTTTCCAGTCGTCTCACAGTTCTCTTAAGGTATCTTCCTGTTGTTTTTTTTTCTTTTGGTTTTCTAATTGGTTGATTTTTTTTTACCTTGTGTTCTAATTCACTGATCTGGTCCTCAGCTTCCTCTACTCTGTTGTTTAGTCCTTCCAGTGTGTTCTTTATTTCTGCTATGTTATTCTTCGTTTCTTCTTGCTGCTTCTTCATTTCCATTTCTTTGATTTTCAATGTTTCTATGTCTTTACTCATGGTTTTGATGTTCTTATTCATGCTGTTGAGTTTCCGCAAGATCATGGCTCTGAATTCTAGCTCTGTTAACTTGCTTAACTGCATTTCATTTATCTCATCTTCTATAGAGGTCTCTTGTTCTTTCATTTGGGATTCGTTTCTTTGTTTCACCATTTTGGCTGTCTTAGTGGGTTTTGGAGCCTGACAAATTGTCCCTGTGAATGCTGGTGTTCTGCTGTTTGTGGCTCCCTCTACTGGGGCTGGATGAGCATGGAAGGCCCCACATTAAACACCACTGTCAAGTCTTACTTTCCTGGGTAGATTTACAAGCCCAGGAAAGGTTCAGTTATCCTCTAGCCTTTTGCCTGGAGGTTGTTAGTTGTGGTTACTCGAAGAGACTTGGGTTCTCACTTGACTGAACACCGCCCTCAGTTGTTCACCGTAAGAGGATTTTTCGAGGGTGGGGCAGATGCTGGTTGTTAATTAGCTTCAATTTGCATTTCAGTGGCCCTCCTGGGTAGGGTTGAATCTCTGAGGGAGGGGCTGCTCCCTCTCCTCAAACCTCTGGAAAGGAGTAAGATGGTTAACGTCCTGTGTGGCCACAACTCAGCAAAAGCTCTGAGCCCCCTCCAAATCCTGAGTGTCCCCACACAGTTTCAGTCCAGTCTGCCCTCCCTCTGCCAGAGCCCAAGGTCAGAGGCTAAGTCTATTTTAGTGCTCTGTCTTAGCCCTCTGCACTGTGTAGTGGGCTTGGAAATTTAACCTCGAGGGCGCTGCTCACAGCAAGGACCGCTGCTGTTTCTGGGCTCCCAGCCCCCCTCGCATGCCTCCAAAATCCTATTAGAATTGGTTTAATGTCCCTGGTTATATGGTTCTCTCAAGCTGCTTTTCTGTTGCTTTTTCTTGACAATTTGTCTTTATTTTAGTTGTAATTCCAGTTTGGTCCTGGGAGATGGTCTGTGTAGCTTCCATTCACTCCGCTGCCATTTTGGAATCTCTCCTGTGCTCCAATTTTTATTACTTCTTTTCTTCTACTTTAGGCTTAAATTGTTCTTTCTTTTCTGTTTGCCAACATGGAAGCTTTGATTTTAGATCTTTCTTCTTCTCAAATATATGCAATTAATGTTATAAATTTCCCTCTAAGCTTTGCTTTTGGTGCATCCCTCAGACTTTGACAAGTTTTATTTTCATTTTAAAATATTTTTAGATTTCATGTATCTTTCTCTGTTGGCCTACATGTTATTTATAAGTATTTTTTTTTGTTTAATTTCCAAATATTTAGGGATTTTCTAGCTACCTTCTTGTTTTTGATTTGTAATTAAATTCAATTATGGTATGTGAAAATCTTTATATGATTTCTCTTTTTAAAATTATAAGATGAATTTACGGGCCACAATGTGGTCTATCTTGGTAAATATTCCCTGTGAGCTTGAGAAGGATGTGTATTCTGTGATTGTTAGAGGGAATATTTTATGTTATTTTCATGCCATATTATTTTTAAGTTAAAATTTTTCCTAATTGTGTTACCTATGGATTATTTAACCCACTGAGCTTTTTGGCTGCCAGTCTCTTGTCTCATTCTTCAGCAGTAGTGAGGCAGATACTTTTTCCATGGTGAAAAGAAACTTTCTTTACCAATAATAAAGATGTTGGAGAGCTGGGTGGCAAAGTTCTTGCCTTTAATATCTTTTACATGTCTCTCTCTGTTGGTGATCACACCAATTTTCCCAGGTTAGCACCTCTGGCCACCACCGTACACAGTCTCCAAATCAAACTAATTTGAGTCATTCATCTGTTTTTAAAATTATTTTAATTATTTTTAATTGTTTTCTTACAGATGTTTCTCCTTTTTCCCCATTGACACCCTCCTCCCCATCTCCTCCCCCACCCTTCCCCACTTTTTTTACCTATGTCCATTGGTTATGCATATATGCATGTAAGTTCTGTAGTTTATCTCTGCCCCCCACAACCCCCTCTGTTGAGGTTTGTCAGTCTGTACCCTACCTCTAAGTCTCTGGTTATATTTTGTTCATGAATTTGTTTAGTTCATTATATTCCACAAATAAGTGAGATCATGTGGTATTTGTCTTTCTCTGCTTGGCTTGTTTCACTTAGGATAATACTCTCCAAGTCCCTCCATGTCGTCTAAAAAGATAAGAGATCTTTCTTTCTTACAGCTGCACAGCTTTTTTATCCGCTCATCGACTGATGGACAATTGGGCTGTTTCCAGATCTTAGCTATTGTAAATAGTGCTGCTATGAACATAGGGGTACATATACACTTTTTGATTGGTGTTTCAGGCTTCTTAGGGTATATTCCTAGAAGTGGGATCACTGGGTCAAATGGCAGTTCAATTTTTAATTTTTTGAGGTAACGCCATAGTGTTTTTCATAGTGGCTGCACCAGTCTGCATTCCCACCAGCAGTGTACTAGTGTCCCCTTTTCTCCACACCCTCACTAGCACTTGTTGTTTGATGATTTGTTGATGGTGGCCATTCTGACAGGTGTGAAGTGATACCTCATTGTTGTTTTAATTTGCATCTCCCTGATGATTAGTGATGTTGAGCATTTTTTCATATATCTCTTGGCCATTTGTATGTCCTGTTTGGAGAAGTGTCTCTTTACGTTCTCTGCCCAATTTTTAATTGGAATCTTTGTCTTCCTTTTGTTCAGTTGTGTGAGTACTCTGTATATTTTGGATATTAACCCCTTATCTGATGTATCATTGACAGTTATGGTCTCCCATATAGTGGTTTCCCTGTTCATTTTGATGGTTGTTTCTTTTCCTGTGCAGAAGCTTTTGAGTTTGATGTAGTCCCATGTGTTCATTTTTCCTTTGTTTCTGTTGCCTTAGGTGATATATCAGTGAAAATTCTGCTGCGTATGATGTCTGAAATTTTGTTGCTTGCATTTTCTTCTAGGATTTTTTGGGGATCATGAGTCACATTTAAGTCTTTTATCCATTTTTCGTTTCTTCTTGTGTATGGTGTAAGTTGTTGGTCTAGCTTCATTTTTTGGCAAGTAGCTGTCCTATTTTCCCAGCACCATTTTTTGAAGAGGCTGTCTTGACTCCACAGTATGCTCTTGCCACCTTTGTCAAATATTAATCGAGTATATTGTCTTGGGTCAGTTTCTGTGTTGTCTGTTCTGTTCCATTGATCTATGTGCCTGTTCTTGTGCCAGTACCAGGCTGTTATGATTACAGTGGCTTTGTAGTATAACCTGTTATCTGGTAATGTGATCCCTCCTTCTTTGTTCTTCTTTTTCAAGATTGCTGTAGCTATTCGGGGCCTTTTTTGGTTCCATATAAACTTTTGGAGTATTTGTTCTAGTTCTGTGAAATATATCTTTGGTATTTTGATGGGAATTGCATTGAATCTATATATAGCTTTGGGTAGTATGGACATTTTAATGATGTTAATTTGTCCAATCCATGAACAAGGTATATGCTTCTACTTTTTTATATCTTCCTCTGTTTCTTTTTTCAATGATGTGTAGTTTTCTGTGAAGAGATCCTTTACTTCTTTGGTTAAGTTTATTCCTAGGTATTTTATTTTTTTGCTGCCATGGTAAATGGGATTGTTTTTTAGTTCTTCTTTCTGTGATTTCATCATTGGTGTATAAGAAATTCATCGATTTCTTTTTTTTTAAATTGTTTTTTAAAATTATTTTTATTAATTCATTTTTGTTACAGATGTTTCTCCTTTTCCCTCCATTGACACCCTCCTCCCCATCCCCCCCGCCCCATCCCCAGTTTTGTTGTCTATGTCCATTGCTTATGCATAGATGCATATAAGTGTTGTGGTTTATCTCTTCCCCCTAACACCCCCTCTTCTGAGGTTTGTCAGTCTGTACCTTACCTCTTGTCCCTGGGTCAGTTTTGTTCATCAGTTTGTTAAGTTCATTTTCTTCCATAAATAAGTGAGATCATGTGATATTTGTCATTCTCTGCTTGGTTTGTTTTGCTTAGCATAATACTCTCTAGGTCCCTCCATGCCATCTCAAAGGATGAGATCTTCCTTTCTTACAGCTGCATAGTATTCCATTCTGTACATGTACCACAGCTTATTTATCCACTCATCTACTGATGGACACTTGGGCTGTTTCCAGATCTTAGCTATTCTAAATAGTGCTCCTATGAACATGGGGGTACATGTATTCTTTCTGGTTGGTGTTTCAGGCTTCTTAGGGTATAGTCCTAGAAGTGGGATCACTGGGTCAAATGGCAGTTCAATTTTTAACTTTGTGAGGTAACACCATAGTGTTTTCCACAGTGACTGCACCAGTGTGTATTCCCACCAGCAGTGTACTAGAGTCCCCTTTTCTCCACACCCTAGCTAACACCTGTTGTTTGATGATTTGTTGATGGCAGCCATTCTGACAGGTGTGAAGTGATACCTCATGGTTGTTTTAATTAGCATCTCTCTGATGATTAGTGATGTTGAGCATTTTTTCACATGTCTCTTGGCCATTTGTATGTCCTGTTTGGTGAGGTGTATATTTAGGTCCTGTGCCCATTTTTTAATTGGGTTCTTTGTCTTCCTTTTGTTGAGTTGTATGAGTACTCTATATATTTTGGAAATTAATCCCTTATCTGATGCATCACTGGCAATTATGGTCTCCCATATAGTGGATCACCTTTCTATTTTGATGATTGTTTCTTTTGCTGTGCAGAAGCTTTTGAGTTTGATGTAGTCCCATGTGTTCACTTTTTCCTTTGCTTCTCTTGCCTTAGGTGTTGTATCAGTGAAAATTCTGCTGTGTATGATGTCTGAAATTTTGTTGCCTACATTTTCTTCTAGAATTTTTATGGATTAACGAGTCACATTTAAGTCTTTTATCCATTTTGAGTTTATTCTTGTGTATGGTGTAAGTTGGTGGTCTAGCTTAATTTTTTTGCAAGTAGCTGTCCAATTTTCCCAACACCATTTATTGAAGAGACTGTCTTGACTCCACTGTATGCTCTTGCCACCTTTGTCAAATATTAATTGAGCATATCATCTTGGGACAATTTCTGGGTTTTCTGTTCTGTTCCCTTGATCAATCTGCCTGTTCTTGTGTCAGTACCAGGCTCTTTTTATTACAGTGGCTTTGTAATGTAACCTGATATCTGGGTAATGTGATCCCTCCTACTTTGTTCTTTTTTTTCTAAGATTGCTGTGGCTCTTCGGCGTCTCTTTTGGTTCCATATAAACTTTTAGAGTGTTTGTTCTAATTCTGTGAAATATGTCATTGGTAATTTGGTGGAGATTGCATTGAATCTATAGATTGCTTTGTGTAGTATGGACATTTTAATGATGTTAGTTCTTCCCATCCATGAACAAGGTATGTGCTTCCACTTTTTTATATCTTCCTCTATTTCTTTTTTCAATGACCTGTAGTTTTCTTTAAAGAGATCTTTTACTTCTGTGGTTAAGTTTATTCCTAGGTATCTTAATTATTTTGCCATGATGGCAAATGGGATTTTTTTTGTTGTTGTTGTTTCTCTTTCTGTGAGTTCATTGTTAGTGTATGAGAATGCTGTCAATTTCTTGACGTTAATTTTGTATCCTGCTATTTTGCCAAATTTATTTATTAAGTCTAGTAGATTTTTTATGGAGTCTTTAGGATTTTCTATGTACAATATCATGTCATCTGGAAATAAGGACAGTTTCACTTCCTTGTTTCCAATTTGGATCACTTTTATTTTTTTCTTCATGTCTAATTGCTGTGGCTATGACTTCCAGTACTATATTGAATAAGAGTGGGGAAAATTGGTATCCCTGTCTTGTTACCCTTCTTAAGTGGAATGCTTTCAGTTTTTGCCCATTGAGTATAATGTTGGCTGTAGGTTTTTCATGTATGGTGTTTATTATATCAAGATATGATCCCTCTATTCCCATATTGCTGAGCGTTTTTTATCAGAAATGGGTGATGGATTTTGTCAAATGCATTTTCAGCATCTATTGATATGATCACATGGTTTTTATCTTTCATTTTGTTTGTGTGGTGTATCACATTTATTGATTTGTGAAATTTGTACCATCTTTGCATCCCTGGGATGAATCCCATTTGGTCATGGTGGTTACTTTGTTTGATGTATAGCTGGATCTGATTTGCTAATATTTTGTTAAGGATTTTGGCATCCCTGTTCATCGGGGATATTGGCCTGTAGTTTTCTTTCTTTGTAGTGTCTTTTTCTTGTTTTGGAATTAGAATTATGCTGGCCTCCTAAAATTCGATTGGAAGTCTGCCGTCTTCTTGGATTTTTAGGAATAGTTTGAGAAGAATGGGTATTAGATCTTCTTTGAATGTTCGGTAAAACTCCTCTGTGAAGCCATCTGTGCCTGGGCTTTTGTTTGCTGGGAGTTTCTTAATTATATCTTCAATATCCTTCATTGTTATTGGTCTGTTCAGGTTTTCTATCTCCTCCAGGATCAGTTTTGGGAGACTGTGTGTTTCTAGAAATTTTTCCATTTTGCCTAGATTGACCAATTTGTTGGCGTATAATTGTTCATAGTATGTTTCAATGATCCTTTGTTTTTCTGTGCTGTCAGTTGTTACTTCTCCTCTTCTGTTTCTGATTTTTGTTTCTTGGTGAGTCTGGCTAAAGGTCTATCAATCTTGTTTATCTTTTCAAAGCTGCAGCTTTTTGTTTCATTGATCTTTTGAACTTTTTTTTTTTTTTTTTGTCTCTATGTTGTTTATTTCTGCTCTGACCTTTACTATTTCTTTCCTTCTACTCGCTCTGGGTTTTTCTTTTTGTTTTCTTTCTGTATCTTTAAGTTGTAGGGTTAGAGAGTAAATTAGGCATTTTTCTTGTTTCTTGAGGTAGGCTTGTAGTGCTATGAACTTCCCTCTCAGGACTGCTTTCACTGCGTCCCATAGATTTTGTGTTGTTGTGTGTTCGTTTTCATTGGTTTCCAGAAAGTTTTTAATTTCTTCCTTGATCTCGTTGGTAACCAATTCATTGTTTAATAACATGCTATTTAGCTTCCAAGTATTTGAATGTTTTTGTTATAATTGATTTCTAGTTTCATGCCATTGTGATCTGAGAAGATGTTTGATACGATTTCAATCTTGTTGAATTTGTAGAGACTTGCTTTGTGTCCTAACATGTGGTCTGTCTTTGAGAATGTCCTGTGTGTACTTGAGAAGAATGTATATTCTGCAGCTTTGCAGTGAAATGTTCTGTAAATACCAAGTAAGTCCAACTGATCTAGTTCATCATTTAAGGACTCTATGTCCTTGTTAATTTTTTGTCTAGAAGATCTATCCAGTGGTGTCAGTGGGGTGTTAAAGTCACCCACTATTATCGTATTGCTATTGATCACTCCCTTGAAGTTCTCCAGAAACTTTTAAATATATTTTGGTGCTCCTGTGTTTGGTGCATATATGTTTACCAGGGTTATATCCTCTTGTTGGATTGATCCTCTTAATATTATGTAGTGACCTTCTCTGTCTCTTATTATGGCCCTTGTTTTGAAGTCTATCTTGTCCGATATGAGTATTGCTACACCAGCTTTTTTTTTTTTTTTCCATTTCCATTTGCTTGGAAAATTTATTTCCATCCCTTCACTTTCATGTGAGTCTTTTGTTGTGAGGTGGGTCTCTTGTAGACAGCATATATATGGGTTGTGTTTTCTTGTCCAATCATCTACCCTATGTCTTTTGATTGGAGCTTTTAAGCTATTTACATTTAAAGTTACTATTGATAGATAGTTATTAGTTTCCATTTTTATTTTGTGCCTGTGTACCTCTCTCTCTCTATCTCTCTGTTTCTTCTTCATCTTACAACTGTCCTTTCAGCACTTCTTTCAGTGCTGGTTTGGTGGTGGTAAATTCCTTTAGCTTTTTGTTTATCTGTGAAGCTCTTTATTTCTCCTTCAATTTTGAATGATAGCCTTGCTGGATAGAGTAGTCTTGGATTCAGACACTTGCCTTGCATTACTTTGTACACTTCATGCCACTCCCTTCTGGCCTGCAGTATTTCTATTGAGAAATGAGCTGACAGTCTACCTGGAGCTCCCTTTTAGGTATCTTTCTGTCTCCTACTTCCTTTAAGATTATTTCTTTGTCTTTAATGTTTGCCATTTTTATTATGATGTGTCTATCTGTGGGTCTTCTGGGGTTCATCTTGCTTGGGACTCTCTTTGTTTCTTGGACTTGTGTGAGTTTTTCCTTCATCGGTTTAAGGACGTTTTCTGTCATTGTTTCTTCACACAGGTTCTCTATTTCTTTCTCTCATTCTTCTCCTTCCGGTACCCCTATAATGTGAATGTTGTTATGTTTTGTATTGTCTTAAAGCTCCCTTAAACTGTCCTCTTGCTTTTTAATTTTTTTTTTCCCATTTGCTGCTCTATTTGGTTGTTTTTTTCTACCTTGTCTTCTAAGTCACTGATTTAGTCTTCAGCTTCTTTTAATCTACTATTGAACCCTTCTAAGATTTTTTTATAACAGCTATGTTATTCTTTATTTCCTCTTGATTTTTTTGCATAGTTTCCATCAGTTTTTTTAAGCTGAAGTAGTTCACACTGAACTCTTCATAATTCTTATTAAGTTGCTTATAGTTCTCACCAAATTATTTGAGCACTCTTAAAATCATTGCTTTGAATTCTTTATCTGACAAGTTGCTTTCTTCCATTTCCTGTAGCTCCTTTTCTGGTGATTCCTCTTTTTGTTTTCTTTGGGTGTTGTTTCTTTGTCTCCCCATTTTAGCTGTGTGGTAGCTCTAGACCTGGTGAGGGATGTTGGGACCTGTAGGCAGCTCACTGTATATCAAATAAGGCTGCTGTACCTCTCAGACTGGCCTGTTGCATGTCACCTCTTTTCTGCTGTGGGACCTCGAGGATTGACTACTGGGGGCTGGTATTGGTGTGGCCTGGTAGGTGCTGCTGCTGGGTTGCATGGTCCCCTGTGAAGCTTTGTTGTCCACTGGTTACTGGTGCCACCTACAGGTGTATTGCTCAGGCCCTGCTGGAGCCTCACTCAGTGCCATCACCATGGGTAGCTGGATCCTACAGTCCCCTCTGGAGCCCCGGCTCCCCACTGATCTTGTGGGAAGCTGGTTTGCACAGGCCCCTCTGGATCCCCAGCTCCCCACTGATCTCTGGGCAGAGGGATTGCCCAGGCCTCAATGGAGCCCCAAGTCCTGCTCTTGGTGGCTGGGGAGCACTGCTGCTCAGCGGGGCTCATCTCTTTCTCAGCATCTGCTGAAGCTTTAGGGGATGGGTCTCAGTTGCTGATCTGTGCTTTTGTTTCCTGGGGATGGATGTATGCTCCCCAGCCTCTGTTGCTGGGGGTATATCTTGACTCTGGTCAGGCTGCTACTGTGAGGGATGGTGCTGGGCTCCCAGCTGTTTGAGTCTTCTGCAACCGGCACCTTGGCAGCTCACTACTGTGCACTGGTCTGTGTTGACACAGGGGTTCCACTGGTCTGATGGTGCCAGATGCACTGGTGGGCTCAGGTTGCTGGGCCCTAGCCACTCCCACTTCTTCCTCCCAGGAAAGACCAGGGATCTTCCAAGGTGGCGGGACCTTCCCGTGGCACATGGAGAAGTGTCCTGAAGAGCTGCTTACAGCGGTATCCAGCTGCTCCCCATCCACAGCACAGGAACCTTCTGCTTCATATTTCTGCACTGAACGAGTTTGGTCATCCACCTTCACGTCCACTCACACTCTCTCACACACTTGCTCACTCTCTCATGCACTCACCCTCCCTGCAGTCCTGCCCACCTCCATCTTTTTGATTGTCCTGTGTCATTCATCTTAATGAAGAAATCAGGGTGACAGATGGTGTGAGCATCATGAGTAACCAGATGAGGAATTCCTTTTGTGCCCACAAAGATCTTTCTCACTCTGCACAACTTGTATGTAGCCTACTCAGGTATAATACAATGAATGAACAGCAAAGCAACACTTGGTAATAGAGCAGATAAAAATTCTTTCTGGTCTTGTCAATGCTGAGGATATCCATAAAACCAGAAGAGTATCAGTTCAGACCTCACTATCAATCCTAATGAACATCTGCATGCAGATCTCCCTTATTTCATCTCCTATTAGAGTATACTAAGTCTGTACCTTAGGAGAAAGATAAGAGATAGACGTTCTCTCAGCTTGTCAGGATCAGTGGAAGAACAAGGAGCAAACACATTGGTCAATTTATCCAGTATTCAGTGTTTCAGAGCTGCTATACACTTTGAATGCTTCTTGGCACTGAAAGAGCTGTGTGGAGTATTTTATAAATGTCAATTAGATCAAGTTGGTTGATAGTGCTGTTTAGGTCATTTATATCCCTACTGATTTTCAGCTTTCATGATCTATCAATTACTGATAGATTGGGGTTGATGTCTCCAACAATAATTATAGATTTATGTATTTATTTTTTCAGGTCCAACAATTTTGGTATTATGAACTAGAACTGTCACTCTTTGCAGGTGACATGGTTACCTATGTAGAAAATCTCATGGAATTTATTTTGAAAACCTCTTAGAACTAATAAGTGAGTTCAGCAATATTTCAGGATATAAGATCAACATACAAAAACCAATTACATTTCTATATAATAGCAATAAACATTTGGAAACAAAATTAAAAACTGCAATACTATTTAAAATTGTACAAAATATTAAGTATTTAGGTGTCCTCAAGGAGTTTGTAGTGTAGCCATGTAGTGATCTGTGCTGTGGCCCATCACAAAAGATGAGCTTGGTCTATCAGATCTTCTAAGAAACGTGTGCCTGGGAACTTCTGAAGGATGAGGTAGTGAGAAGTGGAAGCAGGAGTTGAAAGATTATGATGTCAAGAAAGACTAGAGGAAATATCAGATGAGAGGTACCTCTGCCAAGTTCTGAGGAGGCTGAAGTTATCATGGAGCATGAACCACAAGAGCATAGAAGCCATCATTAGAGAAGTGGACAGTAGAGAGTAAAGAAGCGAGTTTGTGACAGTAGCTATGGGTAACCAATGCAGAGTAGCAGTGCCACATTCATGGTTTGACTGAAGATCCACAGACTTCTGGGTTTCCACATACATACACTGCAGTGGACAGGACAATTTAAGTGAAAATAATGAAAACCCAACTCAAACTATCTTGAACACAAGAAGGTATTTATTAGCTTACTAGACTGGGAAGTCCAGGGATTGAACTGGCTTTAGGAGTTCAATATTGCTAGAGATTTCCCTCACCTTCTTTCTATTTCTTCTCTTTGTTTTCTTCTCAAATTCTGACTTTATTCTATAGACAATGTATTTCTTCTGTAGAAAGCCACTAATGACTCAAAGTTAGTTGGTTCTTATGGTTTCTAATGCTAGACTAGTCCAGCCTCAGTCGTGTGTTTACCCCTAGACAAATTTCTCTGGCTAATGGGATAGATTACTTTCTTTGGCTAGTCTGAGCTATGATTGACAACCCCCTCCCTCTATGACCATATCAATTGAGGAGGAGGAGTTCCCTAAAGGAGAAACCGAGTGTTCTTAGGAGACAGAGGAAGGGTCATAGGCTGACTAAACCATACATGTCCACTCCTTGGAGTCCTTCCTCCCCCCCCCCCCCATTTGAGGAAACTGCAAGGAATCTCTTCCTAGTAACCAGAAGGCCCTCCCTAGAAAAAGTGCTGTTTATCATTCCTCCCCTTTGGTTTTGGTTCTCTTGGTGTTTAAGGAAGTTCTATGTGGCATACTAGCAGGAAATGACAAAGAGATTTGAGTCTGTACCAGCTTGAACTTGAAAGAGGTGCACACATTCCTGGGTACTAGGGAAGTCCTGAAGTTCGTCTTTTTTGTTGTTGTTAATCCTCATCCAAGGATATTTTTCCATTGATTTTTAGATAGAGTGAAAGAGAGAGAGAGAAACATCGATGTGACAGAGACACATTGATTGGTTGCCTCCTGCACGACCCCCACTGGGGCCGGGGATCAAACATGCAACCCAGGTACGTGCCCTTGTCGAGGAATCGAACCTGCAACCCTTTGGTCCATGGGCTGATGCTCTAACCGCTGAGCCAAACCAGCCAGGGCAAGTTTGTCTTTCTTAATTGATTCTGACCAAAGGCAGGAAAGGCGGTATTAGTTTTTAATTCCTCAAGCTCCAATAGGCTTCCCCCAGCCACAAATTCAGCCCCATTCTCCTGCTCATTTTGCCTGCACCCCTCTTGAATTTGACACATACTGCCATCTCCCAGCCAGACCTAAGTTCCTTTTGAAAATAACCCTAGTTTTTCAATCCTCTATCCTGTTTGACAATGTCCTGGGACCTTCTTTTGGGGCTGGTGCTCTTACTCAGCTAACCGGGTTTGAGGCTGAGGTCATGGACACCCTAAAGCCTCTCACTCAAGGATTTAGTTTGGATTCTGTGGGCAGGAGAGGACATGATGAATTTTGTCCAGAGCCAGGTATTGTCAGCATTGCCTTGAGGAAGCAGAACCATGTGCTGGGGATGGAAAGAGCCCCAGAAAGGATAGCTTGTTAGTGATGGGTGGAGCAGAGAGAGACAGTAAGGGGGAAAAAACGAATGTAGAGCTGCCAAATGCAATGTGGCAGAAGAGTCATTGGGGCTATGAGAGATGCAGGTGTACATGCTACCATGAGCTTCCCTGGCTTTGAGTCACCTTCTCTCCAAATCTTTTAGCCATAACACTGGGCTGCCTTAACTTTTTGTTGTTGCAATGACAAAAGATACAAATGAATAATTAATGTTGTCAGGTTGAAAATTTACACTCCCTATACCCAGATAAGCAAATAAGTCTTTCTAACTTTTTATAATAAGTATTTTATTACTTTGAAGCTCCCATTCATATTGACGTAGGATAGAAAAACTGTGGACTTGGTAATTAAAGGTTACTAACCTCTTCGCAGACTAAAGCCATTTCTTTCGGATACTTTAATGTAGCTAAATGCTCAGTCTTTTAGGCTTTTTTTCTCCAAACCCTTTTGCCATTCAAGATGGCATCTGGCATGGGGAGATTCTTATGTATTGTCAGGGAGAGGGGTCTAAGATCCACATGGGGGTCTCTGTGCTGCCCTTGGCCACTGAGATCATGTACTTTGTCCTACCTGGTCACTGAGTGACCTGCTGGCATCTTCTGCTGAAGGGTGCACTAATGAAACTTGGGGGGTGGACCACCTAGCCCTGATCATGCCACCGCCACCCCACTCACCCCCATTTTGGGTCTTATTAGTGCTGAAGATCTTTCCCAAGCACTAATTTGTGAGAAGTTCCACGGCACTACAATTTCAGGAGAATGGATAATATTATAGTTTAATACTGTCCATCACAGAATTTAAGAAACACAGATTATTTTGCATATCCCTAAGAAAGTGAAAATTTCACCAGCTACACTATGAAGAAACACTATTGATTGTAAGATGCACACCAGCTTCAAAGATTAAAAAAAGCATCTCAGATTGTTAAACTATGGCATTCTAAAATTAGTGTGATGGTTAAGAGCCCAGATACTAGAATCAGGCCTGCTTGAGTTTAAATCCCATCTCTGCAATGTACAAGCTGTTGGGGTCTTGGGAAAGACATTTAACGTCACTGTACCTTAGTTTCCACAATTGCAAAATGGGGATAAACCCACTTCATAGAGTTCTTATGAGGACTGAATATACAAGGTTAGGCAAAAGTAGGTTTACAGTTGCTCATATGGAAAATAATACAATAATTAATAAATAATAATATAAGAATAAACTTTCGTGTACTCACAACTGTAAACCTACTTTTGCCCCACCCTATATGTGTAAAGCCTGGCACATACTCACCACTATATGTGCTTGCTTTTTTAATTAAAAATATATTATATCCATCATATACACAAATAAAGGATAAGTAAATGGCTTTTGCCACCCCTACCATATTGCTGCTACTCCTCTCATCCAGGTAAGAAGGTACTTGATAGCCTTCCACAAATGTCTTTGTAGTAATTGCCCAGAACAGGTTCATTACTGTCCCACTGCCAATTTGGGGCTATCGGGCAGAAGGAGAAATATAAGCTAATCTGGATATGTCTGAGTACAGTCATTTCCAAACAGATCTCTCATCATTGTAATCCTCAGACACTTCAGGAAAAACATGCCCATTCCCTACCCAATATTCCCACCCTATTTACTGCTATGAGAGTTCTCACTGTGGCTCCTCCCAACTATTGTCCTTCTCCACCAAGTTCTTTCAAAGGGCCCTCTAGAACTCCTATTCCACCGCAAGCAAATGCCTCTACCTTCTTGATCTCTTCCTGGAACGCTTTCTTTATCACCTTGTAGCTTTAACTGGAAATGCCTCCCCCATTAGGGTTCAACCTCCTCCACCACATCCCCTCTTCTGACTCCTTGTTAATGGGTCTAAACTACAGCATGCTTTTTCTATTGTCAAAGCTGACCTTTCTATAAGCCTCAAACTATTAAGCTGAACATTTTGTTTTAAAAACAAAGGAGTTTTAAATTATGCAATAAATACATAATAAACCCTCCTTTTAAAAATGTCATCCCTTACAGATAAAGCTAGTCCCCTGGACTCAGTCCCATCCCCAGCTGCTCTTTGGTGATTCCAATTATCTGGTTGGTGTATCTCTCTCCTGACCTTTTCCTTTACAACAGCCCATCCGAAATGTATAGTTTTGGTGTGTACATTAAAAAAAAAAAAACTACAAATGGCATCTTACTATAAACATGTTTCTGTAACTTGCTTTTTTCACCTGTCTGTCCTGGCAATCTTTCCACATATAATTCTACTTTATTCTTTTAAGTTGTTGCATTGTAGCTCTTTTGGAAATACCGCAATGTTTCCTTAATCATTCCTCCAACATGAACATTTGTGTTGTTTTCATTTTTCCCTATTATAAAAAAAATGCAGTGATAAACTGTGTTGGCTTGCACACAAGGAAGAATGTTTCTTCATTCTTAATATTTTAAAAGCATAACAAATACGGTTTTTATTAAGTAGGTGATGCATCTTATAAAATTGAAGCAATTTAAGAATTTCAATGAAGAAACAAATAAATCACTAACAATTTCATCATCCAGAAAAGAAAAAAAAATTACAATTACCATCTGGTGAACAGCATCCCAATTATCTCTATACATAGATATCCAGGCAGAAGACAGCAAGCTAACTAGAAGTAATTTTATAATACTGGGATCCTACCAGTCATGTTATTTTTAATAAAAAGTGTGAAATTTGGTTTTATTTGAATTTAAATAATAAAAAAGGAATAGTATGAAAATAAAGGAAGTGCTGAATGTGATGTGAATTAATTCCATGATAGACTGAACTGTGATGGCTTTACTCCCAGACATCACATTCAGAAGGTTTCTGGATTATATGATGATTTATAAGGACAGATTAAGGATCAAGCTATAATGAAAGGCTTTTCAACATGGATTACAGGTGTTAGTGTTGTGAATTATATTAAGTTGAATGAGACTATGCTGTAAAGCTAAAGAGTTTCCCACAGCCATTATATTTATAGGATTTCTTTCCAATGTGCATTATATGATGCTTAACAAGATGTGAGACTTAGTTGAATGGTTTTCCAGAGCCATTATATTTGCAGAGGGTTTTTTTCTGAAGTGAACCTTCTGATGTTTCCTCAGATGTGTACTCTGGCTCAAGGCTTTCCTAAACTCATTACACTCAAATATTATCACCAGTGTGAAACCTATGATGTTTAAAAGGTGTGAACACCACATGGAGGCATCCCCATGTTCACTAATCATATTTCTTTCCAGAATGAATTCTTGTATGTTTTATGAGGTTGAGCTCTGTCTAAAATCCTTCCCACTTTCATTGCATCCATAGATTTCTTCACTCCTGGAAAATTTGATTTTTTAAATTTTTTTTTTATTTTTTTATCCTCACCAGAGGACATTTTTTCATTTTTTGTTCAGATAGAGTGGGAGGGAGAGAGAGGAAGAGAGAGAAATATCGACGTGAAAGGGACACATCGAGTGGCTGCCACCCGCACGACCAACCAGGGCCGGGGACAAACTGCAACCGAAGCACATGCCCTTAGCGGGAACCGAACCCGGGTCTCTCAGGACCGCAGGCCGACGCTCTAACCGCTGAGCCAAACCGGCATTTAAATGGATTCTGGCTAAAGGCTTTTCCATATCCACTCATATGTTAGGCTTCTTTCCCCCATGATTTATCTGATGTCCAATAAAGTTTGAACACATATGGAAAGCTTTTTCACATTAGCTGCACTGATAGGTTTTTCATTATTCTGAAATCAATGATGCTTCTTGAGAACTAAGTTTTGGCTGAGGGATTTTCCACATTCATTACATATAAGGATTTTCTCTCTAGTGTTAATTATCTGATTTTAAATAATATCTGGGCTTCCTCTGAAGGTTTCCCCACATTTATTATTTATACATATACTTTCAGCTTTGTGAATTCCCTGATGGCTCATTAGATCCACATTCTATGGGAAACTTTGCTCACATATATTATGCTGCTTCTCTTCTGTAGAAACTTCTTAGCGTATAGTAGGGTTTAGGTTCAGACTGAAGAGTCACTCAAATTCATTATATTTCAAGTCTTTCTTTCAGAGATCCTTCTATTTCTTATTAACATGTTATTACAGAGTACTTCAAGTTCAGATGCTTGGGAAATATTACTGATACAGTTTCTTGATTTCTGCCTTTGATTCAGAATTTTTTTCCATTTGAAGCAATTACTTGTTCTAAACCTGATATCATAATATTTGAAATATATCTTGAATCTTATTACATTTCTCTCATTCCACCTATATCATTTGGCTGGAGGTCTTGAGTGTGAACAGCAACATGATGTGGCATCTCTGTTAAGCTGGCCAAAGAGCCTGGAGAGAGTGCATCAAGGGCAGGTTACATCAGGCGTGTTGCTCATGCAGAACTATTCAGCAGAGGACCAAGGGTATGGTCCTATAGCTGCCTGTTTCATCACCACCTCTTTAGGATGATTTCTGAGTCTTGGCAAGGTATGAGTGCTTTGATGGAGGATACACCAAAAATAGCACTTGTGGGACCCTAAGTAATAGAGACACCTGGAGTGGCCCTGTTCAGTAAGTTTGCCTCCTTAATCATTCAATTTTAAAAACTGTAAAATCTTTATTCCATAAATTATTTAGAAGAGTTTATGTTCCAAATGTATGCATTTTAATTATTTTTTCATAATAATTTATAATTGTGTTGTGATCAGAAAACGTGGTCTGTATAATATGTATTCTTTGAAATTTTGGTGAGCCTATCTTTATGGCCAGTTTTTGTACTTGAGAGAATGTTATACACTAACTGTTGAGTTTATGACTCTACATATGTCCATTAGATCAAGTTTGTTAATTGTGTTGTTCAAATCCTTTATACATTTGCTATTTTTTTAGTTGGCTAGGCTATCAACAACTGAGAAAGGCATGTCTATTCTCTTATGAAAGTGGATTTACTGTTTTCTTCATGCAGTTTTATCAGTGTTGCTTTTTATATTTTGACACTTTTATTATGCACATATTTTCTGAATTGCATTACTTCTTAGCAAATAGAGCATTTTATTTATTTTTTGATATTTTTTATTTTTTCCAATTTTTATTAATTTATTTTTGCTACGGATGTTTCTTTTTTCCCCCTCTAGACACCCTCCTCCCCATCCCACCCCCACCCCCCAGCATTGTTGTCTACGTCCATTGGTTATACATACATGCATATAAGTTCTTTGGTTCATCTCATCCATCCCCCCTGCCCCCCTACTCTGAGGTTTGTCAGTTTGAACCGTACTCCTTTCTATGTCTCAGGGTCTATTTTGTTCATAAGCTTTTCCCGTTCATTATATTCCACAAATAAGTGAGATCATGTGATATTTATCTTTCTCTGATTGGTTTATTTCGCTTAGCATAATACTCTCGAGGTCCCTCCATGTCATCTCAAAGGATAAGAGATCTTTCTTTCTTACAGCTGCATAGTATTCTATTGTATATATGTACCACAGTTTTGTTTTTTTTATCCACTCATCTATTGATGGACACATGGACTGTTTCCAGATCTTAGCGATTGTAAATAGTGCTGCTATGAACATGGGGGTACATATGTTCTTTCTGATTGGTGTTTCAGGCTTCTTAGGGTATATTCCTAGAAGTGGGATCACTGGGTCCAATGGCAGATCAATTTTTAATTTTTTGAGTAAACACCCTAGTGTTTTCCATAGTGGCTGCACCAGTCTGCATTCCCACCAGCAGTGTACTAGAGTCCCCTTTTCTCCACACCCTTGCCAGCACTTGTCAGCACTTGTTGTTTGATGCTTTGTTGATGGTGGCCATTCTGGCAGATGTGAGGTGATACCTCATAGTTGTTTTAATTTGCATCTCTTTGATGATTAGTGACTTTGAGCATTTCTTCATATGTCTTTTGGCCATTTGTATGTCCTTTTTGAAGAGGTGTCTATTTAGGTCCTCTGCCCATTTTTTTTTTTTTTTTATCCTCACCTGAGGACATTTTTTCATTTTTTGTCCAGATAGAGTGGGAGGGAGAGAGAGGAAAAGAGAGAGAGAGAAACATCGACGTGAAAGGGACACATCGAGTGGCTGCCACCCGCACGACCAACCAGGGCCAGGGACAAACTGCAACCGAAGTACATGCCCTTAGCGGGAACCGAACCCAGGTCTCTCTGGACCACAGGCCGACGTTCTAACCGCTGAGCCAAACCGTCCAGGGCCTCTGCCCATTTTTTAATTGGGCTCTTTGTCTTCCTTTTGTTGAGTTGTATGAGCACTCTATATATTTTGGAAATTAACCCCTTATCTGATGTATCATTGGCAATTATGCTCTCCCATACAGTGGGTTGCCTTTCCATTTTGATGCTTGTTTCTTTTGCTGTGCAGAAGCTTTTGAGTTTGATGTAGTCCCATGTGTTCATTTTTTCCTTTGTTTCTGTTGCCTTAGAGGATGTATCAGTGAAAATTCTGCTGTGTACGATGTCTGAAATTTTGTTGCCTCCATTTTCTTCTAGGATTTTTATGGATTCACAAGTCACATTTAAGTCTTTTATCCATTTTGAGTTTATTCGTGTGTATGGTGTAAGTTGGTGGTCTAGTTTCATTTTTTTGCATGTAGCTGTCCAATTTTCCCAACACCATTTATTAAAGAGGCTGTCTTTACTCCATTGTATGCTCTTGCCGCCTTTGTCAAATATTAATTGAGCATTTTCCTGATGATTTGTCTTTATTTTAGTTGTAATTCCAGTTTGGTCCTGGGAGTTGGTCTGTGTAGCTTCCATTCACTCTGCCATCATTTTGGAATCCTCGAGCATTTTATTATTATGCAGTGATCCTCTCTGTCCTTAATAGTGTTCTTTGTCTTAATATCTGTTTTGTTTGAAGGTAATATAAGTAAACTATCTTTCTTTTGTTTAGTATTTGTCTGATCTATTTTTTTTTACTATCCTTTTATTTTCAATCTATATAGTACTTATATACACCTTATGCATGTCTTTCATAAAAGACAAAATGAGATTTTTTTCTCTATTATGCAACATTACAATCTTCATATTTTCACTGTCAAATTTAATCCTTTTACATCTATTGTATCATTGATGATATATTTGGACTTGGTTCCATTATCTAACTTTTAGATTTCTACTGTCCCATTTTTTAAAAATCTTTTTGGTTTTCTTTTTCTCCTCTCCTTAAATATTTTGATTCCTCTCTCTGCCTCTCTTTTTTTTACCTTTTCCTCCCTACTGGTTTGTAATGTATATACCTTATTTGTACACATTTACGATTATTCTTGAACTTTTACCATTTATATTTAACTTAAAGGCTAAAATTAAACAATATCTTGACTCTTCTTATGAATACAAAAACTTTAAAACATTTTAGTGCTAATTATCACTTGCAATGTTATATATTTTTGTTCAGTATTTCAGTATTTTTAAATTCTATGACTGAGATACTATTATAATTATTTTATATGAACAGAATTTGTTTAAATTTACTTGCATGTTTACCATTTAGTTATTTGTTTTATTCCTTCTTACATCTCAGATTCTTGTTTTTAGTATAATTTGCCTTCTTGTTGTAGTACATCCTTTACAAATTCCTGTAAAGGAGATAATTTTTTATGAAATTGTCCCAGTTTTTGTTTATCTGTAGATGTACTTATTTTAGTCTCATTATTGAAAGACAACTACTGCTTACCAATTCTAGGTTTATATATATTTAATCTTAACTCTTAATAGATATTATTCCTCTCTCTTCTGAATTATCCCGTTGCTGTTGAAAAGTCTACCATTACTTTATAAGTAATTAGTCCTTTTTCTCTTTCTTTGGTCCTTTTTCTCTAGTTGTTTTCAAGATCTTATCTTTGTTTTTGATGTTCTGCCATTGTACTACACTATGTCTATTCATCCAATCTGCTGGTTGGTACTTAATTTGTATTTTTATTTGTCAATCCTATTGAACATTTGTAAAGATTTTTGTTTGTTCTCTAGTGTTTTTTATTTTTTTACAGTGGCCTGCTCCTGTTTTACATTTGTATATTTTCTGAAATATCACAGAGCATACTGATGAGATCTTACTAAGCTCTTTCCTGTTTGCTAGACTGTCTCTCTCTCACTGCTTAAAACTCATTTCTCAGACAGATTGCCCTAATTTGTTGGGGTTTTGTTTGCTTGTTTGTTTGTTTGTTTTGTTTTTCTCCTGCTAAAACTCCTAATATATCCAGTGACTGTCTGTTGTCTGTTCTTTTGTTTATTGGTATTGTAACTTGTGTTAGGTGCTAAAGCACCACTTCCCTTACTTTTTCACCATCACAAGTTGGTTTTAGCAGGAAAATATAAAAATTACCTAGTAAGATTTCTATTCCATGCCTGAGCAATCGTCAGTGGAGGAAAGGCCTTAAAGTAAAGGAGTGTTTCTTGTCTGTTCTGAAGCACTTTCTAGGTTTTGTCCCTCTAAACCAGAGAGAACTAGTGAGACCAATTAGAATTATCTTAATTGCCTATACCCAGGAGCTGGAAGATTGTGTGCTATCTCCTACAATCCTCTTGCACTTTAGTACAAGTTATATTGTGCCTGGCATATACATTCACCAGTGAAAAAGTTTTCTTCTCTCTTTGGGACTTTTTGTTTATTTCAGTGGGAGATTTTTGTTAAGGCACATTTATACCAATGCCTTTCTCTGAAGTCAAACCCTCTTGTAAATAAATAAGAAAGAATAAAAAGAAAAAATTGATTATTGAATTTAAGAAGTTAGATAAAATCGATAACAACATAAAAAATAATGAAAAACATAAAGAAAATAAAGGTAATCAATTAATAATGGCAAAATAAACTACTGAAGTTGAAGACAATTGAAAAACAAATTGAAGAGCTGGTTCTTTGATGAGATAAAATATAATTGCCTAAACTCTAGCAAATAATATCAGCAAATAAAGGATCATACAATTTTATATGAAACAGAATCCCAAAATATATCTCCAGCCAATATACAAAGATTTATTTTAAATTGTAAGATATTATTATGTAAATTCTATGCTAAATTTTGAAAATCTGGGATGTCATGCGTGGTTTTACAGGAAAATATAAATGACCAAAATTGACTGAAAGATTAATAGAGAGTTAAATCAATAAATAATATTGAAAATATTGAAGACATGAAAGCCTACTGTTTCCTGAATAATGATCCCTGGATCACCTACATCAGAATCTTATGGAGTGCTTTAAAATACAAATTCCTGGGCTACAACCGAGATAAATTAGACCATAGTCTTCAGCATAATTTGGGTTTGAAAGGTTAAAAATGATAGCTCATAAAGAAAGATTGGAAGCATATACCTTGTTCATGGATTGGAAGAAATAACGTAATTAAAATGTCCATACTACCCGAAGCAATCTATAGATTAAATGCAATCCCCATTAAAATACCAATGACATATTTCATGGAATTAGACCAAATACTCCAAAAATTTATATGGAAAAAAAAGACCCCAAATAGCCACAGCAATCTTGAAAAAGAAGAACAAAGTAGGAGGGATCACAATTCCGGATATCAGGGCATACTACAAAGCCACTGTAATCAAAGTAGGTACTGGCACAAGAACAGGCATATAGATCAATGGAACAGAACAAAGAACCCAGAAATTGATCCAAGACATTATGCTCAATTAATATTTGACAAAGGTGGCAAGAGTATACAATGGAGTAAAGACAATCTCTTTAATAAGTGGTGTTTGGAAAATTAGACAGCTACGTGAAAAAATATGAAATTAGACCACCAACTTATACCATACATAAGAATAAGTTCAAAATGAAAAAAAGACTTAAATGTCACTCATTAAACCATAAAAACCCTAGAAGAAAATGTAGGCAGCAAAATCTCAGACATCACACATGGCAGAATTTTCACTGAATATATATTCATTAAAATACCATTGAAAAAACCGCAATAGAGTGAAGCCGTGAAAGTCGAAGCGCGAAGTGGCGAAGGATGACTGTAAGTCAATCGGAGAGACACAAATATCACATGCTCTCACTTATTTGTGGAATATAATGAACAAAATAGACCCAGAGACATGAAAGTAATGATCAGACTGACAAACCTCAGAGGAAGAGGGTGGGGGAGAGTGGGAAGTGATAAACCAAAGAACTTATATGCATATATGCATAAACAATGGACATAGACAAAACTAATGTGAAAGTAGGAGCAGGTAGGAGGGTGTCAATAGGGGAAAAAGGAGAAACACCTGTAACAAAAATTAATTAATTAATTTAAAAAAATAGTACAGACCAAGAAAATAAAAATTCCCCACTAAAATGTTAACAAATAGACATCAAAATTACAAATAAACTACAGAACAACCATCATTCAGCACCACCTGAAATCAACCTGAATGGAAATCCTACAATTACCAAATTAAATAAAAAGCCACATTGAGACTGGTAGGAGGGGCAGAAGTACAGATGAGCTGGCCCCACAGCCACCTGTGGCAGACAAAAATCAGGAGGGATTCCTCAGCTGTGAAGGTCCTCCCTGAGGTGTGAGGGTTCCCTGTCCCACACCAGGCCTCCCAGCTCAGGGATCCAGTGCCAAGAAGAGAAATCCCCATCACTTATGGCTGTAGAGACCAGTCAGAATTGAGGTTGAGGGAAGCTGAGGCTGCTGAAGTATCAGGTAGTTCCCCTTAAAGGGCTTGCACATGGGCTTACTCAGACTTCCTCCCTCCAGGCTCCAGTGTGGGGGAGGAAGCTTGAAAGGCACCAGACACATACGGGGAAGAACTAAGTTGTTTGCAATTGGTGTAACACTGGAGAGGCAGATTTCTCCTGGACAGAAGTGTTGGTGGAAGCCATTGTTCCTTTGGTGAGCCCTTCCCCCATTGGGCCAGCAGATGGACACCATATCTGGAACTCCAGCAACCTGGCTCATACAGTTTGTCCCACCATGGTGATTCCCTGAAGTCCTGCCCCACCCAACTTTCGGACCCACCCAAGCTGTTTCCAGTGGCTTTACCATAGGATTAGCCTGTCTTGGCTCCTGCTTCAGATTTTCCTAAAATTTCTCAAACAAGAAGCAACTGGCCTCAGTGAGCCTCATACCTCACACTAAGTGGCCCCAGGCCTCCTGGCGTTAGAAGCAGCCAGCCTTGGTTCACAACTTGGCTTTGCCTGGGCATCTCCAAGCCCAGCACAAGAAGCAGCCATCTTCAGGTCACTTTATAGCTTATGCCTGGTGGCCCTGGGTAGAACACAGGCAGTGGCTGACCTTGCCCCAGAGCCAGCACACCCAGTGGACAGCTTTATACCATGTTGAAGCACCACCACCCAATCACCTCCACAAGTGTCACACTCAAGGAGTGGACTCAGTGGACACAAGAGCCCTCCTGAATTAAGTCTTGCTCTGGGTAGTGAGCTTCTGCACAGCTGATCCTCCAACATGGTGAGAAGTCAGTGGTCAGTGGGCACAGCCTGTCCTTGCAGCTGATCAGCCAGAGTAAGTTCCTTCCATTGACATGCTAACAGCAATCAAGACTCAATTACAACTGAAGGGTGTACAGTTCACATGGTGGGTGAACTTCGAGTGCCCAGCTGGGGTGATCACGGAAACTGTGCTACTGGACCCTACAGAACACCTACTACAATAGGCCACCCTACCAAGCCTAGGAAACATACCAACTTTACCTAATACATAGAAACAAACACAGGGAGGAAGCAAAAATGAGGAGACAAAAAAACATGTTCCAAGTGAAAGAACAGAACAAAACTCCAAGAAAACTAAATAAAATGGAGATAAGCAATCTACCAGATGCAGAGTTCAAAACACTGCTTATAAGGATGCTCAAAGAACTTAGTGAAGACCTCAAGAGTATAAAAAAGGACCAGTCAGAAATAAAGGATGCACTAATTGAAATAAAGAATAATTTACAGGCAATCAATAATAGAGAAGGTGAAGCCAAGAAGCAAACCATTGATTTGGAATATAAGGAAGCAAAAAAAACTCCTAACCAGAAGAGTAAAAAGAAAAAAAGAATCCAGAAAATGAGGATAGTTTAAAGAACCTCTGGGACAACTTCAAGTGTACCAACATTTGCATCACGGGGGTGCCAGAAGGAGAAGTGAGAGAGCAAGAAATTGAAAACCTATTTGAAAAAATAATGACAGACTTGGAGAAAACGGTGATGGAGTGAGTGGAAGCTACACACACAGTGTCCCAGGACCAAACTGAAATTACAACTACAATAAAGACAAGTCATCAGAAAAAAACAACTGAAGAGTGGCTGGAGAGAACCCTTAGAACCAGGGATGTAAAGAGAACCCCAAATCGAGCCGGTTAGGAGCTGTGGAGAAGTGAGAGGGCTGGCTAGGTGCCCACAGGCAGCAGCTGAGGGCTGTCTTAGCTGTGAGAAGTTCCCTCACAGTTGAGGGTTAAAACCCCAAGCCAGCTCACAAGCACAGAGTGGCAGAACAGGGAAAAGCACCCACATAACACCTGGCTGAGAAAAACACCAGAGCAGAGGTTTTTGTCCTGGCAGGGAGAGGCACTGGGAACACCAGCTCTTCCCTGAAGAGCCAGTGAACTAAATTATAGCTATAGGCACTCATCTTGGCTCTGGTAAAGAGAGGGTGGACTGGACTGGAACTGTGTGAAGAGAGTTAGGGGTTGGTGGTACTGGGTAGAGAGCTAGGAAAGAGGCCATCAGGAATTCTATGATGAATTATTCCTTCATAGGACAGTAGCCTTCTTACTCAAATAGCCCATTCCCAGAGCCCTGGGGTACAGCAATGACCCCTCTCTCAGATTTTTTTTTGTATTCCTCACCTTAGAATACTTGTTTCCATTTATCTTCAGATAGAGTGGGAGGGAGGGAGGGAGGGAGGGAGAGAGAGAGAGAGGGAGAGAGAGAGAGAGAGAGAGAAAGAGAGAGAGAAAGAGAGAGAGAGAGAGAGAGAGAGAGAGAGAAACATTGATGTGAGAGAGACACATCAATCGGCTGCCTTCCACATGACCCTGACCAGGGCCAGGGCCAAACTGCAACTGAGGTTTGTGCCCTTGACTGGAATCGAACCCATGACTCAATGGTCTGCAGGCCAATGCTCTAACTACTGAGCCAAAGCAGCCAGGGTCCCCCCTCAGAAATTTAACACCACCTGGCCAGAGAAATGCAAACTGCAGCTAAAGACTACCAGCAAGCAAGGAGGGGGAAAAAAGCCTCTGAAAGATTTAAAATTTGGACCAGGCTCTCAGTGTTGGGAGTCCTGGCTCTGAGGCCTGAGCTGTAAAAGCTGAAGCCTCAGTTCCTTTGCTGAGCCCCCTCCCATGGCTTCAAGAGCCATTTCTGTCAAGTAGCTCCATCAGAGCGGTTTTAGCCTGGGGAGAAGCAATTGCTCTCCCTCGGGAATTTAACACCATACTGTGGCTCTGGGGACTGAGCAGCAGAGGCAGAGGCCTGGACTCCTGCGCTGAGCCAATAACCTACACTGAAGAAACCACTTTCTTATCAAAGCAACTTTAACCGAAGGTAAAGCAATTGCCCCACCTGCTGGAAATGCTCTTATCCTATCCACTTGAGGGATTTTTCATTCAGCTGAGGGTTAAAACATGCTCATTAAGTAACTGACACTAACAGCCTGAATGCAAAAGCTAAGGATAACTGATTCTTGACCTGCAAATCTACACAGGAAAGTAAGACTAGACATTGGTGATTAACGTGAGCCCTAACACACTCATCCAAACCCAGTAGAGGGACCCACAATCAGCAGAACACCGACACCCACAGGGAAAATTTGGCAGGATCCAAAACCCACTCAGATAGCCAAAATGGTGAAACAAAGTAACAAATCCCAAATGAATGAACAAGAGAATTTGACAAAAGGGATAAATGAAATGGAATTAATCAAGTTGCCAGAGATAAAGTTCAGAGTAATGATTATGAGGAAGCTCAACAGCATGAGTAAAGAGCTCAACAGCATGAATAAAAATATAGAAACATTGAAAATCAACCAACTGGAAACAAAAAAAGCATCAAGTGGAAATGAAGGATGACATAGCAGAAATAAAGAACACATTGGAAAGAATAACCAGCAGATTAGAGGAAGCCAAGGATCAGATCAGTGAATTAGAAGACAGGAGAGAAAAAATCACCCAATCAGAGAACCAAAAAAAAAAAAAAAAAAAAAAGGAATTAAAAAAACAGGATGACAGATTAAGAGAACAGTGGTACAATATGAAACATAACAACATCCGCATCATAGGAGTTCCAGAGGAAGAAGTAAATGAGCAATGGTTAGAGAATACATATGAAGAAATAGTGTCAAAAAATTTCCCTAATTTGGTGAAGAAAAAAGGCATACAAATTCAGGAAGCATAGAGAGCCCCAAGTAAGAAAAACCCAAACAGGCCCACACCAAGACACATCATAATTAAAATGCCAAAAATTGGAGACAAACAGAGAATCTTAAAGGCAGCAAGAGAAAAGCAACAGGTTACCTATAAAATAATCCCCATAAGGCTATCAGCTGATTTCTCAACAGAAACACTACAGGCCAGAAAGGAATGGCATGAAGTAATAAAAAACAAGGATCTGAATCCAAGATTACTTTATCCAGCAAGGCTGTCATTCAAAATAGAAGGTGAAATAAAGAGCTTCCCAGACAAAAAAGGCTAAGGGAATATATTAGCACCAAATCAGCACTGCAAAAAATGTCAAAAGGACTGCTGTAATAAGCAGAAGAAATAGCAAGAGAAACTTAACCATAATAAATAAAAATGGCAATAAATAAGTACATATCAATAATAACCTTAAATAGCAATGGCTTAAACTCTCCATTCAAAAGACACAGACTGGCTGAATTAATAAGAAAGCATGACTCATATATATGTTTACAAGAGATGTACTTCAGAACAAAAGACTCACATAGGTTGAAAGTGAAGGGATAGAAAAAAAATTTCCAAGTAAATGAAAAGGAAAAAAAAAAGCGGGGGTGCCAATATTCATATTTGATCAAATAGACTTTAAAATGAAAGCCGTAACTAGACACAAAGATGGCCACTACAAAATATTGAAGATATCTATCCAACAGAAGGATATAACCTTGGTAAACATATATACACCCAATATGGGAGCATCAAAATATGTTCAAAAACTTCTGGAGGACTTCACAGGAGAAATCGACAGCAATGTAATAAAAGAAGGGGACGTCAACGCCCCCCCCCCCAACATGACTGAATAGCTCCTCTACACAAAAAAATTTGTAAGGAAACAGAGACTCTAAATGATGCACTAGATCAAATGGATTCAATAGATATTTACAGAGAAGTACATCCCAAAACTGCACAATTTACATTCTTCTCAAGTGTACATGAGACATTCTCAAAGATGGGCCCCATGTTAGGACACAAACTACATCTCTACAAGTTCAAGAAGATTGAAATCATATCAAGCATCTTCTAAGAACACAACGGCATGAAACTTGAAATTAATTACAATAAAAACACTCAAAAACATTCAGACACATGGAGGCTAAATAGCATGTTATTAAACAATGAATGGGTTACCAAGGAGATCAAGGAAGGAATGAAAAACTTCCTGGAAATCAATGAAAATGAATACACAGTAACACAAAATCTATGGGATGCTGCAAAACCTGAAAACAAAGTGCATAGCACTACAGGCCTACCTCAAGAAACAAGAAAAATGTCTAATTGACTATCTAACCCAACAACTTAAATAACTAGAAAGTAAACAAATAGAAAAACCCAGAGTTGATATAAGGAAAGGAATAGTAAAGGTCAGAGCAGAAATAAACAACATAGAGACTAAATAAACAATTCAAAAAAATCAATGAAACAAAGAGTTGGTTCTTTGAAAAGATGCACAAGATTGATGGACCCTTAGCCATACTCAGCAAGAAACAAAGAGAGAGGACCCAAATAAACAAAATCAGAAACGAAAGAGAAATAACAACTGACACCACAGAAATACAATGGGTCATTAACAAATACTATGAAAAATTTGTACTCCAACAAATTGGACAATCTAAGTGAAATGGAAAAATTTGTAGGACCACATAGTCTCCCATAACTGAACAGGGAAGAGATAGAAAACTTGAACAGACCAATAACAACAAAGGAAATTGAAGATGTAATCAAGAAACTCCCAGCAAACAAAAGCCTGGCCCAGACGGCTTCATGGGGGAGTTTTACTGAACATTCAAAGAACAATTAACATCCATTCTCCTTAAACTATTCCAAAAAATTCAAAGAGAAGGAAGAATTCCAAACTTGTTTTATAAGGCCAGCATAATCCTAATTCCAATATCAGAAAAAGGTACTACAAAGACAGAAAACTACAGGCCAATATTCCAGATGAAAATGGATGACAAAATCTTTAACAAAATATGAGCAAATGAGATCCAGCAACACATTAAAAAAAACTATTCACCAAAACCAAGTGGTACTCATCCCAGGCATTCTGGTACAATATTCACAAATCAATAAATGTGATACACCACATAAATAAAATGAAAGATAATAACCATATGATCATATCAATAGATGTTGAAAAAGCATTTGACAATATCCAGCACTCATTTCTGATAAAAACTCTCAGCCATTTGGGAATAGAAGAATCATAACTCAACATATTAAAAGCCATATATGAAAGACCTACAGCCAACATCAAACACAATGGGCAAAAACTAAAAGCATTTCCCTTAAGAACAGGAACACGGCAGGGATGCCCACGTTCACCACTCTTATTTAACATAGGACTGGAAGTCTTAGCCACAGCAATTAGACAAAATAAATAAATAAATAAATAAATAAATAAATAAATAAATAGGATCAAGATTGGAAAAGAGAAAGTGAAGCTGTCATTATTCTCAGATGACATAATATTGTACATAGAAAACCCTAAAGACGCCTTAGAAAATCTACTAGATCTAATAAATGAATTTGACAAAGTAGCAAGATACAAAATTAACATCCGGAAATCGATGGCATTCTTATATACCAATAATGAACACTCAGAAAGGGAAACAAACAACAAAAAACAATCCAATTTACCATTGCAACAAAAAATAAATAAAATAAATACCTAGGAATACACTTAACCAAGGAGGCAAAAGACCTGTTCTCAGAAAACTACAGGACACTGAAAAAGAGATAAAGGAAGATATAAAAAAGTGGAAATAGGTCGGAAAATGGCGGTGGAGTGAATGGAAGCTACACAGACGATCTCCCAGGACCAAATGGCAATTACAACTAAAATAAAGACAAATCCTCGGGAAAAAGCAACAGAAAAGCAGCGGGAGAGGACCATACAACCAGGGACACTGAATGAGCCTGGTAGGATCTGCAAAGGCGCATGAGGGTGGCGGGCTGGGAGCCCACGGACAGCAGCGGCCTTGGCTGTGAGCAGCGGCCTTAGCAGTGAGCAGCAGTGGCACCCGCCCTGGGGGTTAAGAGCCCAAGCTGCTCCACAACGCAGAGGGCCGGGACAGAGCGCTAAATAGCCACAGCCACTAACCTGGGGCTCCGGCAGAGGGAGGGCAGACCGGACTGGAACTCTGTGGGGACACCTGGGATTTGGAGGGCCCTCAGAGTTTGTGCTGAGCTGTGGCCACAAAGGATGGTGGTGGCCAGCCACTCCTTCCCGGTTAGACAGAACAGCAGCCAAGTTTGCTCCTTCCTGGAGCTGTGGAAGCCCCTCCCTCGGAGATTCCCAGGTGAGGAAAAGAGGTAAAGAAATGCAAATTGAGGCTCATTAACAATTAGCATTGGCCCCACCCTCGGGAAATCCTCTTACACTGTAAACATCTGAGGGAGTTTCTCATTCAACTGAAATCCGAAGGCTTTTCAAGTAACTGAGGCTAATAGCCCCCAGGCAAAAAGCTAGAACATAACTAAACCTTTCCTGAGTTTGCAAATCTACCCAGGAAAGTGAGACTTGACAGTGGTGTTGAAGGAGGGCCCTCCACGCTCATTCAAACCCAGTGGAGGGAGCCACAAATAGCAGAACACCAACGCCGACAGGGAAAATTTGGCAGACTCCAAAACCCACTGAGATAGCAAAAATGGGGAAACAAAGAAACAGATTACAAATGAAAGAACAAGAGAACTCCACCGAAGATGAGATAAATGAAATGCAGTTAAGCAAATTATCAGAGGTAGAGTTCAGAGCCATGATCTTCAGGAAACTAAACAGCATGAGCAAGGATATCGACACCATGAAAACCAACCAAGTCGAAATAAAGAATGACATAGAAGAAATAAACAACACATTGGAAGGACTGACCAGCAGAGTAGAGGAAGCAGAGGACCAGATCAGTGAATTAGAAGACAGAGTAGAGAAAATCAATCAATCAGAAAACCAAAAGGAGAAAACAATGAAAAAACAGGAAGATAGCTTAAGAGAACTGTGGGAAAACTGGAAACGTAATAACATTCGTATCATTGGAGTCCCCGAAGAAGAAGAAAATGAGCAAGGGTTAGAGAATATATTTGAAGAAATAGTGACAGAAAACTTTCCTAACCTGGGGAAGGAAGAAAGCATCCAAGTTCAAGAAGCACAGTGAGACCCAAGTAAGAAGAACCCAAACAGGCCCACACCAAGACACATAATTATTAAAATGCCAAAAATTAGACAAAGAGAGAATCCTAAAGGCAGCAAGAGATAAGCAACAAGTTACCTACAAAGGAAACCCCATTAGGCTATCATCTGACCTCTCAACAGAAACACTACAGGCCAGAAGGGAATGGCATGAAGTAATCAAGGTCATGAAAAACAAGGATCTGAATCCCAGACTACTCTATCCAGCAAGGCTATCATTCAAAATAGAAGGTCAAATAAAGAGCTTCCCAAACAAAAAAAGGCTAAGGGAATATATTAGGACCAAACCAGCACTGCAAGACATGTTAAAAGGACTGCTGTGATTAATAGAAGAAATAGAAAGAAAATTAAAACTACACTGTACAAAAATGGAAATAAATAAGTACATATCAATAATCACCTTAAATGGAAATGGACTGAATGCTCTGATAAAAAGACACAGAGTAGCTGACTGGATAAGAAAGCATGATTCACATATATGTTGCTTACAAGAGACCCACCTCACAACAAAAGACTCACATAGGTTGAAAGTAAAGGGATGGAAAAAAGCTTCAAAGCAAACAGATAGGAAAAAAAAGCTGGGGTAGCAATACTCATATCTGATTAATTAGATTTCAAATTGAAGATCATAACTAGAGACAAAGAAGGCCACTACATAATATTGAAAGGGTCTATCCAACAGAAAGATATAACCTTGGTAAACATATATGCACCCAATATAGGAGCACCAAAATATATTAAAAATCTTCTGGAGGACTTCAAAGGAGAAATCGACAGCAATACAATCATAGCAGGAGACTTCAACACCCCACTGACATCACTGGATAGAGCATCTAGACAAAAAATTAACAAGGAAACAGAAATTCTAAATGAAGCACTAGATCAAATGGATTTAATAGATATCTACAGAGAATTACACCCCAAAATTGCAGAATTCACATTCTTCTCAAGTGCACATGGGACATTCTCAAAGATAGACCATATGTTAGGGCACAAACTAAGTCTCCACAAGTTCAAGAAGATTGAAATCATATCAAGCATTTTCTCAGACCACAATGGCATGAAACTAGAAATCAATTGCAACAAGAACATGCAAAAACATATGAACACATGGAGGCTAAATAGCATGTTACTGAACAATGAATGGGTTACCATGGAGATCAAGGAAGAATTTAAAAAATTTCTGGAAACCAATAAAAATGAACACACAACAACGCAAAATCTATGGCATACAGCGAAAGCAGTTCTGAGAGGGAAGTTCATAGCACTACAGGCCGACCTTAAGAAAGAAGAAAAATTTCTAATTGACTACCTAACCTCACAACTTAAAGAACTGGAAAGCAAACAAAAAGAAAACCATAGAGCAAGTAGAAGGAAGGAAAGATCAGAGCAGAAATAAATGACATGGAGACCAAAAAAAAACAATTCAAAGGATCAATAAAACAAAGAGCTGGTTTTTTGAAAAGATAAACAAGATTGATGGACCCTTAGCAAGACTCACCAAGAAACAAAGAGAGAGAACCCAAATACACAAAATCAGAAATGAAAGAGGAGAAGTAACAACTGACACCACAGAAATACAAAGGATCATTAACAAATACTATGAACATTTATATGGCAACAAATTTGACAATCTAAGCGAAATGCACACATTTCTAGAAACACATAGTCTCCCAAAACTGAATCGGAAAGAGATAGAAAACATGAACAGGCCAATAACAATAAAGGAAATTGAAGATGTAATCAAGACCCTTCCAGCAAACAAAAGCCCAGGCCCTGACGGCTTCACCGGAGAGTTTTACGGAACATTCAAAGAAGAACTAACACCCATTCTCCTCAAACTATTCCAAAAAATTCAAGAAGAAGGAAGAACTCGTTTTATGAAGCCACATAATTCTAATTCCAAAACCAGAAAAAGACACTACAAAGAAAAAAAACTACAGGCCAATATCCCTGATGAACATAGATGCCAAAATCCTTAACAAAATACTAGCAAATCAGATCCAGCAATACATCAAAAAGATTATTCACCATGACCAAGTGGGATTCATCCCAGGGATGCAAGGCTGGTACAATATACGCAAATCAATAAATGTGATACATCACATAAACAAAATGAAAGATAAAAACCATATGATCATATCAATAGACACTGAAAAAGCATTTGACAAAATCCAGCACCCATTTCTGATAAAAACGCTCAGCAATTTGAGAATAGAGGGATCATATCTCAACATTATAAAGGCCATATATGAAAGACCTACAGCCAACATCATACTCAATGGACAAAAACTAAAAGCATTTCCCTTAAGAACAGGAACAAGACAAAGATGCCCACCTTCACCACTCTTACTTAACATAGTACTGGAAGTCTTAGCCAGAGCAATCAGACATGAAGAAAAAATAAAAGGGATCCAAATTGGAAAGGAGTAAGTGAAACTGTCATTATTCGCAGATGACATGATATTATACATAGAAAACCCTAAAGACTCCATCAAAAATCTACTAGACTTAATTAATGAATTTGGCAACGTAGCAGGATACAAAATTAACTTCAAGAAATCGACGGCATTCTTATACATCAATGATGAACTCACAGAAAGAGAAACTAAAAAAACAATCCCATTTACCATCGCAGCAAAAAAATTAAGATACCTAGGAATAAACTTAACCAAAGCAGTAAAGGACCTATTTGCAGAAAACTACAGGACATTGAAAAAAGAAATAGAGGAAGATATAAAAAAGTGGAAGCACATACTTTGTTCATGGATTGGAAGAATTAACATCATTAAAATGTCCATACTACCCAAAGCAATCTATAGATTTAATGCAATCCCCATCAAAATACCAGTGACATATTTCACAGAACTAGAACAAATATTTCAAAAGTTCATATGGAACCAAAAAAGACCCCGAATAGCCACAGCAATCTTGAAAAAGAAGGACAAAGTAGGAAGGATCACAATACCTGACATCAGGTTATACTACAAAGCTACTGTAATCAAAACAGCCTGGTACTGGCACAAGAACAGGCACATAGTTCAATGGAATAGAACAGAGAGCCCACAAATTGACCCAAAACATTATGCTCAATTAATATTCGACAAAGGTGGCAAGAGCATTCAATGGAGTAAAGACAGCCTCCTTAATAAATGGTGATGGGAAAATTGTACAGCTACATGCAAAAAAATGAAACTAGATCATCAGCTTACACCATACACAAGAATAAACTCAAAATGGATAAAAGACTTAAATGTGACTCATGAATCCATAAAAATCCTAGAAGAAAATGTAGGCAACAAAATTTCAGACATCGTACGCAGCAAAATTTTCACTGATATATCACCTAAGGCAATAGAAACAAAGGAAAAAATGAACATATGGGACTACACCAAACTCAAAAGCTTCTGCACAGCAAAAGAAACAACCATCAAAGTGGAAAGGCAACCCACTGTATGGGAGAGCATAATTACATATGATATGTCAGATAAGGGACTAATTTTCAAAATATATAGAGTGCTCATACATCTCAACAAAAGGAAGACAAATAACCCAATTAAAAAATGGGCAGATTAACTAAATAGACACCTCTCCAAACAGGACATACAAACGGCCAAGAGACATATGAAAAAATGCTCAACTTCACTAATCATCAGAGAGATGCAAATTAAAACAACAATAAGGTATCACCTCACAACTGTCAGAATAGCCGCTATCAGCAAAGCATCAAACAACAAGTGTTGGCGAGGATGTGGATTAAAGGGGACTCTAGTACACTGCTGGTGGGAATGCAGACTGGTGCAGCCACTATGGAAAACACTATGGTGTTACCTCAAAAAATTAAAAATTGAATTACCATTTGACCCAGTGATCCCACTCCTAGGAATATACCCTAAGAAGCCTGAAACACCAATCAGAAAGATACATGTACCCCCGTGTTCATAGCAGCGCTATTTACAATAGCTAAGATCTGGAAACAGCCCAAGTGTCCATCAGTAGAGGAATGGATAAAAAAGCTGTGGTACATATACACAATGGAGTACTATGCAGCTCTAAGAAAGAACGATCTCTTATCCTTTGGGAATACATGGGAGGACCTGGAAACTATTATCCTAAGTGAAACAAGCCAAGCAGAGGAAGACAAATAACATATGCTCTCACTTATTTCTGGAATATAATGAACATATCAGTGTGAGGAACTGGGTAGTCCCAGAGACGTGGAGTAGGGTACAGACTGACATTTGCCAGAAGAGGGGGTGGGGGAGGGGAGCGATGAACACAGAACTTGTTCGCATGTACTCATAACAAATGGACATGGACAACAAAACTGGGGACGGGGCAGGGCGGGAGGGGGAGGAGGGTGTCAATGGGGGAAAAAGGGAGAAACATCTGTAACAAAAGTAAATTAATAAAAAATAATTTAAAAAAAAAGTGGAAATATATATCATGTTCACAGATTGGAAAAATCGACATCATTTTAATGTCCATATTACCCAAAGCAATCTACAGATTCAATTCAATCTCTATTAAAGTACCAATGGCACATTTCACAGATCTAGATCAAATACTCCAAAAGTTTCTATGGAATCATAAAAGACCCCCAAATAGACACAGCAATTTTGAAAATGAGGAACCAAGTTGGAGAGATCACAATACCAGATATCAATTATACTACAAAGTCATCGTAATCAAAACAGCCTGGTACTGGCACAAGAACAGGCATATAGATCAACGGAACAGAACAGAGAACCCAAATATCGACCCAAGACATTATGCACAATTAATATTCGATAAAGGAGGCAAGAGTATACAATGGAGAAGAGACAGTCTCTTCAGTAAATGGTGCTTTTTGTACAACTGTATGCAAAAAAATGAAACTAGACCACCAACTTACACCATACACATGAATAAACTCAAAATGGATAAAAGACTTAAATGTAACCCATGAAACCATAAAAGTCCTAGATGAAAATGTGGGCAGAAAATTCTCAGACATCATATGTAGTGGAATTTTCACTGATACTCACCTAGGGCAAGAGAAACAAAGAAAATAATTAGTAAATGGGACTACATCAAATTAATAATCTTCTGCATGGCAAATGAAACCAGCATCAAAATGAAAACAGAACTCATTCTCGGGGAGAGCATATTTGCCAACAATACATGAGATAACGTGTTAATATCCAAATAAATAGAGTATTCATACAACTAAACAAAAGGAAGACAAACAATTCAATTAAAAAACGGGCAGAGGACCTGAATAGACACTTCTCCAAACAGGACATAGAAATGGCTAGGAGACATATGAAAAAATGCTCAACATCTCTAATCATCAAAGAGATGCAAATTAAATTGACTATGAAATATCACCTCACACCTACTAGAATGGCTACCATCAACAAATCCTCAAACAAAAAGTGCTGGCGAGGGTGTAGAGAAAAGGGTACTCTAGTACACTGCTGGTGGGAATGCAGACTAGTGCAGCCACTATATAAACAATATGGTGTTTCCTCAAAAATTAAAAAAGGAACTGCTATTTGACCCAGTGATCCCACTTCTTCTAATATATCCTAAAAAGCCTGAAACAACCATCAGGAAGAATATATGAAACAACCATCAGGAAGAATATATGCACCCCTATGTTCATGGCAGCGACATTTACAATAGCTAAGATCTGGAAATAGTCCAAGTGCCCATCAGTAGATGAGTGGATATATAAAGCTGTGGTACATGTGCACAATGGAATACTATGCAGCTGTAAGAAAGAGAGATCTCTTACCCTTTGAGACAACATAGAGGGACCTGGAGAGTATTATGCTAAGTGAAATAAGCCAGTCAGAGAAAGACAGGTAGCACATGATCTCACTTATTTGTGGAACATAATGAACAAAATAAGCTGCCGACCAAAAGAGATCTAGAATCATGGAAGTAGGGAATAGACTGACAAACCTCAGATTGATGGGAGTTGGAGAGGTGGGAAGAGATAAACCAAAGAACTTATATGCATATATGCACAAGCCATCACCATGGATAATAGGCTGGGGTGGGCAGGAGGAGGGTGGGAATTGGAAGGAGGGGGATAAAAGGGGGACATCTGTAATAGTTTTAATAATACTTTTTAAAAGAATATTTATATTTTAAGTTAAACTAAAACAACAACAACAACAACAAAAAACAGAAAATGTAATGACAGAAAACTTCCCTTACTTGGTGAAGGAAAAAACATACAAGTCCAGGAAGTACAGAGAGTCCCAAACAAGATGAACTCAAAGAGGCCCACACCAAGACACAGCATCATCAAAGTGCCAAAGGTTAAAGACAAAGAGAGACTCTTAAAAGCAGCAAGAGAAAAGCAGTTAGTTACCTACAAGGGAGCTCCCATAAGACTGTTAGCTGATTTCTTAAAAGAAACTTTGCAGACCAGAAGGGAGTGGCAAGAAATATCCAAAGTAATGAAAAGTAGGGACCTACAACCAAGATTACTCTATCCAGCAAAGCTATAACTTAGAATCGATGGACTTATAAAGTGATTTCCAGACAAGAAAAGCTAAAGGAGTTCATCACCACCAAACCAGTATTATATGAAATGTTGAAGGGTCTTCTTGAAGATCAAAAATGTGAATAATAAAATGGCAATAAATACATATCTATAAACAATGGAATCTACAAACAAAATGAACAAGCAGAAAAGAAACAGACTCATAGACATAAGAGAACTTTTTGTTGGTAGCCAGTTGGAAGAGGCATTGCGAGGATGGGCAAAAATGGTGAAGGGATTAAGAAGTACAAACTGGTTGTTAGACTGAGGAACCTCAAAGGAAGTGGGGGAGAGAGTGTAGGAAGAGATAAACCAAAGAACTTATATGCATATATGCATAACCAAAGGACACAGGCAATAGTGTGTGGTAGGCAGGAATGTGACCAGAATGTGGCAGGAGAGGGGAGGAGGGGGTCAATGGGGTAAAAGGAGGAGTCATCTGTAATACATTCAACAATAAAAATAAGTTAAAATAAATGAATAAAATGCTAACAAATAGAATTCAGCACAATATTAAATGAATGATGAACTGCATCTAGCAAGTGTTATTCCAGGTGCATATATCCAAATGCCCACTTGACATCTCCTCCTATATCTCTAACAGACATCTAAAACTTAACATGTCTCAAACCAAACTCCTGATCACCCCTCCCAAACTTGCTTTTCCTGTGGTCCTCCTCATTTCAATATGTAGCAAATTCATTCTGCTACCTGTGACTCCCCTACTTCTGTCATGTCCCATAGCCCATCTGTTAGTGATTCTTGTGGGCTTTTACCTTCAAAATATATACAAATATGTTCTAAATGTACCTGCACTGCTAAATCTGTGGTCTAACATTAAAAAATTCATCAGCTCACACTTAGACAAGTGCCAAACAAGTATTTCATCAGCTCATACTTAGACAAGTGCCAGAGCCTCTTCCTCCTAAATGGTTGTCCTGCTTCTATTCTTGCTCTTTTCCAACCCACTTCCCACACAGCAGCCAGAATAATCCTTTTTACACATAAATCAGATAGTCACTCCCCCACTTAATACTCTCCAAAGGATTTCTAGCTACCCAAGTCATCTTGTCATTCTTCAAAGATGCCAAGTATATTCTTGTCTTTTGCATGGACATTCTATCTTTATTTTCTTTCTTTTCCTTCCTCCCTCCCTCCCTCCCTCCCTCCCTCCCTTCCTTCCTTCCTTCCTTCCTTCCTTCCTTCCTTCCTTCCTTCCTTCCTTCCATCCATCCTTTCCTTCCTCCCTCCTTCCCCCCACCTCTCTCCTCTCTGCACGAGAATGTGAGTTCTTTAAGAGCAGAGACTTGGTTTGTCTTGTTTGCTGCTGTATCCCCAAAGACCAGAATAATGCCTGGCATATATTAGATGCTTAATAAATATTTTCTGACCGAATGAATGTGAAAATGTAAGGGTGATGCAACATTCAAAAATTCATTGTTATAATTAATCTCATCAGCCAATACTCCAAAGGTGACTGAGCACATGATAGTTTCAATAGATGCCAAAGAGATAATTAATAAAATTGAACAAATATGTCTAGCAAAAGATTTAGAAAAATTGCTTCCTTTAAAAAATTAATTTCAAATAAGTAGCCCTAATCATAGCTAATATTAAGCTCGGGACAGAACAGGAAGTGCTTTCTCCTGAGAATATCTAACTCTAACTTATTTTTCCTTCTTGTATTTTTTACTAGGACTTACTAAGCATTAGATAGTGTGATAAATTTCTTACACATACCATGTAATCAATCCTTATGCCAATACAATGGGGGCTGCGCTATCCTCTGTTTACAGTCAATGAAATGGTGGCTAAGCTAAATTAACTCTTGTCCCCATGTTATTCAGTGAATACAGGAGGCAGATAGGACATAAAACCAGGGCTGGCAAAAAGTGAGTATCTGGCTCAATTGCACCCTAGGATGATAACAAGCATCAGAATAATGAACTTCATATGGCCCTCAGACATGAAACATAGTTCCTCCTCATTATTAAACAGAAGTGTAAACTAAAGCAATAATGCCTATCAAATGGACAGTATTCTTTAATTATTTTTATTTTCAATTACAGTTATTTTTTAAATATAAAACATCCAGTGTTGGTGAGGGTACAAGATAGTAAGTACTGTCTTTCAACACAGGGGAGTACAACTGGTTCACTCTTTGTGGAAGGCAATTGTCAGTGTATTGCTTAAAGCCATGGGACTGTTCATTTGCTTTGATCCAGCAATTCTGCTTGTAATAATTTATCCTTAGGGAATAATTCAAGATGTCAGCAAAGACTAAGTTACAGATATTCAGTGCAGGATAATCTTACAAAATGGCTTGTATAGCATGAATGCCATTTTCTTTTAGGTGCATGTGTATGTATATTTCTATCTATATCATCTACCTATTTATAGCCATATTTATCAAGGGAGAAGAATATATCTAAGTAGTAAGTGAGTTTCTTAGGATAATTAGATTGCATATGATTTTTTTATTTGCTCCTGGACACTTTGCTCCTTTTTCTGGAGGTTTATAATGAACATATGTTATACCTACAATCACAGACCACAATAAAATAAATTTCATTTTAGAAATAAGGTGGGTGCTTTCTTCTCTTGTACCTTGCATTTGAGGTGGGAGGACCTGGTATGTTCATTCAACAATTAGGCCCTCCTCCTTGTGCCAGGGAAGGAAATGCAGTAGTACATAACAGATTCCCTGTCCCTACTGTCATGGAACTGACATTCTAGTGTGATGAGACAGTAAACAAACACACAGATATATAGAAACAATATCTGCAGACAGTATATGCTATCAAGAATAATTAAGATGGAGTAAGAAATAAAGGGTGCTGTTTTATTTATTTATTTATTTATTTATTTATTTATTTATTATTTTTTAATTTTTAAATTTTTTTATCCTCACCTGAGGACACTTTTTGCATTTATCTTCAGATAGAGCGAGAGGGAGAGAGGGGGGAAGAGAGAGAGAGAAACATTGATGTGAGAGAGACACATCGACCGGTTGCCACCCACACGACCCCAAACGGGGCCAGGGACAAGCTGCAACCGAGGTACATGCCATTAGCGGGAACCGAACCGGGCTCTCTCTGGCCCGCGGGCCGACTCTCTAACTGCTGAGCCAAACTGCCCAGGGCTGTTTTATTTTTTGAGGATGAACTTTTTTCTTTTAAAATTAGTTGACATACATTATATTAATTTCAGGTGTAAATCCCCGTATTAGACATTTATATAACTTACAATATGATCACCCCAATAGATCTAGTACCCACCTGGCACCATACATAGTTTTACAATATTATTGACTATATTCTCTGTGCTGTACTTATATCCCCATGACTATTCTGTAACTATCAATTTGTACTTCTTAATTCCTTCACCTTTTCCACCCAGCCCCCCAACTCCCTCCTTTCTGGCAACCATCAAAATGTTTTCATTATCTATGAGTCCATTTCTTTTCTGCTTGTTTATTTATTTTGTTTTTTAGATTCCAGGTATAAGTGAACTCATCTGGCATTTGTCTTTCTCTATCTGACTGATTTCACTTAGCACAGTGCCCTCTAGGGCATTCATACTGTTGCAGATGGAAAGATTTCATTCTTTTTCTTATGGCTGAGTCATATTTCATGGTATATATGCACCACTTCATCTTTATCCATTCATCTATTAATAAACACTTAGGTTACTTCCATTTGTTGGCTATTGTTAAGAATGATGCAATAAACAAATAGATGTATGTATCTTTTAAATTTAGTGTTTTCGATTTCTTTGGATAAACACCCAGAAGTGTAATTGCTGGGTCCTTTGTTGTCTCTTTTTATGGCTTTTGTTTTAGTCTGTTTCTTGTTTGTTTTGTTTCCATTTTCATGAAATATTATTTTCCATCCCTTTATTTTCAGTCTGTGTGTGTCTTTATTTTTTTATTATTTAAAATATGTTTTTATTGATTTTTTATTTTTTTAAATTTTTTTTATTAATTTACTTTTGTTACAGATGATTCTCCTTTTTTCCCCCATTGACACCCCCTTCCCCCTCCCTACCTGCCCCGTCCCCATTTTTGTTGTCCATGTCCATTGGTTATGAGTACATGCGTACAAGTTCTGTGTTCATCGCTCCCCTCCCCCACCCCCTCTTCTGGCAGATGTCAGTCTGTACCCCACTTCCACGTCCCCGGGACTACCCTGCTCCTCACACTGTTATGTTCATTATATTCCAGAAATAACTGAGATCATATGATATTTGTCTTTCTCTGCTTGGCTTGTTTCACTTAGGATAATAGGTTCCAGGTCCTCCCATGTCGTCGAAAAGGATAAGAGATCTTTCTTTCTTAAAGCTACATAGTACTCCATTGTGAATATGTACCACAGCTTTTTTATCCATTCGTCTACTGATGGACACGGGCTGTTTCCACATCTTAGCTATTGTAAATAGCGCTGCTATGAACATGGGGTTACACATATTCTTTCTGTTTGGTGTTTCAGGCTTCTTAGGATATATCCCTAGAAATGGGATCACTGGGTCAAATGGTAAATCAATTTTTAATTTTTTGAGGTAACACCATAGTGTTTTCCATAGTGGCTGCACCAGTCTGCATTCCCACCAGCAGTGTACTAGAGTCCCCTTTAATCCACATCCTCGCCAACACTTGTCGTTTGATGCTTTGTTGATGGCGGCTATTCTGACAGGTGTGAGGTGATACCTCATTGTTGTTTTAATTTGCATCTCTCTGGTGATTGGTGATGTTGAGCATTTCTTCATATGTTTCTTGGCCATTTGTATGTCTGTTTGGAGAGGTGTCTATTTAGTTCTTCAGCCCATTTTTTAATTGGGTTTTTTGTCTTCCTTTTGTTGAGATGTATGAGCACTCTATATATTTTGGAAATCAATCCTTATTTGATATATCATGGGCAATTATGCTCTCCCATACAGTGGGATGTCTTTCCACTTTGATGGCTGTTTCTTTTGCTGTGCAGAAGTTTTTGAGTTTGATGTAGTCTCATGTGTTCATTTATTCCTTTGTTTCTGTTGCCTTAGGTGATATATCAGTGAAGATTCTGCTGCGTATGATGTCCGAAATTTTGTTGCCTACATTAACTTCTAGGATATTTATGGATTCATGAGTCACATTTAAGTCTTTTATCCATTTTGAGTTTATTCTTGTGTATGGTGTAAGATGATGGTCTAGTTTCATTGTTTTGCATGTAGCTGTCCAATTTTCCCAACATCATTTATTTAAGAGGCTGTCTTTACTCCATTGTATACTCTTGCCACCTTTGTCGAATATTAATTGAGCATAATGTTTTGGGTCAATTTCTGGGCTCTCTGTTCTATTCCATTGATCTATGTGATTGTTCTTGTGCCAGTGCCAGGCTGTTTTGATTACAGTAGCTTTGTAGTATAACCTGATGTCTGGTATTGTGATCCCGCCTACTTTGTCCTTCTTTTTCAAGATTGCTGTAGCTATTCGGGGTCTTTTTTGGTTCCATATGAACTTCTGAAGCATTTGTTCTAGTTCTATGAATTATGTCGTTGGTATTTTGAAGGGGATTGCGTTAAATCCATAGATTGCTTTGGGTAGTATGGACATTTTAATGATGTTAATTCTTCCAATCCATGAACAAAGTATGTGCTTCCACTTTTTTATATCTTCCTCTATTTCTTTTTTCAATGTCCTGTAGTTTTCTGCAAATAGGTCCTTTACTGCTTTGGTTAAGTTTATTCCTAGGTATCTTAATTTTTTTGCTGCGATGGTAAATGGGATTGTTTTTTCAGTTTCTTTTTCTGTGAGTTCATCATTGGTGTATAAGAATGCTGTCGATTTCTTGATGTTAATTTTGTATCCTGCTACGTTGCCAAATTCATTAATTAAGTCTAGTAGATTTTTGATGGAGTCTTTAGGGTTTTCTATGTATAATATCATGTCATCTGCGAATAATGACAGTTTCACTTCCTCCTTTCCAATTTGGATCCCTATTACTTTTTCTTCATGTCTGATTGCTGTGGCTAAGACTTCCAGTACTAATTTAAATAGGAGTTGTGAGAGTGGGCATCCTTGTCTTGTTCCTGTTCTTAAGGGAAATGCTTTTAGTTTTTGTCCATTGAGTATGATGTTGGCTGTAGGTCTTTCATATATGGCCTTTATAATGCTGAGATATGATCCCTCTATTCCCAAATTTCTGAGCGTTTTTATCAAAAATGGGTGCTGGATTTTGTCAAATGCTTTTTCAGCATCTATTGATATGATCATATGGATTTTATCTTTCATTTTGTTTATGTGATGTATCACGTTTATTGATTTGCGAATAGTGTACTAGCCTTGCATCCCTGGGATAAATCCCACTTGGTCATGGAGAATAATTTTTTTGATGTATTGCTGGATCCAATATGCTAGTATTTGGTTTAGGATTTTGGCATCTATGTTCATCAGGGATATTGGCCTGTAGTTTTCCTTCTTTGTAGTGTCTTTTTCTGGTTTTGGAATTCGAATTATGCTGGCTTCATAAAACGAGTATGGAAGTCTTCCTTCTTCTTGAACTTTTTAGAATAGTTTGAGGAGAATGGGTGTTAGTTCTTCTTTGAATGTTTGGTAAAACTCCCCAATGAAGCCGTCAAGGCCTGGGCTTTTGTTTACTGGGAGGGTCTTGATTACATCTTCAATTTCCTTCGTTGTTATTGGCCTGTTCAAGTTTTCTATCTCTTCCTGGTTCAGTTTTGGGAGACTACGTGTTTCTAGAAATGTGTCCAATTCGCTTAGATTGTTGAATTTGTTGCCATATAAATGTTCATAGTATTTGTTAAAGATCCTTTGTATTTCTGTGGTGTCAGTTGTTACTTCTCCTCTTTCATTTCTGATTTTGTGTATTTGGGTTCTCTCTCTTTGTTTCTTGGTGAGTCTAGCTAAGGGTCCATCAATCTTGTTTATCTTTTCATAAAACCAGCTCTTTGTTTCATTGATCGTTTGAATTGTCTTTTGGTCTCCATGTCATTTACATCTGCTCTGGTCTTTACTACTTCCTTCCTTCTACTTGCTCTAGGGTTTTCTTTTTTGTTTGCTTTCTAGTTCTTTAAGTTGTGAGGTTAGGTAGTCAATTAGAAACTTTTCTTCTTTCTTGAGGTGGACCTGTAGTGCTATGAACTTCCCTCTCAGAACTGCTTTCGCTGCATCCCATAGATTTTGTGTTGTTGTGTGTTCATTTTCATTAGTTTCCAGAAAGTTTTTAATTTCTTCCTTGATTTCCATGGTAACCGATTCATTGTTCAATAACATGCTATTTAGCCTCCATGTCTTCAAATGTCTTTGCATGTTCTTGTTGCAATTGATTTCTAGTTTCATGCCGTTGTGATCTGAGAAGATGCTTGATATGATTTCAATCTTCTTGAACTTGTAGAGACTTAGTTTGTGTCCTATCATGTGGTCTATCTTTGAGAATGTCCCATGTACACTTGAGAAGAATGTTAATTCTGCAGTTTTGGGGTGTAATTCTCTGTAGATATCTATTAAATCCATTTGATCTAGTGCTTCATTTAGAATTTCTGTTTCCTTGTTAATTTTTTGTCTAGATGATCTATCCAGTGATGTCAGTGGGGTGTTGAAGTCTCCTGCTATGATTGTATTGCTGTCAATTTCTCCTTTGAAGTCCTCCAGAAGATTTTTAATATATTTTCGTGCTCCTATATTGGGTGCATATATGTTTACCAAGGTTATATCTTCCTGTTGGATAGACCCTTTCAATATTATGTAGTGACCTTCTTTGTTTCTAGTTATGGTCTTCAATTTGAAATCTAATTTATCAGATATGAGTATTGCTACCCCAGCTTTTTTTTCCTTTCTGTTTGCTTGGAAGATTTTTTTCCATCCTTTCACTTTCAACCTATGTGAGTCTTTTGTTGCCAGGTGGGTCTCTTTTAAGCAACATATTTGTGAATCATGCTTTCTTATCCAGTCAGCTACTCTGTGCCTTTTTATTGGAGCGTTCAATCCATTTACATTTAAGGTGATTATTGATATGTAGTTATTTATTGCCATTTTTGTTCAGTGTGGTTACGTTTTTCTTCCTATTTCTTCTATTAATTACAGCAGTCCTTTTATCATTTCTTGCAGTGCTGATTTGGTGCTAATATATTGCCTTAGCCTTTTTGGTATGGGAAGCTCTTTATTTGACCTTCTATTTTGAATGATAGCCTTGCTGGATAGAGTAGTCTTGGATTCAGATCCTTGTTTTTCATGACCTTGATTACTTCATGCCATTCCCTTCTGGCCTGTAGTGTTTCTGTTGAGAGCTCAGATGATAGCCTAATGGGGTTTCCTTTGTAGGTAACCTGTTGCTTATCTCTTGCTGCCTTTAGGATTCTCTCTTTGTCTTTAATTTTTGGCATTTTAATTATTATGTGTCTTGGTGTGGGCCTGTTTGGGTTCTTCTTACTTGGGGCTCTCTGTGCTTCTTGAACTTGAATGCCTTCTTCCTTCACCAGGTTAGGAAAGTTTTCTGTCACTATTTCTTCAAATATATTCTCTAACCCTTGCTCATTTTCTTCTTCTTCGGGGACTCCAATGATACAAATGTTATTACGTTTCCAGTTTTCCCACAGTTCTCTTAAGCTATCTTCCTGTTTTTTCATTGTTTTTTTCTTTTGGTTTTCTGATTGATTGATTTTTTTCTACTTTGTCTTCTAATTCACTGATCCGGACCTCCTCTTCCTCTACTCTGCTGGTCATTCCTTCCAATGTGTTCTTTATTTCTGCTATGTCATTCTTTATTTCGACTTGGTTGGTTTTCATGGTGTCGATATCCTTACTCATGCTGTTTAGTTTCCTCAAGATCATGGCTCTGAACTCTACCTCTGATAATTTGCTTAACTGCATTTCATTTATCTCATCTTCGGTGGAGTTCTCTTGTTCTTTCATTTGGGATCTGTTTCTTTGTTTCCCCATTTTTGCTATCTCAGTGGGTTTTGGAGCCTGCCAAATTTTCCCTGTGGGCGTTGGTGTTCTGCTATTTGTGGCTCCCTCTGCTGAGTTTGGATGAGCACGGAGGGCCCTCCTTCAACACCACTGTCAAGTTTCACTTTCCTGAGTAGATTTGCAAGCTCAGGAAAGGTTCAGTTATGCTCTAGCTTTTTGCCTGGAGGCTATTAGCCTCAGTTATTTGAAAAGCCTTAGGATCTCAGTTGAATGAGAAAGTCCATCAGGGGTTAATAGTGTGAGAGGATTTCCTGAGGGTGAGGCCAATGCTGGTTGTTAATGAGCCTCAATTTGCATTTCTTTACCTATTTTCCTCACCTGGGAATCTCTGAGGGAGGGGCTGCCACAGCTCCGGGAAGGAGTAAACTTGGCTGCAGTTCTGTGTAACCAGGAAAGGTGGCTGGCCACCACCGTCCTTTGTGGCCACAGCTCAGCACAAACTCTGAGGGCCCTCCAAATCCCAGGTGTCCCCACAGAGTTCCAGTCCAGTCTGCCCTCCCTCTGCCGGAGCCCCAGGTGAGTGCCTGTGGCTATTTAGCTCTCTGTCCCGGCCCCCTGCGCTTTGGAGCAGCTGGGCCTCTTAACCCTGAGGGTGGGCGCCACTGCTGCTCACAGCTCAGGCCGCTGTTGTCTGTGGGCTCCCAGCCCGCCACCCTCACTCCCCTCCACAGATCCTACCAGGCTCATTCAGTGTCCCTGGTTGTATGATCCTCTTCGGTGCTTTTCTGTTGTTTTTTCCTCACGATTTGTCTTTATTTCATTTGTAATTCCCGTTTGGTCCTGGGAGATAGTCTGTGTAGCTTCCATTCACTCCGCCGCCATTTCCCTCACCTGTTTTTTTTATTTTTTAGAGAGAGAGGAAGGGAGAGAGAGATAGAAACATCAATGTAAGAGAGAAACATCGATCAGCTCCTGTGTGTGTCTTTAAAAATTTTTTAATATGTTTTTATTGTTTTTTTGCAATATTTTTATTAATTTATTTTTTTTCCAGATGTTTCTACTTTTTCACCCCTAGACGCACTACTCCTGATCCCGCCCCACCCCCAGCATTGCTGCCTTTGTCCATTGGTTTTGCATACAAGCATTTAAGTGATTTGGATAATCTCATCCGTCCCCCTCCCACCCCCAAACTGAGGTTTGTCAGTCTGAACCGTACTCTTTCCTATGTCTCTGAGTCTATTTTGTTCATCAGCTTATTTTGTTCATTATATTCCACAAATAAGTGAGATCATGTAGTATATGTCTTTTTCTGATTGAGGTATTTCGTTTAGCATAATATTCTCCAGGTCCCTCCATGTTGTCTCAAAGGATAAGAGATCTTGCTTTCTTACAACAGCATAGTATTCCATTGTGTATATGTACCACAGCTTTTTTATTCACTCATCTACTGATGGACACTTGGGCTTCTCCAGATCTTAGCAATTGTAAGTACCGCTGCTATGAACATATGGGTAAACATATTCTTTCTGGTTGGTGTTTCAGGCTTCTTAGGATATGTTCCAAGAGGTGGGATCACTGGATTAAATGACAGTTCAATTTTTAATTTTTAGGAAACACCATATTGTTTTTCATAGTGGCTGCACCATTCTGCATTCTTACCACCAGTGTACTAGAGTACCCTTTTCTCCACACCCTCACCAACACTTGTTGTTTGATGATTTGTTAATGGCAGCCATTCTGACAGGTGTGAGGTGATACTTCATAGTTGTTTCAATTTGCATCTCTGTGATGATTAGTGACGTTGAGCATTTTTTCATATGCCTCTTGACCATTTGCATATCCCTTTTGGAGAGGAGTCTATTTAGGTCCTCTGCCCACTTTTTAACTGGGTTCTTTGTCTTCCTTTTGTTGAGTTGTATGAGTACTCTATATATTTTGGTAATTAACCCCTTATCTGATGTATTGTTGGCAATTATGCTCTCCCATATAGTGGGTTCCCTTTCCATTTTGGTGCTTGTTACTTTTGCCATGCAAAAGCTTTTTAGTTTGATGTAGTCCCATGTGTTCATTTTTTTCCTTTGTTTCTCTTGCCTTAGGTGTAGTATCTGAAGATTCTGCTGCGTGTGGTGTCTGAAACTTTGTCCACTACATTGTCTTCTAGAATTTTTATGGATTCACAAGTTATATTTAATTCTTTTATCCATTTTGAGTTTCTTCTTGTGTATAGTGTAAGTTGGTGGTCTAGCTTCATTTTTTTGCAAGTAGCTGTCCAATTTTCACACATTTATTGAAGAGACTGTCTTTACTCCATTGTATGCTCTTTCCACCTTTGTCAAATATTAATTGAACATATTGTCTTGGGTCAATTTTTAGGTTCTCTGTTCTGTTCCATTGATGTATCTGCCTGTTTTTGTGCCAGTACCAGGCTCTTATGATTACAGTGGCTTTGTAGTATAACCTGATATCGGTATTGTGATCCCACCCTCTCTGTCCTCCTTTTTCAGGATTGCTGTGACTATTCAGGGTCTTTTTTGGTTCCATGTAAACTTTTGAAGTATTTGTTCTAGTTCTGTGAAATACATCATTGGGATTTTAATGGAGATTGCATTGAATCTACAGATTGCTTTGGGTAGTATGGATATTTTAATGATGTTACTTCTTCTAGTCCAAGAACAAGGTATATGCTTCCACTTTTTTATATCTTCTTCTATTTCTTTTTTCAATATTCTGTAGTTTTCTGAAAATAGGTCCTTTACTTCTTTGCTTAAGTTTATTCCTAGATATCTTAATTTTTTTCCGCAATGGTAAATGAGATTGGTTTTTTTAGTTTCTCTTTCAGTGAGTTCATTATTGGTGTATAAGAATGTCATTGATTTCTTTATGTTAATTTTGTATCCTGCTACGTAGCCAAATTCATTTATTAAATCTAGTAGGTTTTTTATGGAATCTGTAGGGTTTTCTATGTACAATATCATGTCATCTGCAAATAATAACAGTTTCACTTCCTCCTTTCCAATTTGGATCCCTTTTATTTTTATTTATTTTTTAACTCATTTTTATTGTTGAATGTATTACAGATGTTTGCCCCCCTTTTTCCCCATTGACCCTCTCCTCCCCAATCCTGCCCCCTCCTGCCTTCCCCACACTATTGTTGGTGTCCATTGGTTATGCAGATATGCCTAGAAGTTCTTTGGTTTATCTCATCCCGCCCTCCCTCCCCCCTTCCCTTTGAGGTTCATCAGTCTAACAACAAATTTGTACTTCTTAATTCCTTCATCTTTTTCACCCAGCCTCCCAACCCCCACCCATCTGGCAAGCAATAAAAAGTTATCTGTATCTATGAGTCTGATTCTGTTCTGCTTGCTCATTTTGTTTGTAGATTCAATTGTTGATATATATGTATTAATTGCCATTTTATTGTTCATATTTTTGTCCTTCTACTCCTTCAAGAAGACCCTTTAACATTTCATATAGTACTGGTTTGGTATTGGTGAACTTTAGCTTTTTCTTGGCTGGGAAATTCTTGATATGTCCATCGATTCTAAATGATAGCTTTGCAGGATAGAGTAATCTTGGTTGTAGGTCATTGCTTTTCATCACCTTGAATATCTCTTGCCACTCCTTTCTGGCCTGCAAAGTTTCTTTTGAGAAATCAGCTGACAGTCTTATGGAAACTCCTTTGTAGGTAACGAAGTGCTTTTCTCTTGCTGCTTTTAAGAGTCTCTCTTTGTATTTAACCTTTGGCATTTTGATGATGATGTGTCTTGGTTTGGATCTCTTTGGGTTCATCTTGTTTGGGACTTTGCGTGCTTCCTGGACTTATATGTCTGTTTCCTTCACCAAGTTAGGGAAGTTTTCTGTCATTATTATTTAAAACAGGTTTTCAATTTCTTGTTCTCTCTCTTCTCTGTTTGGCACCCCTATGATTTGAATGTTGGCATGCTTGAAGTTGTCCCAGAGGCTCCTTATATTATCCTAATTTTTTTAGATTCTTTTTTCTTTTTGCTGTTCTGATTGGGTATTTTTGCTTCCTTATATTCCAAATCGACGGTTTGCTTCTTGACTTTACTTACTCTGCTATTGATTCCCTGTAAATTATTATTTATTTCAGTTAGTGCCTCCTTCATTTCTGACTGGTCCTTTTTTATGTTGTTGATGTTCTCACTAACTTCCTTGGAGGTCTGTTTAAGTTCCTTGAAGGTCTCACTAAGTTCCTTGAACAACCTTATAACCAGTGATTTGAACTCTGCATCTGATTGATTGCTTATCTCCATTTTGTTTAATTCTTTTCCTGGAGTTTTGTTATTTTCTTTCATTTGGGACATGTTTCTTTGTCTCCTAATTTTGACTGCTTCCCTCTAATCATTTCTATGTATAGGTAGAGTTTCTACATCTCCTAGACTTTGTAGGATGACCTATAGTTGTAGGGGTCCTATAGGATCCAGTCGCACAGCCTCCCTGATCACCCCATCTGGGCCCTCGATGTGCACTCCTAGTGTGGACTGTACACCATTCTGTTGTAATTGAGTCTTGATTGCTGTTGGCACATCAATGGGAGGGATTACTCAGGGTGATCAGCTGCAAGGACTGTCTGTGCCCACTGAACACAGGTCTTTGACTCCCTTGGGGTATCACCAGTGTAGGGGCCCAACACAAAGAGCAAGCCTTACTTCAGTAGGGCTCCAGTACACACTGAGTCCACTCATTGAGTGTGTCACTTGTGGAGGTGTTTGGGTGGTGGTGTTTCGATGTGGTCTAAAGCTGTCCATTGGGTGTGTTGGCTCTGGGGCAAGGTCAGCCACTGCCTGTGTTATATCTGGGGCCACCCAGCATAAACTACAAAGTGATTTGCAGATGGCTGCTTCTTATGCTGGGCTTGGAGGTGCCCAGGAAAAGCCAAGTTGTGAACCAAGGCTGGCTGCTTCTAGTGCCAGGCCTGGGGCCCCTTAACGAAAGGTATGGGACTTGCTGAGAGCAGATGCTGCTTGTTTGAGAGATTTTAGGAAACTCTGAAGCAGGATCCAAGACCGGCCAATCCCATGGTAAAGCCTTTGGAAACAGCTTGGGTGGGCCCAAATTTGGGTGGGGCAGGGTGTCAGGTAATCACCAGGGCAGAGCAAACAGTGTGAGCTAGGCTGCTGGAGTCCCAAACATGGTGGCCATCTGCCGCTCCAGGGAAGGGCTCACCAAAGAAACATCAGCCTCGGCCAGCACGTCTGTCCAGGAGAAAGCCACTTCTCCAGCCCTCGTCCAGAGACCAAACAGTTCAGTTCTTCCCTGTATGTCTCTGGCACCCCTCAAGATGCCTCCCTTCAGAACTAAGAGGGAGCAAGTCCATGTAAGTCCATGTGCGGGCCCTTTAAGAGAAGCTGCCTGGGGCTCCAGCACTCGCACCCTCCCTTAGCCTCATTTCCCTCTGGTTTTTCCAGCCAGAAGTTATGGGGACTTCTCTTCCTGGCACTGTAACCCTGAACTGGGTGCCTGGTGTGAGACAGGGACCCCTCATTCGCCAGGGAGGACCTTCCTAGCTAAGGTGTCCCTCCTGATTTTTATCAGCCACAGGTGGGTGTGGGACCAGCCCTTCCACACTTCCGCCCCTCCTACCAGTCTTGATGTGGCTGCTTCTTTAATTTTGTAGTTGTAGGATTTTCATTCAGCTCAATTTCAGGCAGTTTTGAATGATGGTTGTTCTGTAGTTTAGTTGTAATTTTTATGGGGTTGTGGGAGGAGGCAATACCGCATTTACCTACGCCGCCATTATGACCGGAAGCCCCCTTTTACTTTTTCTTCATATCTAATTGCTGTGGCTAAGACTTCCAGTACTATGTTAAATAAGAGTGGTGAAAGTGGGCATCCCTATCTTGTTCCTGTTCTTAGGGAAAATGCTTTTAGTTTTTGCCCATTGAGTATGATGTTGGCTATAGGTCTTTCATATATGGCCTTTATTATGTCCAGATATGATCCCTCCATTCCCACATTGCTGAATGTTTTTATCAGAAATGGGTACTGGATTCTGTCAAATGCTTTTTCAGTGTCTATTAATATGATCATATGGTTTTTATCTTTCATTTTGTTTATGTGGTGTATCATATTTATTGATTTGCAAATATTGTACCAGCCTTGAATCCCTGGGATGAATCCCACTTGGTCATGGTGAATAATTTTTTTGATGTATTGCTGTATCCGATTTGCTTGTATTTTGTTAGGGATTTTAGCATCTATGTTCATCAGGGATATTGGCCTGTAGTTTTCTTTCTTCTAGTCTCTTCATCTGGTTTTGGAATTAGAATGATACTGGCCTCATGAAACGAGTTTGGAAGTCTTCCTTCTTCTTGAATTTTTGGAATAGTTTGAAGAGAATGGGTGTTGTTCTCCTTTGAATGTTCTGTATATCTCCCCTGTGAAGCTGTCTGGGCCTGGGCTTTTTTTTGCTGGGAGTTTCTTGATTACATCTTTAATTTCCTTATTGTTATTGGTCTGTTCAAGTTTTCTATCTCTTCCTGGTTCAGTTTTAGAAGGCTTTATGTTTCTAGAAATTTGTCCATTTCACTTAGATTGTCCAATTTTTTGCAGTACAATTGTTCATAGTATTTGTTAATGATCCTTTGTATTTCTGTGATGTCAATTGTTACTTCTCCTCTTTTGTTTCTGATTTTTGTGTATTAGAGTTCTCTCTCTTTGTTTCTTGGTGAGTCTACATAAGGGTCCATCATTCTTGTTTATCTTTTCAAAGAACCAGCTCTTTATTTCATTGATCTTTTGAATTGTTTATTTCTGCTCTGATCTTTAATATTTCTTTCTTTCTACTTGCTCTGGGGTTTTCTTTTTGTTTGCTTTCTAGTTCTTTAAGTTGTGAGGTTAAGATAGTCAATTAGAAATTTTTCTTGTTTCTTGAGGTAGGCCTGTAGTGCTATGAACTTCCCTCTCAGAACTGCTTTCGCTGCATCCCATAGATTTTGTGTTGTTGTGTGTTCGTTTTCATTGGTTTCAAGGAAGTTTTTAATTTCTTCCTTCATCTCCTTGGTAACCCATTCACTGTTTAATAACATGCTATTTAGCCTCCATGTGTGCAAATGTCTTTGCATGTTCTTGTTGTAATTGATTTCTAGTTTTATGCCATTGATCTAGTGCATCATTTAGAGTCTCTGTTTTCTTGTTAATTTTGTGTCTAGAGGATCTATCCAGTGATGTTAGTGGGGTGTTGAAATCCCCTGCTATGACTGTATTTCTGTCAATTTCTCCTTTGAAATCCTCCAGAAGAATTTTAATATATTTTGGTGCTCCTAGATTACGTGTATATATGTTTACCAAGGTTATATCTTCCTGTTGAATAGATCCTTTCAATATTATGTAGTGGCCTTCTTTGTCTCTAGTTTTGGCCTTCATTTTGAAATCTATTTTATCAGATACAGGTATTGCTACCCTAGCTATTTTTTTCTTTCATTTGCTTGGAAGATTTTTTTCCATCCCTTCAATTTCAACCTATGTGAGTCTTTTGTTGTGAGGTGGGTCTCTTGTAAACAACATATATATGAGTCATGCCTTCTTATCCAATCAGCTATTCTGTGTCTTGTGATCAGAGCATTCAATCCTTTTACATTTAATGTTATTATTCATATGTACTTAATTATTGCCATTTTTATTTATTTTGGTTCTAATTTCCTTCCTATTTCTTCTACTAATTACAGCAGTCCTTTTAACATTTCTTGCATTGCTGGTTTGTTGCTAATATATTCCCTTAACCTTTTTTTGCCTGGGAAGTTCTTTATTTCACCTTCTATTTTGAATGATAGCCTTGCTGGAATAAGTAGTCTTGGATTCAGATCCCCGTTTTTTATTACTTTGATTACTTCATGCCATTCCCTTCTGGCCTGTAGTGTTTCTGTTGAGAAGTCAGCTGATAGCCTTATGGGGGTTCCTTTGTAGGTAACCTGTTGCTTATCTCTTGCTGCCTTTAGGATTCTCTCTTTGTGTTTAATTTTGGGCACTTTAATTATGATGTGTTTTGGTGTGGGATTGTTTGGGTTCTTTTTACTAGGGGCTCTCTGTGCTTCTTGAACTTGAATGCCTTCTTCCTTCACCAAGTTAGGAAAGTTTTCTGTCACTATTTCTTCAAATATATTCTCTAACCATTTCTCATTTTCTTCTTCTTCTGGAACTCCTATGATGTGAATGTTATTACGTTTCCAGTTGTCCCACAGTTCTCTTAAGCTGTCTTCCTGTTTTTTTCATTGTTTTTTCCTTTTGGTTTTCTGATTGGTTGATTTTTTCTACCCAGTCTTCTAATTCACTGATCTGTTAGTCCTTCCAATGTGTTCTTTATTTCTGCTATGTCATTCTTCATTTCTACTTGGTTGGTTTTCAGTGTTTCTATATCTTTACTCATGGTGTTGAGCTCCTTGTGCTGATGAGCTTCCTCAAAATCATGGCTCTGAACTCTACCTCTACCTCTGATAACTTGCTTAACTCTATTTCATTTATCTCATCTTCAGTAGAGTTCTCTTGTTTTTTTCATTGGGATTTGTTTTTTTGTTTCACCGTTTTGGCTATTTCAGTGGGTTTTGGAGCCTGCCAAATTTTTCCTGTGTATGTTGGTGTTCTACTGTTTGTGGTTCCCTCTACTGGTACTGGATGAGCATGGGAGGACCCACGTTAAACACCACTGTCAAGTCTTACTTTCCTGGGTAGGTTTGCAAGCCCAGGAATGGTTCAGTTACCCTCTAGCATTTTGCCTGGAGGCTATTAGTCGTGGTTACTTGAAGAGCCTTGGGTTCTCAGTTGAATGAAAAACTCCCTCAGGTGTTCAGCAGAAGAGTATTTCTTGAGGGTGGTACAGATGCTGGTTGTTATTGAGCCTCAATTTGCATTTACTTGGCCCAGCTGAGTGGAGTTGAATCTGCAAGAGAGGGGCTGCTGCTTCTCCCCAGAGCTCCAGGAAGGAGCACGATAGCCACTGTCCTGCATGGCTGCAATTCAGCAAAAACTCTGAGCACCCTCCAAATCCCGAGTGTCCCCACACAGTTTCAATCCAGTTGGCCCTCCCTCTGCCAGAGCCCAAGGTGAGTGGCTGTAGCTAATTTAGTGTTCTGTCCTGGCCCTCTGCACTGTGGAAGCGGCTTGGGATTTTAACTCCAAGGGCGCTGCTCACAGCTAAGACTGCTGCTGTCCATGGGTTCCCAGCCCCCCTCTCACACCTCCACAGACCTACCAGACTCGATTCAATGTCCCTGGTTATATCGTCCTCTCAAGCTGCTTTTCTGTTGCTTTTTCCTGATGATTTGTCTTTATTTTAGTTGTAATTCCAGTTTGGTCCTGGGAGATGGTCTGTGTAGCTTCCATTCACTCTGCCGCCATTTTGGAATCTCCTATGTGTCTTTTGATCTGAATTGAGTCTCTTGTAGACAGCATATGTAAGGGACTTGGTTTTGTATCCATTCAGTCACCACATGTGTTTTGATTGGAGCATTTAATCCATTTGTATTTATAGTAATTGTTAATAGGTATGTATTTATTGCCATTTTATTATTCATATTTTTATGTCTCCTCTTCCCCCTCCTCCTCCTCTTCCTCCTCCTCCTTCTTCTAGAAGACCCCTTGACATTTCTTGTAATACTGGTTTGGCAGTGATATCCCCTTTAGCTTTTTCTAGTCTGGGAAACTCTTTATATGTCCTTCAATTCTAAATGAGAGCTTTGCTGTGTAGAGTAATCTTGATTGTAGGATTTCGCTCATCACTTTGAATATATCTTGCCAATCCCTTCTGGCCTGCAAAGTTTCTCTTCAGGAATCAGCTGACAGTCTTATGGGAGCTCCCATGCATGTAACTAACTACTTTTCTCTTGTTGCTTTTAAGATTTTCTCTTTGCCTTTCACCTTTAGCATTTTAATTATGATCTGTCTTGGTGTGAGTCTCTGTAGGTTCATCTTGTTTGGGACTCTGAGCTTCCTGGACTTGTATGTCTATTTCCTTCAAGAAACAATGAAGTTTTCCATCATTATTGTTTTAAATAAGTCTTCAATTTCTTGCTCTCTCTCTTCTCCTTCTGGCACCCCCATGATGCAAATATTGGTACACTTGAAGTTGTCCCAGAGGCTCCTTATACTATCCTCATTTTCTTAAAATTATTTTTTCTTTTTGTTGTTCTGATTGGGTGTTTTCTGCTTCTTTATATTCCAAATCACTGATTTGATTTTTTGCTTCATCTACTCTACTGTTGATTCCTTGTAATTAATTCTTCATTTCAGTTAGTGTATCTTTCATTTCTAACTGGTTCCATTTTTATGCTTTCCATATCCTTTTTTATGTTATTGAAGTTCTCACTAAGTTCCTTAAGCATTCTTATAACCTTTGTTTTGAATTCTGTGCCTGGTAGTTTACTTGTCTCCATTTCATTAATTCTTTTTCTGGAGATTTCTCCTGTTCTTTCCTTTGGGACATGTTTCTTTGTCTCCTCATTTTGGCTGCCTCCATGTGCTTTTTTCTATGTATTAGGTAGAGCTGCTAAGTCTCCCAGATTTGGAAGAGCCCAGTGGCATAGCCTCCCTGTCACCTGACCTGGTTGCTCCATATGTGCTCCCTGTGTGGTCTGTGGGCAATGTTTTTTGTAGTTGAGCCTTGATTGCTGTTGGTATCACTGGGAAGGATTGTCCCCAGGATGACTGACTGCAAGGATGAGCTGCTACTACTGTGGAGGAGCTGCTGTGCAGGGGCTGACCCCATCGAGCAGGACTTGCTTGAGTGGGGCTTTGGTGCCTGTTGAATCTGCCCCTTGAGTGTGTTGCTCCTAGAAGTGGTTAAGATATAATTTAAAGAGGTCTGACGCTGTCCAATGGGTACACTAGTTTGGGGGCCTCTCAGGAGGTGCAAGGTTAGCCACTCCCTGTCCCCTTCCTGAGGCCTCCTGGTATGAGCTACAAAGCAATCTGCCGATGGCTTCTGCTTGTGTTGGGCTTAGAGGTGCCCAGTAGAGGCCAAACCATGAACTGAGGTGGGATGCCACCAGTGCCAGGCCTGGGGCCATTTAGCAAGTGGTATTGGGTATGCAATGACCAGGTTCTGCTTATTTGAGAGATCTTAAGAAAGTCTTAAGCATGAGCCAAGACAGGCTATTTGTATAAAAAAGCCACTGGAAAATGGGTTGGGTGGGCTGCAAGTTGGGGGCAGTGTCTCAAAGAATCACCAGAAAGGGTAAATTGTGTGAGCCAGATTAATGGAGACTCAGATATGGCACCTGCCTGCCAGCTCTGTGGTGGGAGGGCTCAAAAAAGGAACAATGGCCTCTGCCAGCATTTCTGCCTGTGAGAAAGCTGCCCCTCCAATCTCACCCTGAAATCAGACAATTACAATTCAGTTCCTCTGCGTATATCCCTGGCATCTTTGTAGCTGCTGCCATAGCACTTGAGCTCAGAGAAAGTGAGTCAGAGTAAGTCTGTGCCTGGGCCCTTTAAGAGTAACACCTGGGACTCTAGAATTCCTCCATCTCATGCAGCCACAATCCCCACTTGTTTTTGCAGTCAGAAGTTATGGGGTGTTCTCTTCCCAGTAATGGAACCCTGGGCTAGAGATCCTGATGTGGGGCTGGGACTTCTCCTTAGGGGGAAACTTTGCAGCCTAGTTATCCCTCCCAATTTTTAACTGCCTCATGTGGGTGTGCAGCCAACCTGTTTCATATCTCCACCCTTCCTACCAGTCTCCATGTGGCTTCTTCTTTATATCCTTAGTTGTAGGACTTCTGTTCAGCTAGATTTTTCTGGATGATGGTTGTTTTGTAATTTAGTTGTCATTTTGATGTAGTTGTGGGAGGTTCTGAGTACTACATTTACCTATGCTACCATCTTGACCAGAACCTCAAGAGTGCTGTTTTAAATTCAATGGTCAAGGAAAGCCTTTCTGAGGAAATGACATTTGTGGATCAGCTGGGGGAGCTTATCTCTGTGGATATCTAAGGGAAGAGAGTTACAGGCAGAGGGAATAGCAAACGCAAAGGCCCTGAAGCAGAAGTGTGCTTAAAATGTTGGAGATACAGCAAGGAGCAGAAGGGGTGAGGGGTGAGTGGTAGGAGGTGACTTCAGAGAGGTTATGGACACCAGATCCGATGAGGCCTTGTTGGCTGAGGGCATGATGTGGCTTATGGCAGCCTCCACAGGAAGGGAGCAGCTCCTGTTGGTCTTGGGTGGGAGTAACCCATATGCTCAGCCTGGGCACTGCTCTTTCCTGAGGCTCTCTATCCCTATTCCTTTGTGGGACAGCAGACAGAACCTTCATGCTGCCTTAGAGAACTGAAGCTTCCAGCAGAGGCATACATCCCATGACGACAGAGTAGGTTTCCGAGTTATTTATGTTCTTCTTTCTGTTTATATGTGTTTCTTCTCTTTTCTGAAAGTATTACCTTCATTATGAAAAAAGTTTTATTTTAAAAATGATAATGGGAAAAACTCTAGTAACATTGAACTATCAATGGTGCAATTTAGGGGAGAACAAGAATGTAAAATCTTTTGAATCTGATAATTATAACAATCTAAACATATGATTGCTTATGACGAGGCCTGAAAGGGAGAAAAATAATGCTCTGTTAGGATAGGGAACTGTGGATATTTTTCTTTAATTTCAAATTATCTTCATATTGCTGCATTGTTTTTCTAGTGACGAGGGAGAAACACACATGCTTATGACTGCTTAGACTGCTTACAGGAAGTATCTCAAGTACCCCTTGGGCCTGGTAAGGCAGGAGTCCCAACAGTCCATTTTTTCCCTTACTCTGTGACTGATGGGTGGTTTAGGAATGAAGATCAAGAAAACTGCCCATCTGTCCAGCTTCTGTGTCCAGAGTGGTTTCTTGAAAGTGAAGGGTCGTTGCTCTGTCCAAACACACAGGCATTTCAGACACATTCTTCAAGTTGAATCCAGTAGAAGTCAGGAGACCATGCAGAGTTCCTTCAGCATAAACTACTCTAGCTGTAGCCTAGACCCTGGATATTGGACAAGATGGTTAATTATCCTTGACAGTGATACCTACACCCTATTACTTGGTCTGCTATGGTGTCACCCTTACTAATTGTGGATGCCACTCAAAACCCTCAACAAAGTTTGCAGGACTTCTGAGGGTTCCAAATGAGATACATTAGGATTTCAATTTTACAAATAATGTAAGGCAAGTAAGAGAATGTTATTATTCCCATTTTACCTCTGAAGAAACAGGGGCTAAGAGAAGCAGTCATCTACCCAGGCTCACATAGGCAATTAGTAGGGGAGCCAGGACTCAAAAGCCAGTTTTTCTGATCTTCCTACTCTACACATCCTGCTTTTTAGCCATGGCCCTGCCTCACTTTGTCCTGTAACCCTGGACCTCCACGTTGTCACCTGAAATGAGTGTCATGGCCTCAATCAACATCTCCCAAAAGGGTCTGTGATGATGTGCCATGGGTTTTATAGACTTGAAAATGGTAATAACACCTATTTAATTCAATAGGTAATAGTACTTATTTGATTTCAATTAAATGTTAATTAATTTAAAATTATACAAACATTTTCCCCTTTAAAACCAGAGTAATTGGAAGTATCTCAATTAGTGTTAATTGAACATGTGTGAGGTTGGGTAAGTAGGTGTAATATCAGTTTATAATTCAGCTAAATTACCACTATCCCCTATGGTCATTTAGACTCATTATACAATTGTAAATTTATTTTATTCTTATGTGAATAAAATATTTTTTATTTTATATTTGTAAAGAACCATTGCTTAAAGGCATAAGCATAAGGACTTTCTGATATTCAAAGATAAGTTAATGAGAAGGATAAAAACGATAATATTTTGCAAATTTACCTCAGGATGATTTTCATGAGATATGTAAATTATATTCATCTCACCAATATTTCTATAAAAAAGTTTTATAGAAATATAAAAACCAAGAAGTTTCTATTACTTTAAAAACAATGTTGAGCCCTGGCCGGTTTGGCTCAGCAGTTAGAGCATCAGCCTGTGGACCAGAGAGTCCCAGGTTCGGTTCCCGCTAAGGGCACATACCTCATTTGCAGTTTGTCCCCAGCCCCGGTTGGGGTCGTGTGGGTGGCAGCCACTTAATGTGTCTCTCTCACATTGATGTTTCTCTCTCTCTTCCTCCCTCTCTCCCTCTTGCTCTATCTGAAAATAAATGCAAAAAAGTGTCTTCAGGTGGGGATAAAAAAAAATAAAAACAATGTTGAGAAGAGAAAATATACTGGCATTTCTAGCCAATTTGCTTTTCATTTATTTGGAATAAAGACTAGTGAATCGGTTTTTTGAGAAAACTCCTTACAATGAGCAGCCTTCAATGTCATTTCTTAGCTAATCATTTAGATATAAGATCTATAAATTTAAAATAATAATTACATGACTTTGAAAGTTCAAATAAAAGAATCCTAACATCAGGTCACAAAAGTAGTTTTTGCATCTATAGTATTTGATCCTGTAACATGTGATTGAATTTAATCTACATCTTAATATACAGTTGATCTTCAAGTTAATCATGCTCAGTGTTATTTAAAAGGTATTTGCTGAGCCCAGACGGTGTGGCTCAGTGGATTGAGCATCATCCTATGGATTGAGAGATTCTGGTTCGATTCCCTGACAGGGCATATGCCTGGGTTACAGGCTAGATCTGCAGTAGGGAGCTTACAGGAGGCAGCTGATCAATATTTCTCTCTCACATTGATGTTTCTATCTCTCTCTCCCTTCATCTCTCTCTAAAAAAATCAATAAAAACATATTTTTAAAAAAAGTATTTGTTGACACACCATGCTTTGTGCTTCATAACTGATATAAACTAAAATTAAGAGTATATGTCATTTTTTAAATGGGAAAAGTATAAATTTGTCTATTATGAATAAAATATTGATATGAATATGTGTAAGTGATCATGTATGAATGTGTGTAAATGCATGTATGTGTGACTGTGTGAGTGAATGCGTCTATGTACATATGTGTGTGTGAGTGAGCATTGTGTGAATGTGTGTGTGTGAGTGTGTGTGTGTGTGCGCGTGTGTGTGAAACACCCCATGCCTTGAGGAAGAGAATCTGGGATTGCGTGACTGTGGAACAAGAAAATGCTAAAACATACCAATCTATTAAATGAAATAGATTCCTGGTATCCTGAGTGGAACTGAGTAGAGTATTGTCATATTTTTCTCTGTTCATTTGGTGGTTAGTCCTGTAGCAGAATGAGATTATGTCTGACTTTGGTAGAAGCAGCTGTTGTGTGTTTGTTGAAGGGGGGCTGATGAGGAGCAGTCCACAAAGTGGACCAATCCATCAACCCAGGTTCAGCCAACTGGGTGCGCTCAGGGAGGAGGGCAACTGTTGGTGGTAGCGGTGTAAACCCACATAATACCAGTGCAGTGACCATCTTCCGAGCTCCTTGGCTGCCCTCTCTCCCTTCTTCCATCCCCCACTTGCCCAGAACACACACACCAAAGTGTGCTCAAGCCTCTGTCTTTAATAAGCTCAGGAGACAGTAAATCATGGTAATGAGAAAAACAAGGAGCACATCTGCTGCTGATGAAGCATTGTACATGGGCTGATCAATTGCTCTGGAAATTGTCCTTTGTACATTACTCAGGATGAAGTTGTCTGGCCAGAGTGCAGTTTCCTATATGTAATTATATGGTGTGTCAGATTTGTTGCAAGTCCTTCTGGTGGGATCATCACCATGTTTTCAATTCAGGATAACCTAAGAAATTTGGGTTTGTGTTTCCAAAGTACTTTTCATTTTCTTTTAAAACCTCATAGCCCATTTTCATTGGAAAACAATTGTAGCAAGGATGGTGAATTTCCAGGAGCATCTAGCTTAAAGACATGTTTTGATCCCTAAATTGATTTTGGAGTTTCCCATCAACATAACACCCCCCTCCCCCGGTGAATTCGCATTTATTTGTGATAAGGATGAGAGGCAGCTTGTGATTAAAAGAATTCATGGACCCCTGGGAGTGTGCTCCTCTCAACCAGCTCTAACACTATCATGCTACATCCAGAGCCACAAGCTAAGGGCATTATAAGTACGCAACCCCTTAGGGCTTCTAAGGACTGTTCCCATCATTACATATTCATTCATTCATTCATTCATTCATTCATTCATTCATTCATTCATTCAACACTGGATACATTGGTGAAACAAATGGCCAAAGATCCCTGCCCGATCCCCTGATGTTTACAATATAGCAAGTAGAAGCAGACATACAGTAGGCATCATAAAAGAGGAAATAATATAGTATGTTAGCAGGTGCTGTGGGAAATAGAAGAGCAGGATGGGGAGGGGTAATGAGTATTAAATAGAGTGGTCAAGGAAAGCCTTAATGAGAAAGTGACATTGCAGCACATTTGAAGGATGAAGTTGATGTCAGGGAAAGAGCATTCCAGCAGAGAGGACAGCTAGAGCAAAGGCCCCAAGGCAGGAATGTGCCTGGCATGTTTGCAGAACAACAAAGAGGCCTGTGCAATTGATTCAGAGAGCAAGGGGAAGGGAATGAAACGAGGAGGTGAGAGTGATGGTCAGGGAGAGAAAACAGATAGGGCTTTGTAGGCCATGGGTAGGACTTGGGCTCGCATTTGGTGTGAAATGGGGGCCAGTGTGGGATTTTGAGCTGAGGATGGATGGGGCCTGGCTTGTTTTTTAACAGAATCACTCTGGCTGCTGTGCTGGAAATAGACTGTAAAGCTGCAAGGGTCAAAACACACTAAGGTAGTCATTCAGGTGAGAGGTGATGGTGGCTTTTCCCATTTGATGGGTTGAACTACTGACTTGAGGAACCTGCCTCTAGGATAATGGCAGGAATTGAACAGGTTAGGTTTTAAAAACTGTAAGTGGCCCAGGCCGGTTTGGCTCAGTGGTTGGAGTGTTGGCCTGCGGACCAGAGAGTCCTGGGTTCGGTTCCCGCTAGGGGCACGTACCAAACCCCCCCCCAAAAAAAAACAAAAACAAACAAAAAAGAAACTGTAAGTGGACAAATTTTGGAGGGAGAGGGAGCGGGAGCGGGAGCGGGAGGGGGAGAAGAGATAAGTATGGATCTGGTCCTTTGGGTTTTTCTAAGGGAAGCTACTGCTTGGGGATTAAAAAGATCAACATGAAGAACCCTCCAGGGGTCTGAAGGAATCTGGGTCCAATAATCTGGGTACCTGGGAGTGGGTATCAGATTCTAGGACTGGCAAGCAAGTAGGAAAGCTGACTACTCTTTAACTGATTGGCTGTCTCAGTTTCCCCTTCAGCACCTGCTTGCTACCGATGGCACTCTGGAAGACTTCAGGACACAGAGAAAGAATGGACAAGTCATTCTCATCTCCCTCATCAAATGACTCCACTGGCTTTTCTTGGTGTGCCCTGAGCAGAAATCTGGGAAGACCACAACCCTCGCCACCTCCCCTCCAAGTATGTTGGCTGTGCCATTGAGGAGTTAGGGAAGGGATTTGTAGGTACACCTGGCAGGAGCCTTCTTGAAGGGGGAAAAAAGCAATGTATCTTGGGAGCTTGGGTTGAGAGGGGTAGCATGCCACCAAAGAAAGGGCTAGATGGGGACCTTGGCAATGAGGACCTTGAGTCAACTGGACAGTCCTGGGGATATACAGAATTTTGCAAAGAGTATTGGACCGGTTGGTATTCAGAAGCCGGATTTCTAGTCCTGGGTACACCACCATGGAACTTGAGCAAGGCCCTGTCTCTTCTGGATGCCATCCCTGAAGAAAAAGGTGGGCCTAGGTGACATCCAAGGTGTTCCAATTCGATCACGAACACGAGGGACTGCGGCTTAGCCAGAGACCAACTTTTCCCTGCGCTGAGCCAGCTCTGCAGAGGACGAAATGTGCCGATATAGGAGAGTGCGCCCGGAGTCAGGACTTGAATAATTCACTCAGCTCCTGGCTCTGAATACAAATGCAGAGGCAGCCCTAGTGGGCTGGGCGGGATTTCCCAGACCACCACCGCCACCCTGTGGTCAGCCTGCGCACTACAAGCTGCACTTCGGTTTGATTCTTTCTGGAAGTGGGCGGGTTGGGGAGCATGGCAGTGAAGCGTGAGGTGTGCTTCCACAGCTCAACCCTCCCGGGTCTCCACTGCTGGAGCATCGTCCCCACAGTCCAGTCTTGACCATTTCTTGAGGATTCTTTTTTTTTTTTTTTTTTTTTATTAATTTATTTTTGTTACAGAGGTTTCTCCTTTTTTCCCCATTGACACCCTCCTCCCCATCCCCCCACCCTGTCCCCAGCTTTGTTGTCCATGTCCATCACTTATGCATACATGTGCATAAGTTCTGTGGTTTATCTCTTCCCTCCCCCCCACCCCCTCTCCTGAGGGGTGTCAGTTTATACCCTACTTCCACGTCTCTGGGTCTACCCTATTCCTCAGACTGCTATGTTCATTATATTCCACAAATAAGTGAGATCATGTGATATTTGTCTTTCTCTGCTTGGCTTGTTTCGCTTAGGATAATACTCTCGAGGTCCCACCACGTCGTCTCAAAGGATAAGAGATCTTTCTTTCTTACAGCTGCATAGTACTCCATTGTGTATATGTACCACAGCTTTTTTATTTTTATTTTATTTTTTTTTTATTTTATTAATTTATTTTTGTTACAGAGGTTTCTCCTTTTTTTCCCCATTGACACCCTCCTCCCCATCCCCCCACCCTGTCCCCAGCTTTGTTGTCCATGTCCATCACTTATGCATACATGTGCATAAGTTCTGTGGTTTATCTCTTCCCTCCCCCCCACCCCCTCTCCTGAGGGGTGTCAGTTTATACCCTACTTCCACGTCTCTGGGTCTACCCTGTTCCTCAGACTGCTATGTTCATTATATTCCACAAATAAGTGAGATCATGTGATATTTGTATTTCTCTGCTTGGCTTGTTTCGCTTAGGATAATACTCTCGAGGTCCCTCCACGTCGTCTCAAAGGATAAGAGATCTTTCTTTCTTACAGCTGCATAGTATTCCATTGTGTACATGTACCACAGCTTTTTTATCCACTCATCCACTGATGGACACTTAGGCTGTTTCCAGATCTTAGCTATGGTAAATAGTGCTGCTATGAACATGGGGGTACATGTATTTTTTCTGATTGGTGTTTCAGGCTTCTTAGGGTATATTCCTAGAAGTGGGATCACTGGGTCAAATGGCAATTCAATTTTTAATTTTTTGAGGTAACACCATAGTGTTTTCCACAGTGGCTGCACCAGTCTGCATTCCCACCAGCAGTGTACTAGAGTCCCCTTTTCTCCACACCCTCGCCAACACTTGTTGTTTGATGATTTGTTGATGGCGGCCATTCTGACAGGTGTGAGGTGATACCTCATTGTTGTTTTAATTTGCATCTCTCTGATGATTAATGATGTTGAGCATTTCTTCATATGTCTCTTAGCCATTTGTATGTCCTTTTTGGAGAAGTGTCTATTTAGTTCCTCTGCCCATTTTTTAATTGGGTTGTTTGTCTTCCTTTTGTTGAGTTGTATGAGCACTCTGTATATTTTGGAAATTAACCCCTTATCTGATGTGTCATTGGCAATTATGCTCTCCCATGGAGTGGGTTCCCTATCTGTTTTGATGGTTGTTTCTTTTGCTGTGCAGAAGCTTTTGAGTTTGATGTAGTCCCATGTGTTCATTTTTCCCTTTGTTTCTGTTGCCTTAGGTGATGTATCAGTGAAGATTCTACTGCGTATGATGTCCGAAATTTTGTTGCCTACGTTTTCTTCTAGGATTTTTATGGACTCACGAGTCACATTTAAGTCTTTTATCCATTTTGAGTTTATTCTTGTGTGTGGTGTAAGTTGATGGTCTAGTTTCATTTTTTTGCATGTAGCTGTCCAATTTTCCCAACACCATTTATTAAAGAGGCTATCTTTACTCCATTGTATGCTCTTGCCACCTTTGTCAAATATTAATTGAGCATAATGTCTTGGGTCAATTTCCAGATTCTCTGTTCTGTTCCACTGGTCTATATGCCTGTTCTTGTGCCAGTACCAGGCTGTTTTGATTACAGTAGCTTTGTAGTATAACCTGATATCCGGTATTGTGATCCCACCTACTTTGTCCTTCTTTTTCAAGATTGCTGTGGCTATTCGGGGTCTTTTTTGGTTCCATATGAACTTTTGAAATATTTGTTCTAGTTCTGTGAAGTATGTCACTGGTATTTTGATGGGGATTGCATTGAATCTATAGATTGCTTTGGGTAATATGGACATTTTAATGATGTTAATTCTCCCAATCCATGAACAAGGTATGTGCTTCCACTTTTTTATATCTTCCTCTATTTCTTTTTTCAATGTCCTGTAGTTTTCTGCAAATAGGTCCTTTACTTCTTTGGTTAGGTTTATTCCTAGGTATCTTAATTTTTTTGCTGCGATGGTAAATGGTATTGTTTTTTTAGTTTCTCTTTCCGTGAGTTCGTCATTGGTGTATAAGAATGCCATTGATTTCTTGACGTTAATTTTGTATCCTGCTACTTTTCCAAATTCATTTATTAAGTCTAGTAGATTTTTGATGGAGTCTTTAGGGTTTTCTATATATAATATCATATCGTCTGCGAATAATGACAGTTTCACTTCTTCCTTTCCAATTTGGATTCCTTTTATTTTTTCTTCACGTCTGATTGCTGTGGCTAAGACTTCCAGTACTATGTTAAATAAGAGTGGCGAAAGTGGGCATCCTTGTCTTGTTCCTGTTCTTAAGGGAAATGTGTTTAGTTTTTGCCCATTGAGTATGATGTTGGCTGTAGGTCTTTCATATATGGCCTTTATTATATCAAGATATGATCCCTCTACTCCCAAATTGCTGAGCGTTTTTATCAGAAATGGGTGCTGGATTTTGTCGAATGCTTTTTCAGCATCTATTGATATGATCATGTGGTTTTTATCTTTCATTTTGTTTATGTGGTGTATCACATTTATTGATTTGCGAATGTTGAACCAGCCTTGCATCCCTGGGATGAATCCCACTTGGTCATGGTGAATAATTTTTTTGATGTATTGCTGGAATCGATTTGCTAGTATTTTGTTTAGGATTTTGGCATCTACATTCATCAGGGATATTGGCCTGTAGTTTTCTTTCTTTGTAGTGTCTTTTTCTGGTTTTGGAATTAGGATTATGCTGGCCTCATAAAACGAGTTTGGAAGTCTTCCTTCTTCTTGAATTTTTTGAAATAGTTTGAGGAGAATGGGTGTTAGTTCTTCTTTGAATGTTCGGTAAAACTCCCCCGTGAAGCCATCTGGGCCTGGGCTTTTGTTTGCTGGGAGAGTCTTGATTACATCTTCAATTTCCTCAGCTGTTATTGGTCTGTTCAAGTTTTCTATCTCTTCCCGGTCCAGTTTTGGGAGACTATGTGTTTCTAGAAATTTGTCCATTTCACTTAGATTGTCGAATTTGTTGCCATATAAATGTTCATAGTATTTGCTAATGATCCTTTGTATTTCTGTGGTGTCAGTTGTTACTTCTCCTCTTTCATTTCTGATTTTGTGTATTTGGGTTCTCTCTCTCTTTGTTTCTTGGTGAGTCTAGCTAAGGGTCCATCAATCTTGTTTATCTTTTCAAAAAACCAGCTCTTTGTTTTATTGATCCTTTGAATTGTTTCTCTGGTCTCTATGTCGTTTATTTCTGCTCTGATCTTTACTATTTCCTTCCTTCTACTTGCTCTATGGTTTTCTTTTTGTTTGCTTTCTAGTTCTTTAAGTTGTGAGGTTAGATAGTCTATTAGAAATTTTTGTTGTTTCTTGCGGTAGGCCTGTAGTGCTATGAACTTCCCTCTCAGAACTGCTTTCGCTGCATCCCATAGATTTTGTGTTGTTGTGTGTTCATTTTCGTTGGTTTCCAGGAAGTTTTTAATTTCTTCCTTGATCTCCTTGGTAACCCATTCATTGTTTAATAACATGCTATTTAGTCTCCATGTATTCAAATGTCGTTGCGTGTTCTTTTTCCAATTGATTTCTAGTTTCATGCCATTGTGATCTGAGAAGATACTTGATATGATTTAAATCTTCTTGAACTTGTAGAGACTTCGTTTGTGTCCTAACATGTGGTCTATCTTTGAGAATGTCCCATGTGCACTTGAGAAGAATGTGAATTCTATAGTTTTGGGGTGTAATTCTCTGTAAATATCTATTAAATCCATTTGGTCTAGTGCTTCGTTTAGAGTCTCTGTGTCCTTGTTAATTTTTTGTCTAGAGGATCTATCCAGTGATGTCAGCGGGGTGTTGAAGTCCCCTGTTATGATTGTATTGCTGTCAGTTTCTCCTTTGAAGTCCTCCAGCAGATTTTTAATATATTTTGGTGCTCCTATATTCGGTGCGTATATGTTTACCAAGGTTATATCTTCCTGTTGGATAGATCCTTTCAATATTATATAGTGACCTTCTTTGTCTCTAGTAATGGCTTTCGTTTTGAAATCTATTTTATCAGATATGAGTATTGCTACCCCAGCTTTTTTTTCCTTTCCATTTGCTTGGAAGATTTTTTTCCATCCCTTCACTTTCAGCCTATGTGAGTCTTTTGTTGTGAGGTGGGTCTCTTGTAAACAGCATATATATGGGTTATGCTTTCTTATCCAATCTGCTACTCTGTGTCTTTTTATCGGAGCATTCAAACCATTTACATTTAAGGTGATTATTGATATGTACTTATTTATTGCCATTTTTGTTCAGTGTGGTTCTACTTTCCTTCCTATTTCTTCTACTAATTACAGCAGTCCTTTTAACATTTCTTGCAGTGCTGGTTTGGTGCTAATGTATTCCCTTAGCCTTTTTTTGTCTGAGAAGCTCTTTATTTGACCTTCTATTTTGAATGACAGCCTTGCTGGGTAGAGTAGTCTTGGATTCAGATTCTTGTTTTTCATGACCTTGATTACTTCATGCCATTCCCTTCTGGCCTGCAGTGTTTCTGTTGAGAAATCAGCTGATAGCCTGATGGGGGTTCCTTTGTAGGTAACCTGTTGCTTTTCTCTTGCTGCCTTGAGGATTCTCTCTTTGTTTTTAATTTTTGGCATTTTAATTACTATGTGTCTTGGTGTGGGCCTGTTTGGATTCTTCTTACTTGGGACTCTCTGTGCTTCTTGAACTTGAATACCTTCTTTCTTCACCAAATTAGGGAAGTTTTCTGTCATTATTTCTTCAAATATATTCTCTAACCCTTGCTCATTTTCTTCTTCTTTAGGGACTCCAATTATGCGAATATTATTACGTTTCCAGTTGTCCCACAATTCTCTTAAGCTGTCTTCCTGTTTTTTCATTGTTTTTTCCTTTTGGTTTTCTGATTGGTTGATTTTTTCTACCCTGTCTTCTAATTCACTGATCCGGTCCTCAGCTTCCTCTACTCTGCTGTTTAGTCCTTCCAATGTGTTCTTCATTTCTGCTATGTCATTCTTCATTTCTTCTTGCTGCTTCTTCATTTCTTCTTGCTGCTTCTTCATTTCTTCTTGCTGCTTCTTCATTTCCACTTGGTTGGTTTTCAGTGTTTCTATGTCTTTGCTCATGGTGTGGATGTCTTTACTCAAGGTGTTGATGTCCTTACTCATGCTGTTGAGCTTCCTCAAGATCATGGCTCTGAATTCTAGCTCTGTTAACTTGCTTAGTTCCGTTTCATTTATCTCATCTTCGGTAGAGGTCTCTTGTTCTTTCATTTGGGCTCTGTTTCTTTGTTTCCCCATTTTGGCTATCTCAGTGGTTTTTGGAGCCTGCCAAATTTTCCTGTGGATGTTGGTGTTCTGTTGTTTGTGGCTCCCTCTACTGGGTTTGGATGAGCGTGGGAGGACCCACGTTAAACAGCACCCTGGAGTCTTACTTTCCAGGGTATATTTGCAAGCCTAGCAAAGGTTAAGTTATCCTCTAGCTTTTTGCCTAGAGGCTATTAGTTGCGGTTGCTTGAAGAGCCTTGGGTTTTCAGTTGAATGAAAACCTCCCTCAGGTGTTCAGTGTGAGAGGATTTCCAGGGGGTAGGGCAGATGCTAGTAGTTAATGAGCCTGTTTGCATTTCAATGGCCCTCTAGGGTGTGAATGGTTCTCCGAGGGAGGGGCTGCCGCCTCTCCCCAGAGCCCTGGGATGGAGTAAGACAACCAGGCCACAGTCCTGGGTGGCCGCAACTCAGCAAAAACTCTGAGCGTCCTCCAAATCCCAGGTGTCCCCACACAGTTCCAGTCCAATCCGCCCTCCCTCTGCCGGAGCCCAGGTGAGTGGCTGCGGCTATTTTAGCGCTCTGTCCAGGCTCTGCGCGGTGGAGCTGGCGCGGACTTCAGCGCTCTCTGCCCTGTCTCCGCTTGGTGGGGCTGGCGTGGACTTCAGCGCTCTCTGCCCCGTCCCCGCACAGTGGGGCTGGCGTGGACTTCAGCGCTCTCTGCCCCGTCTCCGCTCAGTGGGGCTGGCGCGGACTTCAGCGCTCTCTGCCCCGTCCCTGCGCGGTGGAGCTGGCGCGGACTTCAGCGCTCTCTGCCCCGTCCCCACGCAGTGGGGCTGGCGCGGACTTCAGCGCTCTCTGCCCCGTCTCCGCGCGGTGTAGCTGGCGCCACTTTAACCCCGAGGGCGGGCGCCACTCCGGCTTAGGCCGTTGCTGTCCGTGGGCTCCCAGCCCCCCTCTCGCGCCCTCGCAATCCTACCAGGATCGAGTCAGTGTCCCTGGTTGTATCGTCCTCGCAAGCTGCTTTTCTGTTGCTTTTTCCCCGACGATTTGTCCTTATTTTAGTTGTAATTCCAGTTTGGTCCTGGGAGATGGTCTGTGTAGCTTCCATTCACTCCGCCGCCATTTTTCAATCGAGGATTCTTCTATATGCAGTCACAAATGACTATCTTTTTCTGTGTCTCAGCTTTGGGGACTGTAGAATGGAGGCAATAGGGTCCACCTTACAAGGTTGTAGTGATTATCACCCTTAAACCCAAGCAAGCCGGCTCCCCTCACTGGGCCCTGTGTCTCAGGGGTCCCATACTTTGCAGTGCCTTCCTCCAGGGAAGTCCTTCACCATTTCCTGAGAACCCCTAGCCCACACCACGACCTGCATGGATCCCAGGTTTCCCTCCTCTAGAATCTCTCCGGTTCTCTACTCCCACCCAGAAACACACACCCATGGGATTGAGCAACTCTCCTGAGAAGTTCTGAAACTCCCACCTATGGAAGTCATCCCGGGGCCCTCTGGAGAACAGAATGATCCCACAGGCCAGTGAGGTATTTCTGTCTCATGAGGGAGAAAGTTTGGCCCCCAGACTGGTGCTGACATGCTGCTGATTTTAGTGACTCAAATTGTTTGTATAGATAGTTTTGTAACGTGTAAGCGAGATAACCAGAGGCACACAGTCGAATTGTAAAGGAACACTTCATTACACCATTGGCTGGCGGAGGGGAGCACCGATTGTTCTTGCTCATCCATTGTTCTTGCTCGTCTGATTTTAAAGACAGAAGCCCCATCCCCCTTTTGCCCACCCCCTCAGGGGACCAGTACAATACTGGGAGTGACAGCGATTACAGAAGTCAAAATTAGCATTATTCACCGGCGCACAAGTACCTGCAAATGCCTGCAAATACTGATACTTGGAAACTGCAAATGCCTCCCAACAAGTGGGGCAACTATAATCTTAGGCAAAATTCCTTTATTTCTAGGGGTAATTAACCTATTATTGGAAAAATATCGAGGAAGGTCCATTGATGATAAAAATGGAGTCATTTAGTTGCCTTAGCCAAGGAGTCTACATAAGAATGGAATCTAGTTGCCTTAGCCTCGGGGCCCAGATCAATAGGAGACTAGTACACCCTAGGGATGTTCTTGTTCTTTCATTTGGGATTTGTTTCTTTGTTTCACCATTTTGGCTATCTCAGTGGGTTTTGGAGCCTTACAAATTTTGCCTGTGGCTGTTGGTGTTCTGCTATTTGTGGCTCCCTCTACTGGGTTTGAATGAGCGTGGAGGGCCCTCTTTAAACACCACTGTCAAGTCTCACTTTCCTGGGTAGATTTGCAAGCTCAGGAAAGGTTCAGTTATCCTCTAGCTTTTTGCCTGGAGACTATTAACCTCAGTTACTTGAAAAGCCTTGGATTCTCAGTTGAATGAGAAAGTCCCTATGGTGTTTAGTGTAAGAGGATTTCCCAAGGGTGGGGCCGATGCTGGTTGTTAATGAGCCTCAATTTGCATTTCCTTGCTTGCTTGGTTTGGGTCAAATCTCTGTGGGAGGGACCGCCACAGCTCTGGGAAGGAGCAAGCTGGCTACAGTTCTGTGTGACGGGGAAGGAGCAAAGCAAGGGACTGAATCCAAGACTATTCTATCCAGCAAAGCTATCATTCAAAATTGAAGGGGAATTAAAGAGCTTCACAGACAGAACTTCCAGTCAAGATGGCGGCATAGTCACCTCCTCCCACAATCACATCAAAATGACAACTAAACTACAGAACAACCATCATTCACACCCACCTGAAATCTAGCTGAATGGAAGTTCTACAACTACAAAATTAAAGAAGAAGCCACATCGAGAATGATAGGAGGGGCGGAGGTACAGATGGGCTGGTCCCACACCCATGTGTAGCAGATAAAAATTAGGAGGATACCTCAGCTGTGAAGGTCCTTCCTGGGGAGTGAGGGGTCCCTGTCCCACACCTGGCCTCCCAGCTCAGGTTTCCAGTGCCAGGAAGAGAAGTCCTCATAACTTCTGGCTGTCAAAACCAGTGGGAATTGAGGCTGAGGGAGGCTGAGGCTTCTGGAGACCCAGACAGTTCCTCTTAAAGAGTCCATGCATGGACCTACTTGGAATTGCTCCCTTCAGGATCCAGCATGGGGGAGGCAGCTTGAAAGACACCAGAGACAAATGGTTAAGAACTGAGTTGTTTAGCATTGGGGTGAGAGCTGCAGGGGCAGCTTTCTCCCAGACAGAAGTGTTGGTGGAGGCCATTGTTCCTTTGGTGAGCCCTTCTCTCATTGGGCCAGCAGATGGGCACCATGTCTGGGACTCTAGCAACCTGGCTCACACAGTTTTCCCTAACCGGGTGATTCCCTGAGGTCCTGCCCCACCCAACTTTTGGGCCCACCCAAGCTGTTTCCAGTGGCTTTCCCATAGGATTGGCCTGTCTTGGCTCCTGCTTCAGTTTTCCTAAATTCTCTCAAAAAAGCAGCATCTGGCCTCAGCAAGCTCCATACCTCTCACTAAGTGGCCACAGGCCTGGCACTAGAAGCAGCCAGCCTTGGTTCACAGCTTGGCTTTTCCTGGGCACCTCCAAGCCCAGCACAAGAAGCAGCCATCTGCAGATCACTTTTGTAGCTTATGCCTGGTGGCCCCAAGTAGAACACAGGCAGTGGCTGACCTTGCCCCAGAGCCAGCACACCCAGTGGACATCCTCAGACCATGTTGAAGCACCACCACCCAACCACCTCCACAAGTGACACAATCCAGGAGTGGACTCAGTTGGCATAAGAGCCCTGCTGAAGTAAGTCTTGCTCTGAGTAGTGGGCCCCTGCACAGCTGATCCTCCAACATGGTCAGAGGTCAGTGGTCAGTGGGCACAGCCTGTCCTTGCAGCTGATCAGCCAAAGTAAATCCCTTCCATTGACATGCCAACAGCAATCAAGACTCAATTACAACTGAAGGGTATACAGTTCACATGGTGGGTGAACCTCGAGTGCCCAGCTGGGGTGATCACGGAGACTGTGCTACTGGACCCTACAGAACACCTACTACAATAGGCCACCCTACCAAGCCTAGGAAACATACCAACTCTACCTAATACATAGAAACAAACACAGGGAGGCAGCCAAAATGAGGAGACAAAAAACATGTTCCAAGTGAAAGAACAGAACAAAACTCCAGGAAAAGAACTAAACAAAATGGAGATAAGCATTCTACCAGATGCAGAATTCAAAACACTGGTTATAAGGATGCTCAACGAACCTAGGGGAAGAATAGATGTACTTATTGAGAACTTCAACAAAGAAGTAGGAAACAGAAATGGAGATAGAAAACATAAAAAAGGAACCCGTCAGAAACGAAGAATACAATAACTGAAAAGAAGAATACATTATAGGGAATTGACAGTAGAGTAGATGAAGCAGAGGATCAAATCAGTGATTTGGAAGATAAGGAAGCAGAAAACACCCAATCAGAACAGCACAAAGAAAAAAATAACTTTAGCCCTGGCTGGTTTGGTTCAGTGGTTACAGTGTCGGCCCGTGGACCAATGAGTCTTGGGTTCAGTTCCAGTCAAGGGCATGTACCTCGATTGCGATTCGTCCCTGGCTCCAATTGGGGCCGTGCAGGAGGCAACCACTTGATGTGTCCCTCTCACATCAATGTTTCTCTCTCTCTCTCTCTCTCTCTCTCTCTCTCTCTCTCTCTCTCTCCCTCCCATTCTATCTGAACAAAAATGGAAAAATATCCTCAAGTGAGGATTAAAAGAGAAAATAATTTTTAAAAATTAGGATAGTTTAAGAAGTCCTTGGGACAACTTTAAGCATACCGACATTCACATAATGGGGGTGCTAGAAAGAGAAGACAGAGAACAAGAAATTGAAAACCTATTTTAAAAAATAATGGGAAACTTCCCTAACCTGGTGAAGGAAACAGACACAGAAGTCCAGGAAGCACAGAGAGTCCCAAACAAGATGAACCCAAAGAGGCCCACACCAAGACACATCATAATTAAAATGCCAAATGTTAAAGACAAAGAGAGAATTTTTAAAACAGCAAGAAAAAAGCAGTTAGTTACCTACAAGGGAGCTCCCATAAGACTATAAGTTGATTTCTCAAAAGAAACTTTGTAGGCCAGAAGTGAGTGTCAAGAAATATTCAAAGTGAGGAAAAGCAAGGACCTACAACCAAGATTACTCCACCCAGCAAAGTTATCACTTAGAATCCAAGAACAGATAAAGAGCTCCTCAGACAAGAAAAAGCTACAGTAGATTATCACTACCAAAATGGTATTCCAAGAAATGTTAAAGGGTCTTCTTTAAGAAGAAGAAGAAAAAAAGATTAAAAATATGAATAATAAAATGGCAATAAATACATACTTATCAACAATTACTTTAAATGCAAATGGATTAAATGTTCCAGGTAAAAGACATATGGTGGCTGAATGGATAACAAAACAAGACCCTTACATATGCTGTCTAGAAGAGACTCATTTCAGATCAAAAGACACACAGGCTAAAACTAAAGGGATAGAAAAGATATTTCATGAAAATGGAAATAAAACAAACAAACAAAAAGCTAGAGTAGCAATACTTATACCAGACAAACCAGACTTTAAAACAAAAGACTCAGCAATTCCACTTCTGTTTATTTATCTGAGGAAACTCAAAACACTAAATCAAAAAGACATATACATCCATATGTTTATTACAGGATTATTCACAATATCCAAGATATGGAAGCAACATAAATGTCCATCAATAGATGAATGGATAATGAAGAAGTGGTGTATATATACAATGTAACATGGCTCAGCCATAAAAAAGAGAAAAAGTAAAATAAAATCTTGCCATCTGCAACAATATGGATGGACCTAGAGGGTATTGTGCTAAGTGAAATAAGTCAGAGAGAGAAAGACAAATGCCATGTGATTTCACTTATGTGTAGAATCTAAAAAACAAAATTAATGAGCAAGCAGACCAGAAACAGACTCACAGATACAGAGAACATTTTTATGGTTGGCAGATGGGAGAGGGGTTGGGGGGATGAGTGAAAAATATGAAGGGATTAAGAAGTACTAATTGGGTATATATATACACAATGGAGTACTATGCAGCTGTAAGAAAGAAAGATCTCTTATCCTTTGAGGCGACATGGAGGGACCTGGAGAGTATTATCCTAAGTGAAACAAGCCAAGCAGAGAAAGACAAATATCACATGATATCACTTATTTGTGGAATATAATGAACATAACAGTCTGAGGAACAGGGTAGACCCAGATACGTGGAAGTAGGGTACAGACTGACAACCCTCAGAAGAGGGGGTGGGGGCAGGGAAGAGATAAACCACAGAACTTATATGCATGTATGACGCGTCCAGCATCGTCAAGGGCGTGGGCAAGGTGAAGCGAGGGACTTAAATAAGGAGAGGACCAAGAGCTCTGCTGGCAAATGGCGATTTTATTAAAAGTCAACACAACTTAAATACTGTGGGCTACGTGCACATTCACATGAAGGAACAGGATAATCATCTTTATTGTTTTTGGACTGAAACTCCTTCAAGGACTTTCCCACCAGGCAAGCGTCCTTGAGACGACACTATCATACAAGGCCACTGAGCCCGAAGCATCAGGGAACAGACAGAGCCTCCGGCAGATATGAGGCTAGAAACCAGGCCAAGACACCACACTCGCAGTGCTCAACCCTTTCCTTAACCCCTGTGATGCTACCGGGCTCCCACACATGTACACATAACTGATGGACATGGACAACAGTGCTGGGGATGGGGCAAGGGGGATGGGGAGGAGGGTGTCAATGGGGGCAAAAGGAGAAACATCTGTAACAAAAGCAAATTAATAAAAAAAAAAAAAAGTTGTGGTACATTTACACAGTGAAATACTACCTAGCCATAAAAAAGAAGAAAATCTTACCTTTTGCAACAGCATGTTTGAATTTGGAGATTATTATGCTAAGTGAAATAAGCCAGTCAGAGAAAGACATATATCATATGATCTCACTTATATGTCGAATCTAATGAACAAAATAAACTGACAAACAAAACAAAAATAGGCATGGAAACATGAAACAAACTGACGGCTGTCAGAAGGGAGAGTGGAAGACTGGATGAAAGAAGGTGAAGGGATTAGCTAAAGAACATATATGCACAATCCATAAACACAGGCAACAGTGTGGTGATGGTCAGAGGAAAGGGGTGGTGGGGTCTGGGTGGAGGTGGACAATGAGGAGAATGGGGACATCTGTAATTGTGTCAACAATAAAAATAAGTGTTTAAAAAAAAAAGAAGTACTAATTGGTGATTACAAAATAGTCATTAGGGTATCAAGTACAGCATAGGGAATATAGTCAGCAATATTGTAATAACTATGTATGGTGTCATATGAGTACTAAGTTTATCAGAGTGATTACTTCATAAGTTATATAAAACTCTAATCGCTGGGTTGTACACCTGAAACTGATATAATATTGTGTGCCAACTGTAATTGAAAAATAAAAAATATTGAAAATAAATAAAATGTCAGTGCACTAATTACAGGCAAAGTATTATTATAATACCTGAGGACTGAACAGACAGTCTAGACAGCATGATGAAAGGTGACCCTCCACTGTTGCCAACATAATCAGAGCTTTGAAGATGCAGCATTACCCTTGTGTGTGTAAGAAAATCACCCATTTCTGAGTAGAACTGCTCACTTGCTCTCTCTCACCTTTAAAAAAGAGTGTCAAGTTGCCAGCTGCCACCCTACTTCCAGGCCCACTATGATCTTCAGTTCTTCAGAATATGAGAAATGTGGAGGCTTAGATGAAATAAAGGTTTCAGTATCAGCAAAAAGAGGGAAAATAATCTTTTAATACCTACCTTCTATATGGAATGCTCCTTGGCACCACTTCTGCTTGGGATGTCCTGAGCTTTCAGTGCTGGGGGTTCTTTGGGAGACTTAGTAGTCTCCTTCACCCCATAATAACTGACTTAGGGGAAGGGAACACACTGGGACCTGGATGGGCTACAGGATCACAAAGTCTCTATACAATTCCCTGTCCACTATACATTACTTTATTTTCCTTTTCAGTCTCCATATGGATTTCCAAGTTTTCCTGGGATTTCCAGGGAATGTCCTAGGTCTCCTCTATCTTGATTCAATATCTTAGTAGAGTTGAAATCCCAAATAAAGTGTTTCCATCCCCTAGTTATTAGAGCTTCCTGGTAGGCCTTTTAGAAAGACAAATTAAAAATCCATTGGAAGCTTAAATAAACCACTTGCACTGCATTCCAACGGATAAAGCACACCCCCTTTGTTGTTCCAAAGTAATTGAACTTACTGCACAGGAGTTTTCCTACCCTTGCAAACTCAGATTGGTTTTCCCTCTCATAAAGTATCCACATAACTGACTCAATATCCATTTGTTTTTCTTAAGACTGGGACAAAGTTCAGGATCTTTATTAAGATATTTCAAAAAAATAAGAAAATTGATTTAACCAGATGCAAAATTCTCCCTCATCCCCAGATTATTAATATAGCTGACTCTCCCAGTCTAGTATTGAAAAATCTAAGTCCCATGGGGTCATGGTCAAGCAGTGTCAAAATAGGGGCCAGGGAATCAGCTCACTCCTCAGTCCTAGGGAAGTTCAGGCCATGTCCACAGAGAATTCCCAGAGTCCTGGGCCAACACGGGCTATGGGGCCACCGCATCTCAGAAGTACAGTGTACTGAAATATAACAATGCCTGAAATAACAGTTTGCCAGCTCTCTTAATAGGATTTGGGGGAGTGAAACAGAGGAGACTACAGTGTCTTAAGTCACTAGAAGGCGATTCCTTTTTGCCTTCAAATTTTTGTTTACTTGAATTAAAAAATCTCTCCTTGTCACAAGTAAAAGGACCTAAACCCTCGGGGAACGGGCGCCAGCAGCCAGATGTAGACGAACTACTATACTACACCAAGGCATGGCTGGGCTTTTGGTGTTGTACCTTTTTGGGGCTCATGGTTGCCTGGGGAGGATAGCAGAGCTGGTTCTTGGCCTGCGTTTAAAGATAAATCCTGGCTAAGTCCAGCCTTGAAGCGCACAGCCTTGGTTCCCAAACAATGTGGAGCAGTGAGATAATGAATGTGAAAAAGCTCCAGGCAGGAGATTGTTGTTCCTGCAGATTCCCTTCTCAGGAGTGAGCTCAAGATAGGTGTGTCTGTGGGGTTGGGGTGGAGGATGGGATTAATCTTCATACAAGGGACACATTCCTATTTGGGTTTTTAAGCTAGAGAAAGTGCGTACAATCTAGTTTTCTGCCGGATCTGTTTTGTTTTGTTTTGTTTTGTTTTCTGTTAAGGGTCCCTGAAAATTGAAGTCTCCACTCCCAGCCCTTACCTCCTGTTTCCGCCCCTCTCCGGGTGGGGTAGCAGGGCAGCTGTGTCCAGGCGGTGGCGCTCCGGGACCAGCAAACCCCCTCTCTCCTACTGCGACAAGAAGAGTAGTCTAGGAATACTTTCAAGGTGTTTGCTGAAATTTTCTGCCAAGTTTCTCAACAAGAGCCATAACTTTTACTAGCGGGCAGAAATCCACTCCAGTGACCAAGGTTGTTGAGTAAGCAAGTATGAGAGTCTCTCCTGTTTAGCTGGAACCATTTGGATTTCCCCAGGCACACCCCGGGAACCGTGACACTTGGAGTGGGGGGAGATCCGAGGGGCTAGGGGACGGCCTGACCCAGAAGAGGACGAAATGAGACCCCTGGCAGAAGATGACAAAGGAGAATGACCGAAATAAGCTGCGCCTGGGTGGGGGGCGCTGATCTCCTGGTGGCTTCTTGGCTGCACCTCCCAGCACCTCTGCGCCTGTCTCGCCACTGAGGTGGAGCTCTAACAGCTTTCCTCAGCGCCGAGCGAGCGCCACCTGCGAAGCACTCCGGAGTGGACCGGAGCCAGAGCTACTCACCCTGGGCTTCTTTTGAGGGACAGTGGCCCAAGATAAAGGCTTGCTTGACGTTTTCCTTTTTTCCAAAGCAGCCAGGGTCAATGGCAGCTGTGAAGGGGATGAACTCCCGCTCTCACCGGCCCCAAATTTGTGCTGGAGTGGCCACCTCCCCTCGCTTGCAGAGTACAGGCTCTACCCCTGCTCCCAGGGGACATCTGCTCGAGGAGAATACAAGTCTGGGACTGGCCTGAGTGGCCGCCAGCCATTGTTATTAGGGAGCCAATCTGCTCCTGGCAGGCACAGGAAAAGGGCTAAGTTCCTTAGAAATGGGACCTAGATTCGGGACGGAAGCATCCAGCAGCTGCCCCCTGCTCTTCCTGGGAGTATAGAAGGCTCTGAACAGGCCAGAGTGCCGCGAGTAAAATGAACCTCTTAAGGAGACAATAGGGGCACATATCTAGGGTTCAAAGGACCACTGACCACCTCTCACACTCTGCTGGGGGCTTCAGGCTGGCTTGGATTGACACTGGACCCCAAGAAGGATCCCATGGCTTCTCTCTACCATTTACATCAATTTGCAGTGGGAGGGAGAATAATTTGATAGAAATGGATTCACAGTGGGTGGAATGTGTGTGGGAGGGAGGTGGTCCCTGAACTTGTCAAGATGACATGTACCTAGGGGAAGGTTGGGGCAGGGCTAGCGACTAGAACTGAAACACAAACAAGGCAGTGGGAAGCGAGATGGCACCTCCATGTGGATTTGTCCAAGGAGAGTTGGTGACTAAAGCAGGGGTGGTCAAGCAGGTCTGATTGGTCGGGGAGAGGGATTTGGGGTGGGGCTATCTGCTTCTTGAGGCTTTAAAAGCTCATCGGAGAGTGGACAGGATACTGTCATTTGCTCTCTGATTCTCAGAGGGGAAACAGCTTTCCCGAAGTTGTCTGGAGTAGCTAGGAGACCCTAAAGGTCTCTGGCAGCAACATGGTGCCTATCCTGGCAGTCCCCACCCCATACGGCTGTATTGGTTGTAAGCTGCCACAGCCAGACTACCCACCGGCTCTAACCACCTTTATGTTCTGCGCAATGGTTATCACCATCGTCATAGATCTCACGGGCAACTCTATGGTCATTTGGGCTGTGACGAAGAACAAGAAGCTCCGAAATTCTGGTAACTACCCTTCCTTCTTCCTACCCAGCAGGCAGCCACTGGCAACTCCTAGGATGTTAGTTTGAACGCCCGCCCGGAATAGGGAATTCGTGGACTGGCCCTCACACTGAATGTCCCTGCTCCCCAATTCTCTGGGAGCCCGGGCAGTGATGTTATGCATGGGTCCCATAAACTTAGAGCTTCTCCAGGCTGAGGGAGCTGCAGAGATTTAGCTTTGGGCGGCCAAGTGCAAAGCCCGGGTTCTTGTGGTGTGTGGCAGACCGCCTAGCCCTGCCCCGTCGGGGACCTAGTACAGAGGAAGGTGGTACTCTAACGGAGAGTGCGGCAGCCACCCGGGTACAGCACGCGGAGCCGGACTCCACAGAGGTGGCCGGGCCGAGGCAGCGCGGGAGGAATGGACCCAGAGGGATCAGTGGGGCTGGGACCCGCTCAGGTAAAATTAAGTTCTAGGCGGCTGCAGTGGCGCTTACCCGAGGCAACGCACCAGCCGCGCCTCGCCTTTCAGGGCTCATGGTGGAGAGAGGCTAGAGGCAGGCTGGGCGCAGCAGGCTGTGGCAGCGAAGGCAGCGGCAGAGGAGATCCCCAAGCCCGTAAGCAGGGGGTCGCAGTGAGGGGCAGAGGTGAGGTTCCGGAGCTTGGCGTGGGGAGGGGGGGAATGAATAGAAGACGAGATTTCGAGATTTCGGGAGGGCTGCAGGAGTGCTCATCAGAGGGTCGGTGGGGGTAGGGTGGGCTTACGGTGCTGAGAGAGTCTGCAAAGCGAGGGGGATCTGGGACAGGGTGGAGAGGCGAGTGAGACTCCCCTAGCTGCCAGCCAGTGCTCAGGAAAGGGAGCCAGCAGTGAGTTGGCCTTCGGAGAGGCGCAGGAGGATGCTGGGCGATGCCACCTGGGCAGGGGGTCGAAGCAGCAGACGTGAGAAATGGCGAACCCACTTTGCAGGCTGGGTGGGAGAGGGCTCAGGAGGGAAGGAGGAAGGGCAAATGGGGCCCAAATTCCACGCTCAGGCCGTGGAAAGGAAGGGACAGCGCCCGGGGTCTCAGGCCAAGTTCTCTGTGGAGCCCGAGGGACAAAGAAGGAGAGGGGGCGGGGACTGAGAGATTCTGGTACACACTGGACACCCGAGGTCCTGGCACGGGGGAGGAGGCGGCCAGTCTCTGGGGGATTATTTTGATTGGACCAGGAATCACAAACATCACACAAGTTTAAAAATACAGAAGAGGTCACGAGTCCTTAAAAGTTTTCTTCTGAACTTTGGCTGATGTGTTTTGTTTATCCTGGGGACATTGGCCGCACACTTGGACCTCACCTTCACATTAGTAGTTTGGTCTCAAGGGGCAGAACCATGCAACCCGAGAGCCACCCGATAAGCCCATTTTCTTTTCTTTAATTTTCTTCTTTGCTTTACTTTCCTTCTATAATTCAAGTAAAGGTTTTTATGGCTGTTGTGGCTTTTGTTTTTAAGGCTTTGCCCTCTCTGTTTCCTGCTTTTCTTCACCGAATTCTTTACTTTGAGGGAAACCCTAGAAAGATCCTTTTGAATAGAAAGCACTGAGGCTGCGCGCCCTCGCAGCGCCAGCGTGAAGAGGCAGAAGAGCTACTCCTTTACTCTTTAAAGAGTACTCATTTTCTCCCAGTCCCAGATGAAGTGCAGTCTTCTGCCAAAGCAGTGCTAATTAGCAATGACGTGCTTCCAGAGAAAGAGGGCTCTACGCCTGCATTTGACTTCTACTTTTTTTTTTGAAAGGTTTTATGAAAACGTTCCTACCGCTGCCCTACAAAACTGGAGTAGGAGCAGACCACTCCCCGCCCCCCCCTCTTTCACTTTCCTGTTTAGCAGCTCCAGAATACTCTGTGTCAGGGGCCCGACCCAGGTGCAGGACCACGAATGTGCGGGTACAGCTCAGAGCCTGGACCTGCATCAAGCATGCATTTCTGTTAATCCTTGCAGGATTTTCCAGATTAAAAAATAAAAAATCCCTGCTCACTATTTGTTTGGTCGCAGACTACATTTTACAGGGGTCCTCTCTTTCCCTCAGTTTTTATTCTTGGGTTTCCTCGGAGATGGTGCATATTACTAGGCTGGGTCTTAGATTCTTGTCTAATTCCGCTGGGAAAGACTGCTTAAGAAAACGACAGCTCTCTATAGACTTGTTTGCGTTATGAATGCAATGCTAGGCTAGAGAAAGCAGAGGTTTAATTTTGGGGGGTGCAGGGTATGAAGGCTTCCTGACATTCCTCCAATCTCTCCCCTTCGCCCCACCTCCATCCTGCTCCCTAGGACTGCTTCATCTAGCTCACCTCTACAGCCCTCTCCCCTCTCCCCCACCCCACCTCACCCCACCCCCAGGAAAAAAAGTTTGCATGTTGTTTTTGTCTGAAATGGTGGCAGCATGACCCTGTGTGAGTGTGAAGGACTCTTCAAGGGGCCTTTGTACTTAACTGTTTTCTGAAGAAATAATGTAGACGAAGGACAGGTCTCCCAAACCTGGCTGTGCATCAGAATCACCTGGCATATGTTTGTAAATAAAAATAAAAACACAACTTTATTTCTTTTAAATAATTCTAGAATTCAAAATTGTCAAGACTCCAGTTGGCCTTTTCCTCCAGCTTACATTTGTTGTTTTTCATACTTAACCATTTATTTTTCTCTGTCTTTCCCCATCTCCTTCCCCCAATGTATTTTTCAGGCAACATCTTTGTGGTTAGTCTCTCCATTGCTGATATGCTGATGGCCATCTACCCCTACCCTCTGATGCAGCATGCTTTAGCCATTGGCAGCTGGGATCTGAGCCAGTTCCAGTGCCAGATGGTCGGGTTTATCACAGGGCTGAGTGTGGTTGGTTCTATCTTCAATATTGTGGCAATTGCCATCAATCGTTACTGCTACATCTGTCACAGCCTCCAGTATGAGCAGATCTTCAGCGTGCGCAATACCTGCATTTACCTGGTTGTTGCTTGGATCATGACCGTCCTGGCTGTCCTGCCCAACCAGTATATTGGCACCATCAAGTATGATCCTCATACTTATACCTGCATCTTCAACTATCTGAACAACCCCGTCTTTGCTGTAACCATCGTCTGTATCCATTTTGTCCTCCCTCTGCTCATAGTGGGATTTTGCTATGTGAGGATCTGGATAAAAGTGCTGGTGGCTCATGACTCTGCTGGACAAAATCCTGACCACCAACTTGCTGAGGTTCACAATTTTCTAACCATGTTCGTGATCTTCCTCCTCTTTGCAGTGTGCTGATGCCCTATCAATGTGCTCACTGTCTTGGTGTCTGTCAGTCCACAAGAGATGGCAGGTAAGATCCCTAACTGGCTTTATCTTGCAGCCCACTTCATAGCGTACTTCAATAGCTGCCTCAACGCTGTGATCTATGGGCTCCTCAATGAGAATTTCCGAAGAGAATACTGGACCATCTTTCATGTTATTCGGCACCCTGTTCTCTTCCTCTCTGGCATCATCACTGATGTGCATGAGATGTGGGAGGCCCGGGCCCATGTCCATGCCCATGCCCGTGCCCGTGCCGGTGATCACGCTCCAGAACAAGCCCATGAACAAGACTGTGCCCATGCCTGTCCTGCTCTGGAGGAAACACTAATGAACATCCGGAATGTTCCACTACCTGATAATGCCACAGCTAGCCAACCTGAGCGTGCTTCTGGTCACCCCAAGTCTGCCACTGTCCACTCTAAGCCTGCCTCTGTCCATTTCAAGGCTGACTCTGTCCATTTCAAGCCTGCCTCCAGCCACTCCAAGACTGTCACTGGCCACCACATCCCTGCTAGCAGTCCCTCCAAGAGTGCCTTCAGTCCTGTCACCAGCAACCCTAAACCAACTACTGGCCACATCAAGCCTGATAACAGCCACCCTGAGTCCACCACTGCAGACTATCCTGAGCCTGCCATCACTGGTTACCCTGAGGCCTCTACTGCTGGACATTCTGAGCTCACTGCATCATACCACCCTGAGACCACTGCTACCAGAAACCTTGAGTGTGATGCCACTGATCTCCCTGAGCCTTCCTACAGACCTGCCACTGGGCCCCCCGAGCCTGCTGCCAATCTGCTGGAGCCTGCTGCTGCCACTGACCCTCTTGACTCCACTGTAGTCACCACTGACAGCAATGATTACCATGAGGTTGTGGTTATTGATGCTGAAGTGGATTCTGATGAAATTGCCATGTGAAAAATGCTCTTAGGGGAGTGGCCAAACAGTGGTCCACTTTCAAGTTTGTCTAGCATATGTAATTCGAAGTGAGATAACTCACTGCATTTAAACACAGAAAGACATGCAGACACTTACTCATAGCTATGGTGTAAGTTAATTCCATTATTCAGGCATACTCCCTTACATCATGTACTCTAAAAAGTGTGTGTGTGTGTGTGTGTGTGTGTGTGTGTGTGTGTGTGTGTTTGCTATTTTAGAGACCAAATTGCCCTGAAGTTTAACTTCTGAGCCTACCTTTCCTCCTACTGCTGACCTTGAGCCCACAGTGATCCTTGACATTTTAGACTGATTTTTCCCACTCCCCTGTCTCCCTTTCTCCCCTTCCCTCATTTCCACCTCCCTGTTGCTGCTTTCTTCTCCCATTCCACCAGGGAGGGATGGGGGAGGAGTGCATGTGAAATGGTGAAGGTGTGCCCTATGAAGGCTTCTGTAAAGTTAATGTGACCACAGAGCTTTATGTTCCTAAGTGTGTAACTCTATATTATACATTTAATGGCCATCATAAAGGCAATTGTGATAAAGTACAAGTAGTTAAAACAGTTTTGTTTCCAAATTCCAGTAATAAAATATGACCCATATTTTAAAAATAATTTGATAAGCTCTTATTAAAATACATTTTTATGCCTATGAGATCAAATGGCAAAATGACAGATATGATCACACTGAATTGTTTTTATTTTGTAAAAATGCAAACATCAATGCTGATTTTTATAGTCAAACATGAATGCAAAGGATGCCATGTTTTTACCTTGTTTGTAGTCACTTACCTTTTTTTAGTATCTGCCAGGATTTGTTTTTTTTTTTTTCATTTAAATTCAGAGAAATAAATCCATTCATAAACTGGTTTCTTCTAAAATTTAAACTTATGGTTGCTAAGATCAATTATAGTTGTGTTTTTAATATTGTAATTCATAACTACACTTTACCTCAGATATTTTTTAAACAGCCTGATATTTTTACACAATCAGTTTTTATATTTTTCTTTTTCATTCAAAAGAGAATTTGAGGTAATAACTGGTAGCAAGAAGTCAATGGTGTCCTTCCCTTTAGGTTGTAAATTAGTGTTTCTCTAAAAGCCTTTCCCTCCTGCCTCATCCCTAGCTGGGGTGAAAGGTGGAGAGGAAGAGATGCCAACACCAGCCAATACCACCACTCTTGGTTGAGGTTCAGTGAAAAATGTTAAGTAGTAGACATCTTGCCTCAGCACACTTGACAGCTCAGGAAATGCTTTTTACCCAACGTTCAAGAAAAAGTTATTGTTTAATAAAAGTGTCACTTTTTGATTCAAATTGACACTTATAAAAAGTTTACTGTACAAAAGCTTATAGGGATAGAAGTAAATGTATTATACTGCCTTAATTTGGTTCTGTATTTGTAGTAACAAATAAATAGAAGTGTTTTTGTGGCTTTGATATACAATTAGTTCACAAATTCACTTCCTCCAGCAGACATACTTGTGGGGAGTGTTCAGAGGTGGGTGAAAAAGCATTGACCTTGGGGGATCAGAAGACTTAGATGCAAGTTCCATCCCTGCTACCAGCTTGCAACACCCCAAGGCTAGTCACATGGCCCCTCTCACGTAAGTTTCTTTACTTAGCAAACTGTGGTGAGGTCAGGGTGGTGGTGGTGGTGGAGGGCTCACTAGGTTTAGTGTTTTCTCACTAGTGCACTGACAATGGATGACCTGACCTATCCGCTCTTGGACTTCCAGATCTTGCCTTCCATGGATTCTGAAAACAGGTCCCCCTTCACCTCCATGGAAGAAGTGAAGCTGAGCTCAAATGTCACCACTCAGAAGCTGCTGGGACCAAATAATAGAGCTTACGAACCTGCGGAGAGAGGCACAGGAACTAGAGGCAGGAGAACAGGTAGATTCCTCTTCAGCTGGAAGATGATGGCAAGAGCCCAGCCACTGGGCAAGGCTGCTAACTTCAGGAATGCAGTTACAAAAGAATCTTTATGACAAGGGAATGCCCAAAATGAACAGCTCCATAAAAATAAAACTGGATTCAAAATAATATGCAGTAAGATATCAATTTTGTTAAGAAAATACATACACTTAAAACATGCACATATACATAGACACAGAGATATACATATACTGTACGAATAGTTTTTTTTATCCAGGTTTGGCCAGACTGAATGTAAATTGAGGTAACCTTAACTTTTCATGACCAAATTACAGTGGTTCTAGCCCCACCAGAATGACAACTACACCTTGGCTGATCCCTTGTGCAAATTTCTTTTCAATATTTTTCTGCAGCAAACATCCTTGCGCATTTGTATATTTGTATTGTTGGAAGTTCATCTTCATTGATAGATTCTTAGGATTGGGATATCTGGGTTGAAAGGTTATATTAGGCATTGTCAATTTCCCTCTGGAAAATATATACTGGCTGGCATTCTCAGCAGCAGTGCATCAGCATGTCTGTTCCCCTCAGATTCATCAACAAATTCTGTTGTGACACTTTTATAATTTTTGCCTGTCTGATAAGTAAGAAATAGTATCCCAATGTAGTTTTAATCAGATGTTCTCTAATTATGTACTGAGTTTGAATAATTTTCACATGTTTAAGGAGGATTTTTATATCTTCATTTCTATGACTGTCTGTTTATATATAATTCCTCACTTTTATATTTTGTGTTCTAGCCCCTCAAATTTTTATTTATTTTTATTTAATTAATTACTTTATTTTTGTTACAGTTGTTTCTCCTTTTTCTCCCATAGATACCCTCCTCCCGATCCTGCCCTGCCTCACAGCATTGTTGTATATGTCCATTGGTTATGCATATATGTGTATAAAGTCTTTGGTTTCAATCTTCCCTCCCCCAAGTCGCCCTCCTCTGAAGTATGTCAGTCTAAACCCAATTTCTCTCAATGGCTCTGGTTCTATTTTGCTCATCAGCTTATTTTGAACATTATATTCTACAAATAAGTGAGATCATATGGTATTCGTCTTCCTCTGATTGGTTTATTTCGCTTAGCATAATACTCTCCAGGTCCCTCCATGTCATCTCAAAGGATAAGAGATCTTTCCTTCCTACAGCTGCATAGTACTCCATTGTGTACATGTACCACAGCCTTTTTACCCACTCATCTATCGATGGACACTTGGGCTGTTTCCAGATCTTAGCAATTGTAAATAGTGCTGCTATGAACATAGGGGTACATATATTCTTTCTGATTGGTGTTTCAGGCTTCTTAGGATATATTCCTAGAAGTAGGATCACTGGGTCAAATGGTAGTTATATTTTTAAATTTTTTAGGAAACAACATATTGTTTTCAATAGTGGCTGCACCAGTATGCATTTCCACCAGCAGTGTACTAGAGTCGCCTTTTCTCCACACCCTTGCCAGCATTAGTTGTTTCATGATTTGTTCATGGCAGCCATTCTGACAGGTGTGAGGTGATACCTCATAGTTGTTTTAATTTGCATCTCTCTAATGATTAGTGATGTTGAGCATTTCTTCATATGTCTCTTGGGCATTTATATGTCTATTTGGAGACGTGTCTATGTAGGTCCTCAGCCCATTTTTTAATTGAGTTCTTTGTCTTCCTTTTGTTGGTTGTATGAGCACTCTGTACATATTGGAAATAAATCCCTTATATGATGTATCATTGGCGATTATGCTCTCTCATACAGTGGGTTCCCTTTCCATTTTGATGCTTGTTTCTTTTGCTGTGCAGAAGCTTTTTAGTTTGATGTAGTCCCATATGTTCATTTTTTCCTTTGTTTCTCTTGCCTTAGGCGTTGTGTCAGTGAAAATTCTGCTACATGTGATGTCTGAAATTTTGTTGCCTATATTTTCTTCTACGATTTTTATGGATTCACGACTCACTTTTAAGTCTTTTATCCATTTTGAGTTTATTTTATTTTTTAATTTTTTATTAATTTATTTTTGTTACAGATGTTTCTCCTTTTCCCCCCATTGTCACTCTCCCACCCTCCCTCCCTGCCCCATCCCCAGTTTTGTTGTCCATGTCCATTGCTTATGAGTACATGCGTACAAGTTCTGTGGTTCATCACTCCCCTCCCCCACCCCTCTTCTGGCAATTGTCAGTCTGTACCCTACTTCCACATCTCTGGGACTACCCTGATTCTCACACTGTTATGTTTATTATATTCCAGAAATAAGTGAGATCACGTGATAATTGTCTTTCTCTGCTTGGCTTGTTTGGCTTAGCATAATCTCTCCAGGTCCCTCCATGTCGTCTCAAAGGATAAGAGATCTTTTTTTCTTACAACTGCATAGTATTCCATTCTGTACATGTACCACAGCTTTTTTATCCACTCATCTACTGATGGACACTTGGATTGTTTCCAGATCTTAGCTATTGTAAATAATGCTGCTATGAACATGGGGGTACATATATTCTTTCTAATTGGTGTTTCAGGCTTCTTAGGGTATAATCCTAGGAGTGGGATCACTGGGTCATATGGTAATTCAATTTTTAATTTTTTGAGGTAACACCATAGTGTTTTCCACAGTGGCTGCACCAGTCTGCATTCCCACCAGCAGTGTACTAGAGTCACCTTTTCTCCACACCCTCGCCAACACTTGTTGTTTGATGCTTTGTTGATGGCGGCTATTCTGACAGGTGTGAGGTGATACCTCATTGTTGTTTTAATTTGCATCTCTCTGATGATTAGTGATGTTGAGCATTTCTTCATATGTCTCTTGGCCATTTGTATGTCCTGTTTGGAGAGGTGTCTATTTAGTTCCTCAGTCCATTTTTAAATTGGGTTTTCTTCTCTTCCTTTTGTTGAGATGTATGAGCACTCTATATATTTTGGAAATTAATCCCTTATCTGATATATCATTGGCAATTATGCTCTCCCATACAGTGGGTTGCCTTTCCATTTTGATGGTTGTTTCTTTTGCTGTGCAGAAGCTTTTGAGTTTGATGTAGTCCCATGTGTTCATTTTTTCCTTTGTTTCTGTTGCCTTAGGTGATATATCAGTGAAGATTCTGCTGCGTATGATGTCTGAAATTTTGTTGCCTACATTTTCTTCTAGGATTTTTATAGATGCATGAGTCACATTTAAGTCTTTTATCCATTTTGAGTTTATTCTTGTGTATGGTGTAAGATGATGGTCTAGTTTCATTTTTTTGCATGTAGCTGTCCAATTTTCCCAACACCATTTATTAAAGAGGTTGTCTTTACTCCATTGTATGCTCTTGCCACCTTTGTCGAATATTAATTGAGCATAATGTTTTGGGTCAATTTCTGGGCTCTCTGTTCTATTCCATTGATCTATGTGACTGTTCTTGTGCCAGTAACAGGCTGTTTTGATTACAGTAGCTTTGTAGTATAACCTGATGTCTGGTATTGTGATCCCGTCTACTTTGTCCTTCTTTTTCAAGATTGCTGTAGCTATTCGGGGTCTTTTTTGGATCCATATGAACTTCTGAAGCATTTGTTCTAGTTCTATGAAATATGTCGTTGGTATTTTGATGGGGATTGCGTTAAATCCATAGATTGTTTTGGGTAGTATGGACATTTTAATGATGTTAATAATTCCAATCCATGAACAAGGTATATGCTTCCACTTTTTTATACCTTCCTCTATTTCTTTTTTCAATGTCCTGTAGTTTTCTGAAAACAGGTCCTTTACTACTTTGGTTAAGTTTATTGGTAGGTATCTTAATATTTTTGCCTCGATGGTAAATGGGATTGTTTTTAAAATTTCTCTTTCTGTGAGTTCATCATTGGTGTATAAGAATGCCGTCGATTTCTTGACGTTAATTTTGTATCCTGCTATGTTGCCAAATTCATTTATTAAGTCTAGTAGAGTTTTGATGGAGTCTTTAGGGTTTTCTATGTATAATATCATGTAATCTGCGAATAACGACAGTTTCACTTCCTCCTTTCCAATGTAGATCCCTTTTATTTTTTCTTCATTTCTGATTGCTGTGGGTAAGACTTACAGTACTATGTTAAATAAGAGTGGTGAGAGTGGGCAACCTTTTCTTGTTCCTGTCCTTAAGGGAAATGCTTTTAGTTTTTTTCCATTGAGTATGATGTTGGCTGTAGGTCTTTCATATATGGCCTTTATAATGTTGAGCTATGATCCCTCTATTCCCAAATTTCTGAGCGTTTATATCAGAAATGGGTGCTGGATTTTGTCAAATGCTTTTTCAGCATCTATTGATATGATCCTATGGTTTCTATCTTTCATTTTGTTTATGTGATGTATCACATTTATTGATTTGCGAATATTGTACCAGCCTTGCATCCCTGGGATGAATCCCACTTGGTCATGGTGAATAATTTTTTTGATGTATTGCTGGATCCGATTTGCTAGTATTTTGTTTAGGATTTTGGCATCTATGTTCATCAGGGATATTGGCCTGTAGTTTTCCTTCTTTGTAGTGTCTTTTTCTGGTTTTAGAATTAGAATTATTCTGGCCTTATAAAACGAGTTTGGAAGTCTTCCCTCTTCTTGAATTTTTTGGAATAGTTTGAGGAGAATGGGTGTTAGTTCTTCTTTGAATGTTCGGTAAAACTCCCCAGTGAAGCCGTCAGGGCCTGGGCTTTTGCTTGCTGGGAAGGTCTTGATTACGTCTTCAATTTCCTTCGTTGTCATTGACCTGTTCAAGTTTTCTATCTCTTTCCGGTTCAGTTTTGGGAGGCTATGTGTTTCTAGAAATGTGTGCATTTCACTTAGATTGTCGAATTTGTTGCCATATAAATGTTCATAGTATTTGTTAACGATCTCTTCTATTTCTCTGGTGTCAGTTGTTACTTCTCCTCTTTCATTTCTGATTTTGTGTATTTGGGTTATCTCTCTTTGTTTCTTTGCGAGTCTAGCTAAGGGTCCATCAATCTTGTTTATCTTTTCAAAAAACCAGCTCTTTGTTTCATTGATCCTTTGAATTTTTTTTTTTTTTTGGTCTCCATGTCGTTTATTTGTGCTCTGATCCTTACTATTTCCTTCCTTCTACTTGCTCTATAGTTTTCTTTTTGTTTGCTTTCTAGTTATTTAAGTTGTGAGGTTAGGTAGTCAATTAGAAATTTTTCTTCTTTCTTGATGTGGGCCTGTAGTGCTATGAACTTCCCTCTCAGAACTGCTTTCGCTGCATCCCATAGATTTTGTGTTGTTGTGTGTTCATTTTCATTAGTTTCCAGGAAGTTTTTAATTTCTTCCTTGATCTCCATGGTAACCGATTCATTGTTCAATAACATGCTATTTAGCCTCCATGTCATCAAATGTCTTTGCATGTTCTTGTTGCAATTGATTTCTAGTTTCATCTCATTGTGATCTGAGAAGATGCTTGATATGATTTCAATCTTCTTGAACTTGTAGAAACTTAGTTTGTGTCCTATCATGTGGTCTATCTTTGAGAATGTCCCATGTGCACTTGAGAAGAATGTGAATTCTGCAGTTTTGTGGTGTAATTCTCTGTAGATATCTATTAAATCCATTCGGTCTAGTGCTTCATTTAGAATTTCTGTTTCCTTGTTAATTTTTTGTCTAGATGATCTATCCAGTGATGTCAGCGGGGTGTTGAAGTCTCCTACTATGATTGTATTGCTGTCGATTTCTCCTTTGAAGTCCTCCAGAAGATTTTTAATATATTTTGGTGCTCCTATATTGGGTGCATATATGTTTACCAAGGTTATATCTTCCTGTTGGATAGACCCTTTCAATATTATGTAGTGACCTTCTATGTCTCTAGTTATGGTCTTCAATTTGAAATCCAATTTATCAGATATGAGTATTGCTACCCCAGCTTTTTTTTCCTTTCTGTTTGCTTGGAAGATTTTTTCCATCCCTTTACTTTCAACCTATGTGAGTCTTTTGTTGTGAGGTGGGTCTCTTGTAAACAACATATATGTGAATCATGCTTTCTTATCCAGTCAGCTACTCTGTGCCTTTTTATCGGAGCAGTCAATCCATTTACATTTAAGGTGATTATTGATATATACTTATTTATTGCCATTTTTGTTCAGTGTGCTTATATTTTTCTTCCTATTTCTTCTACTAATTACAGCAGTCCTTTTATCATTTCTTGCAGTTCTGGTTTGGTGCTAATATATTCCCTTAGCCTTTTTTTGTCTGGAAAGCTCTTTATTTGACCTTCTATTTTGAATGATAGCCTTGCTGGATAGAGTAGTCTTGGGTTCAGATCCTTGTTTTTCATGACCTTGATTACTTCATGCCATTCCCTTCTGGCCTCTAGTATTTCTGTTGAGAAGTCAGATGATAACCTTATGGGGGTTCCTTTGTTGGTAACCTGTTGCTTATTTCTTGCTGCCTTAAGGATTCTCTGTTTGTCTTTAATTTTTGGCATTTTAATTACTATGTGTCTTGGTGTGGGCCTGTTTGGGTTCTTCTTACTTGGGGCTCTCTGTGCTTCTTGAACTTGAATGCCTTCTTCCTTCACCAGGTTAAGAAAATTTTCTGTCACTATTTCTTCAAATATATTCTCTAACCCTTGCTCATTTTCTTCTTCTTCAGGGACTCCTATGATGAGAATATTATTACGTTTCCAGTTGTCCCACAGTTCTCTTAAGCTATCTTCCTGTTTTTTCAATGTTTTTTTCCTTTTGTTTTCTGATGGATTTATTTTTTCTACTCTGTCTTCTAATTCACTGATCCGGGCCTCCGCTTCCTCTACTCTGTTGATCAGTCCTTGCAATGTTTTCTTTATTTCTGCTACATCATTTTTTATTTCCACTTGGTTGGTTTTCATGGTGTCGATATCCTTACTCATGCTGTTTAGTTTCCTGAAGATCATGGCTCTGAACTCTACCTCTGATAATTTGCTTAACTGCATTTCATTTATCTCATCTTCGGTAGAGTTCTCTTGTTCTTTCATTTGGGATCTGTTTCTTTGTTTCACCATTTTTGGTATCTCAGTGAGCTTTGGAGCCTGCCAATTTTTCCCTGTGGGTGTTGGTGTTCTGCTATTTGTGGCTCCCTCTACTGGGTTTGGATGAGCGTGGAGGGTCCTCCTTAAACACCACTGTCAAGTCTCACTTTCCTGGGTAGATTTGCAAGCTCAGGAAAGGTTCATTTATGCTCTAGCTTTTTGCCTGGAGACTATTAGCCTCAGTTACTTGAAAAGCCTTAGGATCTCAGTTGAATGAGAAACTCCCTCAGGTGTTTATTGTGTGAGAGGATTTCCCGAGGGTGTGGTTGATGCTGGTTGTTAATGAGCCTCAATTTGCATTTCGTTACCTCTTTTCCTCACGTGGGAATCTCTGAGAGAGGGGCTGCCACAGCTCCGGGAAGGAGTAAACTTGGCTTGCGTTCTGTGTAACCGGGAAAGAGTGGCTGGCCACCACCGTCCTTTGTGGCCACAGCTCCGCATAAACTCTGAGCGCCCTCCAAATCCCAGGTGTCCCCACAGAGTTCCAGTCCAGTCCACCCTCCCTCTGCTGAAGCCCCAGGTGAGTGGCTGTGGCTATTTAGTGCTCTGTCCCGGCCCTCTGTGCTGTGGATCATTTTGCGTTTATTTTAGTGTATTGTGTAAGTTGGTGGTTTAGTTTCAATTTTTTGCATGTAGCTGTCCAAATTACCCAATACCGTTTATTAAAGAGACTGTCTTTACTCCATTGAAAGCTCTTGCCAACTTTATCAAATATTAATTGAGTATAATGTCTTGGGTCAATTTACCTGTTCTCTGTTCTGTTCCATTTATCTATATGCCTGTTCTTGTGCCAGTACCAGACTGTTTTGATAACAATGGCATTGTAATATAACCTGATATCCAGTTTTGTGATCCCTCCTACTTTATTCTTCTTTTTCAAGATTTCTGTGGCTTTTCGGGGTCACTTTTGGTCCCTTATGAGCTTTTGAAATATTTGTTCCAGTTCCGTGAAATATGTCATTGGTATATTAATTCAGATTTCATTGAATCTATAGATTGCTTTGGGTAGTGTGGACATTTTAATGATTTTAATTCTTCTAATCCATAAACAAGGTATTTGCTTCCACTTTTTATATCTTCCTCTATTTCTTTATTCAATACCCTGTAGTTTTCTGTGAATGAGTCCTTTATTTCTTTGGTAAAGTTTATTCCTAAGTATCTTAAATTTATTGCTGCAATGGTAAATAAGATTTTTTTTTTTTTTTTAGTTTCTCTTTCTGTGAATTTATTATTGGTGTATAAGAATACCATGAATTTCTTTTTTTTTTAAATCCTCACCTGAGGACATTTTTACATTTATCTTCAGATGGAACTGGAGGGAGAGAAGGAGGAAGACAGAGAGAGAAACATCAATGTGAAAGAGACACCTCGACTGGTTGTCACCCACACGACCCCAACCAGGGCCGGGACTAACTGCAACTGAGGTACGTGCTGTTAGCAGGAACTGAACCCAGGACTCTACAGCCCGTGGGCTGACACTCTAACCGCTGAGCCAAATCGGCTAGGGCACCGTCGATTTCTTGTTCTTAATTTTGTATCCTGCTACTTTGCCAAATTCATCTCTTATCTGCATGGCTTGTTTCGCTTAGCATAATACTCTCCAGGTCCCTCCATGTCGTCTCTAAGGATAAGAGATCTTTCTTTCTTAGAGCTGCATAGTACTCCATTGTGTATATGTACCACAGCTTTTTTACCCATTCGTCTATTGATGGTCATTTGGGCTGTTTCCAGATCTTAGCTATTGTAAATAGTGCTGCTATGAACATAGGTGTACATATATTATTTCTGGTTGGTGTTTCAGGCTTCTTAGGGTATATTCCTAGAAGAGGGATCACTAAGTCAAATGGCAATTCAATTTTTAATTTTTTGAGATAACACCATAGAGTTTTTCACAATGGCTGCACCAGTCTGCATTCTCACCAGCATTGTACTAGAGTCCCCTTTTCTCCACACCCTCGCCAACACTTATTGTTTGATGATTTGTTGATGGCAGCCATTTTGACAGGTGTGAGGTGATACCTCATAGTTGTTTTAATTTGCATCTCTCTGATGATTACTGACATTGAGCATTTTGTCATATGTCTATTTAGTTTCTCAGCCCAATTTTTTAATTGGGTTCTTTGTCTTCCTTTTGTTGACTTGTATGAGCACTCTGTATATTTTGGATATTAACCCCGTATCTGATGCATCATTGATGATTATGGTCTCCCATATAGTGGGATCGCTTTCCGTTTTGATGAATGTTTCTTTTGCTGTGCAGAAGCTTTTTAGTTTGATGTAGTCTCTTGTGTTCATTTTTTCCTTTGTTTCTCTTGCCTTAGGTGTTGTATCAGTGAAAATTCTGCTGCATAAGATGTCTGAAATTTTATTGCCTGCATTTTCTTCTAGAATTTTTATGGATTCACGAGTTACATTTAAGTCTTTTATCCATTTTGAGTTTATTCTCGTGTATGGTGTAAGTTGGTTGTCTAGCTACATTTTTTTTGCAAGTAGCTGTCCAATTTTCACACCATTTATTGAAGAGACTGTCTTCACTCCACTGTATGCTCTTGCCATCGTTGTCAAATATTTATTGAGCATATTGTCTTGGGTCAATTTCTGGGTTCTCTATTCTGTTCCATTGATGTATCTGCCTGTTCTTGTGCCAGTACCAGGCTGTTTTGATTACAGTGGCTTTGTAGTATAACCTGAAATATGGTAATGTGATCCCTCCTACTTTGTTCTTCTTTTTCAAGATTGCTGTAGCTATTCGGGGTCTTTTTTGGTTCCATATAACCTTTTGGAGTGTTTGTTCTAGTTCTGTGAAATATGTCATTGGTATTTTCATGGTGATTGCATTGAATCTATAGATTTCTTTGGGTAGTAAGGACATTTTAATGATGTTCATTATTCTCATCCATGAACAAGGTATATGCTTCCACTTTTTTATATCTTCCTCTGTTTCTTTTTTCAATGACCTGCAGTTTTCTGTGAAGAGATCCTTTACTTCTTTGGTTAAGTTTATCTCTAGGTATCTTTTTTTTTTTTTTTTCTGTGATGGTAAATGGGATTATTTTTTTAGTTTCTCTTTCTGTATTTTCATCATTGGCGTATAAGAATGCGGTCGATATCTTGACATTAATTTTGTATCATGCTGCTTTGCCAAATTCATTTATTAAGTCTAGTAGAAGGATTTTCTATGTACAATATCATGTCATCTGCGAACAATGACAGTTTCACTTCCTTTTTCCCAATTTGGATCCCCTTTATTTTTTCTTCATGTCCAATTGCTGTGGCTAAGAATTCCAGTACTATGTTAAATAAGAGTGGCAAAAGTGTGCATCCTTGTCTTGTTCATGTTCTTAAGGGGAATGCTTTTACTTTTTGCCCATTGAGAATGATGTTGGCTGTAAATTTTTCATATATGGCCTTTATTATTTTGAGATATGGTCCCTCCTATCCCACATTGCTGAGCGTTTTTCTCAGAAATTGTTGTTGGATTTTCTCGAATGCTTTTTCAGCATCTATTGATATGATCATATGGTTTTTATCTTTCATTTTGTCTATGTGGAGATGTGAGGACAATCTAGCTGTGACATCTGTCACTCCATTGATTGCCAGGGGTGATTGGGCTGATCTGGCTTTCTAGGCGGGGGTCCCCCTCCTCCCTCACCAATCCATGTGCATCTCTCCCAAAGCTGCGTGCTTGGTCGAAGAGGATGACCTTTCCCCCCAGAGGAGAGGACCAGTCTTCAGTCAAGCGTATATGAGTAGCTGCGCTCCCCTGCTAGAACATCCAAACAAGCTCCCATTTTGTTTATGTGGTTTATCACATTTATTGATTTGCAAATATTGTACCATCCTTGCATGCCTGAGATGAAACCCACTTGGTCATGATGAATAATTTTTTTGATGTATTGCTGGATCTCATTTGCTAATATTTTGTTAAGGATTTTGGCATCTGTGTTCATCAGGTATATTGGCCTGTAGTTTTCTTTCTCTGTAGTGTCTTTATCCAGTTTTGGAATTAGGATTATGCTGGCTTCATAAAATGAGTTTGGAAGTGTTCTATCTTCTTGGATTTTTAGAATAGTTTGAGGAGAATGGGTATTAGATCTTCTTTGAATGTTCGGTAAAACTCCCCCGTGAAGCCATCTGGGCCTGGGCTTTTGTTTGCTGGGAGTTTCTTAATGACATCTTCAATTTCCTTTGTTATTAGTGGTCTGTTCGAGTTTTCTATCTCTTCCTGATTCAGTTTTGGGATGCTGTGTGTTTCTAGATATTTGTCCATTTCTCCTAGGTTGTCCAATTTGTTGACGTATAATTGTTTATAGTATGTTTCGATGATCCTTTGAATTTATATGGTGTCAGTTACTTCTCCTCTTTTATTTCTGATTTTGTTTATTTGGGTCCTCTCTTTTTGTTTCTTGGTGAGTCTGACTAAAAGCCCATGGATTTTGTTTATCTTTTCAAAGAACCAGCTTTTTGTTTCATTGATCTTTTGAATTGTTTTTTTAGTCTCCATGTCATTTATTTCTGCTCTGACCTTTACTATTTCCTTCCTCCTACTAGCTCTGGGTTTTTGTTTTTGTTTACTTTCTAGTTCTTTAAGTTGTAGGGTTAGAAAGTCAATTAGGACTTTTTCTTGTTTCTTGAGGTAGACCTGTAATTTCCTGAACTTCCCTCTCAGGACTGTTTTCGCTGTGTCCCATAGATTTTGTATTGTTTTGTGTTCATTTTCATTGATTTCCAGGAAAATTTTAATTTCTTCCTTGATCTCGTTAGTAACCCTTTCGTTTTTTAATAGCATGCTATTTAGCCTTCAATTGTTTGAATGATTTTGTGTGTTTTTACTGTAATTGAGTTCTAGTTTCATATCACTGTGATCTGAGAACATGCTTGATATGATTTCAATTTTATTAAATTTGTAGAGACTTGCTTTGTGTCTTAACATGTGGTCTATCTTTGAGAATGACCCATGTGCACTTGAGGAGAATGTATATTGTGCAGCTTTCGGGTGAAATGTTCTGGAAATATCAATGAAGTACAACTGATCTAGTTTGTCTTGTAAGAACTCTATGTCCTTGTTAATTTTTTGTCTTGAAGATCTATCCAGTGCTGTCAGTAGCGTGTTAAAGTCACCCACTATGATTGTGTTGCTATTGATCTCTCCCTTGAAGTCCTCCAGAAGTTTTTAAATATATTTTGGTGCTCCCGTACTTGGTGCGTATATGTGTACCAGGGTTATATCCTCTTGTTGGATTGATCCTTTTAATATTATGTAGTGACCTTCTCTGTCTCTTATTATGGCCCTCGTTTTGACATCTATCTTGTCAGATATGAGTATTGCTACAGCAGATTTTTTTTTCATTTCCATTTGCTTGGAAAATTTTTTTCCATCCCTTCACTTTCATTCCGTGTGAGTCTTTTGTTGTGAGGTGGGTCTCTTGTAGACAGCATATATATGGCTCGTGTTTTCTTATCCAATCAGCTACCCTATGTCTTTTGATTGGAGCATTTAAGCCATTTACTTTTCAAGTAATTATTGAAAGATAGTTATTAGTTGACATTTTAATTTTATACCTGTGTTCCTCTCTCTCTCTCTCTCTCTCTCTCTCTCTCTCTCTCTCTCTCTCTCTCTCTCTCTCTCTCTCTGTTTCTTCTTCTTCTTACAACAGTCCCTTCAGCATTTCTTGCAGTGCTGGTTTGGTGGTGGTAGATTCTTTTAGCTTTTTTTTTAATCTGTGAAGCTCTTTATTTCTCTTTCAATTTTGAATGATAGCCTTGCTGGATAGAGTAGTCTTGGATTCAGACCCTTACTTTGCATTACTTTGGACACTTCATGCCACTCCCTTCTGTCCTGCAGCGTTTCTATTGAGAAATCAGCTGACAGTCTAATGGAAGTTCCTTTGTAGGTAACTTTCTGTCTCTCTCTTGCTTCCTTTAAGATTCTTTCTTTGTCTTTAATGTTTGCCATTTTTATTATGATGTGTCTAGCTGTGGGTCTTCTGGAGTTCATCTTTCTTTGGACTCTCTGTTTTTCCTGGACTTGTGTTAATTTTTCCTTTGCCAATTTAGGGAAGTTTTCTGTCATTATTTCTTCAAACAGGTTCTCTATTCCTTTCTCTGATTCTTCTCCTTCCGGTATCCCTATAATGCAAATGTTGTTATGTTTTGTATTGTCCCACAGCTCCCTTAAACTTTCCTCCTGCTTTTTAAACTTCTTTTTTCATTTGCTGCTCTATTTGGGTGTTTTCCTTTACTTTGTCTTCTAAGTCACCAATTCAGTCTTCAGCTTCTTCTAATCTACTATTGAACCCTTCTAAGTTATTTTTCATAACAGCTATGTCATTCTTTATTTCCTCTTGATTTTTATGTGTAGCTTCTACCTCTTTTTTTAGGCTGAAATAGTTCCCAGTGAGCTCTTCATAATTCTTATTAAGTTGCTTGTAGTTCTCACCAAATTGTTTGAGTACCCTTAAATTCATTTCTTTAAATTCTTTATCTGACAAGTTGCTGTCTTCCATTTCCTGTAGTTCCTTTTCTGGTGATTCCTCTTTTTCTTTCCTTTGGGTGTTGTTTCTTTGTCTCCCCATTTTAACCGTCTGGTAGCTCTAGACCCAGTGAGAGATGTTTAGATGTGTAAGCAGCTCATTGTATATCAAATAAGGCTACTATGCCTCCCAGACTGTTTTGTTGTGTGTTGCCTCTTGCCTGCTGTGGATCCTGGAGGAATGACTACTGGGGGCTGCTATTGGTGTGTCCTGGTAGGTGCTGCTGCTGGATCATGTGGGCCCCTCTGGAGCTGTGTTCCCTACTGGTGCCACCTGTGGCTTTATAGCTCAGGCACTGTTGGAGCTGTGCTCACTGCCAGTACCGTGGGCAGCTGTGTTGTACAGGCCTCACTGGAGCCCTGGCTCCCTGCAGATCCTGTTGGCAGCTGGATTGTACAGGCCCTGTTGGAGCCCCCACTTCCCGCTAATCCCATGGGCAGCTGGGTTGCACAGGCCTCCTTGGTGCTCCAGCACCCCGCAAGTCCCACTGGCAGCTGAATTGCACAGTTCCTTTGGATATCCGGCCCCACACTTATCTTATGGGCCACTGGGTTGTGCAGGCCTCTCTGGTGCCCCAGCACCCCCCAGGTCCTATGGGTGGCTGGATCGCACAGACCCTTTGGATCCATGTCTCCAGGCCTATCTTGTGGGCTGCTGGGTTGCACAGTCCTCTCTGGTGCCCCAGCACCCAGCAGGTCCTGAGGGCGGCTGGATTGCACTGGTCTCTCTGGATCCCAGGCTTCCCACAGCTCTTGTGGGCATCTGGGTCGAATGGGCCTCTGTGAAGCCCCAGGTCCTGACACTGGTGGCTGGGGAGTGCTGCTGCCCCATGGGACTCAGCTCCTGCTCAGCCTTTGCTGTAGTTTTTGGGGATGGGTCTCAGCTGCTGATCTGTGCTTCTGTTGCCTGGGGATGGATATCTGCTCCCCTGCCTCTGTTGCTGGGCGTATATCTCAACTCTGATTGGGCTGCTACTGTGGGGGATGGTGCTGGGCTCCAGGCCATTTGTGGCATCTGCAACCAGCACCTTGGCAGCTCCGCTACTATGCACTGGTCTGTGTTGATACAGGGTGTCCACTGGTCCCATGATTCCAGGTGCACTGGTGGACTCAGGTTGCTGGGCCCTAGCTGCTCCTACTGCCTCCTCCCAGGGAAGACCCTGGATCTTCGAAAATGGTGGGACCTCCCTGTGGCGCAGTGAGAAGCATCCTGAAAAGCTGCTTACTGTGGTAGAGGGCAGCTCCAGTCCACAGCACAGGAACCTGCTGCTCCTAGTCTCTGCACTGCAGGAGTTTGGTCGTCCACCTTCAAGTCTACTCACAGTCTCTCACACACTAACTCATGCTCTCACACACTCACCCTCCCTCAGGTCCTGCCCAAGGCCATCTTCTGGCTTCTGGATCATATGGTTTTTATCTTTCATTTTGTTTATGTAGTGTATCACATTTATTGATTTGCAAATATTGAACCAGCCTTGCATCCCTGGAATGTATCTCACTTGGTCATGGTGAATCTTTTTTTTTTTTAATGTATTGCTGGATCTGATTTGCTAATATTTTGTTAAGGATTTTGGCATCTATGTTCATCAGGGATATTGGCCTGTAGTTTCTTTCTTTGTAGTGTTTTTATCTGATTTTGGAATTAGAATTATGCTGGCTTCATAAAACAATTAGGAAGTCTTCCTTCTTCTTGAACTTTTTGGAATAGTTTGAGGAGAATGGGTGTTAGTTCTTCTTTGAATGTTACCTAAAATCCCCCTGTGGAGCTATCTGGGCCCAGGCTTTTGTTTGCTGGGTGTTTCTTGATTACACCTTCGATTTCTTTAGTTGTTATTAGTCTGTTCAAGTTTTATATCCCTTCCCAGTTCAGTTTTGGGAGTCTATGTGTTTCTAGAAATTTGTCCATCTTGCCTAGATTGTCCAATTTTTTGGTGCATAATTGTTCATAGTATTTTTTAACAATCCTTTGTGTTTCTGTGGTGTCAGCTGTTACTTCTCCTCTTCGTTTCTGATATAGTTATTTGGGTCCTCTCTCTGATTTTGGGTGAGTCTGGCTAAGGGTCCATCAATTTTGTTTATCTTTTCAAATAACCAGCTCTTTTTTTCACTGATCTTTTGAATTGTTTTTTTTTTTTTTTTAGTCTCTATGTCATTTATGTCTGCTCTGACCTATAATATTTCCTTCCTTCTACTTGCTCTGGGTTTTCCTTATGTGAGCTTTCTAGTTCTTTAAGTTGTGTGGTTAGATAGTCAATTAGAATTTTTTTTTTTATTTCTTGTGGTAGGCCTGTAGTGCTATGAACAGCCCTCTCAGGACTGCTTTTGCCACCACACATAGATTTTTGTGTTGATTTTCATAGGTTTCCAGCAAGTTTTTAATTTCTTCCTTGATTTTCTTGGTAACCCATTCATTGTTTAATAGCATGCTATTTATCCTCCATGTGTTTGAATGTTTTGGGGTGTTTTATGGTAATTGATTTCTAGTTTCATGCCATTGTGATCTGATAAGATAGTTGATATGATTTCAATCTTCCTGAACTTGTAGAGACTTAGTTTGTGTCCTATTATGAGGTCTATCTTTGAGAATCTCCCATATTCATTTGAAAAGAGTGTGAATTCTGCCGTTTTGGGCTGTAATTCTCTGTAGATATCTATTAAATCCATTTGATCTAGTGCATCATATAGAGTCTCTGTTTTCTTGCTAATTTTTTGTCTAGAGGATCTATCCAGTGATGTAAGCAGGGTGTTGAAGTTCCCTGCTATGATTGTATTGCTGTCGATTTCTCCTTTGATGTCCTCCAGGGGTTTTTTAATGTATTTTGGCACTCCTATATTGGGTGCTTATATGTTTACCAAGGTTATATGTTCTTGTTGGATAGATCCTTTCAATATTTTGTAGTGGCCTTCTATGTTTCTAGTTATGGCCTTCACTTTGAAGTCCATTTTATTGGATATGAGTATTGCTACCCCAGCTTTTTTTTTTTTTTCCTTTCCATTAGCTTGGAAAATTTTTTCCCATCCCTTTACTTTCAAGCTATTTGAGTCTTTTGTTGTGAGGTGGGTCTCTTGTAAACAACATATATATGAGTCATGCTTTCTTATTCGTTCAGTTATTGTGTGTCTTTTGATCAGAGCATTTAGTCCATTTACATTTACAATTTTTATTGATATATACTTATTTATTGTCATTTTTGTATATTGTGGGTGTTTTTCTTCCTATTTCTTCTGCTATTACAGCAGTCCTTTTAACACCTCTTGGAATGCTGGTTTGGTGCTAATATATTCCCTTAGTCTTTTTAGTGTGTGTGTCTGTGAAGCTCTTTATTTGACCTTCTATTTTGAATCATAGCCTTGCTGGATAAAGCAGTCTTGGATTCAGATCTTTGTTTTTCATTACCTTGATTACTTCATGCCATTCCCTTCTGGCCTGCAGTGTATCTGTTGAGAAGTCAGCAGATAGCCTTATGGGGGTTCCTTTGTAGGTAACCTGTTGCTTATCTCTTGCTGCCTTTAGGATTCACTCTTTGTCTTTAATTTTTGGCATTTTAATTATTATGTGTCTTGGTGTGGGCCTTTTTGGGTTCTTCTTTCTTGGGGCTCTCTGTGCTTTTCGAACTTGTATGTCATTTTCTTTCACCAAGTCAGGGAAGTTTTCTGTCAGTATTTCTTCAAATATATTCTCTAGCGCTTGCTCATTTTCTTCTTCTTCTGAAACTCCTATTATGTGGGTGTTGTTACGTTTCATTTTGTCCCACAGTTCACTTAAACTGTTTTCCTGGTTTTTCTTTTTTTTTTTTTTTCTTTTTGGTTCTCTGATTGGCTGATTTTTTCTACCTTTAATTTTTTTCTAATTCACTGATCCAATCCTTGTCTTCCTCTACTCTGCTGTTTATTCCTTCCTATATGTTCTTCATTTCTGCTGGGTGGTTTTTCATTTCCAATTGGTTTATTTTCAATGTTTCTATATCTTTACTCATGCTGTTGACCTCTTTAGTGATGCTGTTGGGCTTCCTCATTATCTGAACTCTACCTTTGATAACTTGTTTAACTGTGTTTCATTTATGTCTTCTTCTGTAGAATTCTCTTGTTCTTTCATTTGGGATTTGTTTCTTTGTTTCATCATTTAGGCTGTCTCAGTGGGTTTTAGAGCCTGCCAAATTTTCCCTGTGGGTTTGGTGTTCCACTTATTGTGGCTCTCTCCAGTGCGTTAGGATGAGTAAGGGAGGACCCATGTTAAACACCACTGTCAATTCTTACTTTCCTGGGTAGATTTGCAGGCCAATCAAAGGTTCAATTTTTCCCCAACTGTTGCCTGCAGGCTATTAGTCCCAGTTACTTGATGAGCCTTGGCTTATAGCCCACAACTGAATGAAAAACTCCCTTCATTGTTCAGGGTAAGAGGATTTCCAGTGGGTGGGGGCAATTCTTGCAGGCATTCTCAAGCTATTAATGAGACTAAATTTGTATTTCTCTAGCCTGGCTGGGTGGTGTTAAATTCATGAGGGAGGGGCTGTTGCTTCTCCCCAGGCCTCTGGGAAGGGGCTTTATGAGTAAGATGGCTACTGTCTAATGAGAGAGCGATTCAAAGTAAAACTCCTGGTGTCTTCTCTCCCAACTCCCTGAGTCTCTCCACACAGTTCAGGCCAAACTTTCTCTGCCAGAGCCCAAGTTGAGTGGCTGTAGCTCATTTAGTTCTCTGCCATTTTTCCCCCTCGCACTCCTCCTTGTCAGACAAGCCTGAAGTGGTGATTTCAGCCAGGTGTTATACAGGGGCCTTTCTCCATCCTGGCACTCTGCACTGTGGAGCTGCCTTGGGGTTTTAGCCCCAAGGAAACTGCTCACAGCTAAAACAGCTCTCAGCTGTGGCCATTGGATCCCAGCCCACCTTCTCACACCCCCACAGTTCCTACCCAGCTCGATATGTTGTCCTCTTTCTATCCCTGGTTATACGGGTTCTCTCCAGCTACTTTTCTTTTGTTTTTTTCCAGGTGATTTGTCTTCATTTTAGTTGTAATTCAAGTTTGGTCCTGGGAGATGGCCTATGTACCTTCCATTCACTCTGCTGCCATTTTTCATGTCCTGCCCCTCAAATTTTTAAGTTTTTAAATTAGTTTTTATTTTATAGAGTTGTTAATCACCAGTCATGCCTGAGATTTGATATTTTTCTTGTGCATACATTTCAGATTAAATTAAATGCCTTTTTTAGTGTCTATGGTTTACTTTGATAAAATTAATGTTGTTTGACTATATCATTAATGGACAGTTCTTAATTCTGACAGAAGTTCTGGAGACCAGCAACAGTTTCAGGAAAAGTTCAGCAGCATGAGTAATTTTTATTACAGTCAAGTCAGACAGGGTCTAGAATTTCACTATTATTTTTAATTTGCACTCTTTAAAAAAAACAACAAAACAAAACATCTTTATTGTTGAATGTATTATAGATGTCGCTCTTTCCCCCGCCCCTTGACCCACTCCTGCCCAATCCTGCCCCCTCCTACTTTCCCCAAACTATTGTCTGTGTCTATTGGTTATGCATATTTGCATATAAGTTTTTTGGTTTCTCTCTTCCCACCCTACCTCCCCCTTCCCTTTGAGATTCATGAATCTGACAACCAATTTGTACTTCTTAATCCCTTCATCTTTTTCACCCAACTCTCCTCCCATCTGGCAACCAACAAAAAGTTCTTTGTTTCTATGAATCTATTTCTGTTCTGCTTGCTCATTCTGTTTGTAGACTCAATTGTTGATAGATATGCATTTATTGCCATTTTATTGCTCATATTTTTTTTTGTCGTCTTCTTCTTCAAGAAGACCCATCAACGTTTCATATAGCACTGGTTTGGTGATGATGAACTCCTTTAGCTTTTTCTTGTCTGGGAAACTCTTTATATGTCCATCAATTCTAAATGATAGCTTTGCAGGATAGAGTAATATTGGTTTTAGGTCCCTGCTTTTCATCACTTTAAATATTTCTTACCACTGCTTTGTGGGCTGCAAAGTTTTTTTTTTTAGAAATTGGCTGAGAGCCTTATGGGAGCTCTGTTGTAGGAAACTAACTGTTTTTCTCTTGCTGGTTTTAAGATTCTCTCTTGTCTTTAACTTTTTGCATTTTGATGATGATGTATCTTGGTGTGGACTTCTTTGGGTTCATCTTGTTTGGGACTCTCTGTGCTACCTGGACTTGTATGTCTGTTTCCTTCACCTAGTTAGGGAAGTTTTCTGCCATTATTTTTTCAAATAGGTTTTCAATTTCTTGCCCTCTGTCTTCTCCTTCTGGCACTCCTATGATGCAAATGTTGGTATGCTTGAAATTGTCCCAAAGGCTCCTTATACTATCCTCTTTTTTTTTGGATTCTTTTCTTTTTTTCTGTTCTGATTGGGTGTTTTTTGCTTCCTTATATTCCAAATTGATGGTTTGCTTCTTGGCTTCACCTACTTTACTATTGATTCCCTGTAAGTTATTCTTTATTTCAGTTAGTGCATTCTTCATTTATGACTGGTCCTTTATTATGCTCTTGAGGCCCTCACTAAGTTCATTGAGCATCCTTATAAGCAGTGTTTTGAACTGTGCATCTGTTAAATTGCTTATCTCCATTTCATTTAGTTCTTTTCCTAGAGTTTTGTTCTGTTTTTTTCATTTGGAACATGTTTCTTTGTCTCCTCATTTTGGCTGCTTCCCTGTGTTTGTTTGTATATATTAGGTAGAGTTGCTATCTCTCTTAGGTTTTCTAGGGTGGCCTGTTATAGTAGGTGTTGTGTATGGTCCAGTGGCACAGCCTACCTGATCACCCAGCTGGGCCCTTAAGTGCACTCCTTGTGTGGACTTTACACCCTCTGTTGTATTTGTGACTTGATTGCTGTTGGTACATCAATGGGAGGGTTTTACTCAGGCTGATCAGCTGCAATGACTGGCTATGTCCACTAACCACTGACCTCTGATTACCTTGGATGATCAGCTGTACAGAGGCCCATGACACAGAGCAAGACTTACTTCAGCAGTGCTCTGTACCCACTGAGTCCACTCATTGAGTGTCACTTGTGGAGGTGGTTGGCTGGTGGTGCTTCAACATGGTCTGAAGCTGTCCACTGGGTGTGCTGGCTCCGGGGCAAGGTCAGCTATCACCTGTGTTCTACACAGGGCCACCAGTCATAAGCTACAAAGTGATCTGCCAATGGCTGCTTCTTGTGCTGGGCTTGGAGGTGCCCAGTTGAAGCCAAGATCTGAACCAAGGCTGGCTGCTTCTAGTGCCAGGCCTTGGGCTGCTTAGCCAGAGATATGGGGCTCACTGTGGCCAGATGCTGCCTGTTTGAGAGAATTTAGGAAAATCTGAAGCAGTAGCCAAAACAGGCCAATCCTATGGTAAAGCCACTGGAAACTGCTTGGGTGGGCCTGTAAGTTGGGTGGAGCAGGGCCTCAGGAAACCACCAAGGCCAGGCAAACAGTATGAGCCAGGTTGCTGGAGTCCTAGATATGGCGGCCCTCTGCCTTCCCTGTGGGGGAAGGGCACACCAAAGGAACAATGGCCTCCAACAGCACATCTGTCCAGGAGAAATCTGCCTTTCCAGTCCTTGCCCCAATGCCAAATAACTGAGTTCTTTCCCATGTCTCTGGAGCCTTTCAAGCTGCCTCCCCAGTGCTGGAGCCCAGAAGGAGTGAGTCTGTGTAAGCCTGTGCGTGGGCCCTTTAAGAGGAATTGCCTGGAGCTTCAGCAGCCTCAACCTCCCTCAGCCTCGGTTCCCACTGGTTTTTATAGCCAGACGTTATGGGGACTTCTCTTCCTGCCACTGGAACCCTGAGCTGGGCTCCTGGTGTAGGATAGGGACCCCTCATTCCTCAGGGAGTACCTTCACAGCTGAGGTATCCTCCTAACTTTTATCCTCCACACATGGATGTGGGACCAGCCTGTCTGTGCCTCCACCCTCCTACCAGTCTTGATGCGCCTTCTTCTTTAATTTTGTAGTTGTAGGACTTCCACTCAGTTTGATTTCAAGTGGTTCTGAAGGATGTTTGTTCTGTAGTATAGTTGTAATTTTGATGTGGTTGTGGGAGAAGCCAAGTACAGTGTTTACTTATGCTGCCATCTTGACTGGAACTCTCTGGAATTCCACTATTGAATGAAACTCCTATGGAGTTGGGTGTGGGGTGAGGGTAGTTGTCAAAGTTTCATGAGAGTGTGTTTGGAAAATTAGACAGGTACATGCAAAAATAAATGAAACTAGATCACCAACTTACACCATACAGAAGAATAAACACAAAATTGATCAAAGACTTAAATGTAAGTCACAAAAACATAAAAATCTTAGAAGTAAACATAGGCAGTAAAATCTCAGACATTTCACTTAGCAGTATTTTCACCAATAAATCTCCTAGGGCAAGAGAAACAAAGGAAAAAATAAACAAATGGAACTATATCAAACAAAAAGTTCTGCAAAAGAAAACATCAACAAAATGAAAAGGGAACCCACTGCATGGAGAATATATTTGCCAATGATACATCTGATGAGGGGGGAATTTCCAAAATATGTAAAAAAGCTTATGTAATTCAACAGCAGGAAAAAAAAACAATCCAATTAAAAAATGGGCAAAGAACCTGGATAGAGACTTCTCCAAAGAGGAGATACAGATGGACAATATACATATAGAAATGCTCAACATCACTAATTATCAGAAAGATGCAAATCAAAACTATAGTGAGGTATTGCCTCATATATGTCAGAATGGCTACTATCAATTAATCAACAAACAATAGATGCTGGTGAGGATGTGTAGAAAAGTGAACCTCGTGCACTGTTGGTGGGAATGCAAACTGGTGCAGCCACTGTGGAAAACAATATGGAGGTTCCTCAAACAATTAAAAATAGAACTGCTGTTTGACCCAGCAATCCCATTTCTGGGAATATATCCTAAGAATAATGAAACACAGATCAAAAAGAATATATGCACCTGTATGCTCATTGCAGCATTATTTATAATAGTTAAGATCTGGAAACAGCCCAAGTGCCCATCAGGAGATGAGTGGATAAAAAAGCTGTGGTACATTTACACAGTGGAATACTGTGTGGCTGTAAAAAGAAGGATCTCTTGCCCTGGCTGGTTTGGCTCAGCAGTTAGAGCATCGGCCCGCAGATCAGAGATGCGGATTTGGTTTCTGCTAAGGGCACGTACCTTGGTTGCAGTTTGTCCCCGGCCCCGGTTGGGGTCATGTGGGTGGCAGCCACTCAATGCATCGATATTTCTCTTCCTCCCTCTCTCCTTCCTGCTCTATCTGAAGATAAATGCAAAAGTGTCCTCAGGTGAGGAAAACAAAAAAGAAAGATCTCTTAACTTTTGCAATAGCATGGGTGGACCTGGAGATTATTATGCTAAGTGAAATAAGCCAGTCACAGAAAGACAAATATCACATGATCTCATTTATTTGTGAAATCTAATGAACTGATTAACAAAATAGGTCCAGAGCCATGAATACATGAAACAGGCTGACAGATATGAGAGGAGGGGTGTGGAGGAGAATGGGAAGAGATTAACCAAAGAATATGCATGTAAGTATAGACCATGGGCACAGACAATGATCTGGTGAAGGCCTGGGGTGGAGTGGGAGCTGGGTGAAAGTGGGAAAAGGGGGGATGTGGGGCATCTGTAATACTGCCAATAACAAAAAAGGAATGTGTAAGAAGAGCACTGGCCAGATAGGATAGCTCAGTGGGTTAGAAAATGGTCTTGATATGTTTGATCCCTGGTTAGGGCAGAAACAAGAATCAACAAATGGCAACAAATCTCTCTCTCCCTCCCAATCTCTCTCTAAAATCAATAAAATATTTTTTAAAAGAATGTGTAAGAAATTATGAAGGAGGAATCATCATTTGTCAGTAAAAGAGAGAGAGAGAGGGAGGGGTGGAGGGAGGGGAGAAGGATAGAGAGAGAGAGAAAGAGAAAGAGATTGATTAAGCAAAATAAATTTTAAGCAAAATAAATTTTAAGCAAAAAGAGTCTATAACCATAAAAAAACTTTTAAACTAAGAGTTTACTTTTATTTTTTAGTTATTTTTAATTGATTTATTTTTGTTACAGATGTTTCTTCTTTTTTTCTCACTGACACCCTCCTCCCCACTTGGATGCCCCCTTCACAGTATTGTTGTCTATGTCCACTGGTTATGCATATATGTATATAAGTTCTTTGGTTTATCTCTTCCCATCCCCTACCTCCTGATGTTTGTCAGTCTGATCGCTGCTTCTATATCTCTGGGTCTATTTTGTTCATCAGCTAATTTTGTTCATTATATTCCACAAATAAGTGAGATCATGTGGTATTTGTCTTTCTCTGATTGACTTATTTCGCTTACCATAATACTCTCCAGGTCCCTCTAGGTCATCTCAAAGGATAAAACATCTTTCTTTCTTACAGCTGCATAGTATTCCATTCTGTATATGTACCACAACTTTTTTATCCACTCATATATTGATGGACACTTGGGCTGTTTCCAGATATTGGCTATTTTAAATAGTGCTGCTATGAACATAGGGGTACATATATACATTCTGATTGGTGTTTCAGGCTTCTTAGGGTATATTCTTAGAAGTGGGATCACTGGGTCAAATGGCAGTTCAATTTTTAATTCTTTAGGAAACACCATAGTTTTCCATAGTAGCTGCACCAGTCTGCATTCCCACCAGCAGTGTACTAGAGTCCCGTTTTCTCCACACCCTTGCCAGCACTTGTTTAATGATTTGTTGATGGTAGCCATGCTGGCAGGTGTGAGGTGATACTTCATAGTTGTTTTAATTTGCATCTCTCTGATAATTAGTGATTCTTAGCCATTTGTATGTCCTATTTGGAGACGTGTCTATTTAGGTCTTTTGCCAATTTTTAATTGGATTCTTTGTCTTCATTTTGTTGAGTTGTATAAGTACGCTATAAATTTTGGAAATTAACCCCACGTCTGATGTAGCACCAATTATGTTCTCCCATACAGTGGGTTCTTTTCCATTTTAATGCTTGTTTCTTTTGCTGTACAGAACTTTTTATGTTTATGTAGTCCCATTTATTAATTTTTTCCTTTGTTTCTATGGCCCTAGGAATTGTATAAGTGAAAATTCTGCAGTGTGCCATGTCTGAGATTTTGCTGCCTACATTTTCTTCTAAGATTTTTATAGATTCTTGAGTCACATTTAAGTCTTTTATCCATTTTGAATTTATTCTTGTGTGTGGGGTAAGTTAGTGGTCTAGTTTCATTTTTTTGCATGTAGCTGCCAATTTACCCAACACCATTTATTAAAGAGACTGTCTTTACTCGATTGTATGCTTTTGCCACCTTTGTCAAATATTAATCAAGCATAATGTCTTGGGTCAATTTCTGGGTTCTCTGTTGTGTTCTATTGATCGATATGCCTGTTCTTGTGCCAGTACCAGGCAGTTTTGATTATAATGGCTTTGTAGTATAAGCTGATATCCAGTATTGTGATCCCTCCTACGTTGTTCTTCTTTTTCAAGATTGCTGTGCCTATTCGGGGTCCTTTGTTATTCCATATAAACTTAGAGGAGTATTTGTTTTAGTTCTATGAAGTATATTGTTGGTATTTTAATGGGGATTGCATTGAACTTATAGATTGTTTTGGATAGTATGGGCATTTTAATGATGTTAATTCTTCCAGTTCATTAACAAGGTATATGCTTCCTTTTTTTTTGTATCTTCCTCTTTTTTTTTTTTTTTTTTTTTTACAATGTCTTGTTTTCTGCGAATAGGTCCTTTACTTCTTTGGTTAAGTTTATTCCTAGGTATCTTAATTGTTTTGTAGCAATGATAAATGGGATTTTTTTTTAGTTTCTCTTTTTGTGTGTTCATTATTGGTGTATAAAAATACCAATGATTTCAGGATGTTGATTTCTTATCCTGCTAATTTCCCTAATTCATTTATTAAATCTGGTAGATTTTGATGGAGTCTTTAGGGTTTTCTATGTACAATATCATGTCATCTATGAATAATGACAGTTTCACTTCTTCCTTTCCAATTTGGATCCCTTTTCTTTTTTCTTCTTATCTGATTGTTGTGGCTAAGACTTCCAGTACTTTGTTAGATAATAGTGATGAAAGTGAAAACACCTGTCTTGTTCCTGTTCTTAAGGGAAGTGCTTTTAGTTTTTGCCCATTGAGTATGATGTTGGCTGTAGGTTTGCCATATATGGCCTTTATTATGTTGAGATATGATCCTTCATTCCCACTTTGCTGATAGTTTTTTTCAAAAATGGATGCTGGATTTTGTTGAATGCTTTTTAAGTGTCTATTGATATGATCATATGGTTTTTATCTTTCATTTTGTTTATGTGGTGTATCACATTTATTGATTTATGAATATTGTACCAGCCTTGCATCCCTGGGATGAATCCCACTTGGTCATGTGAATAATTTTTTAAATGTATTGTTGGATCTGATTTGCTAATATTTTGTTAAGGATTTTGGCATCTATATTCATCAGGGATATTGGTCTGTAATTTTCTTTCTTTGTAGTGTCTTTATCTGGTTTTGGGATTAGGATTATGCTGACCTCCTAAAAAGAGCTTGGAAGTCTTCCTTCCTTTTGAATTTTTTGGAATAGTTTGAGGAAAATCAGTAATAGTTCTTCTTTGAATGTTTGGTAAAACTCCCCTGTGAAGCCATCCAGAACAGGGCTTTTGGTTATTGGGAGTTAATTGATTACTTCTTCTATTTCCTTAATTTTTATCGGTCTGTTCATGTTTTCTGATTCTTCCCAGTTGAGTTTTGGAAGACTGTATGATTCTAAGAATTTTTCCATTTTGCCTGGGTTGTCAATTTCTTGGCATATAATTGTTCATAGTATTTTCTTATAATACTTTGTATTTCTGTGGTGTCCATTGTTACTTTACCTCTTTTGTTTCTGATTTTATTAATTTGGGTCCTCTCTCTTTGTTTTTTGGTGAGTCTGGCTAAAGTTTGATCAATCATTTTTTTTGTTTGTTTGTTTTGTTTTTTTTCCCCAAAGAATCAGCTCTTGGTTTCATTGATCTTTTTGTTTGTTTGTTTGTTGTTTTAGATGGGATAAGATAATTGATTTCTTTTATTTCCAATATGTTGTTTTTAAACTTAAATTTATTGTTGAATGTATTACAGATGTTCCTCCTTTTTCCCTTATTCACCCCTCTTCCTCACTGCCACCCCCCTCTTGCCTTTCCCTGCACTATTATCTGTGTCTATTGGTTATTTATATATGCATATAAGTTCTTTGATTTATTTCTTCCAACTCCCCTCCCCCTTCCCTTTGAGATTTGTCAGTCTAAGAACAAATTTGTACCTCTTAATTCCTCACTGTTTTCACCCATTCCCCCAACGCTCTTCCCACCTTGCAAACAACAAAGGGTTTTCTGTATCTATGAGTCTGTTTCTGTTCTGCTTGTTCATTTTGTTTGTAGATTCAATTGTTGATAGATATGTATTTATTGCCATTTCATTGTTCAAATTTTTTATCTTCTTTTTCTTCAAGAAGACCCTTCAACATTTCAAATAATGCGGGTTTGGTGGTGATGAACTCCTTTAGTTTTTCCTTGTCTGGGAAACTCTCTGTATGTCCATTGATTCTAAATGACAGTTTTGCAATCCAGAGTAACCTTGGTTTTATTTTTGTTGCTATTCATCACACTGAATATTTCTTGCCACTCCTTTCTGTCCCACAAAGTTTCTTTTGAGAAATCAGCTGACAGTCTTAAGGGAGATCATTTGTAGGTAAATAACTGCTTTTTTCTTGCTGTTTTTAAGATTCTCTCTTTGTCTTTAACCTTTTGCATTTTGATTATGATGTGTCTTGGTGTGGGCCTCTTGGGATTCACCTTGTTTGGCACTCTGTGCTTCCTGGACTTGTATGTCTGTTTCCTTCACCAAGTTAGGGAAGTTTACTGTCATTATTGTTTCAAATAGGTTTTCAATTTCTTGATCTCTCTCTTTGCTTTCTCACACCCCCATGATGTGAATGCTGGTACTCTTGAAGTTGTCCCAGAGGCTTTTTACATTATCCTTATTTTTTTTTATTATTTTATTCTTTTTGCTGTTCTGATTGGGTGTTTTTTACTTCCTTATATTCCAAATCAATGGTTTGCTTCTTGGCTTTACCTACTCTACTATTGAATCTCTGTAAATTATTCTTTATTTCAGTTACTGCCCCCTTCATTTCTGTCTATGCATCCTTCATTTCTGACTGTTTATTTTTTATGCTCTTGAGGCCCTCACTAAGTTCATTGAGCATTCTTATAAGAAGTGTTTTGAACTCTGCATCTGTTAGATTGCTTATCTCCATTTCATTTAGTTCTTTTCCTGGAGTTTTGTTCTGTTCTTTCATTTGAAACTTATTTCTTTGTCTCCTCATTTTGGCTGCCTCCCTGTGTTTGTTTGTATATATTAGGTAGAGTTGTTATGTCTCCTGGACTTCCTAAGGTGGCCTATTGTAGTAGGTGTCCTACAGTGTCCAGTGGCACAGCCTCTCTGGTCAGCCAGCTGGGCCCTCGAGGTACACTTAAAAAATTTTTTTTTCTTTATTAATTTTAGAGAGAGGGGAAGGGAGAGGGAGAAATAGAAACATCGATGAGAGAACATGGATTGGCCACCTCCTGCATGCCCCCCACCGGGGATCAGGCCCACAACCTGGGCATGTGCCCTGACTGGGAATCGAATTAGCCATCTTTTGGTGCATTGGTTGACACTCAACCACTGAGCCACACCGGCTGGGCTCGAGGTTCACTTATTATGTGGACTTTATACCCTCTGTTGTTATTGAGCCTTGATTGTTGTTGGAACATCAATGGGAGGGTTTTACTCAGGCTGAGCAGCTGCAGGAATAGCTGTGCCCACTATCCACTGACCTCTGACTACCTGGGATGATCCACTGTGTAGGGCCCACCACACAGAGCAAGAATTACTTCAGCAAGGTTCTGGTACCCACTGAGTCCATTCCTTGAGTTATTCACTTATATAGGTGTTTAGGTGGTGGTGCTTTGCCATGGTCTATCACTGCCCACTGGGTGTCCCAGCTCTGGGGAAAGGTCAGTCTCTGCCTGTGTTCTACTTGGGACCACCAGGCATAAGCAACAAAGCAGTCTGAAAATGGCTGCTTCTGGTGCTGGCCTTGGAAGTGCCCAGGCAAAGCCAGGCTATGGACCAAGGCTGGCTGCTCCTAGTGTCGGGCCTGGGGCTACTTAACAGAGATATGGGGCTCGCTGAGGCAAGATGCTGCTTTTTTGAGAGCATTAAGGAAAATTTGAAATAGGAGCCAAGACAGGAAATTACTATGGTAAAGCTACTGTGAACAGCTTGGGTGAGCCTGAAAGTTGGGTGGGGCAGGGCCTTAGGGAATCACCAGAACCGAGCAAACGGTGTGAGCCAGGTTTCTGGAGTCCCAGATATGGCACCCATTGGCCGGCCTCATGGGGAAAGGGCTCAACAAAGGAACAACAGCCTCCGCCAGCACATCTGTCCAGGAGACAGCTGCCTCTCCAGCCCTAGCTCCAATGCCACACAACTCAGTTCTTTCTCGTGTGTCTCTGGTGCCCTTTCAGCGGCCTCCTCCATGCTGGAGCTCAGTAGGCACAAGTCTGTGTAAGTCCGTGCATGTGCCCTTTAAGAGGAACTCCCTGGGGCTCCAGCAGCCACAGCCCCCCTTAGCCTCAGTTCCCACTGGTTTTTACAACCAGAAGGTATGGGTATTTCTCTTCCTGGCACTGGAACCTTGAGCTGGCGACCTAGTGTGGGATGAGGACCCCTTGCTCCTCAGGGAGGACCTTTGCAGCTGAGTTATCCCTCCTGATTTTTATCTGGCAAACATGGGTGTGGGAACAGCCTGTCTGCACCTCTGCCCTTCCTACCAGTCTCGATGTGGCTCATTACTTAATTTTGATGTAGTACTTCTATTCAGCTACATTTCAGGCCATTTTGAATGATGGTTGTTCTGAAGTTTATTTATTTACTATTTATTTATTTATAACTACTTTTCTTTTTTTAATTAATTTAATTTGTTTCAGATGTTTCTCCTTTTTCCCCATTGACACTCTCCTCCCCATCCCCCCCACCCTGTCCCCAGCTTTGCTGTCCATCGGTTAGGCATATATCCATATAAGTTCTGTGGTTTATCTCTTCCCTCCCCTCCACCCCCTCTTCTGAGAGTTGTCAGTCTGTACCCTACTTCCACCTATCTGGGTTTACCCTGTTCCTCAGACTGTTATGTTCATAATATTCCACAAATAAGTGAGATAATGTGATATTTGTCTTTCTCTGCTTGGCTTGTTTCGCTTAGGATAATACTCTCAAGATCCCTCCATGTAGTCTCAAAGGATAAGAACTCTTTCTTTCTTACAGACTACTCCATTGTGAATATGTACCACAGCTTCTTAATCCACTCATCTATTGATGGACGCTTTGGCTGATTCCAATTCTTAAAAATTTTAAGTAGAGCTGCTATGAACATAAGAGTACATATATTCTTTCTGATTGGTGTTTCAGCCTTCTTAGGGTATACTCCTAGAAGTGGGATCGCTGTGTCAAAAGACAATTCAATTTTTAATTTTTTGAGGTAACACCATAGTGTTTTCCATAGTGGCTGCACCAGTCTGCATTCCCACCAGCAGTGTACTAGAGTCCCCATTTCTCCACACCCTCTCTAACAATTGTTGTTTGATGCTTTGTTGATGGTGGCTATTCTGACAGGTGTGAGGTGATACCTCATTGTTATTTTAATTTGCATCTCTCTGATGATAAGTGATGTGGAGGATTTCTTCATATGTCTCTTGGCCATTTGTATGTCCTATTTAGAGAGGTGTCTATTTAGGTCCTCTGCCCATTTTTAAATTGGGTTCTTTGTCTTACTTTTGTTGACTTGTATGAGCACTCTATATAGTATATTTTGGAAATTAACCCCTTATCTAATGTATCATTGGCAATTAAGCTCTTCCATACAGTGGATTTCCTTTCCATTTTGATAGTTGTTTTTTTTTTTTTGATGTGCAGAAGCTTTTTAGTTTGATGTAGTCCCATGTGTTCATTTTTTCCTTTGTTTCTCTTGCCTTAAGTGATGTATCAGTAAAAATTCTGCTGAGTATGTCTGAAATTTTGTTGCCTACATTTTCTTCTAGGATTTTTATAGATTTACGAGTCACATTTAAGTCTTTTATCCATTTTGAGTTTATTCTTGTGCATAGTGTAATTTGATGGTCTAGTTTCAATATTTTGCATTTACCTTTCCAATTTTCCCAAAACCATAGCCACCATCAACAAAGCACCAAATAACAAGTGTTGACAAGGGTGTGGAAAAAAGAAGACTCTAGTACTCTGCTGGTGGGAATGCAGATTGTGGCAGCCACTATGGAAAACACTATGGTGTTAACTCAAAAAATTAAAAACTGAATTACCATTTGACTCAGTGATCCCATTCCTAGGAATATACCCTAAGAAGCCTGAAACACCAATTAGAAAGAATATATGTACCCCCATGCTCACAGCAGCGCTATTTACAATAGCTAAGATCTGGAAACAGCCCAAGTGTCCATCAGTAGATGAATGGATAAAAAAGCTGTGGTACATATACACAATGGAGTACTATGCAGCTGTAAGAAAGAAAAATCTCTTATCTTTTGAGATGACATGGGAGGACATGGAAACTATTATCCTAAGCGAAACAAGCCAAGCAGAGAAAGACAAATATCATATGATCTCACTTATTTCTGGAATATAATGAACATAGCAGTCTGAGAAACAGGGTAGTCCCAGAGCCGTGGAAGTAGGCTACAGACTGCAATTGCCAAAAGGGGGGGAAGGGGAGTGATAAACCACAGAATTTATACGCATGTACGGAAAACCAGTGGACATGGACAACAAAACTGGGGACGGTGCAGGGAGGGAGGTGGAGGAGGGAGTCAATGGGGGAAAAATGAGAAACATCTGTAGCAAAAATAAATTAATATAAAATTTTAAAAAATAATGAAATAAAATTAAAAAGTTAAAGAAAAAAAAAGAGGCTGTCTTTACTCCATGGTATGCTCTTGGCACCTTTGTCAAATATTGAGCATAATGTCTTGGGTCAATTTCCGGGTTCTCTGTTCTGTTCCACTGGTCTATATGCCTTTTCTTGTGAAGTACCAGGCTGTTTTGATTACAGTAGCTTTGTAGTATAACCTGATATCCGGTATTGTGATCCCACCTACTTTGTCCTTCTTTTTCAAGATTGCTGCGGCTATTCGGTGTCTTTTTTGCTTTCATATGGACTTTTGAAATATTTGTTCTAGTTCTGTGAAATATGTCGTTGGTATTTTGACGGGGATTGCATTGAATCTATAGATTGCTTTGGGTAATATGGACATTTTAATGATGTTAATTCTTCCAATCCGTGAACAAAGTATGTGCTTCCACTTTTTTATATCTTCCTCCATTTCTTTATTCAATGTCATATAGTTTTCTACAAATAGATCCTTTACTTCTTTGGTTAAGTTTATTCCTAAGTATCATAAATTTTTTGCCGCGATGGTGAATGGAATTTTGTTTTTTTTCGTTTTTCTTTCTGTGAGTTCATCATTGGTGTATGAGAATGCCATCGATTTCTTGACGTTAATTTTGTATCCTGCTACTTTGCCAAATTCATTTATTAAGTCTAGTAGATTTTTGATGGAGTCCTTAGGGTTTTCTATGTATAATATCATGTCATCTGCAAATAATGATAGTTTCACTTCCTCATTTCCAATTTGTATCCCTTATAGTTTTTCTTCATGTCTGATTGCTGTGGCTAAGACTTCCAGTACTATGTTAAATAAGAGTGGCGAAAGTGGGCATCCCTGTCTTGTTCCTGCTCTTAAGGGAAATGCTTTTAGTTTTGGCCATTAAGTATGATATTGGCTGTAGGTCTTTCATATATGACCTTTGTTATGTAGAGATATCATCTCTCTATTTCCACATTGCTGAGTGTTTTTATCAGAAATGAGAGCTGAATTTTGTCGAATGTTTTTTCAGTATCTACTGATATGATTATATGATTTATCTTTCATTTTGTTTATGTGGTGTATCACATTTATTGATTTGCAAAGATTGTACCAGCCTTGCATCCCTGGGATGAATCCCACTTGGTCAGGGTGAATAATTTTTTTGATGTATAGCTGGCTCCGATTTGCTAGTATTTTGTTAAGGATTTTGGCATCTATGTTCATCAGGGATATTGGCCTGTAGTTTTCTTTCTTTGTAGTGTCTTTTTCTGGTTTTGGAATTAGTATTATGCTGGCCTCATAAAACGAGTCTGATAGTCTCCCTTCTTCTTGAATTTTTTGAACAGTTTGAGGAGAATGTGTGTTAGTTCTTCATTGAATGTTTGGTAAAACTCCCCCATGAAGCCGACCCGGCCTGGGCTTTTGTTTGCTGGGAGAGTCTTGATTACATTGCCAATTTCCTTTGTTGTTATTGGTCTGTTGAAGTTTTCTATCTCTTCCGGGTCCAGTTTTGGGAGACTATGTGTTTCTAGAAATTTGTCCATTTCGCTTTGATTGTCAAATTTGTTGCCGTATAATTGTTCAGAGTATTTGTTAACGAGTCTTTGTATTTCTGTGGTGTCAGTTGTTACTTCTCCTCTTTCATTTCTGATTTTGTGTATTTGGGTTCTCTCTCTTTGTTTCTTGGTGAGTCTAGCTAAGGGTCCATCAATCTTGTTTATCTTTTCAATAATCAGTTCTTTGTTTCATTGATCCTTTGAATTGTTTTTTGATCTGTATGTCATTTATTTCTGCTCTTATCTTTACTATTTCTTTCCTTATATTTGCTCTGAGTTTTTTTTTTTTTTTAGTTTGCTTTCTAGTACTTTAAGTTGTGAAGATAGATAGTCAATTAGAAAGTTTTCTTGTTTCTTGAGGTAGTCCTGGAGTGCTATGAACTTCCCTCTCAGAACTGCTTTTGCTGCATCCTATACATTTTGTGTTGTTGTGTGTTCATTTTCATTGGTTTCCAGGAAGTTTTTAATTTCTTCCTTGATTTCCTTGGTAACCCATCACTGTTTAATAACATGCTATTAAGCCTCCTTTGTTCAAATGTCTTTACATGTTCTTGTTGCAATTGATTTCTAGTTTCAAGCCATTGTGATCTGAGAAGATGCTCGATATGATTTCAATCTTCTTGAACTTGTAGAGTCTTAGTTTGTGTCCTAACATGTGGTCTGTCGTTGAGAATGTTCCATGTGCACTTGAGAAGAATGTGAATTTTGTAGTTTTGGAGTGTAATTCTCTGTAGATATCTATTAAATCCATTTGGTCTAGTGCTTCATTTAGAGTCTCTGTTTCCTTGTTAATTTTTTGTCTAGAGGATCTATCCAGTGATGTCAGCGGGGTGTTGAAGTCCCCTGGTATGATTATATTGCTGTCGATTTCTCCTTTGAAGTCCTCCAGAAAGTTTTTAAAATATTTTGGTGCTCCTATATTGGGTGCATATATGTTCACCAAGGTTATATCTTCCTGTTAGATAGATCCTTTCAATATTATGTAGTGACCTTCTTTGTCTCTAGTTATGGCCTTCATTTTTAAATCTATTTTATCAAATATGAGTATTGCTACCCCAGGCTATTTTTTCTTCCTTTTTGCTTGGAAGATTTTTTTCCATCCCTTCAATTTCAACCTATGTGAGTCTTTTGTTGTGAGGTGATCTCTTTTAAACAACATATATATGAGTCATGCTTTCTTATCCAATCTGCTAATCTGTGTCTTTTTATTGGAGCATTCAATCCATTTACATTTAAGGTGATTATTGATATGTACTTATTTATTGCCATTTTTATTTAGTGTGGTTATGTTTTTCTTCTTATTTCTTCTACTAATTACAGCAGTCCTTTTGACATTTCTTGCAGTGCTGGTTTGGTGCTAATGTATTCTCTTAGCCTTTTTTTTATTTTTATTTTTTAGTCTGGGAAGTTCTTTATTTGAACTTCAATTTTGAATGAAAGCACTGCTGGATAGAGTGGTCTTGAGTTCAGATCCTTGTTTTTCATGACCTTGATTACGTCATGCCATTCCCTTCTGGCCTGTAGTATTTCTGTTGAAAAGTCAGCTGATAGCCTTATGGGAGCTCCTTTGTAGGTAACCTGTTGCTTATCTCTTGCTACCTTTAGAATTCTCTCTTTGTCTTTAATTTTTGGCATTTTAACTATTATGTATTTTTGTTTGGGCCTTTTTGGGTTCTTACTTGGGGCTTTATGTGCTTTTCGAACTTGTATGTCATTTTCCTTCACTAAGTCAGGGAAGTTTTCTGTCACTATTTCTTCAAATATATTCTCTAACCCTTGCTCATTTTCTTCTTTTCTGGGCACTCTTATGATGTGAATGTTAGTACGTTTCTAGTTGTCCCACAGTTCTCTTAAGCTGTCTTCCTGTTTTTCAATTGTTTTTTCCTATTGGTTTTCTGATTGGTTTATTTTTTCTACCCTGTATTCTAATTCACTGATCTGGGCCTCAGCTTCCTCTACTCTGCTGTTTAGTCCTTTCAATGTGTTCTTTATTTCTGCTATGTCATTCTTCATTTTCACTTGGTTGGTTTTTAATGCTTCTATATCTTTACTCATAGTGTTGATGTCCTTACTCATGCTGTTGAGCTTCCTCAAGATCATGGCTCTGAACTCTACCTCTGATAGTTTGCTTAACTGCATTTCATTTACCTCATCTTCGATAGAGGTCTCTTGTTTTTTCATTTAGGATTTGTTTCTTTGTTTCACCATTTTGGCTATCTCAGTGGGTTTTGTAGCATGCCAAATTTTCCCTGTGTGTTTGGTGTTCTGCTGTTTGTGGCTCCCTCTACTCAGTTTGGATGAGCGTGGGAAGACCCACATTCAACACCACTGTCAAGTCTTACTTTCCTTGGTAAATTTTCAAGCCCAGGAATGGTTAAGTTATCCTCTAGTTTTTGCCTGGAGGCTATTAATCTTGGTTACTTGATGAGCCTTGGGTTCTCAATTGAATGAAAAACTTCCTCAGGTGTTCAGCATAAGAGGATTTGCAGATGGTGGGGCAGATGGTGGTTGTTAATGAGCCTCAATTTGCATTTCTTTGGCCCACGTTGGTGAGATTGAATCTCCAAGGGAGGGGCCACCACCTCTCCCCAGAACCCTGGGAAGGTTATGATGGCCTCTGTCCTGCATGGCTGCAACTCAGCAAAAGCTCTGAACTCCCTCCAAATCCCGAGTGTCCCCACACAGTTCCAGGCTAGTCCACTCTCCCTCTGCTGGAGCCCAAGTTGAGTGGCTGTGGCTATTTTAGTGCTCTGTCCCGGCCCTCTGCCCTGTGGAGCCAGCTTGGGATTTTAACCTCAAGTGCGCTGCTCACAGCTAAGACCGCTGCTTTCCTTGGGCTCCCATCCCCACTCTCACACCTCTGCAATCCTACCAGAATCGATTCAGTGTCCCTGGTTGTATGGTCCTCGCAAGCTGTTTTTCTGTTGCTTTTCCCTGATGATTTGTCTTTATTTTAGTTGTAATTCCAGTTTGATCTTGGGAAATGGTCTGTGTAGCTTCCATTGATTTTAGAGAGAGGAAGGGAGAAGGAGAGAGAGATAGAAACATCAATGAGAGGGAACATCAATTGGCTGCCTCCTGCATGCCCCCCACTGGGGATTGGACCCACAACCTGGGCATGTGCCCTGACCGGGAATCAAACCGGCGACCTCTTGGTGTACAGGTAAATGCTCAACCACTGAACCACATTCGTCAGACAGTTGTTCTGTAGTTTATTTGTAATTTGATGTGTTGTGTGGGGAGGTGAGTACATCATTTACCTACATGGCCATCTTAAGCAGAAATTCACATTGATCTTTCTATTGTTTTTTGTCTCTATGTCATTTATTTCTGCTCTGATCTTTATTATTTCCTTGTTTCTACTAACTGGGATTTTCTTTTAGTTCTCTTTTGAAATATTTACGTGTTGGAATAGATAGTTTGGTAGAAATGTTTCTTCTTTCTTGAGGTAGGCCTGTATTGCTATGAACCTCTCTCTCAGGACTGCATTTGCTCTGTCCCATATAGGTTTTGTGTATTTGTGTGTTCATTTTCATTAGTTTCCAGGAAGTCTTATTTCTTTCTTTATTTCCTTGGTAACCCATTCATTGATTAGTAACATTTAGCCTCCATGTGTTTAAATGTTTTTGAGTGTTTTTATTTTAGATGATTTCTAGGTTAATGCCATTGTGGTCTATGAAGATGCTTGATATGATTTCAGTCTTCTTGAATTTGTAGAGACTTACTTTTTGATGTAATCTGTGGTCTATCTTTGAGAATGTCCTATGTGCACTTGAGAAGAAAGTATGTTCTGCAGCTTTGGGGTGAAATGTTCTGTAAATATCAATTAAATCTAACTGATTTAGTTTCTTATTCAGGGACTCTGTTTCCTTGTTAATTTCTTATCTAGAAGATCTATCCAGTGGTGTCACTGAGGTGTTAAAGTCACCCACTATGATTGCATTGCTATGGATCTCTCTCTTGAAGTCCTCCAGTAGTATAAAAATATACTTTGCTGCTCCTATAGTCAATCCATATATGTTTACCAGGGTTACATCCTCCTGTTGGACTGATCGTTTTAATATTATGTAGTGACCTTCTTTGTCTCTCATTATGGCCCCTGTTTTGAAGGTTATCTTAACAGATATAAGTATTGCTACACCAGCTTTTTCTTTCATTTCCATTGACCTGGAAAACTTTTTTCCATCCCTTTACTTACATTCTGTGTAAGTCTTTCTTTGTGATGTGAGTCTCTTGTACACAGCATGTATATGGGTCATGTTTTCTTATCCAATCAGCTACCCTATGTTTTTTTTGATTGGAGCATTCAAGCCATTTACATTTAAGGTTGTTATTGATATATACTTATTTGTTGCCATTTTAATTTTATGCCTGTGTTTCTCTCTCTCTCTCTCTCTCTCTCTCTCTCTCTCTCTCTCTCTCTCTCTCTCTCTCCCTCTCATTTATTTTTCTTAAAACAAACCCTTTAGCATTTATTGCAGTGCTGGTTTGGTGGTAGTACATTCTTTTAGTTTTCTGTTTTGTTTTTGTGGTCTGTGTAGCTCTTTATTTCTTTTTTTTTTTTTAAATTACTTTTATTAATTTGTTTTTGTTACAGATGTTTCTCCTTTTTTCCCCATTGACACCCTCCTCCCCATCCTCCCCACCCCTTCCCCAGCTTTGTTGTCTATGTCCATTGGTTATACATACATGCATATAAGTTCTGTGGTTTATCTCTTCCCCCCAAAACACACCCTCTTCTGGGGTTTGTCAGTCTGTATCCTACCTCTATGTCTCTGGGTCACTTTTGTTCATCAGTTTGTTTAGTTCATTATAGTCCACAAATAAGTGAGATTATGTGATATTTGTCTTTCTCTGTTTGGCTTGTTTTGCTTAGGATAATACTGTCCAGGTCCCTCCATGTCATCTAAAATGATAAGAGATCTTTCTTTCTTAGAGCTGCATAGTATTCCATTATGTACTTGTACCACAACTTTTTTATCCACTCATCTACTGATGAACATTTGGGTTGTTTCCAGATCTTAGCTATTGTAAATATTGCTGCTATGAACATAAGGGTACATATATTTTTTTCTGATTGGTGTTTCAGGCTTCCTAGTGTATATTCCTAGAAGTAGGACCACTGGGTCAAATGGCAGTTCAATTTTTAACTTTGTGAGGTAACACCATAGTATTTTCCACAGTGGCTGCACCAGTCTGCATTCCCACCAGCAGTGTACTAGAGTCCCCTTTTCTCCACACCCTTGCCAACACTTGTTGTTTGATGATTTGCTGATGGCGGCCATCCTGACAGGTGTGAGGTGATACCTCATAGTTGTTGTAATTTGCATCTGTCGGATGATTAGTGACGTTGAGCATTTTGTCATATGTCTCTTGACCATTTGTATATCCTGTTTGGAGAGGTGTCTATTTAGTTCCTCTGCCCATTTTTTAATTGGCTTCTTTGTCTTCCTTTTGTTGAGTTGTATGAGTACTCTATATATTTTGGAAATGAATCCCTTATCTGATGCATCATTGGCAATTATGGTCTTCCATATGGTGGGTTCCCTTTCCATTTTGATGATTGTTTCTTTTGTTGTGCAGAAGCTTTTTAGTTTGATATAGTCCCATGTGTTCATTTTTTTTCTCTCTCTTGCCTTAGGTGTGGTATCACTGAAAATTCTGCTGCGTATGATGTCTGAAATTTTGTTGCCAACATTTTCTTCTAGAATGTTTATGGATTCACAAGTTACATTTAATTCTTTATCCGTATTGAGTTTATTCTTGTGTATGGTGTAATTTGGTAGTCTAGCTTCATTTTTTTGCAAGTACCTGACCAATTTTCCCATCACCATTTATTGAAGAGACTGTCTTGACTCCACTGTATGCTCTTGCCAACTTTGTCAAATATTAATTGAGCATATTGTCTTGGGTCAATTTCTGTGTTCTCTGTTCTGTTCCATTGCTCTATCTGCCTGTTCTTGTGCCAGTACCAGGCTGTTTTGATTACAGTGTCTTTGTAGTATAATCTGATGTCTGGTATTGTGATCCCGCCTACTTTGTCCTTTTTTTTCAAGATTGCTGTGGCTATTTGAGGCCTTTTTTGGTTGCATATAGACTTTTGGAGTATTTGTTCTAGTTCTGTGAAGTATGTCATTGGTATTTTGATGGGGATTGAATTGAATCTCTATATGGCTTTGGGTAGTATGTACATATTAATGATGTTAATTCTTCCAATGCATGAACAAGGTATGTGCTTCCACTTTTTTATATCTTCCTCTATGTCTTTTTTCAGTGTCGTATAGTTTTCTGCAAATGAGTCCTTTACTTTCTTGGTTAAGTTTATTCGTAGGTATCTTAATTTTTTGCCACGATGGTGAATGGGATTTTTTTTTTTTTTTTTAGTTTCTCTTTCTGTTAGTTGATCATTGGTATATAAGAATGCTGTCGATTTCTTGATGTTAATTTTGTATTCTGCTACTTTGCTAAAATCATTTATTAACTCTAGTAGATTTTTGATGGAGTCTTTAGGGTTTTCTATGTACAGTATTATGTCATCTGCAAATAATGACAGTTTCACTTCCTCCTTTCCAATTTGGATCGCTTTTATTTTTTCTTCATGTCTAATTGCTGTGGCTAAGACTTCCAGTACTATGTTGAATAAGAGTTGCGAAGTGGGCATCCTTGTCTTGTTCCTGTTCTTAAGGAAAATGTTTTTAGTTTTTGCCCATTGGGTATGATGTTGACTGTAGGTTGTTCATATATGGCCTTTATTATGTCAAGTTATGTTCCTTATATTCCCACATTGCTGAGTGTTTTTATCAGAGTTTGTCGAATGCTTTTTCAGCGTCTATTGATATGATCATATGGATTTATCTTTCATTTTGTTTATATATTGTATCACATTTATTGATTTGTAAATATTGTACCATCTTTGCATGCCTGGGATGAAACCCACTTGGTCATGATGAATAGTTTTTTTGATGTGTTTCTGGATCCAATTTGCTAATATTTTGTTAAGGATTTTGGCATCTGTGTTTATCAGGGATATTGGCCTGTAGTTTTCTTTCTTTGTAGTGTCTTTTTCTGGTTTTGGAATTAGAATTATGCTGTCCTCATAAAATGAATTTGGAAGTGTTCTGTCTTCTTGGATTTTTTGGAATAGTTTCAAGAGAATGGGTATTAGATCTTTGAGTGTTCAGTAAAACTCCCCCATGAAGTCATCTGGGCCTGGGCTTTTTTTTTGTTTGTTGGGAGAGTCTTGATTACATCTTCAATTTTCTTAGTTGTTATTAGTCTGTTCAAGTTTTCTATCTCTTCCTGGTTCAGTTTTGGGAGGCTGTGTGTTTCTAGAAATGTGTCCATATCTCCTAGATTGTCCAACTTGTTCGCGTATAATTGTTCATAGTATGTTTCTATGATCCTTTGTATTTCTGTGGTGTCAGTTGTTACTTCTCCTTTTTAGTTTCTGATTTTGTTTACTTTGTTTCTCTCTTTTTGTTTCTTGGTGAGTCTGGCTAAAAGTCCATCGATCTTGTTTATCTTTTTAAAGAACCAGCTTTTTGTTTCATTGATCTTTTGAATTGTTTTTTTTGTGTGTGTGTGTGTGTATGTATGTGTGTGTGTGTGTGTGTGTGTGTGTGTGTGTGTGTGTGTGTGTTTTGGTCTCTTTGTCATTTATTTCTTCTCTGACCTTTACTATTTCCTTCCTCCTTCTAGCTCTGGGTTTTTCTTTTTGTTTACTTTCTAGTTCCTTAAGTTGTAAGGTTAGAAAGCCAATTAGGAATTTTTCTTGTTTCTTGAGGTAGGCCTGTAGTGTTATGAACTTCCCTCTCAGGACTGCTTTCAGTGTGTCCCATAGATTTTGTGTTGTTATGTGTTCGTTTTCATTGGTTTCCAAGAAATTTTTAATTTCTTCCTTCATCTCCTTAGTAACCCATTCACTGTTTAATAACATGCTATTTAGCCTCCAAGTGTTTGAATGTTTTTGTGTGTTTTTATTGTAATTGAGTTCTAGTTTCATGCCACTGTGATCTGAGAAGATGCTTGATATGATTTTCAATCTTCTTGAAATTGTAGTGACTTGCTTTCTATCTTTGAGAATGTCCCATGTGCACTTGAGAGGAATGTATATTGTGCAGCTTTGGGGTGAAATGTTCTGTAAATATCAGTGAAGTCCAACTGATCTAGTTCGTCTTGCAAGGACTGTATGTTCTTGTAATTTTTTGTCTAGGAGATTTATTCAGTGGTGTCTGTGGCATGTTAAAGTCACCCGATATGCTTGTGGTTCTATTGATCTCTCCCTTGAAGTCCTCCAGAAGTTTTTTAATATATTTTCGTGCTCCTGTATTTGGTGCATATATCTTTACCAGTTTTTTATCCTCCGGTTGGATTGATCTTTTTCATATTATGTAGTGACCTTCTCTGTCTCTTACTATGGCCCTCGTTTTGAAGTCTATCTTGTCAGATATGAGTTGCTACACCAGCTTTTATTTCATGTCCATTTTCTTGGAAAAATTTTTTCCATCCCTTCACTTTCATCCTGTGTGAGTTTTTTTGTTGTGAGGTGGGTCTCTTGTAGACTGCATATATATGGGTCATGTTTTCTTATCCAATCATCTACCCTATGTCTTTTGATTTGAGTATTTAACCCATTTACATTTAAGATAATTATTGATAGATAGTTATTAGTTGTCATTTTAATTTTATGCCTGTCCCCCCCACCCCCCACCCCCCCGCCCTGTGTTTCTTCTTTTTACAACAGTCCCTTCAGCATTTCCTGGAGTGCTGGTTTGGTGGTGGTAAATTTCTTTAGCTTTTTTTTCTGTGAAGCTCTTTATTTCTCCTTCAATTTTGAATGATAGTCTTGCTGGATAGAGTAGTCTTGGATTCAGACCCTTGACGTGCATCACTTTGTACACTTCATGCCATTTCCTTCTGGCCTGCAGCATTTCTATTGAGAAATCAGCTGACAGTCTAATGGGAGCTCCCTTGTAGCTAACTTTCTGCCTCTCCCTTGCTTCCTTTAAGATTCTTTCTTTGTCGTTAATGTTTGCCATTTTTATTATGATGTGTCTAGCTGTGGGTCCTCTGAGGTTCATCTTGCTTGGAACTATCTGTGTTTTCTGGACTTGTGTGACTTTTTCCTTCACCAGTTTAGGAAAGTTTTCTGTCATTATTTCTTCAAACAAATTCTCTATTCCTTTCTCTAATTCTCCTTCCCGTACCCCTATAATGTGAATGTTGTTACGTTTTGTATTGTCCCACAGCTCCCTTAAACTCTCCTCCTGCTTTTTAAACTTTTTTTCCATTTGCTGCTCTATTTGGGTGTTTTGCTCTACCTTGTCTTCTAAGTCTCTGAATTGGTCTTCATCTTCTTCTTATCTACTATTGAACCCTTCTAAGGTATTTTTCATAAGAGCTATGTCATTCTTTATTTCCTCTTGATTTTTATGCATAGCTTGTACTTTTTTTTTTTTTTTTTTTTTTTTTTTTTTTTTTTTTTTTGCGTAGCTTCTACCTCTTTTTTTAGGCTGAAGTAGTTCCCAGTGAGCTTTTCATAATTCTTATTAAGTTGCTTGTATTTCTCACCAAATTGTTTTAGCACTCTTAAAACCATTGTTTTGAATTCTTTATCTGACATGTTGCTTTTTTCCATTTCCTGTAGTTCCTTTTCTGTTTTTCTTTCCTTTGGGTATTGTTTCTTTGTGCCCCTCCTTTTAGCCATCTGGTAGCTCTAGACCAAGAGAGTGATGTTTGGATGTGTAGGCAGCTCACTGTATATCAAATAAGGCTACTGTACCTCCCAGACTGTTCTGTTGCATGTCCCCTCTTGCCTGCTGTGGACAGTGGAGAATTGAGTACTGGGGGCTGGTATTGGTGTGTCCTGGTAGGTGCTCCTGCTGGATCAGGTGGGCCGCTCTGAAGCTGTGCTCCCCACTGGTCGCTGATGCCACCTGTAGCTGTATTGCTCAGGTCCTACTGAAGCTGTATTCCCTGCTGTTACCTTGGGAAGCTGGGTCACACAGGCCTGTCTGAGGTCCTGGCTCTGCACTGCTCTTGTGGGCCGCTGGGTCACACAAGTTCCTCTGTATCCCCAGTTCCACAATGCTCTTTTTGGCCACTGGGTCTCACAGGTCCCTCTAGATCCCTGGCTTCCCACCATTCTTGTGGGCCACTGGGTAACATAGGCCCTTATGAATCCCCTGCTGGCCACTGCTCTTGTGGGCAGCTGTGTTGCACAGGCCTGATGGAGCCCCAGGTCCCAGGTCCTTCCGCTGGTGGCTGGGGAGTGCTGTTGCCCAGTGGGTCTCAGCTCCTGCTCAGCCTTTGCTATAGTTTTTGGGGATGGTTCTCTGTGGCTGATCTGTGCTTCTGTTTCCTGGGGATGGATGTCTGCTCCCCAGCCTCTGTTGCTGGGGGTATATCTAGACTCTGATTGGGCTGCTACTGCAGGGGATGGTGCTGGGCTCCTGGTCCTTTGCAGTTTCCACAGCAGGCACCTTGACAGCTCCACTAGTGTGCACTGGTCTGTGTTGACAGTGTGTCCACTGGTCCGATGGTGCCAGGTGCACTGGTGAGCTCAGATTGCTGGGCCCTAGCTGTTCCCATTGCCTCCTCCTAGAGAAGACCCGGGATCTTCCAAAATGGTGGGACCTCCCTGCAACACAGGGAGAAGTGCCCTGAAGAGCCACTTACCGAGGTAACCAGCTGCTCCCCATCCACAGCACAGGAACCTTCTGCTCTGCGTCTCTGCACTGCAGGAGTTTGGTCGTCCACTTTCAAGTCCACTCACTCTCTCACACACTCGCTCACTCTCTCATGCTCTCACCCTCCCTCTGGTCCTGCCTACCGCCATCTTTCTATGGAAGCTCTTTATTTCACCTTCTATTTTGAATGATAGCCTTGCTGGATAGAGTAGTCTTGGATCCAGACCCTTGCCTTGCATCACTTTGTACACTTCATATCATTCCCTTCAAATATCACATAATCTCACTTATTTGTGGAATATAATGAACAATATAAGCTGATGAACAAAATAGACCCAGAGATATAGAAAGGAGTAGGGTCAGACTGACAAACCTCAAGGAATGGGCAGGGGTGGGGGGAAGTGATAAACCAAAGAAGTTATATGCATATATACATAACCAATGGGCATAAATAATGCGGGGGGGGGGGGCGTCGGGAGGAGGGTTTCTATTGGGGAAAAAGGAGAAACATCTGTAACCAAATTAAATAAAATTTTTAAAAAGAGAGAAATGTGTCTAGAGTCACAAAGCTGGAGAGTTGGGCAATTTGAGCCCAGAATTGGTTAGAGAAGGTCAAGTATATATTTTGAATAGTACTTCATAGTGAATTCTGTTATGATTGATCAAACCATTTTAGCCTAAAATAACAATAACCATAGCTAACCTTATTTCATAACTTCTATATGCCAAGGACAGCATTCAAAAGCTTACATCAGTTATTATAATTAATAATGAGACCGAATTTAAAAGTTTGCACTCTACATTTTCCCTGTCACTGCTTATAAATCTAGTAAATTCTGCCTCTTCAATAGCTCTTTACTTCATTTTTTTATCTTAGTCCTCAAAGTTACTTCTTTTTTTTGACCCACTATCATCACTTAGATGGATTACTTTAAGAGCTCTGAAGCCCTCTCCCTGCCTTTTTAATTTGCTGTCACCAAGCCAACATAGTACTCTTTCTATATTGCAGATCTAAATATAACTCTCCTTCTGTCTACCTCCTAACCTAACTTGATTGTACCCTCCCTTCGCCTACTCTGTATGTCAACTGTATGGAACTGCCTGATCCTCCCTGGTCCTCCCTCTATATCCCTAAATTTTTAAGAGTTCTTCATATATGTCTATTAGCCCTCCACTTGTGGTATATGTTACAGATATTTTCTCCCCATTTGTCACTTATCTTTTGATTTTGTTTATGATGCATTTGCCATGCAAATTTTTAAGAGGTAATAAAATTTATTTGACTTCTTTTATTGCCTCTGTATTTTGAGTCATAGTTAGAAAGCTTTTCCCTACACCAAGGTTAAAAAAAAATTCCTCATGTTTTCTTATAGTACTTGCACAATTTCATTTTTATTTTTAGTTCTTTAATCCATTTTGAATATATTATGTATATATTAATACATACACACATATATAGTCTATGGTGTGAGCTATAGATGTAATTTTATTTTTTTTCCCTGTGAAATCATCTGGGTCTGGTGCTCTTTTATGCAGTGGTCCCTTAATAACTTCCTCTAGTCTTTCTATAGAAACTGGTATACTTAAGCTTTCTAACTCTGATGGAGTCAATTTTGGAAACTTGAATTTCCTAGGAAATTATCCATTTCCTCTAGGTTTTCAAATTTCTTCAAATTTGTTTGTATGGAGTCTTACAATTTTAAAAATTTATTTGGTTTCAGTGATTACTTCCCCTGTCATTTCTTATTTTGTATACTCATGTTTCTTTTCTCCATGTCTTTTCTTGCTAAAGTCAGCTAGTACTTTGTCTATATTATTAATATTTTAAATTTTGTACTTTTATTTCTTAGATATTCTGTATTTCTATTCTCTTCTCCATTAATTTCTGCTCTCATCTTTGTTATTCCCTTCTTTGTACTTTCTTTTAATTTGCTTTTTAATTCTATTTTTGGTTTTATGAACTTGGAGTTTCGTTGTTTTTGTTAATCCTCACCCAAGGATATTTTTTCCATTGAATTTTTTAGAGAGAGCAGAAGGGAGGGGGGAGAGACAAAGAGAAACATTGATGTGAGCGAGACACATGGATTGGTTGCTTCCCGCATACATGCTGAATGGGACCAGGTATGAAACCAGAAACCCAGTTATGTGCCCTTGACCAGGAATCAAACACATGACCCTTTGGTCCATGGGCCAACCATCTAACCACTCTGCCACATTGGCCAGGGTATGAACTTGGAATTTAATATATTTTTGTTGTTTCAGTTTTCCGAATAAAAGCTTAAAATGCAAAATACCTTTAAAAATTATCATTTCTTTAAGTGCATGCATCCCATATATTTGGATCTGTAGTGTTTTTTATTGTCGTTATTTTTTTAATTCAGTTATTTCAGTTTTTACTTCCCATTTCACTCAGAAGCTGTTTAATCAAAGATTTCTGAAAGAAGAGTTTTTCTCTTTTTGTTTAAGTTAGTAAATTCTAGTTGAGATTACATTTTAATCAGAAGATATTGCTTGCAATATTTATATTTTGTGGAACTTACTGATGTTTTCTCTGTAACCTAAAATGATCAATGTTTGTGAATGTGACATGGAGACAATAATGTGGTAAAGGCTTAGGAAGGGCATAGGAAAGGTGACGGGAGGCAAAGGGGGTGGGGAATGGGGAACAGCTGTAATAGAGTCAACAACAAAAACTGTATTTCCTATTACTATTGTGGAAACTTCAAAATATATGCAAAATATTAAATTGCTTACTGTTTCCATTGAATATGCACATTTTATCACCATATATACTTTTCTACTCTATTAGTATTGTACTGAAAATAGTGTATTAAAGTCTCCTATTATTAGTGAATGTGTATGTATCTTTGCATTTTCTGCAGTTTTTATCTCTTCTCATTTCTAGTACATAAGAACACCATGTAATATTCTATTTTCTCTTATAGACTGATAGTGTGAGGTGCTGATCACCTAAGTGCTTGGGACTGGGTTGAACTTTGAATAAAACTTTAGTGAACTCTTGTTCATTCCTCTTCCTTGGGCATGGCCCTTCTGCACTTTTATTTTATTTTATTTATTTTTTATCCTCACCTGAGGACATTTTGCATTTATCTTCAGACAGAGCGGGAGGGAAAGAGGGAGGAAGTGAGTGAGAGAAACATCGATGTGAGAGAGATACATCGAGGGGCCACCACCCACATGACCTCAACCAGGGCCGGGACAAACTGCAACCGAAGCATGTGCCTTTAGCGGGAACTGAACCTGGACCTCTGTGGTCCATGGGCCGATGCTCTAACTGCTGAGCCAAACCGGCCAGGGCCCCTTCTGCACTTTTAAAAAATATATGTTTTTATTGATTTTTTAGGGAGAAGGAGAGAGAGAGAGAAACATTGATGTGAGAGAGAAACATCAATTGGCTGCCTCCCACATGCATGCACCCTGACCAGGGATCAAGCCTGCAACGTGAGCATGTGCCCTGACCAAGAATTGAACCAGTGAGTGACCCTTCAGTACACAGAATGACCCTCAACAAGCTGAGCCACACTGGTCAGGATGGCCCTTCTGTGCTTTTTTTTTTTTTTAAATTCATTAAAAATTTTTTTTCTTTATTGATTTTTAGAGAGAGAGGAAGGTAGAGGGAGAGAGAGATAGAAACATCAAAGAGAGAAAACATCGATTGGCCACCTCCAGCATGCCCCCCACTGGGGATTTGGCCCACAGCCTTGGCATGTGCCCTGACCTGGAATTGAACCAGTGACCTTTTGGTGTATGGGTCAACACTCAACCACTGAGCCACACCAGCCGGGCCCTTCTGTGCTTTTAATGGAGACCAGTATAGGTGTCTCTTTCCTCATCCCTAAAAGACTTAGGGGTAGTAATGTCAAAGGAGGGACATGGTAAGGTAAACCCTCCCACAGATAACAATAATAGAAATGGGATAATATGATTAAGAACAATTATTAAAAGGCACCCAAAACACTCTAAGACCATCCAGAAGGCAGAGGATAATTTACTCTAAAAATTGCCATTATAACATTGTGATTTTGTTGCTTTCTGGGCTGATAATGGTCTACAAGCCCCACAGCTATGACTATTGAAAATAATGGGTGAAAATGACAGCCTTTCCAGGACAAGGGATCACAGTTCGAAGTTAGGTGTATAAGAACAACTTTAAATTTAAGGGGAAATTCTAGAAGTATGATTGAATATTTAAAATTGCAATCCTTTTATTAAGAAAATAGCAGAAGGGATTCCAAGATAGCAAAAAATTAAATGAAAGTTACACTGACCTTCTCCCAGGACCAAATTGGAACTACAACTAAAATATAGAAAAATCATCCTAAATAAACACCTGCATAACCAATGGACATAGACAACAATGCTGTGGGGTGGGGATGGGGGGCGGGATAGGGAGGAAGGTGTTTGGGGAGAAAAAGGAGAAACATCTGTAACAAAAATAAATTAATTAATTTAAAAAAAAAGACTAGAGGGAGAGAACTCTTATAACCAAGGATGTAAATAGGAGACCGCATTGAGACTGGTAGGAAGTGTGGAGGTGCAAGGGGGTGGACAAGGCTCCCACAGGCAGCAGATGAAGTGCTGGAGAGATATCTCAGCTGTGGGGGTTCCCCCTGAGAAGTCTGGGATCTAAACACTACCTGGGCTCCCAAACCCAGAGTAACAGAACTGGGAAAGTTGCCCATATAACATGTGGTTGTGAAAAGCACCGGAGGTTCTGTGTAACAGGGAGATATGGCTAGAAACACAGACACCTTCTTTTCTTTTTTATTAATTTATTTTTGTTACAGATGTTTCTCTTTTTTCCCCCCATTGACTCCCCCCTCCCCATCCCCACCCACCCTGTCCTCAGCTTTGTTGTCTATATCGGTTATGCATATATGCATATAAGTTCTGTGGTTTACCCCTCCCTCCCCCCCCACCCCACCTCACCCCTTCTGAGGACTGTCAGTCTGTGCTTACTTCCATGACTCTGGGTCTACTTTGTTCATCAGTTTGTTTAGTTCATTATATTCAACAAATAAGTGAGATTATGTGATATCTGTCTTTCTCTGCTTGGCTTGTTACGCTTAGCATAATACTTTCCAGGTCCTTCCATGCTATCTCAAAGGATAAGAGATCTTTCTTTCTTACAGCTGCATAGTACTCCATTGTGTATATGTATCACAGCTTTTTTATCCACTCATCTACTGATGGACACTTGGGCTGTTTCCAGATCCTAGCTATTGTAAATAGTGCTGCTATGAACATAGGGGTATATATTTTCTTTCTGATTGGTGTTTCAGGCTTCTTAGGGTATATTCCTAGAAGTGGGATCACTGGGTAAAATGGCAGTTCAATTTTTAATTTTTTGAGATAACACCATAGTGTTTTCCATAGTGGCTGCACCAGTCTGCATTCCGACCAGCAGTGTGCTAGGGTCCCTTTTTCTCCGCACCCTCGCCGGTTCTTGTTGTTTGATAATTTGTTGATGGCAGCCATTCTGACAGGTGTGAAGTGATACCTCATTGTTGTTTTAATTTGCACCTCTCTGATGATTAGTGATGTTGAGCATTTTTTCATATGTCTCTTGGCTATTTGTATGTCCTGTTTGGAGAGGTGTCTATTTAGGTCCTCTGCCCATTTTTTAATTGGGTTCTTTGTCTTCCTTTTGTTGAGTTGTGTGAGTACTCTATATATTTTGGAAATTAACCCCTTATCTGATGTATCATTGACAATTATGCTCTCTCATATAGTGATCTCCCTTTTCACTTTGATCGTTGTTTCTTTTGCTGTGCAGAAGCTTTTTAGTTTGATGTAGTCCCAGGTGTTCATTTTTTCCTTTGTTTCTGTTGCCTTAGGTGATGTATCAGTGAAAATTCTGCAGCGTATGATGTCTGAAATTTTGTTGCCTGCATTTTCTTCTGGGATTTTTATGGAATCACGGGTCACATTTAAGTCTTTTATCCATTTTGAGTTTATTTGTGTGTTTGGTGTAAGTTGGTGGTCCAGCTTCATTTTTTTGCATGTAGCTGTCCTATTTTCACACCTCTATTTATTAAAGGGGCAGTCTTGACTCCACTGTATGCTCTTGCCACCTTTGTCAAATATTAATTGAGCATACTGTCTTGGGTCAACTTCTGGGTTCTCTATTCTGTTCCATTAATCTATGTGCCTGTTCTTGTGCCAGTACCAGGCTGTTTTGATTACAGTGGCTTTGTAGTATAAACTGATGTCTGGTAATGTGATCCCTCCTACTTTGTTCTTCTTTTTCAAGATTATTGTGGCTATTTGGGGCCTTTTTTGGTTCCATATGAACTTTTGGAGTATTTGTTCTAGTTCTGTGAAGTATATAGTTGGTATTGTGATGGGGATTGCATTGAATCTATATATAGCTTTGGGTAGTATGGACATTTTAATGATGTTAATTCTTCCAATCCATGAACAAGGTATATGCTTCCACTTTTTAATATCTTCCTCTATTTCTTTTTTCAATGACCTGTAGTTTTCTGTGAAGAGATCCTTTACTTCTCTGGTTAAGATTATTCATAGGTATCTTAATTTTTTTGCCGCAATGGTAAATGGGATTGTTTTTTTTTTATTTTCTCTTTCTGTGAGTTCATCATTGTTGTATAAGAATGCCGTTGATTTCTTGATGTCAATTTTGTATGCTGCTACTTTGCCAAATTCATTTATTAAGTCTAGTAGATTTTTGATGGAGTCTTTAGGGTTTTCTATGTACAAAATCATGTCACCTGCAAATAATGACAGTTTCACTTCCTCCTTTCCAATTTAGATCTTTTTTATTTTTTCTTCATGTCTAATTGCTGTGGCTAAGATTTCCAGTACTATGTTAAATAAGAGTGATGAAAGTGGACATCCCTGTCTTGTACCCGTCCTTCAGGGAAATGATTTTAGTTTTTGCCTATTGAGTATGATGTTGACTATAGGTTTTTCATATATGGCCTTTATTATGTTGAGATATGATCCCTCTATTCCCACATTGCTGAGCATTTTTATCAGAAATGGGTGTTGGATTTTGTCGAATGTTTTTTCAGTATCTACTGATATAATTATATGATTTATCTTTCATTTTGTTTATGTGGTGTATCACATTTATTGATTTGTGAATACTGTACCATCCTTGCATCCCTGGGATGTATTCCACTTGGTCATGGTGGATAATTTTTTTTGATGTATTGCTGGTTCCGATTTGGTAATATTTTGTTAAGGATTTTGGCATCTGTATTCATCAGAGATATTGGCCTGTAGTTTTCTTTCTTTGTAGTGTCTTTATCCAGTTTTGGAATTAGGATTATGCTGGTCTCACAAAATGAGTTTGGAAGTGTTCCATCTTCTTGGATTTTCTGGAATAGTTGGAGAAGAACGGGTATTAGATCTTCTTTTAATGTGCAGTAAAACTCCCCTGTGAAGCCATCTGGGCCTGGGCTTTTGTTTGCTGGGAGTTTCTTAATTACATCTTCAATTTCCTTTGCTGTTATTGGTGTGTTCAAGTTTTATATCTCTTCCCAGTTCAGTTTTGGGAGACTGTGTGTTTCTAAAAATGTGTCCATTTCGCCCAGATTCTCCAGTTTGTTGGCATATAATTGTACATAGTATGTTTCGATGATCCTTTGTATTTCTGTGCTGTCAGTTGTTAATTCTCCTCTTTTGTTTCTGATTTTGTTTATTTGGGTCCTCTCTTTTTGTTTCTTGGTGAGTCTGGCTAAAGGTCCATCAATCTTGTTTATCTTTTCAAAGAACCAGCTTTTTGTTTCATTGATCTTTTGAACTGTTTTTTTAGTCTCTATGTCATTTATTTCTACTCTGACCTTTACTATTTCTTTCCTTCTACTTGCTCGGGGTTTTTCTTTTTGTTTTCTTTCTAAATCTTTAAGTTGTAGGGTTAGAGAGTCAATTAGGATTTTTCTTTTTTCTTGAGGTAGGCCTGTAGTGCTGTGAACTTCCCTCTCAGGACTGCTTTCCCTGCATCCCATAGATTTTGTGTTGTTGTGTGTTCATTTTCATTGGTTTTCAGGAAGTTTTTAATTTTTTCGTTGAGCTCGTCGGTAACCCATTTGTTGTTTAATAACATGTATTTTGCCTCCAAGTGTTTAAATGTTTTTGTGTGTTTTTGTTGTAATTGAGTTCTAGTTTCATGCCATTGTGATCCGAGAAGATGCTTGATATGATTTCAATCTTTTTGAATTTGTAGAGACTTGCTTTGTGTCCTAACATGTTGTCTATCTTTGAGAATGTCCCATGTGCACTTGAGAAGAATGTATATTCTGCAGCTTTGGAGTGAAATGTTCTGTAACTATTAATTAATTCCAACTGATTTAGGTCATCGTTTAAGGACTCTATGTCTTTGTTAAATTTTTGTCTGGACAATCTATGCAGTGCTGCAAGTGGGGTGTTAAAATCACCCACTAAGATCATATTGCTATTGATCTCTCCCTTGAAGTCCTCCAGAGGCTTTTTAATATATTTTGGAGCTCCCATATTTGGTGCATATATGTTTAGCAGGGTTATATCCTCTTGTTGGATTGATCCTTTTACTATTATGTAGTGACCTTCTATGTCTCTTATTATGGCCCTCGTTCTGAAGTCAGATATGAGTATTGCTACACCAGCTTTATTTAATTACCATTTGCTTGGTAAATTTTTTTCCATCCCTTCACTTTCATTCTGTGTGAGTCTTTTGTTGTGAGGTGGGTCTCTTGTAGACAGCATATATATGGGTCATGCTTTCTTATCCAATCAGCTACCCTATGTCTTTTGATTGGAGCATTTAATCCATTTACATTTAAGGTTATTATTGATAGATAGTTATTAGCTGCCATTTTTATTTTATGTCTGTGTTCCTTTTTCACTCTCTCTGTTTCTTCTTCTTCTTCTTACAACAGTCTCTTCAACATTTCTTGCAGTGCTGGTTTGGTGGTGGTAAATTCCTTTAGTTTATTATTATTATTATTATTATTATTATTATTATTATTATTTATTTATTTATTTTTTTATCCGTGAAGCTCTTTATTTCTCCTTCAATTCTGAATGATAGCCTTGCTGGATAGAGTAGTGTTGGATTCAGACCCTTGCCTTGCATTACTTTGGACACTTCATGCCACTCCCTTCTGGCCTGCAGCGTTTCTATTGAGAAATCTTCAGCTGACAGTCTAATGGGAGCTCCCTTATAGGTAACTTTCTGTCTCTCTCTTGCTTCCTTTAAGATTCTTTCTTTGTCTTTAATGTTTGCCATTTTTATTATGATGTGTCTAGCTGTGGGTCTTCTGGGGTTCATCTTGCTTGGGACTCTATGTGTTTACTGGACTTGTGTGACTTTTTCCTTCACCCGTTTGGGAAAGTTTTCTGCCATTATTTCTTCAAACAGGTTCTCTATTCCTTTCTCTGATTCTTCTCCTTCCGGTACGCCTATAATGCGAATGTTGTTATGTTTTGTATTGTTCCACAGCTCCCTTAAAGGCTCCTCCTGCTTTTTAAACTTTTTTTTCCATTTGCTGCTCTTTTTGGGTGTTTTTATCTACCTTGTTTTCTAAGTCACTGATTCGGTCTTCAGCTTCTTCTAATCTACTATTGAACCCTTCTAAGGTATTTTTCATATCAACTATGTCATTCTGTATTTCCTCTTTATTTTTATGAATAGCTTATACCTCTTTATGCATAGCTTCTACCTCTTTTTTTAAGCTGAAGTACTTCCCAGTGAGCTCTTCATAATTCTTATTACGTTGCTTGAGGTTCTCACCAAATTGTTTGAGCACCCTTATAGTAATTGCTTTGAATTCTTTGTCTGACAGGTTGCTTTCTTCTAGTTCCTGTAGTTCCATTTCTGGTGATTTCTCTCTGTTGTTCACTTGGGTGTTGTTTCTTTGTCTCCCCATTTTAGCAATCTGGTAGTTCTAAGCCCGGTGAGGGATGTTGGAATGTGTAGGCAGTTCAGTGTGTATCAATTAAGGTTGCTGTGCCTCTAAGCCTATTTTGGTATATGGCTCCTCTTGTCTGCTGTGGGTCCTGGAGGGTTGACACCTGGCAGCTGGAATTGGTCTGTCATGCTGGTCTCGGCTCCCTGAGACTCGCTGCTGCTTGGGCTGGGGCACCGCTCTTGATCAACTTCTGCTGATGCTGCTAGGGATGGATCTTAACTGCTGCCTGGGGGTGTGCAGGTTCATCTGGTGCTTTGCTGGGGTGTGGGGGACCCTCTGGTATGATGCTGGGGTGTGTGGAATTCCACTAGTGCATGGTTGGGGTGCATGGGTTCCACTGGCACACTTCTGGGGTTCGTGGGTCCCTCTGGTATGCTGCTGGGGCGTGTGAGTCCAGCTGGTGTCCTGCTAGGGTTCATGGGTCCCTTTGCTATGCTGCTGGGGTACGTGGGTCTTGCTTGTGTACTGTTGGGGGACACTGCTGCCTGGTGGGGCTCAGCTCCTGAATAGTCGCTGCTGGGGGCAAGTGTCAGCTCCCAGTTCGCACTGCTACTGCTGATGCTGCTGCTGCTGCGAGGGGGTGTTCTCAGGTCCCAATCCTTTACTGCTGTTGGGGGCTGAGGATGCTCTGCACCTGGGATTTTTCTGCTGCTGGGGGGAGGTGTTCCACTCCAACTCCACTTCTGCAGTTGTCAGGGGCAGGTCTCAGCTACCCTAGCCCTGCTGTTTGGTCTGGGGCACCGCTCTTGGTCAGTCTTTGCTGATGCCACTGGGGATGTTTTCAGCTGCCAGACTGAGTTGCTAATGCCTGTTGGGGGTGGGGCTCTACTCGGCTTAGTCACTGTTGTTGTTGGGGGAGGTGCGGGGCTCCCAAGCTGGTGCTAGTGCCCCCGGGAGCCTGGGCAAGCTGCCTTGAGCCTGGGTGGGCTGCTGCACTGCTGCAGGCCTAGAGCCTGGGGCCCAGGCTGGTCTGCCCACTGCCGCAGGCCTGGGTCCCGGGCTAAGTGCGTGCCACCGCAGGCCAAGGTCCCAGGTTGGGTGTGTGCCGCCACAGGCCTGGGTTCTGCGGGCCGCAGCATCACTGCCGCAGACCTGGGTAAGCCAACGCTGCTGTTGGGTGGAGCTCCAGCTCCTGCTGGTTTTGGCTACTGCTGCAGGCACCTACTGTGTGCTGACCATGCCAACACAGCTGAGTTCACTGGACAGATTGTGCAGGGTGCTCTAGTGTACTCAAGTTGCTGGGCCCCAGCTGCTCCCCATTTCCTCCTCCCAGGGAAGACCCGGGATCCTCCAAAATGGCGGGGCCTCCTGGCTGCACTGGGGAAAGTTTGCTGGCCTGACGCTTACCATGTAGCCTTCTGCTTTCCTCCACAGGAGAGGAAACTTCTGTCCCGTGTCTCTGCACTGCTCAAGGTTGGTCTTCCACATCACATTCACTCATACTCTCTTCCACACTCTTTCACACTCTCGCACACTCACCCAAGCTCCGGTCCTGCCCGTCGCCATCTTTTTCTTGTTTTTTTTTTTCAGGAACCTTCTTAAAGGACCAATACATTAAATTTCACTTGCAGCCACTCACCTTGGGCTCCAGTAGAAGGAGGGAAAAGTGGACTAGAGCTATGTGAGGAGAGTCTAGGGTTCATGGTTCTGAGGAGAGACCTGGGAAGGCAATCGCCAGGATCCCTGTGCTGAGTCATCCACCCACACTGCAGAAGCCATCTTTCTCAGGCAGTTTTCCCTTCAATGTAGCTTTAGCCCAGAGAGAAGTAATTGCCCCACACTTTGGGAAGTCTCTTGCTCTTCCCAGTGGAATTTATGCCTGGCTGATGACTACAATCTGAGGCACATTAAGTGACTGAGACTAACAGCCTACACACAGAGGTGGATCTCTGGGTGCTTTGAATAATTGCCTGACCTATTCCTCTGGCTGGGTCTAGTGAAAGCAGACCTAGGCGTTCAACTTGGTACTTTCCATATGCACTCAGCCCCAGCAGAGGGAGCTACAAGCTGTAGATTGCTGATAACTCCAAACAGGATACTCAGGGCCAGTCACAAACACTGTCTGACATTGGGCTGCACCATAGACCCTCTGAAGAGGCCCAAAACCAATAAGCCCAGTGGTCAGCTTCAGTCAACAAAAGAGCAGGACCAAATAAGCTTCACCAGCAGTATATTCACAGGGAGAATCTGGCAGGCTCCTAACACTGATGAGGTAAATTTCACTTCATGTGATAAGCATCTGCACAGCAGTCTACATGCTGTGTTAGTGGTTGAGCCTCACTGTCAGCTACCCTGTCAGCCAAGCCCATGCATGCATGAGCCAATAGCAATAAAGACTCAATTACAACAAGAGGGCTCACATAATACACAAAGGGAACATTATTAGAGCACCCAAGACTAGTGATCAGAGACACTGCATCACTGGGTCCCACAGGTCACCTACTATATAAGTCTACCCTATCAAGACTGGGAGTCATAGAAGATCTACCTAAAACAGAGACACAAACCCAAACAGGTAACAAAATGGGGAGACAAAGAAACAAGACCCAAATGAAAGAAGAAGAGACTTCTCCAGAAGAAGAACTAAATGAAATGGAGATAAGCAATTTATCTGATATAGAGTTCAAAGCAATGATTACAAGGATGCTCAACAGCATGAAAAAAGATATAGCAACTATGAAAAATAACCAGTCAGAAACAAAGAATGACATAGCAGAAATAAAGAATAGACTGGAAGGAATAAATAGCAGATTAGAGGAAGCTGAGGATCGGATCAGCAAATCAGAAGACAGAGTAGAAAAAAAAATCACTCAATCAGAGAACCAAAAAGAAAAAAACAATTAGAAAACAGGAGGACAGTTTAAGGGAGCTATGAGACAACATGAAACTTAACAACATCCACATCACATGACTACAAGAAGAGAAAAAAAGTGAGCAAAGGATAGCAAACCTGTTTGAAAAAATAATGGCAGAAAATATCCCTAATTTGATGAAAAATATTACATATGTTCAGGAAGCACAGAGAGTCCCAAGCAAGAAGAACCCAAAGAAGCCCATGCCAAGACACATCATAACTAAAATGCTAAAAATTAAAGGCAAAGAGAAAATTTTAAAGACAGTAAGAGAAAAGCAACTTCTTACCTACAAAGGAGCTCCCATAAGGATGTCAGCTGATTTCTCAATGGAAACACTACAGGCCAGAGGGAATGGTATAAAGTATTCAAGGTAATGAAAAGCAAATATATGAAATTACTCTATCCAGCCAAGTTATCATTCAAAATAAAGGAGGAAATAAAGAGCTTCCCAAACAAAATAAAAGGCTTACAAAATTTAATACCACCAAACCAGCATTGCAAGAAATGTTAAAGGGACTGCTGTAAAAAGAAGAAAAGATATATAGAAAGAAACATAGGCATAATGAATTGAAATGGCAATAAATAAGTACCTATCAATAATAACTTTAAATGTAATTGGATTAAATGCTCCAATCAAAACATAGGGTAGATGAATGAATAAGAAAACATGACCCATATATATGTGCTATGTACAAGAGACACATCTCAAAAGACTCACACCAGATGAAACTCAAAGGATGGAAAAAAATTTCCATGCAAAGAGAAATTTTCAAAATGTTGGGGTAGCAATACTCATATCGGACAAAACAGACTTCAAAATGAAGGCCATAGCAAGAGACAAAAAAGGTCACCACATAATACTAAAAGCATCACTCAATAAGAGGATATAATCCTGGTAAACATATATGCACCAAAATATATTTTTAAATGTCTGGGAGACTTTAAGGGAGAGATCAACAGGAATACACTAATAGTAGGGGAATTTAACACCTCACTGACATCACTGGATAAATCTTCTAGACAAAAAATCAACATGGAAACAACAACCCTAAAAGACACACAATATCAGGTATATTCAATGGATATTTATAGAACATTTCACCCTATTGCTGCAGAATATACATTCTTCTCAAGTGCACATGGAACATTCTCAAAGATAAACCACATGTTAAGACACAAACTAAGTTTCTTCCCCCACCCCAATTTTTATTAATTTATTTTCGTTACAGATGTTTCTCCTTTTTCCTCCCTAGAAACCCTCCTCCCCATCCCGCCTCCCCACCCCCTTAGCATTGATGTCTATGTTCATTGGTTATGCATGCATGCATATAAGTTCTTTGGTTCATCTCATCAATCCCCCCCCCACCCTCTACTCTGAGGTTTGTCAGTCTGAACCATACTCCTTTCTATGTCTCTGGGTCTATTTCATTCATCAGCCTACCTTGTTCATTATATTCCACAAATAAGGGAAATCATGTGATATTTGACTTTCTCTAATTGGCTTACTTTGATTAGCATGATACTCTAGAGATCCCTCCATGTTCTCTCAAAGGATAAAAAATCTTTCTTTCTTACAGCTGCATAGTATTCCATTGTATATATGTACTACAACTTTTTTATTCACTCATCTACTGATGGACACTTGGGCTGCTTCCAGACGTTAGCGATTATAAATAGTGCTGCTATGAACGTAGGGGTATATATATTCTTTCTGATTGGTGTTTCAGCCTTCTTAGGATATATTCTTAGAAGTGGGATCACTGGGTCAAATGGCAATTCAATTTTTAATTCTTTGAGGAAACACTGTATTGTTTTCCATAGTGGCTGCACCAGTCTGCATTCCCACCAGTAGTGTACTAGAGTCCCCTTTTTTCCACACCCTCGCCAGCACTTATTGTTTGATGATTTGTTGATGGCAGCCATTCTGGCAGGTGTGAGGTGATACCTCATCATTGTTTTAATTTGCATCTCTCTGATGATTAGTGACATTGAGCATTTCTTCATATGTCTCTTGGCGATTTGTATGTCCTTTTTGGAGAGGTGTCTATTTAGGTCCTCTGCCCATCTTTTAATTGAGTTCTTTGTCTTCCTTTTGTTGAGTTGTATGAGAACTCTATATATTTTGAAAATTAACCCCTTGTCTGATGTATCATTGGCAATTATGCTCTCCCATACAGTGGGTTCCCTTTCCATTTTGATGCTTGTTTCTTTTGCTGTGCAGAAGGTTTTTAGTTTGATGTAGTCCCATGTGTTTATTTTTTTCTTTATTTCTGTTGCCTTTGGTGATGTATCAGTGAAAATTCTGCTACGCATGATGTCTAAGATTTTGTTGCCTACATTTTCTTCTAGGATTTTTATGGATTCACGAGTCATATTTAAGTCTTTTATCCATTCTGAGTTTATTCTTCTGTATGGTGTAAGTTGAAGGTCTAGTTTCATTTTTTTGCATGTAGCTGTCCAATTTTCCCAACACCATTTGTTAGAGAGGCTGTCTTTACTCCATTGTATGCTCTTGCCACCTTTGTCAAATATTAATTAAGCATAATGTCTTGGGTCAATTTCTGGGTTCTCTGTTCTGTTCCATTGATCTATATGCCTGTTTTTGTGCCAGTACCAAGCTCTTTTGATTACAGTAGCTTTGTAGTATAACCTGAAAGCTGGTATTGTGATCCTACCTACTTTGTCCTTTTTTTTTCAAGATTGCTGTGGCTATTCAGGGTCTTTTATTGGTTCCATATGAACTTTTGAAGTATTTGTTCTAGTTCTGTGAAACGTGTCGTTGGTATTTTAATGGGGATTGCATTGAATCTATAGATTGCTTTGGGTAGTGTGGACATTTTAATGATGTTAATTCTTCCAATCCATGAACAAGGTATGTGCTTCCACTTTTTTATATCTTCCTCTATTTCCTTTTATAATGACTTGTAGTTTTCTGCAAATAGGTCCTTTACTTCTTTGGTTAAGTTTATTCTTAGGTATCTTAATTTTTTTGCCGCAATGTTAAATGGGATGATTTTATAGTTTCTCTTTCTGTGAGTTCATTGTTGGTGTATAAGAATGGCATCAATTTCTTGATGTTAGTTTTGTATCTTGCTACCTTGCCAAATTCGTTTATTAAATCTAGCAGATTTTTGATGGAGTCTTTAAGGTTTTCTATGTATAATATCATGTCATCTGCGAATAAGGACAGTGTCACTTCCTCCTTTCCGATTTGCATCCTTTTATTTTTTCTTCATGTCTGATTGCTGTGGCTAAGACTTCTAGCATTATGTTAAATAAGAGTGCTGAAAGTGGGCATCCCTGTCTTGTTCCTGTCTTAAGGGAAATGCTTTTAGTTTTTGCCCATTGGGTATGATGTTGGCTGTAGGTTTTCATATATGGCCTTTATTATGTCAAGATATGATCCCTCTATTCCCACATTGCTAAGTGTTTTTATCAGAAATGGGTGCTGGATTTTGTCAAATGCTTTTTCAGCATCTATTGATATGATCATATGGTTTTTATCTGTCATTTTGTTTATGTTGTTTATCACATTTTTTGATTTGCAAATATTGTAAATATTTGCATCCCTGGGATGAATCCCACTTGGTCATGGTGAATAATTTTTTAAATCTATTACTGGATCCGATTTGCTAGTATTTTGTTAAGGATTTTGGCATCTATGTTCATCACAGATATTGGCCTGTAGATTTTTTCTTTGTGGTATCTTTATCTGGTTTTGGAATTAGAAATTATGCTGGCCTCCTAAAATAAGTTTTGAAGTTTTCCTTCTTCTTGAATTTTTTGGAATAGTTTGAGGAAAATGGGTGTTAGTTCTTCTTTGAATGTTCGGTAAAACTCCCCTGTGAAGCCATCCGGGCCTGGGCTTTTGTTTGCTCGGAGTTTCTTGATTACATCTTCAATTTCCTTAGTTGTTATTGGTCTGTTCAAGTTTTCTACCTCTTCCTGGTCCAGTTTTGGGAGACTATGTGTTTCTAGAAATTTTTCCATTTCCCTTAGATTTTCCAATTTGTTGGTGTATAATTGTTCATAGTATTTGATAATGATCCTTTGTATTTCTGTAGTGTCAGTTGTTATTTCTCTTTCATTTCTGATTTTGTGTATTTTGGTTCTCTCTCTTTGTTTCTTGGTGAGTCTAGCTAAGGGTCCATCAATCTTGTTTACCTTTTTCAAGAACCAGCTCTTTGTTTCATTGATCTTTTTAATTGTTTTTTTTTTTCTCTATGTCATTTATTTCTGCTCTTATCTTTACTATTTCTTTCCTTCTACTTGCTCTGGGGTTTTCTTTTTGTTTTATTTCTAGTTCTTTAAGTTGTGAGGTTAGATAGTCAATTAGAAATTTTTCTTGTTTCTTAGGGTAGGCCTTTAGTGGTATGAACTTCCCTCTCAGAACTGCTTTTCCACATCCCATAGATTTTGAAGACACAAACTATGTTTCTACAAGTTCAGGAAGACTGAAATCATATCAAGCATCTTTTCAAATCACAATGGCATGAAACTGGACATCAACTTCAATAAAGACACTCAAAATCTTTTAAACACATGGAGGTTAAATAGCATGCTATAAAAAATGAATGGGTTACCAAAGAGATCATGCAAATAATCCAAAACTTCGTGAAAATGAACACACAACAATTCCAAATCTATGGGACAAAGTGAAAGAAGTCCTGAGAGGGAAGTTCATAGAAATACAGGCCTATCCCAAGAAAAAAGAAAACATTCTAATAAACGATATAATCCTACAACTTAAAGAATTAAAAAGAGAACAGGAAGAAAAGCCCAGAGTACTTAGAAGGTAGGAAATAATAAAGATCAGAGCAGAAATAAATGACATAGAGACTACAACAACAATACAAAAGGTCAGTGAAAGAAAGAGCTGGTTCTTTGAAAAGATAAACACGATTGGTTAACCTTTTGCCAGACTCATCAAAAAACAGAGAGATGACTCAAATAAATAAAATCAGAAATGAAAGAGGTGAAGTAACAATTGACACCACAGTAATAGAAAGGATTGTATGAAAATTCAATGAACAATTATATGCCAACAAATTGGACAACCTAGGCAAAATGAATAAATTTCTAGATTCATACAATCTTCCAAAACACAACCAGAAAATTTCAGAAAACTTGATCAAACCAACATCTAATGAAATTGAAACAGTAATCAATAAACTCTCAGAAAACAACAGCTTTTGTTCAGATGCCTTCACAGGGGAGTTTTACCAAACATTAAAAAAGAACTAACGTCTAACCTCCTCAAAATATTCCAAAAAATTCAAGAGGAAGGAAAACACCCAAGCTCTTATTATGAGACTAGCATTATCCTAATTCCAAAACCAGTGAAGACAGTACAAAAAAAGAGAATGACAGGCCAATATCCCTGGTGCACATAGACACTAAAATCCTCAACAAAATATTAGCAAATTGGGTCCAGCAATATATTAAAAAGATTATACACCATGACCAAGTGGGATTTATCCCAGAATTCAAGGTTGATAAAATATTCACAGACCAATAAATGTGATACACCACATAAACAAAATGAAAGATAAAAGTCATATGATCATATTAATAGATGCAGAAAAAGCAATAGACAGAATCCAGCACCCATTTTTGATAAAAACTCTTAGCAAAGTGGAAATAGACAGGTCAGACCTCAACATAATAAAGGCTATATATAACAAACCTAGAGCCAACATCATACTCAATGGATAAAAACTAAAATTGTTTCTCTTAAGACAAGAACAATACAAGGATATCTGTTTTCACCATTCTTATTGAATATAGTACTGCAATTCCTAGCCATAGCAATCTTCTCATCTCTTAGAAGATGCATGGCAGGTCATATAATCCTGAATTGTTCAATTTGAATGAGGCATGAAAATAGCAGAACAGTAGGAATAAAGGTCTGCATACTGGAGCCCATTCAGACCACTCTTCCCAATATGCAGCCTGTCCAGAGATACTGACAAAGGCCTAGACAGGTATTTTATCACTTATACAATTCAGCTGTAAAATCCAATTCATTCTTTGGCTCATAATATAAAGCAATTGTAAAAGTCCTAACCAATCGTTTTGGAAAGCTTTTATGTTGGAATAGACTGAAATTGATCTTTAATTATGTCTTTTAAGATTCACCAGCCTTTCCTCAGACTGAATTAGCTGAAAATTAGGAAGGCTTTCTTCTGCCTCTGAATTCCTATAACATTTCTTTGATTGGATTTTTATTTGGCACTTGGTAGATTGACTTATAAAATTTTAGAGTTGGAATAAGTCATCTAGTTAAACTTAATACTCAGTGTAGGGATTTCTTCTATAATGTCTCTTGCAGATACTTATGAGCCTCTGGTTGAACACTCCTAGTGATGGGGAACTCTCTATTGCTTTGAGTTTCTCCATATATGGATAGCTAGATATTTTCTTGGAGCATGCAGGGGACAAGTCTTAGCAGGAGACTAGGAAAGATCTATCAGAAAAGTAGAAGGAAAACAAGGAGAGAATGGCATTCGGAAATAAAGGCAAAAGAGAGTTTTAAGAATTAAGGGATTGTTGACTTGACTAAACACTGCTGCCAACATCAATAAGATGAGAATTGACATCTATCCATTGGATTTGGCCTTAAGAACAGTTTCAGGAAGAAGAGTGGGGGTTGTGTTCAGAATTGCAATGTACTGAATCATGAATGGGAGGAGATAAGAGAAAGGAAGCAGTGACCAGGAGCTATTTTTCCCCCAAGAAATGTTGAAGAGGGAGGGAGATATAACTGTAGCTAGGACAAGATAGAGAAATCAGTTAAAGGGTTAATATCCAAAATTTATAAAGAATTCATGCTATTCAACACCAAAACAAACAAAGAATCCAATTAAAAAATGGGTGGAAAACCCATTCTTCAAAGAGGACATATAGATGGCCAATAGAAATGAAAAGATGCTCAATGTCATTAATCAACAGAGAAATGCAAATTAAAACCACAATGAGATATCACCTCACACCTGTCAAAATAGCTATCATCAATAAATCAACAAACAACAAATGTTGGTGAGGATACGGAGAAATGAGAACCCTCGTGCACTGTTGGTGGGAATGCAGATTGGTGAAGACCTATGGGAAACAGTATGGAGAGTCCTAAAATAATTTAAAATGAAACTGTCTTATAGGGCAGCTATTCCACTTCTGGCTATATATCTGAAGAAACCCCAAACACTAATTCAAAAGAATATATTGCAGAGTTGTTTACAACAGCTGAGGTATGGAAGCAACCCAAGTGCTCATCAATAGATAAGTGGGTAAAAAAAAGTGGTGGTAAATATATACAATAAAATATTATGCAGACATAAAAAAGAATGAAATATTACCATCTGCAACAGCCTGGATAGACCTGGAGGGTATTATACTAGGTGAAATAAATCAGTCAGAGAAAGACAAAATATGATTTCCCTTATATATGGACTCTAAAGAACAAGATAAATGAACAAACAAAATAGAAACAGAGTCATAGGTACAGAGAACAGACTGGTATTTGCCAGAGGGAAGGGGTGTTAGGGGACTGGGTGAAAGAGGTGAAGGGATTAAGAAGTACAAATTGGTAGTTACAAAATAGTCATGGGGATATAAAGTACAGCATAGGGAATTTAGTCAATAATATAATGATAACTATGTATGGTGTCAGGTGGGTGCTAGAACTATTGGGGGAAACACTTTGTAAAGTGTATAATCATCTAAGCACTATGCTGTACACTTGAAACTAATACAAAAATACTGTTAAATGCAAACTATAATTTAAAAAAAATAAGAAACTTTGAAGACTTAAAAATAAATAAATACAATTTAAAATTCTTAAAGTAAAATATGGCAAACATTAAGCACTTGTTTTTAAAAAAAAGATTCAGAAAGAACTTTTGAACTCTCCTCCCCCTTTTCCTCCCCAAGAGATTCAGACAGAGAAACCTGATTCTGGAAGGAGAATTTAGGACATTTGCCTTAGCCTAATTTAAATTAAATATGATAAACAAGATGGCTTCAGACAGGTAGATGCCTGTTAGCTGGATATCCTTTGTGTCCCATTGTTTCTGAATTACCTAGCAAGAATTTTTGTGCTATGTATGTTCTGGCTCTTCCTCAATGACCTGGAAATCAGCCATCCTCACTTCTAAAATCTGATATCTCATTTCCCCCTTTCTCTTTTTTGTCCAAAATGTCTTATATACTCAATGCTGCCCTACTGTCTTTGGAGTTTTTATGCCTATGTGACTTCCCCATGTGCATGTATTAAAACTTTTATTTTCTCCCTGGCTGGTTTGGCTCAGAGGTTGGAGCGTCAGCCTGTGGACCAGAGAGTCCCGGGTTTGGTTTCCGCTAGGAGCATGTACCAAAAACAAACAAAAAAAACCTTTTATTTTCTCCTGTTAATTTGTCTCTGCTAATTTGATTATTAGCCCAGCCTAGAAGAATTTAGAAGGTAAGAGAAAAATTATTAATTTTTTTAGCCCCTCACAAGGGCAAACTTCATGGTATAGAGGGCTGCCAGAGCTCTGTCAAATGTGGAAGAGCTTCAGTTTAGCTTAGGAAAGGAGAAATAATAAATAGCCTCTGAGTTCTTCAAAGCTGTCTTGGGAGGCTTCTAGTGGCAGAACTTGTGAAAGCATCTAGATAAGATTTGGCTCAGTGAGTTTAGGGACCCTTTCTCAGCTCTCATAGTCTATGAATTCATCATGACCATTAAAAGTTGCTGCGTATACCTTATCAAAGTGCTTCTTCACATTCTAGTACTTTGAGCAGGGCCTCAACATAATAGTGACTCATTAAATGTTTGTTGAATTGAATTGAATCCTTGCTAGATAATGGAATCATTAGAAAACTGAACCTCATTTTGTTGAAGTTTAACTTGACAATCAAATTACTACCCAATTTTTCAACCCCTGAAGTAAAATCTTTTGTGAAGTGATACAATATTTATGTGAATTAGTACCAACCTTTGGGAAGGTATTAAATATTTCCCATTAATAATTGCTTCTAAGTGACAGTGCGTACTTAGCCGGGAATGGAAGCATTTCTGGATTTTCTCTCCCACTATTCACAGCCTTTTAATAAAGGTTGTGGCTCACTTGAGGTGAGGGAATAAAAGACAAGGGAGCACTTGGATTCCTCCTTTTGCTCTACACATTGTGACAAGGGGGATTGGATTGATATGCAAATTAACCCCAACTAATTGGCTTCCCCAGCTGTTCTCCAGAGGGTGAATGTATTCTTTTATAAAGTGCTGTCTCCCACTGCATTGAGTACATTAGAACTACTTAATTGAATATCAATGAATCTTTATAAACTAATAATGATGGGGAGCCTGGGAAGCATGATGTAGATTTGGTGCATTGAGAAGAAGAGAGCCCTGATTTGAATTTGTGGGAAGTGAAATTTTCTCTGGGTTTTACAAAACCTAATTTAGGCTTCTTTGATCTGAAGTCCTTGAAATCTCCACTGGTGCCTTCTTGAACATGTTGTGTGATGAGTGTTGCACACGAGCAAGTGTCCAGGAATTACTCCCTCCACTCCCACCACTACCACCACCTTTCCCTAATACAGTAAAACTCAGTGGTTGTTGTAGTTGATTCTTTCTCATGCAAGAAGAGCCACTACTTTCCAGGACTTAGCTTAGGATCTTGGCAGTGCAACCAAACTGAGTATATCTGGTCTCTACCTGCACAGGGCAATGGGGAACCAGCCAGCATGTCTTCTTGGTCCTGACAAAGCTGACATTTGGAGACTAAGCATATATTTTTTACTTTAAATCCTACCAGAAAGTCCATTGAATCAAAACGAGCCCAAAACACCAAACAAAAACAACAAACAACAAACAAAATCCTGCACAGTTAAAAGTAGCTGAGCTGATATTGCTGGATCTCTAGGATATTCAAAAGTTCACTGAGTTGTGCCTAAGGTGAATATTTCATTTTCCTCCTCTTTTCTCCCTCCCTCTACTATCTGTGCTGCTAGACAATCAAAGGTACTATAAAAATACAACAGAAACAAGTGCAACATCACTGTAAGAGATAGACATAGTTTAATGGAACTAAAAAGTCTAGAAACAGACCCCAGTACTTAAGAATTTATTATGCATTAAGGGTGTCATTTCTGATCTGAAAAAAATTACTTATTCCATAAATGGCCCTGAGATAATTGATTAACTATTTGGTATAAAAATTTCTTATTAAAGTTAGACCTCTCAGGATTCTCTTAAACAAATTCTGATTGTTTAAAGAGTTTGATGTGTGACCATTAAAAAATACGAGATAGAGCCCAGCTGGTGTGCTCAGTGGTTGAGCATTGACCCATGCACCAAGAAGTCGCCGGTTCGATTCCCAGTCAGGGCGCATGCCCAGGGTGTGGGCCAAATCCTTAGTGGGGGGCATGCAGGAAGCAATCAATGTTTTCTCTCATCAATGTTTCTGTCTCTCTCTCCCTCTCCCTTCCTCTCTCTCTAAAATCAATAAAGAGCCCTGGCCGGTTTGACTCAGTGGTTAGAGCATCGGCCTGCAGACCAATGAGTTGTGGGTTCGATTCCGGTCAAGGGCACATACTTCAGTTGCAGTTCGTCCCGGCCCTGGTCAGGGTCATGTGGGAGGCAACCAGTCGATGTGTCCCTCTCAAGTTGATGTTTTTCTCTCTCTCTCTCTCTCCCTCCCTCCCACTCTATCTGAAGATAAATAGAAAAAAAAAATGTCCCCAGGTGAGGATTTGAAAAAAATAAATATAAAAAAATCAATAAAGAAAAAAAAATTAATGAGATAGGTATGTATATATCAACATGGAAGGCTAGACTTAAGATGTTCAGTTAAAAATCCAGTTGTAAAATAATATATCTAGTATGGTCTCTTTGAGAAAACTCCATATGCAATTAAATTAAAACTAATTAAAAACGATTGGTTTATTGGAGGCCTTTTCCCTTGTGTGACATATTGCAATGACATTTTGACAAATGTTCATTAAAAAAACCAACATAGAATCTGTATGTGTTTTGGAATAAGCATGAACTACACTTTTAATTTAAAAAACGATAAAAAGCAATAATGTTATATGTACAAAAAGAAATAATGAAGGGAAGAGGAAATGAAGATGAATAATAATGTGATTTGGAGATAAAGAAAATATTTCCAGCATGAAAGCAAAGGAAGAAATCATAAAGAGAAAATAAGATAAACTTGATTATAAAGAAGGACTACAAGTCAAGAAAATCACCAAAAGGCTCACACTATAGAAGGTAAAAAAACAAAACAGGATACAAAATAGGAATCAAGGTTACTCTGTGCTTTGGGTAGTCGCATCTTAAAACACACACAACTCTCCACTTTATACCTTATCCTCTTCTAACTACCTGCCCCAAATCCCTTTCCTTCAATTCCCATTCAAACTTTTTGCAAGAGTAGTCCACAAACTCATCTTTATCATTCTTATTGCATCACAATCTGGATTCTACTCCTGGACCCGCTCTTATCAATGCCACTAATGACATCTATTAATAAGTGTGGAAGATTCATTGTAGGTCTTCATGCTGGTAGGGGTTAGTCTCTCTTCTTCTGTGTGTGCTGTTTCAAGGTTGGGTTCCCAAGTGGGGTTCTGATTAGATGATTTGCCTATCCACATGAGTTCCATTATTACCTCTGGCAGAGTACTCTCAGATTCCATCTTTAGCCGTAATCCCTCCTTTCAAACCCCAGAACCATCTATTATTCTGTTGGATATTTCCACCTGGATGTCCCATAGGCACCTTCCCAATCCAGATGTCCAAAACAAATTTGTCATCACCTCTAGCTTCCCAATTTTTCCTATGTATGTATTTGCTGTTTCAGTCGATTATTTCATCACACTTCCAGTAAGATTGTCATTGTCTACTTAACTTCTCTTTGTCTCTCCCTCTTTCTCCCTTCATGCACATGCAAACACCATGGCTCAGTCACCAAAGTATTCCCAGCAACTTTCATATAGCCTGGTACTCAAGTAGGTGCTTAAATATTGATTAAACAAATGAATAAAATTAGTTACTCTTTATTCATATCCATTACTTAACTCCTTTAATTATTTGTTTGCATTTTTAAAATACACAGAAAAACAGAAATATTGCCTTAATTCTGCCATCTTTTCAAGGAATAATATAAAGTAAAAAATGAGAGTCCCATTTTAGCCCCTCCAATCACCCAAAGGGGTAAGACTAAGCCCTAAAATATTTTGGTACATAAACCTCTTGACTTTGTCCTATGCTTATAAGAACATAGTTATGATAAATAGATATAAGTATGTTCTTTTTAAAAATAAAATTGCAATCATGTTAGACATATGAGACTACAATTTATTTCTTCACCTAACAAGGTGTCTTCATAGGACACCCCCATACTCTGCTTTTTTATGGCTGCCTAATATTCCATTATGTAGTTGTACTATAATAAACTGATGCATTCCTTATTGACAGACACTTAGGTGGTCTACCTCCTTTTTTTAACTATTAAAAATAAGGCTGAAATAAAAATCTTCATACATATACCTTTATTATATATTAATGACAATATTTTTGTAGAATGGATTATGTATTACTGGAAATAAAATTTTAATGTCGTGGATCATATAGATATAACATTTTAATAAACACTACTTAGTTTCCCATACACATATATATTTATTTAAGAGTCCTTGAATACTCAGTCCCTTTCACACTCACCAATACTTGATATTATCAATATTTTTGATGCTCATTCATCTGATTGGAAACATGGTGTATTATTTTAATTGTTACATTATTATTTGGCAAGGCTAAACATGTTTTTGTATATTTATTGACTATTTGTATTATTTATTTTTTAATTTATTATTTAGTTTATTATTTTTTTCATCACCATTTATCCCCTCTATGCCCTCTTCCACCTCCCCTCCCCGCAACCCCCACAATCACCACACTGTTGCTCAATCCCTCCAAAAAAACTTTAAATGACTTCTTGGTGTTCTTCAACTTTTTTTTGATTAAATTGTTTATAGAATTTTTTTGCCTAGAAAAAACTATTCACCCTTTGTTAGATGTGTTGCAAAGATTTTTCCTATTTTATTGTTTGTCCTTTAACTGTGTTTATATGTATTGCATATATTTAAATTTTTTTATATAATCATATTGTTAGTATTTCACTTTATAGCTTCTGGGTTTGAACATTTTGCTTCAGGGTATAAAAAATATTATTTTTTATTTTTTCATAAAGCTCCATAGGTTTTACATATTGATTTTTTAACTCACCTGAATATGTTTTGTATGTATGAAATAGGGCTCTATATTTGTTTTACTTCAAATAATAATGGCCCATGCATTTTGTTTGTTGCATAAGCCTTACTTTCCCCACTGATTTGAAATATAAATTTTATCATATATTACATTCTTAGCTATATATACATCTGTTTCTAGAATGCTCATTCTATTTCATTGATCTACTTGATTATTTCTGTGCTGGTATCATGCTGTTTTCATGACTGAGACTTTATAATGAATTTAAATTTTTTATTTTGTAATGAATTTTAATATTTAAAACATATATCCTCCATTATTATTCTTTTTCAGAAATTTCTTATTTATAATTACATTAAATCTCCCAAAAGAAATCAGAATCAATTTGTTAAATTCAAAAAAGTCACTATTGACCCTTTGATTAGAATCCCATTGTTATATTCATTTACAAAATAACTGCCCAGGAACCAGGTATGTCACTCTATTCATTCAGGTCTTGTTGTGTTCTTTTATAAATTTAGATTCCTTTCTATCAATCCTCCTTGGTTTGCTATTTATCAAACCTCTACTCTAGTGTTTGGATCCATCCAGATATAATAGACATTATTTTATTAATGAGGAACAGGAAAGGGAATTATTATGCCAGGGTCATATAGAGAATTAATGACACAGAGAGAGAGCGACATAGGGGAAAATAAAACACAAAGATATTTTGAAAACAATCTTTGCAAAGGGAAGAAATGTGATAAACTAACAAAGTGGATGGAAGGAGTGAGGAGAAGAGTGGGGGGTTGTCATGTTCCAAGGCCCCTCTTCTGCTCACAAAACTTACTGTCAAGGGAGTATAGAATGTGATAGGGTGTTTAGTTAATACACAATTATCCATAGTAGGGCTGTTATTAAGAGCTCAGAAACTCTGGGTGGGAGCTCAAGTCATTTAGAGACTCTTAACTGTAACCAGACACTCATTTTCTCAGTGGCAAGCATGGTTCAGGAAATGGCTATTGTTAGAGCCTGGAACCTGGCTTGTGAGTAGAGGTCATGGTTCAGGACATGATCCCAAAACTGGCTATGCAGGTGCAGACTAGGTTACCATTATATAAGCATGACACTGCAAAAGCTTAGGATGCATGCGCCAGGCACCATCTTGTGCACTGCCCCATGCAGAGTATCCCGCCACATGAGTCTATAAAAGCTGTTAGCTGTATTGAATAAAGCTGCTGCCATTTGTTGATCCCTCCTGATGTCAGCTCCATGTGCTTTCTTTACCTTGGGTATCTCTCCGAGGAAATCCCCCTCGCAACCCCCCAGTCTCTGACACTTGGCGTAGCTGGCAGGATGAGGTGGGTACCCCAACGCCCCCTAGTGAGGAGAAGCCCTGGGTGAATGGGATGTGGCCCCCAGCATTCCTCTAGTAACCGGTGGTGGTGCACCTGATGGCTTGGATGGCGCTGGAAGATTGGGATGCTGTACGTCCGTCCCTGGCCTGATGAGGTGCGGAAGGCTTTGGAAATGCTGGAACTGAATATTCCCGCAGCTCATCGGGTCTTCTGGATGTTCCTGGCTCTCTTGCAACATGCCAGCCAAAACATCCAGGACCTTACAAACCGGAGGACTGGGAGCAGTGCCTGGAGGTGGCTGAGCGCATGCTCCACGGTCCTGCAGAGTCCGCTGCGACTTCCCAAGCTAGCAGCCCCACCGGGTCCATATGACAAGCCCAGCTCTTGGTGCGGTAGAAGACACCTTTAGTGCTGGGAGTGGGGCTGGTAGGACCCCTGCAATCAACCTGGCATACGTCTTATATGATGTATTCTGCCATGGAGTTATGGGGACTTGGCCAAGCAATGCAAGCAGCAGTTGGGGGAGTCTGTCCCAGCTTAGTTGTTACGCCTCTGGGATGATGGTACAGACAATACTGAGCTCAACCCCACTGAGATGGGACAACTGGCCAGTATCACCACCATTCCCTCCCTGTAGCAGCAACTGCAGAATGTGCCACAGATGAACCCCCAGGCTGGTAACCATACACTGATTAATTGGTTGATGGAGGCTGCCCGAACAGTGTGGGAGAATGCTGGAGATCTCCTGGAGCATGTAAGTAAGTGGGAGATGGGTATGTGCCAGATGGTTTTCACACAGCGGTACAGCAGCCCAGATGAAGAGATGTTTATGGACCATATGAAGGACATGGTGCTAGTGAATGGCCCTTCAGGGACTTTTGGGACTATGGTGGCTTTACTGGCCCTTTATACCGACTACCCAGAGGCCACGAAGAAATTGGGCAAACTATTCTGAAACTCAAAGAAGCAGGGGTTATTAGCCCAATGCATAGCCCCTATAATTCCCCAGTGTGGCCAGGGAAGCCTGACGGCTCATGGAGGATGACTGTAGACTACCAGGAACTGAACAAGCTCACTCTGCCCTTACATGCGGTGGTACCGAATATCACTGAATTAATGAACAGCTTGTCACAGGAATTGGGGCGGTTTCATTATGTTGTAGACTTGGCTAATGCCTTTTTCTCCACAGACATTGACTCTGAAAGCCAAGAACAGTTTGCAATGGACTTTTCAAGTGTTACCCCAAGGCTATTTACATAGTTCAATGCTTTGTCATGGTTTGGTAGCCCAAGACTTAGTGTCCTGGAACAAACCTCCGAAAGTACATTTGTTCCATTATATTGATGATAAAATGTTGACCTCTGATTCTCTTACAGAGCTAGAAGCCAGAGCATGCAGCCTTCAGGAAGTCCTGGTGGGCTGGGGGTGAGCCATCAATGAGGACAAAGTCCAAAAACCTGGATACTCTGTCAAGTTCTTGGGTGTTGTTTGGTCGGGTAAGATGAAGGTTATGCCTGAGGCGATTATAGATAAGATACAGGCCTATCCCCAACCAGAAACAGTGAAACAGTTGCAGACATATTTGAGACTGCTAAGGTTCTGGTGAAACTTTATTCCCCATTTAGCCATGCTGATGAAACCCCTCCACCACTTGGTCCAGAAGGGGGAGGCCTGGGACTGGTCTCTTGAGGTGGAGCAAGTGTTTCTGGCCACAAAACGAGTGGTGGCCCAGGCGCAGACCCTGCGAGTCATGGTTCCAGCTTGGCCGTTCCTCCTGACTCGAGGTTTGGCTGAGGTCTCTGGCAGAACCAGGGGGCTCGGAAGAGTCCTACTGGGTTTTGGTCCCAATTGTGGAAGGGAGCTGAAAGTCGTTACTCCCTCATTGAGAAGCAGTTGGCAGTGGTGTATGCAGCCCTGTTAGCCAGTGAAAGTATCACTGGTTCTTGTCCTGTCACAGTGCAAACCACTTACCCAGTAGAGGGGTGGTTATGGTCTTGGGCTACTTGACCATGCACAGGGGTGGCCCAGACTCCCACTTTGACAAAGTGGGGAGCTTACTTGGAACAGAAGGCTTGGTTGTCTACCAGCCACTTGATGCAGGAGCTGCAATCCTTGCTGGGACCTATACAGTTTAGGGCAGAATGGGAGGAGCCCTCTGCAGAAGCGGCGGAAAGCCCCAGCTCTTTTGAGGAGGGAAAGCCTACTCCTCCAGCAGATGCTAGATGGTTCTTGGTATACTGATGGTTCTTGCTGAGGCCAACCACTGGTGTGGGCGGCAGTGGCCCTGTAACCGGCTATGGATACCTTTTGGTATGATACAGGAGCCGGATGTTTGAGCCAGTGGGCCAAACTGAGAGCTATGTGGATAATGTTAATGAAAGGGTCTGGCTGTGTGCATGTGTGCACTGATAGTTGTGTGGTGTACAGAGGCCTAACTCTATGGCTGCCTCGTTGGGCAGTCCAAGAATGGCTTATAGTCCACCGACCCCTGTGGGGGAAGGGTATGTGGTAGGGCCTGTGGGAATAGGGCCTGAAAGAAGGAGCGGTGACTTACCATGTATCAGGGCATAAGCCCTTGCAGGCCCCTGGAAATGATGCAGCCGATGCGTTGGTACGTGTGCGAGCCCTTCTAGGCTCTCCGGATCTGGCTGCAGTAGCTGCCTGGCTACATAGGAAATTGGGTCACGCTGGTGCACGAACCATGGGCTTGGTGGCCCAGCACTGGGGCTTGTCTTTGACTAGAGCTGAATCCCAGCAAACTGTGCGTGAGTGTCCGTGGTGTGCTGCACACCACCCAAAGCACATGGTTAGTGCTAAAACCGGGGCAAATTCCCCAAGGAGCCCGACCTTTACAAAATTGGAAGATGGATTACATTGGACCACTGCCTGAGGACCAAGGAGCATGGTATGTGTTAACTGCCATTGACACTGCTACAGGATTTGGATTTGCCTTAGCTGTGGCCAAAGCAGATCAGCCTCACACCCTCCAAACTCTGGGGTGGTTGGCGGCCGCCCATGAGAGGCCCCTTGTTATAGCCAGTGATAGAGGAACTCATTTTACAGGCCACTTGGTCCAAGCCTAGGCATGGGACAATGACATCGATTGGCAAATACATGTCCCTTATAGACCCCAGGCCTCAGGTATGATAGAGAGATTCAATGGGCTCTTGAAGGAAAAGTTATGAGCCCTAACACCTCATTGGAGGCACTGGAAAAGACACCTGCCCATAGCAGTGAGGCTATTGAATGAACAGCCATGGAAAATAGGTAAAGTCCCTTTGGACAGAGTCACCAAGGGTACTACCTGCATACTACGGGTGTCACCTGGAAAGGAAACTGACTTAAAGCCCTCCCTGAGTGAAGGTGCCATTATTTTACCTGCTCCCACAGCAATGGTTCCTGGATGTGCTGAGCAATGGATGTGGCCTTGGTAAGTGAAAACCTGTGAGGCCCCTTGGGTAGCTCTGATAGAACCCTGGGGTCAAGGTTTGGAAAAAGGGCTCTCACTCACTCCCTGGTTAGGATGCTGGCCTCTGAAACTATGGGCCGCATTGCCCCCTGAGGCAAAAGGTTCTCTCTTGCGTGGTGCACCAGTCATTTGCCTGTGGCCCATACCTCTATACTTGGTAAACATGGAAGAAGAGCCTATGCCCCTCATGCCTGGACTACAGGTGTGGTATCATCGGCCGGGAGGGGCCCCTCTACAGGCTACCATCCTATCACAGGATGAGCAGGTAGCATGCATCTTGCCAGAGGATCGTGATTTTCCAATGATGATTTCATTATCTGCTTTGTCTTACAGCCCAGGCTAACCACTGGGAACAGTTTGCTGTCCTGGGAGCATACCTTCACTAAGGTATACAATGTGTCACATTGCTGGATCTGTACTGAGTTTCCATCTGACACTTCGGACGGCCTTCCATGGCGAGTAGCTCCAGCTACAATTGAGAATTGAACGGCCCTCCACAATTGGAACTGCACCGGTGCTGAGTGGAATGCCCACTGCTGGGTTATTGAGACCCTTTTGCACCAAGCTTATCACAATGAACCCCCCTTACTTGGGAGAGCTGTATACAATGGTTGGGCGTGAATGATGGGGACCCATGTAGAATTATTGCAAGTAGTTCCTTTCTGTATGGAACAAGTGAATTATACTGTCCCTAACCGTACAGTAGGCTGGATCCCCAAGGAATTGTGTCAGAATATCTCCTGTAGTGAGAATACCAACTACTGGTGGGATGGAAGGAAAGCAGTGGGTACTAAGCCTACTGACTTTTTGCCAGACGATGCTCTCTGGATCTGTGGATACTATGAATGACCCTACCTTCCCGCCCACTGGATGAGATGGTGTACATGTGGTGCCCCTTTATACAGGGCTGTCTCACAGCTACCTTAACCCAAAAACCCACTAACTGGGACCCTGTTTACCACAGATGGCACCAAGAGAAAAGAGCTGCCTGGTGGTTCTATCCCCTGGCTTTGTTTATACCTGAGGGTGGGACAATAGCTGTAGAATTGAGAGTAGAAGATTTGGCCCAACACACAGTCTAAGCCTTGAATGTTACTCATACGTCCCTAGCTTTGCTGATAGTGAAACTATGCAAATGCGTAAAGTAGTGTTACAGAACAGGATGGCCTTAGATCTCCTGACTGTGGTACAAAGAGGAACTTGTGCCCTTTTGCATGTTAAATGTTGAGTTTATATCCCAGACCACCAGCAGCAGATACAGGAAGCCTTGAAAGAAATGGATGCAGAAGTTTCAGTGATACAAGCTCCCCAAGAAGACCTCCTGGCACAACGGTGAACCAAGTTAGGGAATTCCAGGAGATGGGTCCTACTGAGTTTGGCAGGCCTCGCTGGAAGTCTCGTGGTTGTGTGCTGCAGACTGTATTGCTGTTGCGGTCTCTGGGTATAGGGAAATGCTTTATGGGTCAAGTCCCAACACCCCAGCCTCTAGGGGATGGAGTGTTAGGTCCCGGGAACCGAGCTTGTTGATAGAGGCCGTGGTTCAGGACATGACCCCAGAACTGGCTGCGCAGGTGCAGACTAGGTTACTGTTATATAAGCATGATACAGCAAAAGCTTAGGACACATGCACCACACACCTTTTCGTGCACCGCCCTGTGCTGAGTATCCCACCACATGAGTCTATAACAGCCGTTAGCTGTGTTGAATAAAGCTGCTGCCATTTGTTGATCCCTCCTGATGCCAGCTCCATGTGCTTTCTTTTTTTTTTTATAATTCTCAGATTTCAGTTCTTTTTTTTTTAATTTCAATTTTCTTATTAATTTATTTTTGTTACAGATGTTTCTCCTTTTTCCCCCATTGACACCCTCCTCCCGATCCCCTTGCCCCCGCTCTGTCCCCAGCATTGTTGTCTATGTCCATGGTTACGCATTCATGCATATAAGTTCTGTTCCGCGTGCTTTCTTTACCTTGGGTATCTCACCGCTGAAACACCCCTTGCAACCTCCGGTCTCTGACCGCTATTCATGGATCATTGGTCCAAGTCAGAATTTATTTGGATAATGCGTTGTGGCAGCATCAATTAAACAGAATACCCAGCTAAGAGCCAGGAAGCTTGAGTCATAGTTTTGCCCTTAACACCAACTTACCAAGGGACTTTGGGCCAATCATGAAATCTCTCAGGGCTTCACCATTTCCAAATGCAAAACTGAGGTGCTACCTGATTCCTGCCATATTTACCTAAAGGGGCACTGAAAGATTAGAACAAGTGTCACTTGTAAGTAAACAGTGAATGCAGGGAAAAAGACATCATGGCCACTCTGACACGTTGTATAGTTTAGGGGTAGAAGAAGAGGATTACAGAGTAAGCATAAATCATGGTGGGGAAGAAAACTCGACTATAAAACCTGTGTTGGAGCTGGCTGCAGGAAAGAACCCTTTAGAAAAGTTAAGACAAGGATAAACCCAAGAACGGTGGCAGATCAGAGAGAGAGAAATAAAAGTGAAAATTTTCAAGGATGAAGGACAAAAGGAAAGGAGGATAATATTTTTGTGTCTGCAGTGTCCTGGTTAAAGGCATTGAGAGGAGGGAAGGGGAAGGGGAAGTGAGAAGCAACTCTCCAGTTTCCTCTGGATGGGTGAGACAAGTTGGCGACCCCTGCAGGGGAAGATTTGTTTGGAGAACTAGAGAAGCTGCTCAGCCAGAGACAATCTAGAGGGGACCTGGCTTATTAATTTGATTGCAGTTGACCCATGAGACCGATTGACAGTAATTCACATCCTGAAGAGTAAGAGGTTTCATGGACACTTCAGATGAGCAGAGAAACGTGATTTATGGTGGAGACTATATCAGAAGAAATGGGGCCAGAGTGGCAGCAGATGACTCCACTTGACATGCCATAGGTAGGGAATCTGTTCATGCTCTGCAGGAATGAAATCATGACCTACTTAGGGAGCTATTGTAAACTTATTCACAGCCAAGAAGGACAAGGACAAGAAGCAGACACCTCTGGGAGCTGACTTGAGCATGCGAGCATGACCCAAAGAGCTGGAGGGGCAAGTGGATACTCTCTAGCTTGAGTCAGGCCAGAAGTTGGGTCTGGAGAAGGCGTGCTGCTTCTTTGAGGTTTCTTTCCCAGAAAATACACATGGAACACATTATGAGAACTCAGTGGGACTTAATTCTCTATCGCATTGGGTCACACTTCATAACTGCAAAGCCTAAGTCAGAAAAAAAAGCTGTCATTTTCCCACTTTTGGTTTGGAAATTGTTTTCAATGCAAGTGTTGGGGAGCCCCAAAAAACAGAACATTGGTGTTGTACAAGAAATCAGTGGTGGGGCAGGGGCTTTGGTGACTCAGCTGTGCCATTGGCTAAAGGGCACTGAGCATAAACTTTGTCTTAGGAGAGAGGCAGGACAATAAGTCCAGCCTTGAATGCCAGAGGGAAAGGAGAGAGAGAAGAATAGAGTGACCCAGGAATTTCTGAGAAGGGGAAGACAAAGGGGAAGCTGCTTCCCAATTTCAGCAGGAAAGAAACAGAACCCAACTGGAAAAGGAACTGGGGAGGACAGAGGAGCCTCAGGAAATGATAACTGGGCCAAAACAAAGAACAAGAAAGCAGGAGCCTGGTCTCCAAAAGAACTGACCACTTTGCATCAATCCACTGAGCAGGAAAAGATAGAATGGAGGACATGGCAGAGGACTTCCAGGGTACATTGAAGGAAAAGAGCAAAAAGAATGAGCTCAGCAGATGCAGACTAGGTGGAATCAAAATATGGGAGGTTGCCCCCAGCCTGAGAGAGGGGAAAGGAAAAGAAGTGCAGGGTAGGAAGGGGGAAAGTGCAGGGAGTTCAAAAGCATCCTCGAAGGACTCATTAAAATGACACAAACACAAATCACAACTTAGCATTCAGACATGTACAAGTGGGCTAATAATGCAGAAGGCCAGAGAGGTAGCTGCTGGGGCCCTGGGAGAAGAGAAAAGGGATGTCACTTCAGTATAAGGACAACACTGAATACAAGGAGGACAGTGTATTGTGGGGGGAGGCCAAGGGGGCTGGGGACTCTTCACAAGGGAGCAGAGTGGAGAGTCAGAAGAGCAGTCTGGGTTTCTCACACAGTTTGCATTTTCTAGGATCTGTGAGACGCAGGTTTCAAGATGTACGATTGTGAAGGTGAATTAGGGAGAGAGAAATCAGCATTGTGAACATGAAAAACAAGAAAAATATTAAAGGGAGAAGTTACTTAAGCAAACCACATGTTTCCCACAAGTAAAGAGAAATATAAGTGTAAAAGGGTATTTACACTCTACTTACCTTACAAAAATGAGCTGAAAGCAACTGGAAATGGGTCCTTCTTACCCTGTAGCCAACATTAGACTGAATAAGAGGTACAGAGTTTCATTTTGGGAAGATGAAGAATCCTGGAGATGGATAATTGTGATGATTGCACAGCAATGTGTATGCACTTAATGCCACTGAACTGTATACTTAAAAATGGTTAAGATGGTCAATTTTATGTCATTCATATTTTACTACAATAAAAAAATTAGTCTGGACAAATTTTGAGAACCTCATACAGAAGTCACTCTTTGAAAGACATAAGAAATGCTCAACATCACTAATAATCAGAGAGATGCAAATTAAAACAACAATGAGGTATCACCTCACACCTGCCAGAATGGCTGCCATCAACAAATCATCAAACAACAAGTGCTGGCAAGGGTGTGGAGAAAAGGAGGCTCTAGTACACTGCTGGTGGGAATACAGACTGGTGCAGCCACTATGGAAAACAGTATGGTGTTTCCTCAAAAAATTAAAAATTGAATTGCCATTTGACCCAGTGATCCCACTTCTAAGACTATATCCTAAGAAGCCTGAAACACCAATCAGAAAGAATATATGTACCCCTAAGTTCATAGCAGCACTATTTACAATCACTAAGATCTGGAAACAGCCCAAGTGTCCATCAATAGATGAGTGGATAAACAAGCTGTGGTACATGTACACAATGGAGTACTATGCAGCTGTAAGAAAGAAGGATCTCTTAACCTTTGAGAAAACATGGAGGGACCTCAAGAGTATCATGCTAAGCAAAATAAGCCAATCAGAGAAAGACAAATACCACATAATATCATTTATTTGTGGAATATAATGAACAAGGTAGGCTGATGAATGAAATAGACCCAGAGACATGGAAAGGAGTGTGGTTCAGACTGACTAACCTCAGAGTAGGGGGGTAGGGGGATGGATGAGATGAACCAAAGAACTTATATGCATGTATGTATAACCAATGGACATAGCCAACAATGCTAGGGGGGTTGGGGGGCGGGATGGGGAGGAGGGTGTCTAGGGGGAAAAAGGAGAAACATCTGTAACAAAAATAAATTAATAAAAATTGGAAAATAAAAAGAAGTCACTCTGAAGAGATGCTATTACTGACCAAGGACAGGACAAAGGGCTGGCAGAACCTAGGACATCTGACTGTCAAGTGTGGTCTCTGTAGCCAGAATGCCTGGGTTTCATCTCACCTCTACTACTTATTCCTCAGATTAGAGGATTTCTTATCTGTAAAATTGTAATAATAATAATAATAATAATAATAATAATAATAATATCTACTCAAAGGGTTGTCAGAGAAATTGAGTTAATGCTTGTTATGTACTGACACAAAAGAAGCACTCAATAAATGTGGGCTCCTGTCACTGTCCCAGAGTTGCTTCCCAATAATAAACTCCTAACTTGAGAACCAGTTTATGTTAAGCACCAGGCACAGTGCCTGGGACAAAATACATGCTCAGTAAAACTTATTTTCATTTCAACTTTTCATTCTCTCATCAGTCATATCAAGTGAAAGACAATACTTTTTCTTGTCATATTATGGTAAAAATTGAAATTAATTATATAATAAAGAGGGTGGTGACTGAAGGGAAGGAAGGTCCATCCCTCTTTTGACATTCAGAGAAAATTTTCCCTGAGGGCGATTCTGGGACTAACTACAGCAGAATAACCTGGGTTACTGGTTCAAAGAGAAGACTCCTGGGCGCGCTCTATGCCTACAGAAGCAGACTCCCTGAGATGCAGCCCAGGAATCTGCATTTGGAAGGCCCTCAGGTGACTTTTCTGTATACTCAAGTCTCATAAATGCTTTAGGGAATGTATTGGTTTTTGAAACTGTTTCTCTTGAGGATGATCTGTCCCATGTTAAGCTTAACCTTCTCAAAATTGGGATTGGGGTCCTACTAGTCAATGAAACTCATCTGCCTGCTTGCTCAAGGAGTACCTCCTCCAAGATGTCTTAATTCTGAGACACTTTCCCCACTGCTGAAGAATTCCAGTACTTCATCTTGCACTTGGGGCCAATTACTTGCCTAGATTTCATTCTTCTCTTCTCTTCTACATGCTCACTGGCCATGCATCCCCATTTATCTCAACAGCTGTTTAACACCCCCCCCCCAAATTACAGCATAGAAATATCATCAATAATGTTGTAATAACTATGTATGGGGCTAGGTGGGTATTTGAAATATCAGGAGTATATGATTGTCTAACCACTATGCTCTAGACCTGAAACTAACAAAATTAAAATAGAATGTAAACTTAAATTTAAAAAATGAAACAAAAAACTATACAATTCAACACTAGGAAGACAAACAATCCAATTAAAATATGAGCAGAGGACCTGAATAGACACTTCTCCAAAGAGGACATACAGATGGCCAATAGACATATGAAAAAAAATGCTTGATGCCACTAATCATCAGAGAGATGCAAATTAAAACTGAAATGAGGTATCACCTCACATCTGTCAGAATGGCTACCATCAGTAAATCAATAAACGATAAGTGCTGGCAAGGATGTGAAGAAAAGGGAACCCTACTATACTGTTGATGGCAATGTAGACAAGTGCAACCACTGTGGAAAACAGTATGGAGATTCCTCAAACAATTAAAAATAGAACTGCTATTTGACCCAGTGATCCCACTTCTGGGAATATATCCTAAGAATCCCGAAACTCCAATCAGAAAGAATATAGGCACCCCTATGTTCATTGCAGCATTATTCACAATAGCTAAGATCTGGAAATTGCCCAAGTGCCCATCAGTAGACAAGTGGATAAAAAAGCTATGGTACATCTACACAATGGAATACTATGCAGTTGTAAAAAAGAAAGGAGCTCTTACCATTTGCAACAGCATGGATGAATCTGGAGACTATTATGCTAAGAAAACTATCATCTGGTTCAACAAAAAGTCATTCACCTTTTTGATAAGTGGGTTTCTGCCACACATAATGCTGAAACTAAAAGAGGTTTCAGTTTAATGAATATAGTTTATACCATTGTTAAATATAGTTTATTTGTAATCATGTATCAGATTTAATGACAATAAAATTATTGGGAAAAGAGTACATTGGGATGCAGTTATATTTGTCAAATATTTGGTTGGCTTTGATTCCAGCCATGTGTTGGCTATGCATTCAAGACCTTGGTAAAAATCAATGAAAGTATTCTGGGATAATCAGTTAACTATGGAATTTATGAAAAAATAGTGTTATATATTTTATTATTATTTGAAAATTGTGTTCTACATATTACATCAGTAAATTTTAAAATTATATATCAGTATTAAGTATAATTAAATTAAATTATATAATTATTATATCTTTATATGCTAGCACGCCCCTACTTTAAGAAAAAGGGTATTTACTGAAAATAAAACCATTGTTAAATAACTGTAGCAAACAAACTCAGAGTAAATGTTTAAAGACTCAGTATATATTTTGGGGGCATATGTGTCAGATTATTTAAATCTTATAACCCAATTTCTCAATCACAAAATCAAACTGTTATCTTTATTTACCCTTATACTGCATAATAGATGCAGATTTTATGGAAATAAGCAAAGAACAGGGCATCAATCTCTTAGAGTTAAGGCAAACTTCCCCATTGAGATTCTCCAAATGATTTTAGAGATGATCAATGAAATATTATGTTTCCTTGGTTGAAAACCAACCAAAGTGAAACCATCACAAAAATTAGAAACACCCAAAAGAGCATAAGTATAGAACAATATGGAAACTATGGTCTAATGGCCAAGATATAGAATGCCAATAGTCACAGCCTCAAATTTCTTATGGACTTAGGGCCCCAACAATTTTAATTTTAGGAGATGGTTCATTTACTATTCCTCTTCTGAGGACACATTCAGTGCTGCTCTATGGAAGAAAATGTCTTGCTTTTAATATGCAAAGTAGAAAATATTTTACCTTTTTTTTTTAAATTAATTAATTTTGGTTACAGATGGTTCTCCTTTTTCCTCCCTTGACACCCTCCTCCCATTCCCTTCTCCCAACATAGTTGTCTATGTCTATTGGTTACACATACATGCATATAAGTTCTGTGGTGTAACTCTTCCCTCCCCCTCGCCCCCTCTTATGAGGTTTGTCAGTCTCTACCCCACATCCATGTCTCCACGTTCCTTCTGTTAATCACTTTGTTTTGTTCATTATATTCCACAAATAAGTGAGATCATGTGATAGTTGTCTTTCTCTGCTTGGCTTGTTTGGCTTAGGATAATACTCTCCAGGTCCCTCCATGTAGTCTCAAATGATAAGAGATTATTCTTCCTTATAGCTGCATAGTATCCCATTGTGTATATGTACCACAGCTTTTTTATCCACTCATCTATTGATGGACACTTGGGCTGTTTCCAGATCTTAGCAATTGTAAATAGTGCTGCCAGGAACATAGGGGTACATATATTCTTCAGATTGGTGTTTCAGGCTTCTTAGGATATATTCCTAGAAGTGGGATCACTGGGTCAAATGGCAATTCAATTTTTAATTTTTTGAGGAAACACCACATTTTGTTTCCATAGTGGCTGTACCAGTCTGCATTCCTACCAGCAGTGTATTAGAGTCTCCTTTTCTCCACATCCTTGCCAGCACTTGTTGTTTGATGATTTGTTGATGGCAGCCATTCTGGCAGGTGTGAGGTGATACCTCATTGTTGTTTTAATTTGCATCTCTCTGATTATTAGTGATGTTGAGCATTTCTTCATATGTCTCTTGGCCATTTGTATGTCCTGTTTGGAGAGGTGTCTATTTAGTTCCTCTGCCCATTTTTTAATTGGGTTCTTTGTCTTCCTTTTGTTGAGTTGTGTGAGTACTCTATATATTTTGGAAATTAACCCCTTATCTGATGTATTGTTGGCATTTATGCTCTCCCATACAGTGGGTTCCCTTTCCACTTTGATGATTGTTTCTTTTGCTGTGCAGAAGCTTTATACAAAACAATAGACCCAGAGACAAAGAAAGGAATATGGTTCAGACTGACAAACCTCAGAGCAGGGGGCAGGGGAGAGGGATGAGAAAGCCAAAGAACTTATATGCATGTATACGTAACAATGGACATAGACAACAATGCTGGGCGGGGGGGTGGGATGGGGAGGAGGGTATCTAGCGGGGAAAAAGTAGAAACATCTGTAACAAAAATAAATTAGTAAAAATTGAAAAACAATCTTAATGAACACAAATCTTAAACAAATAAAAAACAAAAAGCTGTTCAATCAAACTTTAATCAGAGAAATGTATTGTTGGTTTGAGTATAGATTAGTGCAAACTTTCTGCAGTGCAATCTTGAGAAGTGTGTGAATCAGACAAATACAGGGGTGGGCAAAGGATGGAAAACACAGAATTTATTCTTGTATTATTATTTATTGATTTATTATTATATTATCTCTTATTATTATTAACCTACTTTTGCCAACCTCTGTATATAAAGCACTTTGTTTACAAAACACAACATTTTAGAAAAAATTTAAATGCCATTAATGGGATTTAGTTAACTAAGCTATTGGTGTACTAAGGCAAAGGAATATTATAGATGTGTTAAAAATTATGATATAAATCTTTTATATTGACGTTAAATCATATCCTCAGCATATTATTAAGTGAGGAAATTAGGTTAGAAAAACAATATGCATAAAATAATCTTTATTACGAAAAAGCTTATTTGCACATGATAAAATTCTCACCTACATAAAAATTTAATGATAATTTCTCTAGTGTGAGATTACATGTGATTTTCATGGTTCTCTATACTTTTTGAATTGTCTGAAAAAAAATTTTTTTAATTTATTTATCTTTATTGTTGAGGGTATTACAGATGCCCCCCATTTCCCCCCATTGGCTCCCTTCACCCGGTTCCCACCCCCCACCAGCCCTTCACCACGCTATTTTCTGTGTCCATGGATTATGCATATACGCATATAACTTCTTTGTTATTCTCTGCCAGGCCCACCTCCCCCCTTCACTCTGAAATCCACCAGTCTGTACCATGCTTCCATGCCTTTGGGCCTATTTTGTTAGTCGATTTATTTTGTTCATTAGATTCCACATGTGAGATAATGTGATACTTACTTGTCTTTCTCTGACTGGCTTATTTTGCTTAGCATAATACTCTCCAGGTTCCTTCATGCTACCTCAAAGGGTAAAATATCCTTCTTTTTAACAGCTGCATAGTATTCCATTGTGTAAATGTAGCACAGCTTTTTTATCCACTCATCTACTGATGGACACTTGGGCTGGTTCCAAATATCAGCTATTGTAAATAACACTGCTGTGAACATAGGGGTGCATATATAATTTCTGGTTGGTGTTTCCAGATTCTTAGGATAAATTCCTAGAAGTGGGTTAACTGGGTGAAACAGCAGTTCGATTTTAAATTTTTTGATGAAATTTCATACTGTGTTCCATAGTGGCTGCACCAGTCTGCATTCCCACCAGCAATATACTAGAATTTCCTTTTCTCCACACCATCGCCAGCACTTGTTGTTTGTTGATTTCTTTTTTTTTTTAATATATAATTTATTTTATTATTAATTTGTTTTTGTTACAGATGTTTTTCCTTTTTTTCCCCCATTGGCACCCTCCTCCCCCTCCCCTTCTCCTCCTCCCCATCCCTGTTGTCCATGTCCATTGGTTATGCACCCATGCACATAGGCTCTGTGATTTATCTCTTTCCCCCGCCTCCCCCCCTCCTCTGAGGCCCGTCATCCCGTACTCCACCCTCCATGTCTCTGGGTCAATTTCGTTGTTCAGTTTGCTCAGTTCTGTGTGTTGCCGGCTTCCTCCGTTGGTGGGGGGGTCGTCCGGCTCCCCTGCTCCGCCTGGGTTCCCCCGCGGTGGGGGGTCACCTGGCTTGTTGATTTCTTTTTTAAAATTATTTTTATTAATTTGTTTTTGTTACAGATGTTTCTCCTTTTTCCCCTATTGACACCCTCCTCCCCATCTCCCCGCACCATCCCCAGCTTTGTTGTCTATGTCCTTTGGATATGTATACATGCATATAAGTTCTGTAGTTTATCTCCACCCCCCAACACCCTCTTTTCTGGGGTTTGTCAGTCTGTACCGTACCTCGATGTCTCTGGGTCAATTTTGTTCATCAGTTTGTTTAGTTCATTATATTCCAGAAATAAGTGAGATCACGTGATAGTTGTCTCTCTGCTTGGTTTGTTTGGCTTAGCATAATCTCTCCAGGTCCCTCCATGTCGTCTCAAAGGATAAGAGATCTTTCTTTTTTACAACTGCATAGTATTCCATTCTGTACATGTACCACAGCTTTTTTATCCACTCATCTACTGATGGACACTTCATTGTTTCCAGATCTTAACTATTGCAAATAGCATTGCTATGAATATGGGGGTACATATATTCTTTCTGATTGGTGTTTCAGGCTTCTTAGTGTATATTCTTAGAAGTGGGATCACTGGGTCAAATGGCAGTTCAACTTTTAACTTTGTGAGGTAAGACCATAGTGTTTTCCACAGTGGCTGCACCAGTCTGCATTCCCACCAGCAGTGTACTAGAGTCCCCTTTTCTCCACACCCTCGCCAAAACTTGTGGTTTGATGATTTGTTGATGGTGGACATTCTGACAGGTGTGAAGTGATACTTCATAGTTGTTTTAATTTACATCTCTCTGATGATTAGTGATGTTGAGTATTTTTTCATATGTCTCTTGGCCATTTGTATGTCCTGTTTGGAGAAGTGTCTATTTAGGTCCTGTGCCCATTTTTTAATTGAGTTCTTTGTCTTCCTTTTGTTGAGTTGTATGAGTACTCTATATATTTTGGAAATTAACCCCTTATCTGATGCATCATTGACAATTATGGTCTCCCATATGTTGGGTTTGGTTTCCATTTTGATGATTGTTTCCTTTCCTGTGCAGAAGCTTTTTAGTTTGATGTAGTCCCATGTGTTCATTTTTTTCCTTTGTATCTCTTGCCTTAGGTGTTGTATCAGTGAAAATTCTGCTGCGCATGATGTCTAAAATTTTGTTGCCTACATTTTCTTCTAGAATTTTTATGGATTCATGAGTCACATTTAAGTCTTTTATCCATTTTGAGTTTATTCTTGTGTATGGTATAAATTGGTGGTCTAGCTTCATTTTTTTGCATGTAGCTGTCCAGTTTTCCCAACACCATTTATTGAAGAGACTGTCTTGACTCCACTGTATGCTCTTGCCACCTTTGTCAAATATTAATTGAGCATATTGTCTTGGGTCAATTTCTGGGTTCTCTATTCTGTTCCATTGATCTATCTGCCTGTTCTTGTGCCAGTCCCAGGTTGTTTTGATTACAGTGGCTTTGTAGTATAACCTGAAATCTGGTAATGTGATCCCTCCTACTTTGTTCTTTTTTTTTTTTTTTTTTTTTTTTTCAAGATTGCTGTAGATATTCGGGGTCTACTTTGGTTCCATATAAACTTTTGGAGTGTTTGTTCTAGTTCTGTGAAATATGTCATTGGTATTTTGATGGGGATTGCATTGAATCTATAGATTGCTTTGGGTAGTATGAACATTTTAATGATGTTAATTCTTCCAATCCATGAACAAGGTATGTGCTTCCACTTTTTTATATCTTCCTCTATTTCCTTTTTCACTGACCTGTAGTTTTCTGTGAAGAAGTCCTTTACTTCTTTGGTTAAGTTTATTCCTAGGTATCTTAATTTGTTTGCTGTGATGATGAATGGGATTGTTTTTTTAGTTTCTCTTTCTGTGAGTTCATCATTGGTGTATAAGAATGCCATCGATTTCTTGATGTTAATTTTGTATCCTGCTACTTTGCCAAATTCATTTATTAACTCTATTAGATTTTTTATGGAGTCTATAGGGTTTTCTATGTACAATATCATGTCATCTGCAAATAATGACAGTTTCACTTTCTCCTTTCCAATTTGGATCCCTTTTATTTTAATGTTAATATTTACTGTAGTTTATTTAAATAAATAAACTCTTATAGTGCCTATATATGTCAAGCACTATTTTGAGAATTTTACACATATTAACTCATTTTCTCATAACAGAAAAATGTAATAAAGTATTTCCATTTGGTGGGTAAAATGAAGGGGGAACATCTCAGAAGTGTGAGGATGTTAGATAATAAGATTCTTATAGAAGAAATCCACCATGTTTTGACTTGAAGCTATCTCCTTTTAATGACACAACTAGGACAGCAGGTCATGGTGAGACCCATTCCTTTGCCTTTTTCTGATTTTTTAAATGATGGAACTACTAATTAGCCATTAAGGATTAGCCATAGAAGAAAGCAGAGGAGCAGGGATGGGGTGGGATGGGTAGGTGGGTGATGGGCTTTCAGTGTGATAGGCTGGGACTTGATTCTGGGCTCCACTACTTAGGAGCTGTGTGATTTAGGGCAAGTTTCTTCATTTTTCAGAATTTCAGTTTCCTCATCTGTAAGAATTTTCATATCGTAAGACTATTTCTCTCCTAAATTTGAGCTCCCTCAGGTTTCCCTCTTCTTTAAAGAGCTAGGAAGACTGGCCCTTATCCTTCCCAGATCATCCCAACACACTTTGGTTTGGTCCACCTAGAACCCAGAAAGTTTTATATTCACTTAGTAGCTGGGTTACCCCCGGAACAAGCTAAGAAGGCAACCTTTGCTTATCTGCTGGAGTCTGGTATTATTGACCCATTGTCTTGGAGTTCTGAATGTTTTACATTTTCAAATGTGTTTGTTGTCTTTCCTGTTAAAATTGAACTGGAAGTACCATCAATAAACAGAATGTTTGATTACCCTATGAATAATCTGCTTGATACATTTATTCTTTGGCCAGAAATGTCTCTGAGGATGGATTCCTTTTGCAAACTATCAACAAACACCAAATTTTCCTCAGTCCTCTTAATTTCAGCCCTGAACTGCCCAGGAATCTCTCCTTCCCAAACTCCCCCCAATCTTAATGTCTTCCCCTTCCCCCACCTTATTATCTCATACTTTGAATATAATACCAAGATTTGGAGCCATAAGTGACAGGGCTTAGGGCCATGGGTTTGGCCCAGCCCTATCTCAAGGCTTATATTTAGTGATAAGGGAGACTTCTAGACAGTCATATGTAGCAAATCCCTTAAAGAGTACTACCTTCATTGCATAGATGTCAAGACTGAGGTTCAGAAAAGGCAGGGTCTTAACAAAGGTCTTTTGAGTTAATGGTGGAAACTGGACTGGTTCTAATGATAACACAGAATAATTTTATCAGTGTCAGCTTAGCACAACTCTACTTGTTCATTCATTCAACAAATATTATATGCCTACTTTGTATCCAGTACTAGGGATACAGCAGTGACTACGATAGACATGGTTCGTGCTTCCACAGAGCTCATAATATAGTAAGAGAGAGAGGCTTGAGTCCTCAGATAGTTACAAATGGTGGTGCATCATGGTAGGTAGAGACAGGACTCTAGAGCTGCTCTGGCCCATGTTCTGATCATCCTCTGCCCCTTAATAGCTGTGTGAATTGGGGCAATTTCTTTAACTTCTCTGTATCTTGGTTTCATCATATCTAAATGGAGATATTAGTAGGGTTTTGTAGATAAATCTCTTAAAGCCTGCCATACAGTAAGTGCTAAAAAGTGTTAGCTAGTACAGTATTATCACTATGAAACAAAATGTAGAAATTTTCTAAGAAGGAGAAGTCCACTTTAAGTACCCAAAGTGGGCACTTAGCATTCTAACTAGAGCCATCAGAAGGTGGTGGCAAGCTAGGGGCTAGCAGAAACAGGGTCCATTTAAGCCCCTTCTTAATGACCTATAGAAATTTGGAAAGGGCTTCAGCACTGGTCTCAAATTCCAGGTAACCTGGGAAAATGCTTTCACCTCTCAGGCTCTAGTTGCCATAGCTGTGATGTGAGGAAGTACATATGGGTGACCTCTGTGATTGCTGTCAAGTGAGTCAAGGAGAATCATCATGGCCCAGTGTTAAAAGTCTATGGGAGAAATCACTAAGCAGATTTACTCTCCAATTTGTTCAAGAGCTGTTCTTGTTGTTTCTTAGTCAATGAGTTCTCTTTTATATAACTTGGTACTTTTCAAAGGATGCCTATGAAAGACACTAGAAAGGCATAGTGTTCATGGCTTTCAACTATTAAGTCTTATTATTTATTTACCTCTAGACCACCTCTGCAGCTGGTCTCATAAAAACAATTTGGATCAGTAAATAACTCTCCCTTGCTTGAATCATCCTGGCATTCTTTTTCTGCTTATTTTAGAATGCTTATCACTCTCGTCCTTGAAATCCAGTTTTTGTCTTATGCAGCTTACCTTGGAAATAGAATAATTTGAGGGTAGGAATGCAGCTTTTTTCCCTGTGAAACCCTCAAAGTGCTTAACACAGAACCTTGAAAAGACAAAGACCAAGATAACTGTTTATGATGCATAATTTCTATATGACAATGATTCTTGAAGTATGGATTTTGACCACCTGCATTAGAGTCACCTGGGCGAAACTGATTTGAAAACGTAGATCCAAGGCCTCTTCCTTACTTATATGAATCAGAATCTTGGAAGAGGGGGAGCAGTAGTCTGCATTTTTAACAGGTAATCTAAATAATTTGAGTGCATCTTACAGTCTGAAGACCACTGGGTTAGACTTTCTAAATATTTAGTTGAAGGCTCAGTGGGACAGCAATTCATTTTCTCAATCATCAGCTAGAGAACTTATCTAAGTGAGATTTAAGGTCCTGTTCAGCACTAATATGCTCCACTTCCAAGAATAAAATTTTGGAAAATATATTTATCTTTCCAACTATAAAAATTACCTCCACATACATCCCTGCCGAGTTGACTTCTTAAAGTGGACTATGGTATTAGATCTCTTCCAACTGGCCTCAGTGAGTTATTTGGGTAATTATGGCTTTGGGAAGAAGTCCAATAAACCATTAGCAAAATTCCACATGCCATCAGGGAAAGAATAACTTTTTTTTCTTCCTTCTTGGGCTAAGTTTTTGGAAGTGACTCTTTCCTTTCCACATGCGTCCAGCAGAAATGCATTTGGATGGAGAGTGTCCAGGTCCAGGCCCTCGCTCATTACCACTCCCTTCCTGGGACCTTTGTACCAGTGCTCTTTCTGGGTTTCTTGACCTTACACTGTTTCCTCCTCCACTTTTTGTCATGGTAAATGTTCCCACCTGACTCAAGTTCTGCTGGTGGCTCTCCCCTGGGCCATGTAGACTCTCATGGCTTCCCATCAATCAGAAAGTCCAAGGTCCACATTATTGAGCCTGGCATTAAAAGCTTCTAGTGACTTGGCCCTTCCATTCCTATCTTTAATGTGCATTCCCTTTCCACAAGCACTCTATATTCTAGTTTATTGTTTCTCAAAGTGTGGTCCTCAGGCTACTGTCTTTAAAGTCACTTGGAAGTGTTTCTGAATTTGTGGCCCTGCACCATGGAATTCTCACTATCAGAGTTCTAAAAATCTGAAAGTCCTAGCTTCTCCATGCTCTCTCTGTTGCTAGACACTACTATGTAGTTGCCCCCAAAGTCCCCATCATCTTGGCACAAACTCTGGGAAGTCTTATTTCAGTTACACTTTCCTGACACCTTCTAGTGGAGCAGGTGGATGGTCAATGGAACGAGGCTAGCAGACCTCAATATCTTAGCCCAAACAGTCTAAGATTCTAGTGACAAGCCAGATATTCAAGTCTAAAGCACAGACCTTATGGGAGAGCCTAGTGTCAGAAGCCAGGCTGAAATAGGATTGAAAGAAGGACATTGTGAAGTGGTGAAGGTACCAGCATTTTAAACTCAACAGTGTTAGCTTACACTTGAGCTGTTGTTATTGATCCTACATATGCATCCTCATCTCCTTCCACTGTATCTCTCTCTGTAATTTAAACAATTGTCCGACCTCACTGGGCTAGTGCAGTTTCCACACAAACCAATGCCTTTGAATTCTCCAGATCTTTTCCGTGTTCTACTCCCTATGTGAATGTCATTGCTTCCTTTTGTTTGTCACCTTTTCTTCTCTAAGAACTCTCTTTTGTGAATCTTTCCGTGACTCTCTCTATGGAATGAGTGTTCTTTTCTGTGGGCCTATGGAATTCTTCCACCCCTTCCAACCAGTTTGATGGTAGGCCTTTTCTCTCTCTCTCTCTTCCTTCACAGAAGGACTCTGAGCTCTGTCGTAATCCTCTGAAACATTTACCTGGCCCAGAGCTTTATGCAGAGTAGCCACTCATGCGACACATGTTGAAATATAATGTATGCATGAAATAAAGCATAGGTGAGATGAGTTGAGATGAGACTAAACAGATCAGATTATACCAGACGAAGTAAAAATATGATCTTTCTGGAAGGTTAGGAGAGCAGAAAATAAGGCCCTCAGCCTTCTTCCTCAGGTTGGTGTGTGCCACCTCAAAAATGCTGTTTCTGTCTATGACTCTACCTGTGAGAGTGGCTCAACTAACTTTGTTCATGACACCTTCTACATCTTCAGGATTGAAATACCAAGTGGTCCTCAGGTTGAGGGTGGGGATGGCAGTGTCAAAAGAACATTTGTGGAGGGAAAATATACTCATAAATGTCTCACTGATGTGCCTCCTGCTTTCAGTAGTTTTCCCCACAGGCCGACTGAGGTCACCATCCCAATGACAGACTCTTCGATCAAGTTTGTTTTTACATGATGTTAGAACCATATCAGTCTAACTGGCAAATCTCTAATTTTGTATACCCTGAGAGCTGTGAAAACACAACAGGTACTTCATGTAAGTACATATTAAGTTCCTTATTTGGGAGAAAATTGGGAGGCACCACAATGGCATCTATAGTACAAATGACAATAACAGCAACAAAAATAATTTTTAAAAACTTGGCTTTACGGATGCTGGCTTTTTTCCTAATCTTGACAAGTTCAAATTTTAGCAGTTGCTATAGTTTTACAACTGCTTGAAAATAGTGAATAGGCTCCAGGGACCAATGGGTTCCCCTTATGCAGATTTATAGCATATAATACAATGTACTGAAAAATGAGAATATAACATTGTTAGCATATTTAAATTAATTTGGTTGCTGCAATTTAATAGGGTTTATATTAAATATGATTGTACCCAAGACCACATAAAACATGAGTAATAAAGAGCAAGATCAATGATCGTGGGAATCCTTTCACAATGTATACGTATATCAAATCACCACATTGCACAGTTTAAATGTATTACAATTTTATTTTTCAATTATACCTCAATAAAGCTGATAAAAATAAAGATAAAAAAACAAATAAAGAGCAAGATCAAATGTTCTGCTACATAAGTGCCTCAAACTTCACTTAGTTAATAGACAGGACTGTAAAGACAGAAGCCAAAACCAAATCTCAACTGCTGTTATTCTTGGAGCTGGCAATTGACACATCTTCCTGGCAGCAATTTGAAAACCACACACTTGCTTCTGCTGTGGCACTTCCCATTCTCCTCAGAGAAATCACAGTAGTTCCTGCCCTGAATTTCTGGCTCCTGGAAAAACAGAGGCTAGGTCTTTTTAGCCCTTCATGGAGAATGTTGGCCTCAAGTGGGCCAGCGGCTCTTTTCAAATTGAAGAAATGACAACAGTGGTGTGCCCTTGGGCTATGTACTTTATTTATACTTTCCATGAACATTCTTGGTTAGTCCTATGGGGTATTAGAATAGACCAGGTTATGTTCCAGTTACAAATATACCCCCACATATTAGTAGATTAAAATGACAGGCTTTTTTTTTTTCTTTCTAGGCATGAAAAGTACAATGCAAATATTCCTGATTGTATGAGTCTCCTGAGTATCTCTTCTCCAAATGGGGTCTCAGGAATTCTAAGATCCTTCTATTTTATGATGCTGCTATCTTAAATGTCTCTGAGGGGAACAAAACTGAGAGGGGAAGAAAAATGTAGAGGATAACACACCCAATATTTCACTTCCTTGGCCAGGTATACTGTGAAAAAATCACGTTTGTTCACATTCCATTGTAAAAAAAAAAAAAAGGCATATGACTCCACCTAGATGTAAAGGGTGACTGGGAAATGTAGCCATTGACTGGGAAACTAATTCATATTCTATACTATGGAACGGGATCATAAATAGTTACCTAATCACCTATGCCTCAGACTCCAAAATCTGTATTTACCCAGCATTAATTTATTTATTCATTAAAAAAAAAAACATCTACTGTGCTTCTACTCTAAGACAGGCAATGGGAGTTTTAGAATAAATCAGACAGGATCACTGCCTTGTAGGGGACACAGTCACACACAAATAGACACTGTTGCCTCCCTCCTGTCAACTAAACAAGCACATGCTCTTCAATCACCCAAGGACAGAGGCATCTCAGTGAATGGTCTTGAGAATCTTCATGCAAATGTGATTCTTTTGTCCTTCATGGGCATGGGGTCAATTTCTTTCAGAAAAATGTTGAATGGCAAGGACATCCTTCTGTTACCCCAGTTAGGGTTCTCTTGACTACCCTCTTCTTCCTATTTCTGCTGATCTTCTTGGCTGTTTTCTTGCCTGGTATTGCTCTCTGAAAGCAAAGCCTTAATATAATGCAGTTAAAAGCAAACTTTTATTGCCATCATACTTACATCATTACTTGCTTAAAACCCTTCAAATGGGTACCCATGACTCAGAATAAACTCTATACTGCCCTGTTCCCTAAGGCCCTTCATGATCTGGCCTTTGCAACCTAATATCCTGCCACTATCATCACATGCCAGGCTCACTGCCCTTGCTGTTCCTCAAATATACCAAGCTTATGTTTACCTCTGAATTTGCTATATCCTCTGCCTGGAATGCTTTTCCCACTGATTTAATCTTTGCCTAAGTTGTGCTTTAAATTTTTTTTTCAATTACAGTTGACATTCAATATTATATTAGTTTCAGGTGTACAGCATAGTGATTAGACATTTATACATCTTATGAAGTAAGCTCCCCGATTAGTTTAATATCCACGTGGCACCATAGTTATTACAACATTATTGAGTATATTCCCTATGCTTTAATTTATATCCCTTCTTGTTATTCACTTCTGAAGTCCAATGTCACCTCTACAGAGAAGGCTTCTCTTACCACCCAGTTACATCATCTTGTTTTTGTACACTGCACAACACTTACAACAACTTTCTTGTTTGCAATTATCTTGTTTGATTATTTTCATGCGTCTTCGGGATAGCCTACCCCAACTCAAATGGCAGCTCCATAGCAATAGAGACTTTGTCTTGTTCATTCCACAACCCTCATCACTGAACACATGGGACATAGCAGATTCTCAGCAAAGGCTTATTGTATTAATGTATGCATATGTGAAATACTGGACATTGTGCCATTACTGAGTTCTTGTCTCTACTCTTGTCACTAATGTCACTGCTTTCACCAACTTTATTGTCATCACTGACATTGTTAGTGTATCCATAGCTATCTTCTCTTTGCTTGCTTTGGAAAAACAGACAAGAAAACTTCAGAGCAACATCTTCTCCCCTTCCCTTCCCTTTTTTTAAAGCGTAGACAGTTTTCTCTCTTTTTTAAAAATATGTTTTTATTGGTTTTTTAAAGAGAGAAGAAGGGAGAGGGAGAGAGAAACATTGACAAGAGAGATGCATTGATCAGCTGCCTCCTGCATGCCCCCTACTGAAGATCAAGCCCGAAACCCAGGCATGTGCCCTGACTGGGAATTGAACTGGTGACCTCTTGATGCAAGGGTCGACGCTCAACCACTGAGCCACACTGGCTAGGCTCTTCCTTTTTTTTTTTTAATAAAAAATTTGTTCTATTATAGTTTACATTCAATATTATTTTGTATTAGTTTCAAGTGTACAACATAGTGGCTAGACAATCATATATTTTACAAAGTATTTCCCCTGATATTGCTAGTACCCACCAGGCACCATACATAGTTATTACAATAGTTTTGAATATATCTCCTAAGCTGTACTTTACATTCCCATGACTATTTTGTAAGTACAAATTTGCACTTCTTAATCCCTTTACCATTTTCATTCAGTCCCTCAAATGCCCTCTTCTCTGGCAACCATCTATCTGTATCTGTATCTGTGAGTCTGCTTCTGTTTTGTTTGTTCCTTCATATTTTTCTTTAGATCCACATGTAAGTGATATCATATGGTATTTGTCTTTCCCTAACTGGCTTATTTCACTCAGCATAATACCTTCTAGGTCAATCTGTGTTGTCACAGATGGTAAGATTTCATTATTTTTTATGACTAAGGTTCCATTGTATATATGTACCACAACTTTTTTATCCACTTGTCTATTGATGGGCACATGGGTTGCTTCCATAACTTGGCTATGTAAATAATGCTGCAATGAATATAGAGGTGCATATATTCTTTCAAATTCTTCCTTCTTAAAGTGGAAGTACTTGGTGGTTATTTTGATAATGAGAATCTGAAAACATGCATGAGGTCCAGGAATAAATTTTAAAAAGGCTTTACCATAGCTGGATGAGTTGTCACAATGTTCATATACTTGAGTGCCTACATTTTACTCAGAGATTCAGATTCTTATTCTTACTTTAGACACAGTTCTAAAAAGTTAATAGTACTTTCTCTGGAGCTATTGTTGGCTCCTTTTCCTCCCATCCCCTAAATATAGATATTCTCCTAATATTTTTTCCTTGGCACACCTCTCTCTCTTTGCATTGTCTCTCTTCCTCTTTTTAAAAATGAAGATGGGGTTTTTAAATTACATTTATTGGAGTAACATTGCTTAATAAGATTATATAGGTTTCAAGTGTAAAATTTGAATATTTTTATTGAATTTATTGGGGTGACATTGGTTAATAAAATTATATAGGTTTCAGGTGTACAATTCTATAATACATCATCTGTATGTTGTATTATTTGTTCACCACCCTAAGTCAAGTCTCCTTCCATCACCATTTATCCCCCTATACCCTCTTCTAGCTCCTTCCACCCCTTTTCCCTCTAGTAGTCCCCATACTATTGTCTGTGTTTATGAGTTTTGTTTTTTTTGCTTAAACACTTCATCATTTTTACCCAACCCCACAACCCCCCTCCCCTCTGACAGTTGTCAGTCTGTTCTTTATAAGTCTGTTTCTATTTTGCTTGCTATTTTGTTCATTAGATTTCACATATGAGTGAAATCACATGAAACTTGTCTTCTCTGATTGGCTTATTTCACTTAGCATAACGCTTTCCAGGTCCATTCATGCTGTGGCATAGGGTAAGGTTTCCTTTTAGTTTTTATGACTGAGTAGTATTCCATTGTGTAAATGTACCACAGTTTTTTGTCCACTTATCTATTGATGGGCACTTGGGCTGTTTCCAGATCTTGACTATTGTAAATAATGCTGCAATGAATATAGGGGTGCATATATTCTATCAAATTAGTGTTTCAAGTTCCTTTAGGTATATTCCCAGGAGTGGAATTGCTGGGTCAAAAGGCAGTTCCATTTTTAATTTTTATATTGAATTTATTGGGGTGACATTGGTTCACAAAACCATACATGTTTCAGGTATATAATTCAATAAAACATAATCTACACTTGCATTGTGCACCCATCACCCTAAGCCAAGGCTCTTCCCATCCCCATCTCCCCTCCTTTGCCCACATCCACCTAGCCTTCACCCCTCTTTTCCTCTGGATATCACCACTCTGTTGTCTATGTCTATGTGTTTTGTACATATGTTTTTGGGTTTTTTTTTTCGCTAATTCCTTCACCTTCTTTCATCTAGTCCCCCAACCCTTCTCCACTCTGACAGCTATCCGTCTGTTCCCTGTATCCATGCCTCTGTTTCTGTTTTGTTCATCAGTTCATTTTGTTCATTAGATTCCATATATAAGTGAGATCATATGGTATTTGTCTTTTTATGACTTGCTTGTTTCACTTAGCATAATAATCTCCAGGTCTGTCCATGCTGTCCCAAAAGGTAAGATTTCCTTATTTCTTACTACTGCATAGCATTCCATTGTGTAAATATACCACAACTTTTTTATCCACTCATCTACTGATGGGCACTTGGGCTGTTTCTGGTTCACGGCTATTGTATATTATGCTGCAATGAACATAGTGGTGCATATATTCTTTGAAATTAATATTCCAACTTTCTTAAGATATATTCCCAGAAGTGGGATCACTGTTTTCCACAGTGGTTGAACCAGTCTGCATTCTCACCAACAGTGCATGAGGTCCCCTTTTCTCCACATCCTCACCAGATCCTGTTGTTTGTTGATTTATTAATAGTAGCCATTCTGGCAGGTGACATCTCTGTGGTTTTAATTTGCATTTCTCTGATGATTAGTGATTAGTTGAGCATTTTTTCGTATGCTTATTGGCCATCTGTATGTCCTCTTTGGAGAAGAGTCTATTCAGGTCCTTTACCCATTTTTAAATTGGATTGTTTGTCTTCCTGGTGTTGAGATGTATAAGGTATTTACATATATTTTAAATTAACCGCTTATCAGATGTATCACTGGCATATATGTTCTTCCATTCAGTGAGTTCACTTTCCATTTTGTTGATGGTTTCTTTTGCTGTACAAAAGATTTTTCATTTGATGTAGCCCCATTTGTTCAATTTTTTTCTTTGGTTCTCTTACCTGAGGAGATATATCTGCAAAGATATTGCTACAAGAGGTGTCTGAGATTTTACTGCCTATGTTTTCTCCTAGGATTTATGGTTTCATGACTTATATTTAAGTCTTTTATCCACCTTGAGTTTATTTTTGTATGTGGTGTAAGTTGGTGGTCTAATTTCAATTTTCCCAGCACCAATTATTTAAGAGACTGTCTTTACTGCATTGTATGCTCTTACCTCCTTTGTCAAATATTAATTGCCCATATAGGGTTGATTTCTGGGCTCTGTATTCTGTTCCATTGATTTATATGCCTGTTTTTATGCCAGGAACAGACTGTTTATTATTATTATTATTATTATTATTATTATTATTATTGCCTTGTAGTATAGTTTTGATATCTGGTATTGTAATCCCTCCAACTTTGTTCTTCTTTCTCAAGATTGCTGTGGCTATTTGGGATTTTATTTTTATCCATATACATTTTTGGAGTATTTGTTCTGGATCTGTGAAATATACTTTTGGTATTTTAATAAGGATAGCATTGAATCTATAAATTGCTTTGGGTAGTATGGACATTTTATGAAGTTATTTTTTTCAATACATGAACACGGTATATGTTTCCACTTATTTGCATCTTCCTCAATTTCTTTTTTCAATGTCTTATACTTTTCTGAGTACAGGTCTTTTACCTCCTTGGTTAAATTGATTTCTAGGTATCTTCTTGTTTTGTTGCAGTAGTAAATGGGGTTGTTTTCTTAGTTTCTCTTTCTGATAGTTCAATACTTGTGTATAAAAATTCCAATGATTTCTGAATATTAATTTTTAACTTGCTACTTTGCCAAATTCATTTATTAAATCTAGTAGTTTTTTGGTAGAATCTTTAGGGTTTCCTATGTACAACATCATGTCATCTGCAAATAATGACCCTTTTATAACCTCCTTTCCAATTTGGATGTCTTTTATTTCTTCTTCTTGTCTGATTGCTGTGGCTAGGACTTCTAGCACTTTGTTGAATAAGAATCGCATTCCTGATCTCAATGGAAATGTTTTTACTTTTTGCCCATTGAGTATGATATTAGCTGTAGGTTTGTCTTATATGGCCTTTATTATGTTGAGGTATGATCCCACTATTCCCACTTTGTGAGAGTTTTTATCATAAAAAGGTGTTGGGTTTTATCAAATATCTTTGATGGGAGATCCAAAATGGTGGTGGAATGAATGGAAGCTATACACACCATTTCCCAGGACCAAACTGGAATTACAATTAAAATAAAGACAAGTAATATGGGAAAAAAATACCTGAAGAGCAGCTAGAGAGAACCCTTATAACCAGGGATGTAAAGAGGACCCAAAATTGAGACTGGTAGGAGCTATGGAGGTGCAAGAGGGCTGGCTGTGTGCCCACAGGCAGCAGCTGAGTGCTGTGTTAGCGATGAGCAGTTCCCTCTGAGAATTCAAGGGTTAAAACCCCAAGCTTTCTCCCCAGTACAAAGTGGCAGAACAGGTAAAGGTACCCACATAACACCTGGTGGAGAAAATCACCAGAGCAGAGATTTTGTCTAGCAGGGAGAGGCACAGGGAACAACACCACTTCCCTGAAGGGCCAGTGCACTAAATTACAGCTACAGCCACTCACCCTGGGCTCCAGTAGAGGGAGGGAGGACTGGACTGGAACTGTGTGAGGAGAGTTGGGGGTTCATGGCACTGGGGTGAGAGCTGGGAAGGAGGCCATCAAGAGCTCTATGCTGAGTTACTCCCCAAAAGAATGGTAGCCATTTTCCTCAAAGAGCCCCTTCCCAGAGCAGCCATAGCCTGAGGGAGAAGAAACTGTCCCTCCCTCAGGAATTTAACACCACCAGGCCTGGAGAAGTGCAAGCTGAGGCTCATTAACAGTAGAGAATACCTGCCAGCCAGTAGACAGAGAAGAGCCTCTGGAAGCTTAGAGCTTTGGATCTGGCTCTAAGTGTTGGGGGTCATGGATCTGGGGACTGAGCTGTGAAGGCTGAAGCCTGAATATCTATGCTGAGCCACTCCCCTATCCTTCAGTAGCCATGTCTGTCAAGTAGACCCATCAGAGTGGCTTTCACCTGGGGGATAAGCAACTGCCTTTCCCTTGGGAATTTAACATCATCAGCCCAGAGAAGTGCAACCTGAGGCTTGTTAACAGCCAAAGACTACCAGCAAGCCAGTAGGCAGAGACGAGATTCTGAAGGCTGTCAGCCTTGGGCCTGACCCTCAGTGTTGGGTGTCCTGGCTCTGGGGACTGACCTGTGAAGGCTGAGGCCTCGATCCCTGTGCTGAGCCAATAAAGCACACTGCAGAAACCACTTTCTTCTCAAAGCAACTTTAACCCAGGGAAAAGCAATTGCCCCACCCACTGGAAATCCTCTTACCCTGCCCACCTGATGGATTTTTCTTTAAGCTGAAGGCTAAAACCTGAGGCTCACTAAGTAACTGAGAGTAATAGCCTACAGGCAAAAGCTCTAGGATAAGTGAAACTTCGCTTGGCCTGCGACTCTACTCAGGAAGCTAAAACTAGACATGGGGGTTTAACATGGTCCCTTCCATACTCATCCAAACCCAGGAGAGGGAACCACAATCAGCAGAACACCAAAACTCACAGGGAAAATTTGGCAGGCTCCAAACCCTGTTGAGACAGTGAAAATGGTGACACAAAGAAACAAATCCCAAATGAAACAACAAAAGAATTCTACAAAAGAAGAGATACATGAAATAAAATTAAGCAAGTTATCACAAGTAGAGTTCAGAGCAATGATTATGAGAAAGCTCAACAGCATGAGTAAAGATATAGAAACAATAAAAATCAGCCAATTGGAAATGAAAAACCACCAAGCAGAAATGAAGAATAATATAGTAGAAATAAAGAACACATTGGAGGGAATAACTAGTAGATTAGAGGAAGCCAAGGATTGGATCAGCGAATTAGAAGGCAGGGTAGGAAAAAATCACCCAATCAGAGAACCAAAAAGAAAAAGTAATTTAAAAACAGGAGGACAGTTTAAGAGAGCTGTGGGACAATATGAAACATAACAACATCCACATCAGAGGAGTAGCAGCAGCAGAAGAAAATGAGCAAGTGTTAGAGAACATATCTGACGAAAGAGTGACAAAAAATTTCCCTAAATTGGTGAAGGAAAAAGGCATACAAGTTCAGGAAGCACAGAGAGATACAAATAAGAAGAATCCAAAGAGACCCACTCCAAGACACATCATAATTAAAATGCCAAAAATTAAAGACAAAGAGAGAATTTTAAAGGCACCAAGATAAAAGCATCAGGTTACCTACAAAGGAACCCCCATTAAGCTATCAGCTGATTTCTCAACAGGAACACTACAGGCCAGAAGGGAATGGCATGAAGTATTCAAGGTAATGAAAAACAAGGATCTGAATCCAAGACTACTCTATCCAGCAAGGCTATCATTCAAAATAGAAGGTGAAAAGAAGAGCTTCCCAAACCAAAAAAAAAAAGAAGGCTAAGGGAATATATTAGCACCAAACCATCACTGCAAGAATGTAAAAAGGACTGCTGTAATAAGCAGAAGAAACAGAGAGGAAAAACAGCAATAATGAAAATGATAATAATAAATAAGTATATATCAATAATAACCTTAAAAGTAAATGGATTAAATGTTCCAGTCAAAAGACACAGGGTAGCTGAATGGATAAGAAATCATGACTCATATATATATTGTTACAAGAGGCCCACATCACAAAAAAACACTCACATAGGTTGAAAATGAAGGGATGGGAAAAAAAATTTCCAGGCAAAGGGAAATTAAAAAAATACTGGGGTACCAATACTCATACCTGATAAAATAGATTTCAAATTGAAGACCATAACTAGAGACAAAGAAGGCCACTACATAATATTGAAAGGATCTATCCAACAGAAGGGCATAACTTTGATAAACATGTATGCACCCAATATAGGAGCACCAAAATATATTTTAAAACTTCTGGAGGACTTCAAAGGAGAAATCAACAGCAATACAATCATAGCAGGGGACTTCAACACCCCGCTGACATCACCGGATAGATCCTCTAGACAAAAAAATTAGCAAGGAGACACAGACTCTAACTGACGTACTAGATCAAATTGATTCCATAGATATTTACAAGAGAATGACACCCCAAAACAATAATTCACATTCTTCTCTAGTGTACATGGGACATTCTCAAAGATAGACCACATGTTAGGACACAAACTAAGTCTCTACAAGTTCAAGAAGATTGAAATGATACCAAGCATCTTCTCAGATCACAATGGCATGAAACTAGAAATCAGTGACAACAAAAACACTCAAAAACATTCAAACCCATGGAGGCTAAATACCATGTTATTAAACAATGAATGGGTTACCAAGAAAATTAAGGAAGAAATTGAAAACTTTCTGGAACTCAATGAAAACAAACACACAACAACCAAAAATCTATGGGATGCAGCGAAAGCAGTCCTGAGAGGGAAGTTCAGGTCTACCTCAAGAAGCAAGAAAAATTTCTAATTGACTTTCTAATGCTACAACTTAAAGAACTAGAAAGTAAACAAACAAACAATCAAAACAAACAAAAAACCCAGAGCAAGTAGAGGGAAAGAAATAGTAAAGGTCAGAGCAGAAATAAGCAACATAGAGAGTAAAAAAAAAAAAAAAAAAAATTCCAAAGATCCGTGAAACAAAGAGTTGGTTCTTTGAAAAAAGAAACAAGATCAATGACCCTTCAGCCAGACTCACCAACAAACAAAGTGAGAAGACCCAAACAAACAAAATCAGAAACAAAACAGGAGAAGTACCAACTGACACCATAGAAATACAAAGGATTGTTTTAAAATACTATGAACAATTATATGTCATCAAATTGGACAAACTAGGTAAAATGGACAAATTCCTAGAATTATACAGTCTCCCAAAACTAACCGGGAAGAGACAGAAAACTTGAACAGAACAACAACTAAGGAAATTGAAGATGTAATCAATAAACTCCCATCAAACAAAATCCCGGATCCAGATAAATTCATGGGGGAGTTTTACTGAACATTCAAAGAATAACTAACACCTATTCTCCTCAAACTATTCCAAAAATTCAAAAAGAAGGAAGACTTCCAAACTCTTTTTATGAGGCCAGCATAATTCCAATTCCAAAACCAAATAAAGACACTACAAAGAAAAAAACTAAAAGCTAATATCCCCGATGACTGTAGATGCCAAAATCCTTAACAAAATATTAGCAAATTTGATCCAGCAATACATTTTTAAAAAGTATTCACCGTGACCAAGTGGGATTCATCCCAGGGATACAAGGCTAGTACAATATTCACAAATCAATAATTTTGATATACCACATAAACAAAATGAAAGATAAAAACCATATGATCATATCAATAGATGCTGAAAAAGCATTTGACAAAATCCATCACCCATTTTTGATAAAACACTCAGCAAATTGGGAACAGAGGGATCATATCTCAATATAATAAAGGCCATATATGAAAAACCTACAGCCAATATCACACTCAATGGGCAAAAAGTAAAAGCATTTCCCTTAAGAACAGGCACAAGACAGAAATGCCCATTTTCACCACTCTTATTTAACATAGTACCCGAAGAATTAGCCACAGCAATTAGACAAGAAGTAAAAAATAAAAGGGATTCAAATTAGATAGAAGGAAGTGAAACTGTCATTATTCATAGGTGACATGATATTGTACATAGAAAACCTTAAAGACTCCATCAAATATCTACTAGATTTAATAAATGAATTTGGCAAATTAGCAGGATACAAAATTAACATCAAGAAATCGATGGCATTCTTATACAACAATAATGAACCCACAAAAAGGGAAACGAAAAAAGCAATACCATTTACCATTGCAACAACAACAACAACAACAAAAAATACCTAAGAATAAACTTAACCAAGCAGGTAAAACACCTGTTCTCAGAAAACTACAGAACATTGGAAAAAGAAATAGAAGACAATATAAAAAAGTGTAAACATGTACCATCTTCATGGATTGGAAAAAATCAACATCTTTAAAATGTGTGTACTACTCAAAGCTATCTACATATTCAATACAATCCCTATTAAAGTACCAATGACTTATTTCACAGATCTAGAACAAATACTCCAGTAGTTTATATAGAACCATAAAAGACCCCGAATAGCCATAGCAATCTTGCAAAAGAAGAAGAAAGTTGGAGGGATCACAATACCAGATATCAAGTTATACTACAAAGTCATCATAATCAAAACACCCTGGTACTGGCAGAAGAAGAGGCATATAGATCAATGGAACAGAACAGAAAAAAACATAAATCGGCCCAAGATATTATGTGCAATTAATATTCGACAAAGGTGGCATGGAGCATACAATGAATTAAAGACAGACTCTTCAATAAATGGTGTTGGAAAAATTGGACAGCTACATGCAAAAAATGAAACTAGACCACCAACTTACAGCACACACAAGAATAAACTCAAAATGGATAAAAGACTTAAATGTAACCCATTAAACCATAAAAGTCCTAGAAGAAAAAGTAGGCAGAAAAATCTCAGATATCATATGTAGCAAAATTTTCACTGATACATCACCTAAAGCAAGAGAAACAAAGGAAAAATTAATAAATGGGACTACATCAAACTAAAAGCTTCTGCATGGCAAAAGAAACCAGCATTGACTTCTTGTCAAGATGGCAGTGTAGGTAAACACAGTATTGCCCCCTCACACAACCACATCAAAATTACAACTAAACTACAACAAAACCTTCTTTCAGAACCGCCTGAAATCAAGCTGAATGGAAGTCCTACAACTGTAAAATTAAAGAAGGGATCACGTCGAGACTGGTAGGAGGGGAAGAGGTGGGGACAAACTGGTCCCACACCCACGTGTGGCGGATAAAAATCAGGTGGGACACCTCGGCTGGGAAGGTCCTCCCTGAGGAGTGAGGGGTCCCCCTCCTGCACCAGGCACCCAGCTCAGGGTTCCAGTGCCAAGAATAGAAGTCTCCATAAATTCTGGCTGTAAAGGAAGTGGGAACTGAGGCTGAGGGAGGCTGAGGCTCCTTGAGCCCCAGGCAGTTCCTCTTAAAGGGCCCATGCACGGACTTAATCGGACTTGCTCCTTCTGAGCTTGGTGAGGAGGCAGTTTGAGGGGCACCAGAGACATACAGGGAAGAACTGAGCTGTTTGGCCTCAGGACAAGGGCTGGAGAGGCAGCTTTCTCCTGGACAGACATGTTGGCGGAGGCTGATGTTCCTTGGGTGTGCCCTTCCCTGGGGTGGCAGATAGCTGCCATATCTGGGACTCCAGCAACCTGGCTCACACTGTTTGCCCCACCCTGCTGATTCCTTGAGGCCCTGCCTCACCCAGGATTGGTCTGTCTTGGATCCTGCTTCAGAGTTTCCTAAAATCTGTCAAACAAGTGAGCCCCATACCTCTGGTCTCAGCGAGCTCCATTACCTCTGGTCTCAGCAAGCCCCATATCTCTCATTAAGTGGCTCCCGGCCTGGCACTAGAAGCAGCCAGCCTTGGTTCACAACTTGGCTTTTCCCGGGCACCACCAAGCCCAGCACAAGAAGCAGCCATCGGTAAATCACTTTGTAGTTTATGCCGGCTGGCCCCAGATAGAACACAGGCAGTGGCTGACCTTGCCCCAGAGCCAGCACGTCCAGTGGACAGCTTCAGAACACTGTGAAGCACAACCACCCAACCACCTCCACAAGTGACACACTCAGTGGGTACCAGAGCCCTACTGAAGTAAATCTTGCTCTGTGTGGTGGGCCCCTACACACCTGATCCTCGAAGGTAGTCAGAGGCCAGTGGTCAGTTGGCACAGCCAGTCCTTGCAGCTGATCACCCTGAGTAATCCCTCTCATTGATGTGCCAAAAGCAATCAAGACTCAATTATAACAGAAGGGTGTACAGTCCACACTAGGGGTGCACCTTGAGAGCCCAACTGGAGTGATCAGGGACGCTGTGCCACAGGATCCTACAGGACACCTGCAGCAATAGGCCACCATACCAAACCTAGGAGACATAGCAACTCTACCTAATATATAGAAACAATCACAGGGAAGCAGCCAAAATGAGGAGACAAAGAAACATGTCCCAAATGAAAGAAAATAACAAAACTCCAGGAAAAGAATTAAACAAAATGAAGATAAACAATCAATCAGATGCAGAGTTTAAAACACAGGTTATAAGCTTGCTCAAGGAACTTGGTGAGACATTCAAGGGACTTAATGAGACCTTCGAGTAACTTAAGGAGACCTCCAAGGAACTTAGTGAGAACATCAAAAACATAAAGAAGGACCAGTCAGAAATGAAGGATGTACTAACTGAAATAAAGAATAGGATGGGGAGGAGGGTGTCAATGGGGAAAAAAGGAGAAACACCTGTAACAAAAATAAATTAATAATAACAATAAAAAAGAATAATTTACAGGGAATCAATAGTAGAGTAGGTAAAGCCAAGAAGCAAACCATCAATGTGGAATATAAGGAGACAAAAACACCCAATCAGAACAGCAAAAAGAAAAAAGAATCCAAAAAAATGAGGATAGTGTAAGGAGCCTCTGAGTCAACTTCATGCATGCCAACATTTGCATCATACACGTTCCAGGAGAAGAAAGAGAACAAGAAATTGAAAACCTATTTGAAACAATAGTGACAGAAAACTTCCCTAACTTGGTGAAGGAAACAAACATACAAGTCCAGGAATCACAGAGAGTCCCAAACAAGATGATCCCAAAGAGGAGCACACCAAGACACATCATCATCATCAAAATGCCAAAGGTTAAATTCAAAGAGAGAATCTTAAAAGCAGCAAGAGAAAAGCAGTTCTTTACCTACAAAGGAGCTCCCATAAGATTATCAGTTGATTTCTCAAAAGAAACTTTGTGGGCCAGAAAGGAGTGGCAAGAGATATTCAAGGTGATAAAAAGCAATGATCTACAACCAAGACTAATCTATCCTGCAAAGCTATCATTTAGAATCGATGGACATATAATTTCCCAGCCAAGAAAAAGCTAAAGTTCATCACCACCAAACCAGTATTATATGAAATGTTAAAGGGTCTTCTTGAAGGAGAAGAACAAAAGTATGAACAATAAAATAGCAATTAATACATTATCTATCAACAATTGAATCTACAAACAAAATGAGCAAGCAGAACAGAAAGAGACTCATAGATACAGAGAACATTTTGTTGCTTGTTAGATGGGAGGGGGCTGGGGGAATGGGTGAAAAAGATAAAGGAATTAAGAAGTACAAATTTGTTGTTAGACTGATGAACATCAAAAGGAAGGGGTGAAGGATGGCGGGATGAGATAAACCAAAGAACTTCTATGCATATATGCATAAACAATGGACACTGACAATAGTGTGGGGAAGGCTGGAGGGGGATGGGATTGGGGAGGAGGGGGTCAATGGTGAAAAAAGGGGGCACATCTGTAATACATTCAACAATAAAGATGAGTTTAAAAAAAAAAAAAAAGAAACCGGGGTCAAAATGAACAGGAAACACACTCTTTAGGAGAACAGATTGATAATGATACATTAGATAAGGGGTTAAAATCCAAAATATATACAGTACTCATACAACTCAATTAAAGAGGACAAACAATTCAATTCAAAAATGGGCAGAAGACTTGAATAGACACTTCTCCGAACAGGACATACAAATGGCCAGGAGACATATAAGAAAATGCTCATCTCTAATTATCATAGAGATGCAAATTAAAATGACTGTGAGATATCACCTTACACCTGCCAGAATGGCAGTCCTACTCTAGCACATTGCTGGTGGGAATGCAGACTGGTGCAGCCACTATGGAAAACAATATGGTGTTTCCTCAAAAAATAATTGAACTGCCATTTGACCCAGTGATTCCACTTCTAGGAATATATCCTAATAAGCCTGAAACATCAGTCAGAAAGAATATGTGCACCCCTATGTTCATAGCACCACTATTTACCATGGCTAAAATCTGGAAACAGTCCATCAGTAGATGAGTGGATTAAAAAACTGTGGTACATTTACACAATGGAATACTATGCCGATGTAAGAGAGATCTCTTACCCTTTGAGATGACATGGAGGGACCTGGAGAGTATTATGCTAAGTAAAATAAGCCAGCCAGAGAAAGACAAGTACTACATGATCTCACTTATTGGTGGGACATAATGAACAAAATAAGCTGTCGACCAAAAAAGATCTAGAATCATGGCAGTAGGGAACAGACTGACAAATCTCAGAGGAATGGGGGTGGGAGAGGTGGGAAGAGATAAACCAAAGAACTTACGTGCATATATGTGCAACTACTCAACACAGACATTAGGTTGGGGAAGCAGGAGGGGTGTGGGAGAGGGAAGGAGGCAGTCAATGGGGAAAAAAGGGGGACATCTGTAATACTTTCAACAATAAAAAATAAAATAAATGCCTTTTCTGCATCTATTGATACGTTCATGTGATTTTTATCCTATGTTTTTTATTGGACGTAAATGTTTATTGATTTGCAAATATTGTACTGTCGGAGCCAGCCGATGAGATCGAACAGTCCTGAGGGAGGGGTGGGGATGAAAGAAAAGACAGACAGACAAAAGCTGGGATCGGGAGGACTGCAGTTCAAAACTGCAGCCCCGAGTTTATTGTTACAGCTGATTTTATAAGATTCACAAACAATCCCCCTTTACTACTGACCTTTGAAACTACCCTAACCCAGAAACACATACTTCTATCTTGACACACAAGATAATCACATCCGTGTGTATGTTAACTTGTTTAGGTTAACAATTATCTATACTTCCTTGCACTGCTAAACTCGCTATTCTCTGTAACTCTCCAGGCAGTTAGCAAGGTATTCAGGTAAAAGGTCAGAGCAGGAGAGCAGACCCTAGCTCTCCTAGGCATCTCCTTTCACAGCAGACCCTAGGGCCAGGCAGCTCCCCACATTGTACCAACTTTGAATCCCTGGAATAAATCCCTCTTGATCATGGTGTATGATCTTTTTACTGTATTGCTGGATCTGGTTTGCTACTATTTTATTGTGGATTTTATCATCTATGTTCATCAGGGATATTTGCTTATAATTTTTTTATAGTGTCTTTATATGTCTTTGGAGTTAAGAAAACGCTGGCCTCATAAAAAGAACTTGGAACTTTTCCTTCCTTTTGAATTTTTTTGAATAGTTTGAGGATAGGCATACATTCTTCACTGAATAATTGGTAAAATTTTCCTGTGAAACCATCCAGTCCAGAACTTTGGTTTACTGGGAGTTTTTATTATTATTGCTCCAATTTAATTAATTGTAATCAGTCTAACCAGATTTTCAGATTCTTTCTGATTCAATTTTGGAAGTTTTGATGTTTCTAGTAATTTATCCATTTTACTCAGGTTGTCCAACTTGATGACATATAGTTGTTCATAATATTTTCTTATAATCCTTTGTATTTTTGTGATGTCAGTTATTACTATTGCTCCTTCATTTCTGATTTTATTTATTTGGGTCTTCTCTCTTTTTCTTGATGAGTCTGGTTAAAGGTTCATCAATCTTGTTTATCTTTTCAAAGAATCAGCTCTTGATTTCATTGATCTCTAGTATGCTTTTTTTAGTCTCTGTCATTTATTTCTGCTATGATGTTTATTATTTCCTTTCTTCTACTTACTCTAGGCTTTGTTGGTTTTTTTCGTTTGTTTGTTTTTTGTTTTTTGTTTTTAGTTCTTTCAGGTGTAGGGTTAGATTGTTCATTTGAGATTTTTCTAGCTTTTTTTTTTTAAGAATGCCAAATTACTTTTATTTTATAATTCATTTTTTTTATAACTTACTATGTGATTCATAAAGTTAAAATTTTATGATTTAATTTTTTCATTAGAAATGTTTTAAACATGGCAGTTAAGGCTATCTAGAGTTCTAAGATAATGCTCTTCCCATACTATAACAGATTCAGTGTTTGTCCTGTAAGCAAGAGAAATTTACTTTAACTTTCCAGGTTTGGGTTCCACTGTATGGGTTCCCTTTCCATTTTGATGGTTGTTTCTTTTGCTGTGCAGAAGTTTTTAGTTTGATGTAGTCCCATGTGTTCATTTCTTCCTCTGTTTCTGTTGCCTTAGGTGATGTATCAGTGAAGGTTCTGCTGTGTATGATGTCCAAAATTTTGTTGCCTTCATTTAATTCTAGGATTCTTATGGATTCACCAGTCATATATAAGTCTTTTATCCATTTGGAGTTTATTCTTGTGTATGGTGTAAGATGATGGTCTACTTTCATTTTTTTTTGCATGTAGCTGTCCAATTTTCCCAACACCATTTGTTAAAGAGGCTGTCTTTACTCCATTGTATGCTCTTGCCACCTTTATCAAATATTAATTGAGCATAATGTCTTGGGTCAATTTCCAGATTCTCTGTTCTGTTACACTGGTCTATATGCCTATTCTTGTGCCAATACCAGGCTGTTTTGATTACAGTAGCTTTGTAGTATAACCTGATATCCGGTATTGTAATCCCACCTACTTTGTCCTTCTTTTTCAAGATTGCTGTGGCTATTCGGGGTCATTTTTTGGTTCCATATGAACTTTTGAAGTATTTGTTCTAGTTCTGTGAAATAAGTCGTTGGTATATTTATGGAGATTGCATTGAATCTATAGATAGCTTTGGGTAATATGGACATTTTAATGATATTAATTCTTCCAATCCATGAACAAGGTATGTGCTTTGACTTTCTTGTATCTTCCTCTATTACTTTTTTCAATGTCCTGCAGTTTTCTAAAAAAAGCTCCTTTACTACTTTGGTTAAGTTTATTCCTAGGTATCTTAATTTTTTTGCCACTATGGTAAATGTTATTAATTTTTTTAGTATCTCTTTCTGTGAGTTCATCATTGGTGTATGAGAATGCCGTTGATTTCTTGATGTTAATTTTGTATCCTGCTATTCTGCCAAATTCATTTATAAAGTCTAGTAGATTTTTGATGGGGTCCTTAGGGTTTCTTATGTGTAATTTTATGCCATCTGTGAATAAAGACAGTTTCACTTCCTCCTTTCCAATTTGGAACCCTTTTATTTTTTCTTTATTTCTGATTGCTGTGGCTAAGACTTCCAGTACTATGTTGAATAAAAGTGGCGAAAGTGGGCATCCATGTCTTGTTCCTGTTCTTATGGGAAATATTTATAGATTTTGTCCACTGAGTATGATGTTGGCTGTAAGTTTTTCATATATGGCCTTTATTATGTCGATATATTATCCCTCTATTCCCACATTGCTGAACGTTTTTATCAGAAATGGGTGCTGGATTTTGTTGAATGCTTTATCAGCATCTATTGATATGATCATGTGGTTTTTATCTTTCATTTGGTTTATGTGGTGTATCACATTTATTGATTTGCGAATATTGAACCAGCCTTGAATCCTTGGGATGAATCGCACTTGGTCATGGTGAATAATTGTTTTTGATGTATTGCTGGATATGATTTGCTAGTATTTTGTTAAGGATTTGAGCATCTATGTTCATCAGGGATATTGGCCTGTAGTTTTCTTTCTTTGTAGTATCTTTTTCTGGTTTTGGAATTAGAAATATGGTGGCCTCACCAAATGAGTTTGGAAGTCTTTCTTCTTCTTGAATTTTTGAAAAAGCTTGAGGAAAATAGGTGTTAGTTCTTCTTTGAATGTTCGGTAAAACTCCCCCGTGAAACCGTCCAGGCCTGGGTTTTTGTTTGCTGAGAGATTCTTGATTACATCTTCAATTTCCTTAGTTGTTATTGGTCTGTTCAAGTTTTCTATCTCTTCCTGGTCCAGTTTTGGGAGACTATGTGTTCCTAGAAATTGGCCCATTTCGCTTAGATTGTCGAATTTGTTGCCATATAAATATTCATAATATTTGTTAACAATCCTTTGTATTCCTGTGGTGTCAGTTGTTACTTCTCCTCTTTCATTTCTGATTTTGTGTATTTGGATCTCTATCTTTGTTTCTTGGTGAGTCTAGCTAAGGGTCCATCAATCTTGTTTATCTTTTCAAAAAAACAGCTCTTTGTTTCATTGCACATTTGAATTGTTTTTTGGTCTCTGTCATTTATTTCTGCTCCGATTTTTACTATTTCCTTCCTTCTACTTGCTCTAGGGTTTTCTTTTTGTTTGCTTTCTAGTTCTTTATGTTGTGAGGTTAGATATTCTATTAGAAATTTTTGTTGTTTCTTGAGGTAGGCCTGGAGTGCTATGAACTGCCCTCTGAGAACTGTTTTAACTGCATCCCATAGATGTTGTGTTCTTGTGTGTTCATTTTCATTGGTTTCCAGGAAGTTTTTAATTACTTTCTTGATCTCCGTGGTAACCCATTAATTGTTTAATAACATGCTATTTAGCCTCCATGTATTCAAATGTTTTTGCAAGTTCTTGTTGCAATTGTTTCATCCCATTGTGATCTGAGAAGATGTTTAATATGATTTCAATCTTTTTGGACTTGTAGAGACTTAGTTTGTGTCCTAACATGTGGTCTATCTTTGAAGATGTCCCATGTGCACTTGAGAAGAATGTGAATTCTGTAGTTTTGGGGTGTAATTCTCTGTATATATCTATTAAATCCATTTGGTCTAGTGCTCCATTTAGAGTCTCTATTTCCTTGTTAATTTTTTGTCCAGAGGATCTATCCAGTGATGTCAGCGGGGTGTTGAAGTCCCCTGCTATGATTGTATTGCTGTCAGTTTCTCCTTTGAAATCTTCCAGAAGATTTTTAATATATTTTGGTGCTCCTATATTGGGTACATATATGTTTACCAAGGTTATATCTTCCTGTTGGATAGATCCTTTCAATATTATGTAGTTACCTTCTTTGTCACTAATTATGGCCTTCAATGTGAAATGTATTTTATCAGGTATGAGTATTGCTACCACTGCTTTTTTTTCCTTTCCGTTTGCTTGGAAGATTTTTTTTCATCCCTTCACTTTCAACCTATGTGAGTCTTTTGTTGTGAGATGGGTCTCTTGAAAACTACATATATATGTGTCATGCTTTCTTATCCAATCCTCTACTCTGTGTCTTTTTCTCGGAGCATTCAATCCATTTACATTTAAGGTGATTATTGATATGTACTTATTTATTGCCATTTTTTTTTTTTTTTAGTGTGGTTCTATTTTCCTTCATGTTTCTTCTACTAATTAGAGCAATCATTTTAACATTTCTTGCAGTGGTGGTTTGGTGCTAAATTATTCCCTTAGCTTTTTTTTGTCTGGGAAGCTCTTTATTTGACCTTCTATTTTGAATGTTAGCCTTGCTGGATACAGTAGTCTTGGATTCAGATCCTTGTTTTTCATGACCTTGATTATTTCATGCCATTCCCTTCTGGCCTGTAGTGTTTCTGTTGAGAAGTCAGATGATAGCCTAATGGGGTTTCCTTTGTAGGTAACCTGTTGCTTATCTCTTGCTGCTTTTAGGATTCTCTCTTTGTCTTTAATTTTTGGCATTTTAATTATTATGTGTCGTGGTGTGGGCCTGTTTGGGTTCTTCTTACTTGGGGCTCTCTGTGCTTCTTGAACTTGAATGCTTTCTTCCTTCACCAGGTTAGGAAAGTTTTCTGTCACTATTTCTTCAAATATATTCTCTAACCCTTGCTCATTTTCTTCTTCTTCGGGGACTCCAGTGATGCAAATGTTATTACGTTTCCAGTTGTCCCACAGTTCTCTTAAGCTATCTTCCTGTTTTTTCATTGTTTTTTCCTTTTGGTTTTCTGATTGGTTGATTTTTTTCTACTCTGTCCTCTAATTAACTGATCCTGTCCTCCGCTTCCTCTACTCTGCTGGTCAGTCCTTCTAATGTGTTCTTTATTTCTGCTATGTCATTCTTTATTTCCACTTGGTTGATTTTCATGGTGTCGATGTCCTTACTCATGCTGTTTAGTTTCCTCAAGATCGTGGCTCTGAACTCTACCTCTGATAATTTGCTTAACTGCATTTCATTTATCTCATCTTTGGTAGAGTTCTCTTGTTCTTTCATTTGGGATCTGTTTCTTTGTTTCACCATTTTTGCTATCTCAGTGGGTTTTGGGACCTGCCAAATTTTTCCTGTGGGTGTTGGTGTTCCGCTACTTGTGGCTCCCTCTACTGGGTTTGGATGAGTGTGGAGGGCCCTCCTTAAACACCACTGTCAAGTCTCACTTTCCTGGGTGTTTTTGCAAGCTCAGGAAAGGTTCAGTTATGCTCTAGCTTTTTGCCTGGAGGCTATTAGCCTCAGTTACTTGAAAAGCCTTAGGATCTCAGTTGAATGAGAAACTCCCTCAGATGTTTACAGTGTAAGAAGATTTCAGAGGGTGGGGCCAATGCTGGTTGTTAATGAGCCTCAATTTGCATTTCTTTACCACTTTACCTCACCTGGGAATCTCCAAGGGAGGGGCTTCCGCAGCTCCGGGAAGGAGCCAACTTGGCTGAGGGTATGTGCAACCGGGAAGGAGGGGCTGGCCACCACTGTCCTTTGTGGCTACAGCTCAGCACAAACTCTGAGCACCCTCCAAATCCCAGGTGTCCCCTCAGAGTTCCAGTCCAGTCCGCCCTCCCTCTGTCGGAGCCCCAGGTGAGTGGCTGTGGCTATTTAGCGCTCTGTCTCAGCCTCTGCGCTGTGGAGCAGCTGGGGCTCTTAACGCCGTGGGTGGGCGCCGCTGCCGCTGCCGCTGCTCCCAGCCGAGGCTGCTGCTCCCAGCCGAGGCCGCTGCTCCCAGCCGAGGGCACAGTTCCCAGCCGAGGCTGCCGCTCCCAGCCGAGGGCGCAGCTCCCAGCCGTGGGTGCAGCTCCCAGCCGAGGCCGCTGCTCCCAGCTGAGGGTGCAGCTCCCAGCCGAGGCCGCCGATCCCAGCCGAGGCCGCTGCTGTCCGTGGGCTCCCGGCCCGCCACCCTCACGCGCCTCCGCAGATCCTACCAGGCTCATTCAGTGTCCCTGGTTGTATGGTCCTCTCCCACTGCTTTTCTGTTGCTTTTTCCTGATGATTTGTCTTTATTTTAGTTGTAATTCCCGTTTGATCCTGGGAGATCGTCTGTGTAGCTTCCATTCACTCCACCGCCATTTCTTCTCCAACCTCACTTTGAATATTTCATGCCAACCCCTTCTGGTTTGAAGTGTTACTGTTGAGAAATCACGGACAGCCTTATCAGAGCTCCTTTGTAGGTAACTAATTGCCTTTTTTTTTTTTTTTTTTTTGCTGCTTTTAAGGTTCTCTTTTTGCCTTTAATATTTGATATTTTAATTATGATGTGTCTTGGTGTGGGCCTCTTTGAGTTCACTTTGATTGGGGCTCCTTATGCTTCCCAAATTTGTGTGACTTTTTGTTTCACCAGGTTAGGAAATATTTCTGTCATTATTTTTTCAAATAGCTTCTCTATCTATTGCTCACTCTCTCTCCCTCTGGTACCCTTATGCTGTGGATAGTGTTATGCTTGGTGTCCCAGATGTCCCTTAGACTTTCATTGTTTTTTTTAAAAATTACTTTTCTTTTTGATACTCTGCTTGGGTGCTTACTGTTATCTTGTCTTCTAAATTGCTGATTAGATCCTCTGCTTCATCTAACCTGGTATTGATTCCTTTTAGTGTATTCTGCATTTCAGATATTATATTACTCCTTTCAGACTGGTTCTTTTTTATGGTTTCTATATCCTTTTTAATGCTTACTATATCTTTGTGTAAGTTCTCACTAAGATCATACATTCTTCCCCTAAGGTCCTTGAGCATCCTATGACCATTGTTTTAAGCTCTGCATTTGGTATTTTTTCAAATTGTGTTTTTTTCTTCTTTCTTAAAATATGTTTTTATTGATTTCAGAGAGAGGAAGGGAGAGGGAGAGAGAGATAGAAACATCGATGAGAGAGAAACATCAATCAGCTGACTCCTGCACATCCCCTACTGGAGATCAAGCCCACAATCTGGGCATGTGCCCTGACCAGGAATAGAACCAGAAACCTCCTGGTGCATGAAATGATGCTCAACCAACTGAGCCACACCACCCAGGCTGCATCTGTAGCTTCCATTTCACTTAATTATTTTTCTGGGTATTTCTCTTTCTCTTTCATTTAGGGCATATTTCTTTGTCTCCTCATTTTGTCTCTCTTTGTTAGGAAGATCTACTATGACTCCCAAACTTGTTATTGCTGCCAGTGGAAATCGTGTTCTTTCATGGGATTGCAAGGAAAGTGTTTCACAGACCCAGAGATGGGAGATTATGGTGTGGCAAGATTAATTCGGGTGGAAATTGAAGGCTGCTCCTGGGTTTCCAATGTCCCATCTCCATCTATCCATGAAGAAAATTCCAATCTTGTCTTCATCAAAGCCAATGCAAAGGCCAGTGTCCAGAGAATCTGTTTCATATTAAAACTTAGTCCATTGGACAGCCCACATGGTCTGCTGCAGGCCTTGGTGTCTGCTGAACCCTCATGCTGGCTATGGAGAGAACATGTGCATGAATGGGGTGAGTGTGTGTTACTGAGAAAGAGATAGAAAGGCTTTGTTCCCTGGGATTATATTATCTTGGGCTTGGGAAGGGCCAGGAGCTTTTTCAATATAACCAATCAAATTCCCAAGATTTTGTAGGCTAGTACTGGTCCCACCTTCCAGTCAATCCATTCTTTCCCAGGCTGGACAGACAGGTCTCTATGGTTGCCATCTTGGTTCCTATTGTTCATGCCTTATAGAAGCACCTCCCCCTGCACCATTTTGACTTTACTGTGCATGTGTTTTATCTTTAGCTTCATTATTCCATCCTTTTCCCCAGTGATCTGTGGAGAACAGACTGGTGGTTCCCTGGTGAGTGTGTAAAGCTATAACTTCCTGGTGAAAAAGGCAAGCTAATGCTTCCCAGTTGATTGTACTTAATATTGTCTGATTCCTTTTGTTCCCTTCCCTCATTAATACCTAGTTACCAACATAACATTATGATGGCTTTATGATGAAGGTGTCTTGTTGGGGTCAGTGGTACAATCTTCAAGATCACCAGAGATCCATGCTCCAGGAATATTTCTTGTGGGTTATGTGCACCCTCCTGTTTTAGTTGAGTCTTGAATGTTTTTGGCTCGTTCATGGGTGGAGTTAACACTTCAGGCTGGTTGAGTATAAGGGTAAATCTCAATCACCACATGTGAGATGCTGTGCAGGGGCTGCCTCACAAGTTGGAGTTGTTCCCAGAATGGTATGGTGCCTGTCGGAATTCCCTTTTCGGTGTGCCTCTTGTGTGACTAGTTGGGTTGAGCTCAGGTGTGGTCTAAAGTCCACCACTGATTATGTTAGTATTGAGTCCACTTCAGTGGGGTTCAGGTACAGGTTGATGTCAGAAATTGTGTGTAACCAGCCTTGGGCTACCTGTCTGGAGATACTACACCATTCACTGTTTGTGGCTGAGTCTACTGGGCCTGGGTGTGCATGGGAGGGGCCAATCTGTGTATAAGGGTTGGCTCCCTCCAGCTTGGAGCTGGGAACAGATCTGTAAAAGGATCAAGGTTTTCTGAGGTCCACCTTCACCTGTCAGCTACCCTGCCTCTCCTTGAGGTCTTCCTCCAGAACCCTCTGAAGAAAGATTGTAGAGTGGGCTCAGGCTGGCCATGAACCACAGACCTTTTCACAGTTTGCAAGCCTGGTAGGGAATGGCAACCAGGGTAGAGAGGACTAGGTTAGTGCATTCCCTACTTGGGGTCATGTAGTCAGGCACGCAATGAGGGAAATGTTCCCCCTACTTCAGAGCCAAACCACTCAGACTCTGCCAATGCTAGTTTCCCCAGGAGGGGTGTGCCACAGATTCAGGTTGGGTGCAGCCAGCCATCTTCTCTGCAAGAGCAAGCTCTGCCAAGAAGACCCACCAGGTTTAGGAGGACAGGTCAAAAGAGTCTCCCATGCCTTGGCCACGTGGCTCAGTTGGTTGGAGCATCTTCCCATACACCAAAAAAGTTTGCAGGTTCAATTCCCAGTCAGGGCACATACCTATTTTATGAGTTTGATCCCTGGTCAGGGTGCATACAGGAGGCAACCAATTGATGTTTCTGTCTCACATCAATCTCTCTCTCTCTCTCTCTCTCTTCCCCCTTCCTGTTTCTCTAAAATCAATAAACATATCATCTTTTGAGGATTTTTAAAAAAATCTCCTTTTAAGGGTGATGCTGGCCCAGCCTGCAGGAGAGGGTTAAGTATTTCATCCCAGTCCCAGACAATAACCTCTGAGGAACTCACACTCTTAATGTCCCAGCTCTGAGCCATTTTACATTTCTCCTGTGGAACTGAGCTCAGTGGAACAGGATATCCAGGACTTGGCAGGGAAGATTCAATTAATCTCCTGTTTGGGGTGGTGCCTGCAACCCTGTAAGAAGGGGGTGAACACTTCTTCCCCTTCCCAGGGGAAGCTTGCTGGGCATATAGGAGTGGCTCCCTGCAAAGTAGCCACACAACCCAGCACCCACCTGATTCCCAGACCAAAGCTTCCCAGGGAAACATGCTCCAAAAGTCATAGCTCTGCATGGCATTCTAGTCCCGCTGCACAGCTGAACTTAGCAGGATGGGGCTGGCCAAGTAATTGAACAGGTGGTGGGAGGGGTACTATGTGCTTGAAGAGGGGAAGACTAGTCCACTTTCCAAAGTCACACAGTTTAGGCAATATCTAATTCTCTGCCAAGAGCCTCCTCAGAAAAAGAGAGCCCCAAAGGTCACTGCTGGGTGCAGCCAGCAAATTCCTCTGCAGGATCCCAGTATGACAGAGTGGCCTTGCCAGCAGTTCAAGACCGAACAGTGCAGACCCCAGGCTGGTGCTGTGATATTAGGAGTGCTCGTCCCTGGGAAGGTGGCGTCTGGGTTTCCCAGATGGACTGAATCCCCCACTGGTTTTCACCACCAGGTGCTATGCGGGCTCCTCTTCCTGTCTTCTTGTTCTGAGTTGGAGATCCCTGTGTGAAGTTGAGACCCCACATTCCTGGGGGGAGGAAGTTTTGCAGCCGTGATATCCCTCTGGCTTCTCGGCTGTCACACCGGGGTGCAGGGGCTATCCCTTTTTGCGTCTCTGCCCTTCTTACCAGTCTCTATATGGCTTCTTCTGTAAATCCTTGGTTTTAATATTTCAGTTCAGCTAGACTTCAGTTAGTTATTCAGGTTAATTGTTCTATAATTTAGGTATAAATCCAGTTTGGGCCTGGAGCAGGTGAGTATAACTTCCAGCTACTCCTCAGCTATCTTGGAATCATCTAGACTCTTTCTCTTGACAATCTTACATGGGTTCAATAATCATCTCTATGGTTTTCATTCCCACATATTTTTGGTAGCCCTAATATCTCTAAGGAGGTCCAACTACCTGCAGGACAAAGAATGCCTCCAATTGTCTACCTTAAATACTCAAACTCAATGTGTCCAAATTGAAACTCATTAATCTCCTCTCTTTTACACCTACTCCCATTAACCTGCCTCTCATTGATGTATCTCACTTCTTTATTATAGCCAACTCATCCTTGAAACCTCAAGGGCAAATGCTATATTTGACTATGCTCTATGCCTTGTTCCTTACATACAATTGGTAGACATCTCCTGTTAATTCCACTTCCCTGATATCTCTCCTCTCAATTTTTGGTGCCATAGCTATTGTTCAGATCTCATTGCCAATCACCTGAAATAATAATTTTGATTGTCAACTCTTTGCTCAAAATATTCAATGGCTCTCTATTTTCTATAAAATGAGGTCTCAATTCTCTAGTCTCCTATTTAAGGACTTCCTTCCACGTTTAGTCCAATTCTTTTTTAATTTATCTCCTCTTTACTCTAAATAAAATGAATTTCTTGCATTTCTTTTAATTTACACTGAAATTTATTGCTATGTGCCTACATTCAATTTTTAGCAAATATTTACTGAGTACCTATTATGTGTTAGGCTTGGGATTTTGCTCATAGTTCTCTTTCTGCCTAAATACCCTTCTCTCCATCTCTATATTTTCAACCTTATCATTTTAAAAGTCCCAGCTCAAATGCCTCTTCCTTCAAGCAGTATTCTCTGATAACCCAGCCACAAGTGATATATCCCTTCACAGAATGTCCATTAGACATTAGCTGTACTATGCTTATAGAGTGTGTTATTCTGCTTTGTTCATGTCTACGCAGCTCCTTTTCACCACTGGATCAGAAGTATCTCAAGAATGGGATCAGTGTCTGATTCCCTTCTGTGGTCCCCACTTTGTACATATAGGGCATTCAATAAATGCTTAATGAATGAGGAAATGAATGAATGAAGCTTACTCTTCGATTTCTCACTTATGCCACCCTAAAAGCAGAGGACTCAGCTTGAGGAAGCAAGCATGATGTGAGTTGAGGTGTTTGATAGCCCATTTAGGAGAAAACTTACAGAAAACCTACACATAGCTAAAACAAAATCTCAGAAACTAGTTTGGGACCATTGAAAATATGGGGCAAATGGGTCCTGACCACCATTCTGTGTACTGTCCAATGCAGTAAGTTTATTTCAGAATGATGAACCTTGGGCATCGCAGAAAGTCAGACTTTTAATATATTCTCTTTAAGTAGTAACAGGCAACTTTGTAAGCCATCTTGCAGAATTTCATCAAAAATTATTAAATGATTTTAAACCATTCTCAGGTTTAGAAGAGGTTATATTAAGTTATGTGCAAAGTTCACATCTGTGGAATACTTCATTTCCAGCAATGCTGGTGGATAAATGAAGCATAGACTAACAGAGTAAACCACATATTTTGTATATCTAATTTCTCTTTCCATTCCCTTCCCTCCTCAGTATGTTCTGCACAGTGAAGTAAAAAGAGAAAGATGCTTTTTAATCCACTAATTAAATGTCAAACCATTACCCAGGTAGCCACAGGACAGTATTTTCAGCACATCTGTTAGGACTGCTCTCCATCAACCTTCCCCTTCTAGACAGAAATAAAATTACTTCATGGGGAACAATGTCAAAAATTTCTAACTGCAGAAAGTTGATCTACCTTTTTTTAAATTAATTTATTTTTGTTACAGATGTTTCTCCATTTTCCCCATAGACACCCTCCTCCTCCTCCCTCCCTGACTCGTCCCCAGTTTTGTTGTCCATGTCCATTGGTTATGAGTACATGCGTACAAGTTCTGTGGTTCATCGCTCCCCTCCCCCACCCCCTCTTCTGGCAATTGTCAGTCTGTACCCTGCTTCCACATCTCTGGGACTACCCTGTTCCTCAGATTGTTATGTTCATTATATTCCAGAAATATAATGGCTTGTTTCGCTTAGAATAATAGTTTCCAGGTCCTCCCATGTCGTCTCAAAGTATAAGAGATCTTTCTTTCTTATAGCTGCACAGTACTCCATTGTGTATATATACCACTGCATTTTTATCCATTCGTCTACTGATGGACACTTGGGCTGTTTCCAGATTTTAGCTATTGTAAATAGTGCTGCTATGAACATGGGAGTACATATATTCTTTCTGATTGGTGTTTCAGGCTTCTTAGGGTATATTCCTAGAAGTAGGATCACTGGGTCAAATGGTAATTCAATTTTTAACTTTTTTGAGGTAACACCACAATGTTTTCCACAGTGGCTGCACCAGTATGCATCCCACCAGCAGTGTACTAGAGTCTCCTTTTCTCCACACTCTCGCCAACATTTGTTGTTTGGTGATTTGTTGATGGCGGCCATTTTGACAGGTGTGAGGTGATACCTCATTGTTGTTTTAATTTGCATCTCTCTGACGATTAGTGGTGTTGAGTATTTCTTCATATGTCTCTTAGCCATTTGTATGTCCTGTTTGGAGAGGTGTCTATTTAGTTCCTCTGCCCATTTTTAAATTGGTTTCTTTGTCTTCCTTTTGTTGAGTTGTATGAGCACTCTATATATTTTGGAGATTAACCCCTTATCTGATGTATCATTGGAAATTATGCTCTCCAATACAGTGGGTTCCCTTTCCATTTTGAAGGTTGTTTCTTTTGCTGTGCAGAAGCTTTTGAGTTTGATGTAGTCCCATGTGTTTATTTTTCCTGTTGTTTCTGTTGCCTTAGGAGATGTATCAGTGAAAATTCTGCTGCGTATGATGTCTGAAATTTTGTTGCCTACATTTTTTTCTGGAATTTTTATGGATTCATGAGTCACATTTAAGTCTTTTATCCATTTTGAGTTTATTCTTGTGTATGGTGTAAGTTGATGGTCTAGTTTCATTTTTTTGCATGTAGCTGTCCAATTTTCCCAACACCATTTATTAAAGAGGCTACCTTTACTCCATTGTATGCTCTTGCCACCTTTGTCAAATATTAATTGAGCATAATGTTTTGGGTCAATTTCCGGATTCTCTGTTCTGTTCCACTGGTCTATATGCCTGTTCTTGTGCCAGTACCAGGCTGTTCTGATTACAGTAGCTTTGTAGTATAAGCTGATATCCGGTATTGTGATCCCACCTACTTTGTCCTTCTTTTTCAAGATTGCTGGGGCTATTAGGGGTCTTTTTTGGTTCCATATGAACTTTTGAAATATTTGTTCTAGTTCTGTGAAATATGTCACTGGTATTTTGATGGGGATTGCATTGAATCTATTGATTGCTTTGGATAATATGGACATTTTAATGATGTTAATTCTTCCAATCCATGAACAAGGTATGTGCTTCCACTTTTTTATATCTTCCTCTATTTCTTTTTTCAATGTCCTGTAGTTTTCTGCAAATAGGTAATTTGCTTCTTTGGTTAAGTTTATTCCTAGGTATCTTAATTTTTTGGCTGCGATGGTAAATGGAATTGTTTTTTTAGTTTCTCTTTCTGTGAGTTCATCATTGGTGTATAAGAATGCCATTGATTTTTTGACATTAATTTTGTATCCTGCTACTTTTCCAAATTCATTTATTAAGTCTAGTAGATTTTTGATGGAGTCTTTAGGGTTTTCTATATATAATATCATGTCATCTGCGAATAATGACAGTTTCACTTCCTGCTTTCCAATGTGGATTCCTTTTATTTTTTCTTCAAGACTGATTGCTGTGGCTAAGACTTCCAGTACTATGTTAAATAAGAGTAGCGAAAGTGGGCACCCCTGTTTTGTTCCTGTTCTTTAGGGAAATGTTTTTAGTTTTTGCCCATTGAGTATGATGTTGGCTGTAGGTCTTTCATATATGGCCTTTATTATATCAAGATATGATCCCTCTATTCCCAAATTGCTGAGCGTTTTTATCAGAAATGGGTGCTGGATTTTGTCGAATGCTTCTTCAGCATCTATTGATATGATCATATGGTTTTTATCTTTCATTTTGTTTATGTGATGTATCACATTTATTGATTTGTGAATATTGTACCAGCCTTGCATCCCTGGGATGAATCCCAATTGGTCATGGGGAATAATTTTTTTGATGTATTGCTGGATCCGATTTGCTAGTATTTTGTTAAGGATTTTGGCATCTATGTTCATCAGGGATATTGGCCTGTAGTTTTCTTTCTTTGTAGTGTCTTTTTCTGGTTTTGGAATTAGAATTATGCTGGCTTCATGAAACGAGTTTGGAAGTCTTCCTTCTTCTTGAATTTTTTGGATTAGTTTGAGGAGAGTGGGTGTTAGTTCCTCTTTGAATGTTCGGTAAAACTCCCAAGTGAAGCCGTCAGGGCCTGGGCTTTTGTTTGCTGGGAGGGTCTTGATTACATCTTCAATTTCCTTCATTGTTATTGGCCTGTTCAAGTTTTTTTCTTTTCCCGGTTCAGTTTTGGGAGACTATGTGTTTCTAGAAATGTGTCCATTTCACTTAGATTGTCGAATTTGTTGCCATATAAATGTTCATAGTATTTGTTAACGATCCTTTGTATTTCTGTGGTGTCAGTTGTTACTTCTCCTCTTTCATTTCTGATTTTGTGTATTTGGGTTCTCTCTCTTTGTTTCTTGGCGAGTCTAGCTAAGGGTCCATCAATCTTGTTTATCTTTTCAAAAAACCAGCTCTTTGTTTCATTGATCCTTTGAATTGTTTTTTTGTCTCAATGTCGTTTATTTCTGCTCTAATCTTTACAATTTCCTTCCTTCTACTTGCTCTAGGGTTTTCTTTTTGTTTGCTTTCTAGTTCTTTAAGTTGTGAGGTTAGGTAGTCAATGAGAAATTTTTCTTCTTTCTTGAGGTGGGCCTGTAGTGCTATGAACTTCCCTCTCAGAACTGCTTTCACTGCATCCCATAGATTTTGTGTTGTTGAGTGTTCATTTTCATTTGTTTCCAGAAAGTTTTTGATTTCTTCCTTGATCTCCATGGTAACCCATTCATTGTTCAATAACATGCTATTTATCTTCCATTTGTTCAAAAATCTTTGCATGTTCTTGTTGCAATTGATTTCTATTTTCATGCCATTGTGATCTGACAAGATGCTTGATATGATTTCATTCTTCTTGAACTTGTAGAGACTTAGTTTGTGCCCTAACATATGGTCTATCTTTGAGAATGTCCCATGTGCACTTGAGAAGAATGTAAATTCTGCAGTTTTGGTGTGTAATTCTCTGTATATATCCATTAAATCCATTTGATCTAGTGCTTCATTTAGAATTTCTGTTCCCTTGTTAATTTTTTGTCTAGATGATCTATCCAGTGATGCCAGTGGGGTGTTGAAGTCCCCTGCTATGATTGTATTGCTGTCGATTTCTCCTTTGAAGTCCTCCAGAAGATTTTAAATATATTTTGGTGCTCCTATATTGGGTGCATATATGTTTACCAAGGTTATATCTTCCTGGTGGATAGACCCTTTCAATATTATGTAGTGGCCTTCTTTGTCTCTAGTTATGGTCTTCAATTTAAAATCTAATTTTTCAGATATGAGTATTGCTACCCCAGCTTTTTTTCCTTTCCGTTTGCTTGGAAGATTTTTTTCCATCCCTTTACTTTCAACCTATGTGAGTCTTTTGTTGTGAGGTGGGTCTCTTGTAAACAACATATGTGTGAATCATGCTTTCTTATCCAGTCAGCTACTCTGTGTCTTTTTATCAGAGCATTCAGACCATTACATTTAAGGTGATTATTGATATGTACTTATTTATTGCCATTTTTGTTCAATGTGGTTCTATTTTTCTTCCTATTTCTTCTACTAATTACAGCAGTCCTTTTAACATTTCTTGCAATGCTGGTTTGGTGCTAATATATACCCTTAGCCTTTTTTTGTCTGGGAAGCTTTTTATTTGACCTTCTATTTTGAATGATAGCCTTGCTGGATAGAGTAGTCTTGGATTCAGATCCTTGTTTTTCATGACCTTGATTACTTCATGCCATTCCCTTCTGGCCTGTAGTGTTTCTCTTGAGAAATCAGATGATAGCCTTATGGGGGTTCCTTGGTAGGTAACCTGTTGCTTATCTCTTGCTGCCTTTAGGATTCTCTCTTTGTCTTTGATTTTTGGCATTTTAATTATTATGTGTCTTGGTGTGGGCCTGTTTGTGTTCTTCTTACTTGGGCCTCTCTGTGCTTCTTGAACTTGAATGCCTTCTTCCTTCACCAGGTTAGGAAAGTTTTCTGTCACTATTTCTTCAAATATATTCTCTAACCCTTGCTCATTTTCTTCTTCTTCAGGGACTCCTATGATGTGAATGTTATTACGTTTCCATTTGTCCCACAGTTCTCTTAAGCTATCTTCCTGTTTTTTCATTGTTTTTTTCCTTTTGGTTTTCTGATTGATTGATTTTTTCTACTCTCTCTTGTAATTCACTGATGTGGTCCTCTGCTTCCTCTACTCTGCTGGTCAGTTTTTCCAATGTGTTCTTTATTTCTGCTATGTCATTCTTCATTTCCACTTGGTTGGTTTTCATGGTGTTGATGTCCTTACTCATGCTGTTTAGTTTCCTCAAATCATGGCTCTGAACTCTACCTCTGATAATTTGCTTAACTGCATTTCATTTATCTCATCTTTGGTAGAGTTCTCTTGTTCTTTCATTTGGGATCTGTTTCTTTGTTTCACCATTTTTGCTATCTCAGTGGGTTTTGGAGCCTGCCAAATTTTCCCTGTGGGTGTTGGTGTTCTGCTATTTGTGGCTCCCTCTACTGGGTTTGGATGTGCGTGAACGGCCCTCCTTAAACACCACTGTCAAGTCTCACTTTCCTGGGTAGATTTGGCAGCTCAGGAAAGGTTCAGTTATGTTCTAGCTTTTTGCCTGGTGGCTATTCGCCTCAGTTACTTGAAAAGCCTTAGGATCTGAGTTGATTGAGAAACTCCCTCGGGTGTTTATAGTATAAGAGGATTTCCCGAGGGTGGGGCCGATGCTGGTTGTTAATGAGCCTCAATTTGCATTTCTTTGCCTCACCCTGGAATCTCTGAGGGAGGGGCTGCCACAGCTCCTGGGAAGGAGCAAGCTTGGCTGCAGTTCTGTGTAACCAGGAAGGAACACGCTGGCCAGTATCCTTTGTGGCCGTGGCTCAGCACAAATTCTGAGCACCCTCTGAATCCCAGGTGTCCCCACAGAGTTCCAGTCCAGTCTGCCCTCCCTCTGCCGGAGCCCCAGGTGAGTGGCTGTAGCTGTTTAGCGCTCTGTCCCGGCTCTCTGCGCTGTGGAGCAGCTTGGGATCTTAACCCCGAGGGCAGGTGCCACTCACAGTTATGTCTGCTGCTGTGCGTGGGTTCCCAGCCCACCACCCTCATGTGCCTCCACAGATCCTACCAGGCTCATTCAGTGTTTCTGGTTTTATGGTCATCTCCCGCTGCTTTTCTGTTGCTTTTTCTGATGATTTGTCTTTATTTTAGTTGTAATTCCTGTTTGGTCCTGGGAGGTCATCTGTGTAGCTTCCATTCACTCCACTGCCATTTTCTCTCTCCAATCTACCTTACTATTACTCACAAAGGGATGTATTATGGGAAATATTATGGATAAAAAAACTACATTCTTATTGTATTTTGGTTATGGATCAGAAATAAAAACTCAAAATATTGACATTTCTCCTTTCTGAGACTCAGGTATACATATTGTATTTATTATGTTAATTATAAGTGTCCTCTCTTGATACTTCATCATTCTCAGATCATGAAGGGCTTCCTTTATTTATTTTAAAATTTGTAATAAACACCTGTGAACCAACACCCAACCAAGAACTACCAAGATCTTACATCTACCCATCTGCTCCTCCCTATCCCATCACCTTAACTTCCTACTCTCCTTCAAGAGAAAACTGTTATCAAAAATGTTCTGTTTATCATCCCCTTACTTTTTTATTTTCTCTTGTTTTTTAAATAGTTTAATTCCATATATATGCAATTCTAAAAATATATTGTTTAGTTTGGCTTATTGCATTTTAATAAGGACACTGATATTAAGTAGTGTTCTGGGACTTGCTTTTTATTCCTCAATTTCATGTTATATTCATGTTATATTTAGTTTTTGGTAACGGAAGCTCATTGTTTTTCACTGTTATAGAATATTCCAGTCTATGAATAGTCACTTATCTTTTTTTCTGTTGCTGAGAATTTGGGTTGTTTCTAGATTTTTTCCTTTTTTTTTTCTGTTTTGTTTTGTTATTACAAACAATGCTGCTATGAATATTTTTACATATGTCTCCATGTGCACATATGCAATAATTTCTCAGTCTTGGGTATGTAATTTTTTTACTTTACTAGTAAATATCAAATTAGTATTTTGATGAATATGAACACCAGCAACTTTTATGAAATTATTGCTGTTATTATCAGTAGAGTCAAATTTATCCATTTTTTCCTTTCGTAGGTAGTCTTCTTTTGCTTGTTTTGTTTAAGACATTTTTTGCTTATTCTGATATCAGAAAAGCATTCACTTCCCTTTTCATCTAAAATTATTAAAGTTTTGTTTTTGACATTAAAGTCTTAAATTCTTCTGGAGTTTCTTTTTCTGTATCGTGTGACATAGGTAACATTTTTTCCCCATGTGGATAACATTTTTTTTTCCAGCTCCAATTATTAGATAGTCTTGAATGCCTTCATATCTATTCTTTTGAATTTTTTTTTCCTTAAGTCTCCTGGTAAAAATTCCTCTCTAAGAATGTCCACTTTGTCCTAACTAGGCTAAGGAAAACAAGGTTTTCCACATGTAGGTTGGTTTGAGGAGAAGAATGGGTGGTAGTGGTGGTCAGAATGTATGACCTCAGCCACTTTTCTACATTTGAGATTGGGTTTGGAGCAGTACCATGTACTACTTCAGAGCACTGACTCAGACAGCCCTAGGTTCAAATCCAAGCTCTTCCGCTTACAAGCTGTGGAACCTAGGGCAAGTTACTTAACCACTTTGAGCCTCAGTTTCCTTGTCTGAAATAGGAGTAATGATATTGCTCACCTCATAACACAACTGTGAGAATTAAATGAGAGGACACATGTAAAGGGCTCAGCTGAAGGTCCAGCATACATAGTCAGTTTGAGTAAGGGAGAGCTGGGATTATCAGGACCTTTAGCCCAACTTGGCTGTACCTACCACTTCCAATCCTGTTTGCATGCATGGTCATGGTGGTAAAAGAGCATCTCTAGCTCACATATATGTAATTTATATACACCTATATATCTTTATATACCTATATATCTCTTAATATGTATACATCTATATATACCTTTATATCTTTATGTCTACAATATATATATCATCCAGTGCTTGACTGGAAGAAATGAAGTGTTAGTGACTGAGAGATCAAGGGACATAATTTCAGAGAATGGTTACAGCTAGATGTTGGAAGTGGTTGATATAGATCCATTTCAGGTTTTTTTCCAAGGCCCATTGTTTATCTTCTATCCCTTATTATAGCTTGTCAACTATACATACCTCTTAGTCGAGGATGACTTTTTTAACTGAGGCACACAGCATAACTATTTCTCACGTACTCAGTTTTAATCTGGAACAGTTCTTCTGTCTTCTTTTCTCTTAGGCCTTCTCTTTCTTTCTAGTTTTAGGTATTTGATCACTCCATTTTCTCATTTTTCTGTTGCAAGTTTTTCTGATTTATTTTTTGTATCTTAAGAATAGAAAACTTGCCCAGCTGGTATTGCTCAGTGGTTAGAATGTCAGCCAATAAACCCGAGGGTCATGGGTTTGATTCCTGGTCAAGGGCATGTACCTGGGTTGCAGGTTTGATCCCTGGCCCCGGTCAAGGCATATGCAGGAGACAACCAATGGATGTGTCTCTCTCACATTGATGTATCTCTCTCTATCTCTCTCTCCCTCCATCCCAGTTTCTCTATAAAAAAAAATGGAAAAAAAAATCCTCAGGTGAGGATTATCAGCAACAACCAAAAGATATAGAAATCTTATTTTATAACTTTTTATTTATTTTATGTTTTAGGCCTTTGAGACCTAAACTGTGGAACTTCTCATTTCTCTGAGCGCCCATTTTCCTTTCCATTGTTCATGAGATTCTGCATATTGGTGCAGTTTCATATATATGAGTTCTCAATGAAGTGTATTTTTTCATGGTCATTAAAAACAGACTTTATTAAGTCATGTTTTTAAAAAAAAGATGTCTTCATTATTTTCAAAGTGCTGCAGTATAACTTTTGGCTGCTGAAATCATTCCCAATACTATTTGCTTTATTTTTATCTCTTGAATTTCTCTTTTTTTTTATCTTAGTTATTGAAAGTACTCTAGATGTCTCCCCCTTTTCCCTCATTGACCCCCTCCACCCCATGACTATTCTGTAACAATTTGTACTTCTTAACCCCTTCACTTTTTTCACCCATCCCCTGAACCCCCTCTCATTTGTCAGTCAATGAAAAGTTCTCTGTGTCTATGAGTCTGTTTCTGCTTGTTCATTTTGTTTGTAGATTCAGTTGTTGATAGATATGTATTTATTGCCATTTTATTGTTCATATTTTTTATCTTCTTCAAGAAGACTTTTTAACATTTCAATTTCATTCAATGCTCGTTTGGTGGTGATGAAGTCCTTTAGCTTTTTCTTGCCTGGGAAGCTCTTTAAATGTCCATCAATTCTAAATGATAGCTTTGCAGGATAGAGTAATCTTGGTTGTAGGTCCTTGATTTTCATCACTTTGAATATTTCTTGCCACTCCCTTCTGGCCTGCAAAATTTCTTTTGAGAAATCAGCTGACAGTCTTATGGGAACTCCCTTGTAGGTAACTAACTGCTTTTCTCTTGCTGCTTTTAAGATTCTCTGTTTGTCTTTAACCTTTGGCATTTTGATAATGATGTGTCTTGGTGTGGGCCTCTTTGAGTTCATCTTGTTTGGGACTCTTTGTGTTTCCTGGACTAGTATGGCTGTTTCCGTCACCAAGTTAAGGGATTTTTCTGTCATTATTTTTTCAAATAGGTTTTCAATTTCTTGCTCTCTCTCTCTCCTCCTTCCAGCACCCCCATGGTGCGAATGCTGGTATGCTAGAAGTTGTCCCAAAGGCTCCTTACAGTACCCTGGCTTTTTAAATTTGTTTTGCTTTTTGCTGTTCTGATTGGGTGTTTTTTGCTTCCTTATAGTCCAAATTGATGGTTTGATTCTCGGTTTCATCTACTCTACTGTTGATTCCCTGTAAATTAATTTTTATTTCGGTTACTCATCCTTCATTTCTGACCCATTCTTTTTTATGCTCTTGAGGTCCTCCCTAAGTTCCTTGAGCATCATTATAACCAGTATTTTGAACTCTGCATCTAGAAGATTACTTGTCACCATTTTGTTTAGTTCTTTTTCTGTAATTTTGTTCTGTCCTTTCATTTGGGACATGTTTCTTTGTCTCCTCATTTTGCCTACCTCTCTGTGTTTGTTTCTATGTATTAAGTAGAGCTACTATGTCTCCTAGGCTTGGTAGGGTGGCCTAATGTAGTAGGTGCCCTGTAGTGTCCAGTATCACAGCCTCCTTCATCATGCCAGCTGGACACTCGAGGTGCACCTCCCATGTGGGCTGTACACCCTTCTTTTGCAATTGAATCTTGATTGCTATTGGCATGTCAATGGGAGGGATTTACTCAGGCTGATGATCTGCAAGGACTGGCTGTGACCATTAACCTCTGACCTCCAACCACCTTGGAGGATCAGTTGTGCAGGGACCCAATACATAGAGCAAGACTTACTTTAGCAGGGCTCTGGTACCCACTGAGTCTACACCTTGAATGTATCTCTTCTGGAGGTGTTTGAGTAGTGCTTCAATGTGGTCTGAAGCTGTCCACTGGGTGTACTGGCGCTGGGGCCTCCCAGGAGGTGAAGGCCAAGGTCAACCACTACTTGAGTTCTACCCAGGGCTACCAGGTATAAGCTACAAAGTGATCTGCAGATGGCTGCTTCTTGTGCTGGGTTTGGAATTGCCTAGATGGGGCCAAGTTGTGAACCAAAACTGGTGACTGCTAGTGCCTGGACTGGGGCCACTGAGTGAGAGATATGGGGCTTGCTGAGGCCAGATGCTGCTTGTTTGAGAGACTTTAGGAAAATCTGAGGCATGAGCCAAACAGGCCATTCCTATAGTTAAGCCACTGGAAACAGCTTGGGTGGGTCCAATAGTTCTGGGTGGGGCAGGGTATCATGGAAACACCAGGGTGGGGAAAACAGTGTGAGCCAGGTTGATAGTGTCTCAGTTATGGCATTGTCTGCTCGCTCTGTGGGGGAAGGGCTCATCAAAGGAACAATGGCCTCTGCCAGCACTTCTGTCTGGGAAAAACTTCCTCTCCAGCACTTGCCCTGATGCCAAACAATTCAGTTCTTCCCCATATGTCTCTGGATTGTTTGTCTTTCTTTTGTTGAGCTGTATGAGTACTTTATATATTTTGTATATTAACTCTTTATCCAATGTATCATTGGCAAATATGTTCTCTAGCACAGTAGGTTTCCTTTACATTTTGATGCTGGTTTCTTTCCCCGTGTAGAAGATTTTACTTTGATGTAGTCCCACTGATTAATTTTTTCCTTTGTTTCTCTTGCCCTAGGCAATATATCAGTGAAAATTCTGCTATGTGTGATGTCTGAGATTTTGTTCCCTACATTTTCTTCTAGGATTTTCATGCTTTCAGAAGTGGCATTTAAGTCTTTTATCCATTTTGAGTTTATTTTTGTATATGGTGTAAGTTGGTAGTCTTGTTTCATTTTCTTTTTGCATGTAACTGTCCAATTTTCCCAACACCATTTATTAAAGAGATTATCTTTACTCCATTGTATGCTCTTGCTGCCTTTGTCAAATATTAATTGCACATAATGTCTTGGGTCCATTTATGTTCTCTCTGTTCTGTTCCATTGATCTATATGCCTGTTCTTGTGCCAGTACCAGACTATTTTGATTATGATGACTTTGTAGTATAACTTGGTATCGAGTATTGTGATCCCTCCAATTTTGTTCTTCTTTTTCAAGATCAGATGTCCTTTCTTGAATTTCTTTAAGAATTATCCTTTTAGAAACCCCCATAGGAGCAAAAATACAATGGCTCTCTGTGACCTTCACCATGTCCACCCACATACTTTTCCAAAAAGTTGCTGCTGCTTTCCATGTCTTCCAGCTGAAAATGAAGTCCTTATTCACCTATATGCTTTCTAGATTTTATTATTGGTATTTTTCCTTATTGTTGCAAAGCATATTAGTAGATAATTATATGTTTTTACAAATTTAATTAGCATCTCTTGCAGATACATGGAATTTGTAAATCATATTCATTTATGTTGCTATAATGTTATTAGTGACCAATTTGATGTCCTTGGGGAAGAGCAGGGGCCCTTTTTTTGCTTTTAAAAACATTATACTTGTCCAGCCAGTGTGGCTCAGTGGTTGAGTGTCAACCCATGCACCAAGAGGTCGTTGGTTCGATTCCTGGTCAGGACACATGCCCAGATTGTTGGCCTGATCCCCAGTGGGGGGCATGCAGGAGGCAGCCAATCAATGTTCTCTCTCATTGATGTTTCTATCTCTCTCTCCCTCTCCCTTCTTCTCTCTGTAAAATCAATAAAGGAAAAAATATTAAATAAAGAAATAAAAACATTATACTCTATTAGTGAGCAAATAAGTTAGATTTTGATAGGACAGTATATTTGTCTTATAGATAAGACACACACACAGGTACTCCCTTTCCCTGAGGTGACAGAAAGGTACTTTGAAAAGATCACTGAATTCAGAATCCAAAGCCCTGGGTACCAGTGCTCCTGACACCCTTATTAGTTGTGTGACCTTGGGTGAATCCTTCAACTCTTTACCTCAGTTTCATCATCTGTAAAACAGGGATATGGACCTTTCCTTTGGCTACCTCATAGGGTTAGTGTGAATCATAGAATAGAATGCAAGTAGAAGCATCTTGACACAATTATTAGTGTCACCACAGCCACTGCCAGCATCACCAGTACTATTCTCATTTGTGGATCCTCAGGTGTTAAACAGGTAGAAAGTCTTCCAAGGGCATCAATAGATACCCCCACAAATGAAAGTATAACAACAATAACACCATCTAACATTTGATAAGTTATTACTATGTATGCCAGGCACTGAGCTCAGTGCCTTACAAGTTTTATCTCATATAATCCTCATAACAATCTTATAAGGTAAGCGCTTGCATTACACATATTTTACAGGTAAGGAAACTGAGGCACAAATAAGTTAAGCAACTTGCCCTAGGTCAGAACTGGGACTGAAACCAGGCACACATCCTGACTCCTAGCTTGTGCACTTAATTCTGTGCTTTATCAGGGCTTGCCTGGGCCATAGTAAGGCATGATGAGAGCCCTGTACACATGAAGAACACTTCTACAGCAGGCAGAATGTTCCCAATGCGTTATCTCATATAAGCCTCGTATCTGACACATTTTTATAGATTAGGTAAAAGAGCTTAAATATCTTAGTTAATATTATCCAGCTAGTCAGTGATAGATATTACCTAAACTATAGCCATATCTCTTTCCACTGCATATTCACTGCCTCTCTGGTGGAACTGGTGGGTGCTTCCTGGTAATTTCCCTCCCTCAACTCACTTCATTGCCCTGCCTTTGCTTCATTTTAAGGATAGAGAAATGTCTAAACCATGAAGTTACATCACTGATGAAACTCTTCTGGAAAAATCAGTATCTTGTTTGATCTTTTCTTTTTTTTTTTTTAACTCATCTTTATTGTTGAATGTATTACAGATGTCCCTCCCTTTTTCCCCATTGCCCCCCTCCTGCCTTCCCCATGCTATTGTCAGTGTCCATTGGTCATGTATATATGCACAGAAGTTCTTTGGTTTATCTCATCCCACCCTCTCCACCCCCCTTCCCTTTGAAGTTCATCTTTTCAACTGTTGGTTTCTCAAATAACCCTAAATCAATACTGCTAACCTTTTCTTGTATCAGACCATTGGATGCTTATTGAATAATTTCACAAGTCCCAGTGTAGATACTTTTTAAAACATAGCCAGTGGCTAAAACTAACCCAGCTGAATATTTCAAGGATATTAAAGATGTAGTCATCTTGGTCATTCATTTCAGACATGTCTGTAGCCAGTTGTCATGATACTCACAGTTTGTTTATTTGTGAAAAACTTGATATTTAGAAAAAAAAAAAACACTAGTCTAATAAGAAAAAGACACTCTGCTAAAGCTTTATCCATATCAGATCAAATAACTGATTTGATATTGTTTCTTGTTTCCCAGATCCACAAAGACGACCTGTAGTATTTGGACTTCCAAGTGCCCTTTCTTCTTCCCCTCTGGTTTTGTATTTGTTTCTTAATCTCTGAAAAGTTGGAGTCTTCAAATACAATTAGAAATTTGGGTGGAAAAAAGCAAGACTCTAGGAGTTGTATGTCTTAGGTAACGTACTGGAGCATCTCCAGTTAATACTTAGGAAGTAAAAATTAATTAGAGTCATGGACTTTCAGATCTTTTAGAACAAACCCTTAGGCCACTGCATCATTAAGACTTTGACATCATTCATTGCGTTTTACTCAGGAAAATACCTTTGCCTTCTAAGTTAAGTTACTTGAGGTGTGGGAATGTGTTTTATTCCTCCTTGCATCTCTTCAGAGCAGGTATTGGCACCATTTTGGTTCTGTTGGTTCTCCCCTGGCTCCTGGTGAGTTCACCCAAGGAAGCTACAAGTGTGAAAATGACTCAAAATGGGATTTTTTAAACATTCAAAATTATTTTGTATTAGTTTCAGGTGTACAGCACAGTAGTTAGACAATCACATACTTTAAAAAGTGTTCCCCCTGATATTTCCCGCACCATTTGGCACCATACATAGTTATTGTAGTATTAATGACTACTGTATATTCTCTATGTTGTACTTTACATCCCTGTGACTACTTTGTAATCATAAATTTGTACTTCTTAATTCCTTCACATCTTTCACCCAGTCCCTCAACCCTTTCTCTTCTGTCTGTTCTCTTTATTCATGAGTCAGTTTCAATTTTGCTTGTTGTTTATTTTGTGCTTTAGATGCCATATATAAGTGAAATCATGTGGTATTTGTCTTTCTCTGACTGACTTATTTCACTTCCATGATGTCCCAAATGGTAAGATTTAACTCTTTTTTCATGGCCAAGTAATAGTCTATATAGCCAAGAAATGTTACTTGATCATAAAAATGAAAACTTTGTTAAATCTCATTTTCCACAGAATATTTTATTATGTAAGAAGTTGCTGTTAAGGTAGCCAAAATATGGAAACAATCCAAGTGCTCATTAATAGATAAGTGGATAAAAAAAGTTGTGGTACATATATACAATGGAATATTCTTGAAAAATTTTTTCTTCTTTATTGATTTTAGAGAGAGAGGAAGAGAGAGATGGAAACATTGATGAGCGAGAACATCGACTGGCCGCCTCCTGCATGCCCCCCACTGGGGATCAGGCCCACAACTTGGGCATGTGCCCTGACTGGGAATCAAACCAGCGACATCTTGATACATGGGTTGATGCTCACCACTGAGCCACACCAGCCGGGCTACACTGGAATATTCTTGACCTTAAAAAGAATGAAATCTTATTATTTGCAATAGCATGGATGGATCTAGAGAGTATTATGCTAAGTGAAATAAAGATGTGCAGAAAAGGGAACCCTCATGCACTGTTGATGGGAATGCAGGTTGGTGTAGCCACAATGGAAAACAGTATGGAGTTACCTCAGAAAATTAAAAATGGGGCTGTTTTTCCTTTTCTCTGAGTAGTGATCTCATCTGTAGTTCCAAACATGCAGCTCAAACCCGTGGAAATTAACCCTGAGATGCTGAACAAAGTCCTGGCCTGGCTTGGGGTCACTGGCCAGTGGTACTTCCTGGAAGTGCTGGGGCTGGAGGAGGAGGCTTGCAGCTCGCAGCAGGCGCCTGTTCTGCATGCTGCTGCTGCTGCTTCCACTCACTGCCCAGCTTGAGAACTTCAGGGAAAAACAGATTGAACAACTAAAGGGACAAGAAGTCATTCCTAAAGTGTACTTTATGAAGTAGACTAATGAGAACTTCTGTGATATCATCGGACTATATACACAGTAGCCAATAATCAAGACAAACTGGAATTTGTTTTTGTGCTAATGATTCTCTTTTCTTCAGGCCATTTAGGCAGCCCATGATGCCGTGGCACAGGAAGGCCAGTGTAGGCTAGATGACAAAGTGAACTTTCATTTTATCCTGTTTAACAATATGGATAGCCTCCTGTATGAATCTGATAGACGAATGCCTTTTCTGGCACCAGTGAAAAGGACTCGCTGCTGCAGAATGCTGCAAAGGTCTGCAGAGAATTTACTGAGTGTGAGCAAGGGGAAGTCCAGTTTTCTGCTGTGGCCCTCTGCAAGGCCACCTAATGCCCTGTGGGAAAGGACTAAGCTCTTTACCCCTCTTCCTTTCACCATCAAGATATATCTCTACCAATGCAGCCTCAAAATGCTTCAGTACTTGTAGAAAATAGCTGTTCTCCTTTGGTTCTGTAGCTATACTCCCCCTCAACCACACCCAAGCGCTAGCAGAGCTCAGCTTTCAATTGAGCAGTTTGGTGTAAGCTTTGAGTGTGGGAAGCATTTCCCCCATTGTATGTCTGGTACCTCAATATCTAATGCTCTAAATGGCTATTTTGGTTTGTAAGTTAAAGCCTTGGATATGGTTTAAATTGTTTTTCCTTATAAGGAATAAAACTTTCTGCTGATAAAAAAAAGAAATGGAACTGCCTTATGATCCAGTGATTCCACTTTTGGAAATATATATAATGAAACCCAAAACACCAATTTGAAAGAATATATGCACCCTTATGTTCATTTCAGTGTTATTTACAATAGCCAAGATTTGGAAGCAGCTTAAGTGTCCATCAGTAGATGAGTGTATAAAAGTGCTATGGTATATTTACACGATGGAATACTACACTGCAAAAAAGAAGGAAATCTTAACTTTTATGACAGCATAAATGGACATGGAGGGTATTATGCTAAGTGAAATAAGCCAGTCAGAGAAAGACAAATACCATATGATTTCACTTATATGTGGAATCTAATGAACAAAATAAAGAAGCACAATAGAAATAGACTCATAGAAACAGAGAACAGACTGACAGCTATCATAGGAGAAGGTTAGGGGGCTGGATGAAAAAGGTGAAGGGATTAAGCAAAAAACCCAAAACTCATAGACAGACAAAAGTATGATGATTACCAGAAGTAAAAGTGAGTGGGGGGAGGTGGAACAGGGTAAAGGTTGGATAAATGGTGATGAAAGGAGACTTAACTTGGGTGGTTAACACACAATACAATATACAGATGCTGTATATTGTACATCTGAAATCTACATAATTTTATTAACCAATGTCAACTCAATAAATTCAAAAAAATAATAAAGTAAAATATTATAAATGAGTGAAAATTATAATTTAAGGTATCAATTTGACGCCCATGGTGTATCTGCTCTAAAGACATTCTGGTTGAAGTTTGGTTTATAAATACTTGTGGAAAAGTATCATACTTAACACATCAGAAGCCATGGGAGACTTCTTGGATGAACAAGGAGGCATTCTAAGTAGGTCACTTGGGGGCCTGCTTGAGGGGAAAAAAATCCTTACCAAGTACCTATCAGTGATTCACAGAATGAGGTGACAGATAATATGTAGCACATTTTTCCACTGTTATTTTAGAATGTATTGCTAATAAAGTTGGTAAATCTATTGAAGACATAATCTTTTTAAAAATCCTGTTATATTTTAAAATATATTTTTGAGAATAAATTGTTTCTTTCTCATCAGGAATATTTAACTATTTTTTGTAATGTTAGACAGTGGGAAATATAATATAAATATAATGCAATATAATTCTATAAACGGATTTCCATACGCACCCTTTTTGACAATATCAGATATATCAATCAAATAAATATTAATGAAATTGTTCTTGTATACAAAATTAACATTTAACTCTGGGCTTTTTTACATGACTCGGATATCTGTTGCCAGTGTTTTAATTCGGTCTCTATTCAAAGGCCTCTAATAGGCACAAAAAGTCATTAGTGATATTATTTCAGGAGAAGCATAAAAATCAAAGCATCAGTGTTCACATTTCAGTTGTATTGGAGGGAGATATTCTGGAATTTTCCAGAAGCCTCATTAAATTGAACTAGTTTTTGAAATGTGCTTTGAATGGTAGAAAATTGAAGGGGGCTTCTGGGAGACAGAAAGGAGCAGACTCAGACTGCTAATGGGTTAATCCAGCAGAGATAGAGAAGAAACTATTGAAGGCAGAGAATGAGAATATGAGAAGAAGATGTGACTTTGGAAGATTTTAGCAAATCCCTAAGCTTGGGGCAACATACTTTCATACCACACTTAAAACAGATCATAAACTACTTAACAGACAAATTGTTTTTTTCCTTACCCAATTACAACAAAAATGCACAGAAATAAATGCCTTCCTGCAGCCCCTTCCCACTTGCCTCCACCCCTTTGGACAGTAGGAAATTCAGATGTCCGTTGGGTGACAAGTTTAGTGACTCTTGCCACATGCCAATAGGTCAAATCTATTTTAAAGATAAAGGTATTACCCAGGAAAAGAGACATAAACACATACTTTAAGGTTAAATGACCATGAAGAAAGAAGATCTGCAGATGCCAAAGCCTTTTTTATCACCTCATCATAACTAATTTTTTAAAGGGTGTGTTGGGACATTTGTGGCCATCATTCTTTTTATTTTCTTTCACTTTTTATTAATTTAATTTTGCTACAGATGTTTCTCTTTTTTTAATTATTTCTACTAATTTGGTTTTGTTACAGATGTTTCTCCTTTTCCCCCCATTGACACCCTCCTCCCCATCCCACCCGCCCCATCCCCAGCTTTGTTGTCTATGTCCATTGGTTATGCATACATGTATATAAGTTCTGTGGTTTATCTCCTCCCTCCCCCGCACCCTCTCTTCTGAGGTTTCTCAGTCTGTACCCTACCTTTATGTCTCTGGGTCAATTTTGTTCATCAGTTTGTTTAGTTCATTATATTCCAGAAATAAGTGAGATCATGTGATATTTGTCTTTCTCTGCTTGGCTTGTTTCGCTTAGCATAATACTCTCCAGGTCCCTCCATGTCATCTCAAAGGATAAGAGATCTTTCTTTCTTACAGCTGCATAGTATTCCATTCCATACATGTACCACCGCTTTTTTATCCACTCATCTACTGATGGACACGTGGGTTGTTTCCAGATCTTAGCTATTGTAAATAGTGCTGCTATGAACATAGGGGTACATATTTTCTTTCTAATTGGTGTTTCAGGCTTCTTAGGATATATTCCTAGAAGTGGGATCACTGGGTCAAATGGCAGTTCAATTTTTAATTTTTTGAGGTAACATCATAGTATTTTCCATAGTGGCTGCACCAGTCTGCATTCCCACCAGCAGGGTACTACAGTCCCCTTTTCTACACACCCTCACCAGCACTTGTTGTTTGATGACTTGTTGATGGCGGCCATTCTGACAGGTGTAAGGTGATACCTCATTGTTGTTTTAATTTGCATCTCTCTGATGATTAGTGATGTTGAGCATTTTTTCATATGTTTCTTGGCCATTTGTATGTCCTGTTTGGTGAGTTGTCTATTTAGGTCCTCTGCCCATTTTTTAATTGGGTTCTTTGTCTTCTTTTTGTTGAGTTGTATGAGTACTCTATATATTTTGGAAATTAATCCCTTATCTGATACATCATTGGCAATTATGGTCTCCCATATAGCGGGTTCCCTTTCCATTTTGATGATTGTTTCTTTTGCTGTGCAGAAGCTTTTTAGTTTGATGTAGTCCCATGTGTTCATTTTTTTCCTTTGTTTCTCTTGCCTGAGGTGTTGTATCAATGAAAATTCTGCTGCCCATGATGTCTAAGTTTTGTTGCTTACATATTCTTCTAGAATTTTTATGGATTCACGAATCACATTTAAGTCTTTTATCCATTTTGAGTTTATTCTTGTGTATGGTGTAAGTTGGTGGTCTAGCTTCATTTTCTTTGCATGTAGCTGTCCAATTTTCCCAACACCATTTATTGAAGAGACTGTCTTGACTCCACTGTATGCTCTTGCCACCTTTTCAAACATTAATTGATCATATTGTCTTGAGTCAATTTCTGGGTTCTCTGTTCTGTTCCATTGCTCTATCTGCCTGTTCTTGTGCCAGTACCAGGCTGTTTTGATTACAGTGGCTTTGTAGTATAACCTGATATCTGGTCATGTGATCCCTCCTAATTTGTTCTTTTTCTTTTTTTTCAAGATTACTGTAGATATTCGGTGTCTACTTTGGTTCCATATAAACTTTTGGAGTGTTTGTTCTAGTTCTGTGAAATATGTCAGTGGTATTTTGATGGGGATTACATTGAATCTATAGATAGCTTTGGGTAGTATGAACATTTTAATGATGTTAATTCTTCCAATGCATGAACAAGGTATGTGCTTCCACTTTTTTATATCTTCCCCTATTTCTTTTTTTAATGTCCTGTAGTTTTTGCAAATAGGTCCTTTACTTCTTTGGCTAAGTTTATTCCTAGGTATCTTAATTTTTTTGCTGTGATGGTAAATGGGATTGTTTTTTTAGATTTTTTTTTTTCTGTGAGTTCATCATTGGTGTATGAAAATGCTGTTGATTTCTTGATGTTAATTTTGTATCCTGCTACTTTGTGAAATTCATCTATTAAGTCTAGTAGATTTTTGATGGAGTCTTTAGGGTTTTCTATGTATAATATCATGTCATCTGCGAATAATGACAGTTTCACTTCCTCCTTTCCAATTTGAATGCTTTTTATTTTTTCTTCATGTCTAATTGCTGTGGGTAAGACTTCCAGTACTATGTTGAATAAGACTGGCGAAAGTGGGCATCACTGTCTTGTTACCTTTCTTAAGTGCAATCCTTTCAGTTTTTGCCCATTGAGTATGATGTTGGCTGTAGGTTTTTCATATATGGCTTTTATTATGTTGAGATATGATCCCTCTATTCCCCCATTGCTGAGCATTTTTATCAAAAACGGATGCTGGAATTTGTCGAATGCTTTTTCAGCATCTATTGATATGATCATATCGTTTTTATCTTTCATTTTGTTTATGTGGTGTACCACATTTATTGATTTATTAATATTGTACCATCCTTGCATCCCTGGGATGAATCCCATTTGGTCATGATGAATCATTTCTTTGATGTATTGCTGGATCCGATTTGCTAATATTTTGTTAAGGATTTTGGCATCTGTGTTCATCAGGGATACTGGCCTGTAGTTTTCTTTGTTTGTAGTGTCTTTTTCTGGTTTTGGAATTAGAATTATGCTTGCCTCATAAAATGAGTTTGGAAGTGTTCCGTCTTCTTGGAGTTTTTGGAATAGTTTGAAGAGAATGGGTATTAGATCTTCTTTGAATGTTCGGTAAAACTCCCCCATGAAGCCATCCGGGCCTGGGATTTTGTTTGCTGGGAGTTTCCTAATTACATCTTCAATTTCCTTTGTTGTTATTGTTCTATTCAAGTTTTCTATCTCTTCCTGGTTCAGTTTTGGGAGGCTGTGTGTTTCTAGAAATTTGTCCATTTCTCCTACATTTTCCAATTTGTTGGCGTATAATTGTTCATAGTATGTTTCTTTTTCTTATTTTATTGTTATTATTATTATTTTCAACTTATCTTTATTGTTAAATGTATTGCAGATGTTCTTCATTTTTCCCCCATTGACCCCCTCCTCCCCATTCCCGCCCCCCTCCTGCCTTTCCCCACACTGTTGTCTGTGTCCATTGATTATGCATATATACATATAAGATCTTTGGTTTATTTCTTCCCACCCCCCAACCCGCCTTCCCTTTGAGGTTTGTCAGTCTAACAACCAATTTGTACTTCTTAATCCCTTCACCTTTTTCACCCATTCCCCCAACCCCCACCCATCTGGTAACCAACAAAAGTTCTCTGTGTCTTTGAGAATGTTTCTGTTCTGCTTGTTCATTTCGTTTGTAGATTCAACTGTTGATAGATATGTACTTATTGCCATTTTGTTTGTTCATATCTTTTTATCTTTTTCTTCAAGAAGACCCTTCAACATTTCATATAATAATGGTTTGGTGGTGATGAACTCCTTTAGCTTTTCCTTGTCTGGGAAATTCTTTGTATGGCCATCGATTCTAAATGACAGTTTTGCAGGATAGAGTAATCTTGGTTGTAGGTTCTTGCTTTTCATCACTCTGAATATTTCTTGCCACTCCCTTCTGGCCTGGAAAGTTTCTTTTGAGAAATCAGCTGACAGTCTTATGGGAACTCCCTTGTAGGTACCTAACTGCTTTTCTCTTGCTGCTTTTAAGATTCTCTCTTTGTCTTGAACCTTTTGCATTTTGATGATGATGTGTCTTGGTGTGGGCCTCTTGGGGTTCATCTTGTTTGGGACTCTCTGTGCTTCCTGGACTTGTATGTCTGTTTCCTTCACCAAGTTAAGGAAGTTTTCTGCCATTATTGTTTCAAATAGGTTTTCGATTTCTTGTTCTCTCTCTTCTCCTTCTGGCACCCCCAAGATGCGAATGTTGGCACGCTTGAAATTGTCCCAGAGGCTCCTTACACTATCCTCATTTTTTTTGGATTCTTTTTTCTTTTTGCTGTTCTGATTGGGCATTTTTTGCTTCCTTATATTCCAAATCGATGGTTTGCTTCTTGGCTTTACCTACTCTACTATTGATTCTGTGTAAATTATTCTTTATTTCAGTTAGTGCCTCCTTCATTTCTAACTGTGCATCCAGAATTTATGACTAGTCTTTTTTATGCTCTTGAGGCCCTCACTAAGTTCACTGAGGTTCTCACTAAGTCCCGTGAGGTTCTCACTAAGTCCATTGAGCATCCTTATAAACAGTGTTTTGAACTCAGCATCTGTTAGGTTGCTTAACTCTATTTCACTTAGTTCTTTTCCTGGAGTTTTGTTCTGTTCTTTCATTTGGGACCTGTTTCTTTGTCTCCTCATTTTGGCTGCCTCCCTGTGTTTGTTTCTATGTATTACTTAGCGAGAGGTGTGGGGCTAGCTGAGACCAGATGCTGCTTGTTTGAAAGAATTTAGGAAAAGCTGAAGCAGGATCCAAGACAGGCCAATCCTATGGTAAAGCAACTGGCAACAGCTTGGGTGGGCCTGAAAGTTGGGTGGGGCGGGGCCTCAGGGAATCACCAGGATGGGGCAAACAGTGAGAGCCAGGTTGCTGGAGTCCCAGATATGGCGGCGTCTGCCGGCCCAGGGAAGGGCTCACCAAAGGAACAAAAGCCTCTGATAGAACATCTGTCCAGGAGAAAGCTGCCTCTCCAGCCCTCGCCCCAATGCCAAATAGCTCAGTTCTTCCCCATATGACTCTGGTGCCTTTCAAGCTGCCTCCCCCACGCTGGAGCCTGGAGGGTGCGAGTCCGAGTAAGTCCGTGTGCGAGCCCTTTAAGAGGAGTTGCCGGGGGCTCCAGCCGCCTCAGCCTCAGTTCCCGCTGGTTTTTCTAGCCAGAAGTTATGGAGACTTCTCTTCCTGGCACTGGAACCCTGAGCTGGGCGCCTGGTGTGGGACAGGGACCCCTCAGTCCTCAGGGAGGACCTTCCCAGCCGAGGTGTCCTTCTAATTTTTACCCGCCACACGTGGGTGTGGGACCAGCCCGTCGCGCCTCCGCCCCCCTACCAGTTTCGATGAGGCTTCTTCTTTAATTTCGTAGTTGTAGGACTTCCGTTCAGCTTGATTTTAGGCAGTTTTGAACAATGGTTGTTCTGTAGTTTAGTTGTAACTTTGATGTGGTTGTGGGAGGATGCGATACCACGTTTACCTACACCGCCATCTTGACCCCATAGTATGTTTCTCTGTACCGCAGGCCGACGCTCTAACTGCTGAGCCAAACTGGCCAGGGCGTATAGTGTGTTTCAATGATCCTTTATTTCTGTGGTGTCAGTTGTTACTTCTCCTCTTTCATTCCTGATTTTGTTTATTTGGTTTCTCTCTTTTTTTTTCTTGGTGAGTCTGGCTAAAAGTCCATCGATCTTCTTTATCTTTTCAAAGAACCAGCTTTTTGTTTCATTGATCTTTTGAACTTCTTTTTTAGTCTCCATGTCATTTATTTCTGCTCTGACCTTTACTATTTCCATCCTCCTACTAGCTCTGGGTTTTTCTTTTTGTTTACTTTCTAGTTCTTTAAGTTGTAGGGTTTGAAAGTCAATTAGGAATTTTTCTTGTTTCTTGAAGTAAGCCTGTAGTGCTATGAACTTCCCTCTCAGGACTGCTTTCTGTGTGTCCCATAAATTTTGTGTTGTTTTGTGTTCATTTTCATTGGTTTCCAGGAAGTTTTTTATTTCTTCCTTCATGTCGTTAGTAACTCATTCGTTGTTTAATAACATGCTATTTTGCCTCCAAATGTTTGAATGTTTTTGTGTGTTTTCATTGTAATTGAGTTCTAGTTTTATGTCACTGTGATCTGAGAAGATGCTTGATATGATTTCAATCTTCTTGAATTTGTAAAGACTTGCTTTGTGTCCTAACATGTGGTCTATCTTTGAGAATGTCCCATGTGCACTTGAGAAGAATGTATTTTCTGCAGCTTTGGGGTGAAATGTTCTCTAAATATCAATGAAGTCCAACCGATCTAGTATGTCTTTTAAGGACTCTTTGTTCTTGTTAATTTTTTTGTTTAGGAGATCTATCCAGTGGTGTCAGTGGCATGCTAAAGTCACCCACTATGATCGTATTGCTATTGGTCTCTCCTTTGAAGTCCTCCAGAAGTTTTTAAATATATTTTGGTGCTCCTGTATTTGGTGCGTATATGTTTAACAGGCTTATATCCTCTTGTTGTATTGATCCTTTTAATATTATGTAGTTACCTTCTCTGTCTCTTTATTATGGCCCTCATTTTGAAGTCTATCTTGTCAGATGTAAGTATCACTACACCAGCTTTTTTTTTTTTTATTTCCATTTGCTTGGAAAATTTTTTTCCATACCTTCATTTTCATCCTGTGTGAATTTTTTGTTGTGAGGTCGGTCTCTTGTAAACAGCATATATATGGGTCATGTTTTCTTATCCAATCAGCTAACCTATGTCTTTTGACTGGACTATTTAATCCATTTACATTTAAAGTAATTATTGATAGATAGTTTTTAGTTGTCATGTTAATTTTATGTCTGTGTTTCTCTCTCTCTCTCTCTCTCTCTCTCTCTCTCTCTCTCTCTCTCTCTCTCTCTCTCATTTCTTCTTCTTCTTACAACAGTCCCTTCAGTATTTCTTGCAGTGCTGGTTTGGTGGTGGTAAATTCAGTTAGCTTTTTTTTTTTTTTTTTTTTATTCTATGAAGCTCTTTATTTCTCCTTCAATTTTGAATGATAGCTTTGCTGGATAGAGTGGTCTTGGATTCAGACCCTTGCCTTGCATCACTTTCTACACTTCATGCCACTCCCTTCTGGTCTGCAGCATTTCTATTGAGAAATCAGCTGACAGTCTAATGGGAGCTCCCTTGTAGCTAACTTTCTGCCTCTCCCTTGCTTCCTTTAAGATTCTTTCTTTGTCTTTAATGTTTGCCATTTTTATTATGCTATGTCTAGCTGTGGGTCTTTTGAGTTTATTTTGCTTGGGACTCTCTGTGTTTCCTGGACTTGTGTAACTTTTTCCTTCACCAGTTTAGGGAAGTTTTCTGTCATTATTTCTTCAAACAGGTTCTCTATTCCTTTCTCTGATTCTTCTCCTTCCGGTACCCTATAATGTGAATGTTGTTACGTTTTGTATTGTCCCACAGCTCCCTTAAACTTTCCTCCTGCTTTTTAAACTTTTTTTCCATTTGCTGCTCTATTTGGGTGTTTTTCTCTACCTTGTCTTCTAAGTCGCTGATTCGGTCTTCAGCTTCCTCTCATCTACTAGTGAACCCTTCTAAGGTATTTTTTGTAACAGCTATGTCATTCTTTATTTCCTCTTGATTTTTATGCATAGCTGCTACCTCCTTATGCATAGCTTCTACCTCTTTTTTTAAGCTGAAGTACTTCCCAGTGAGCTCTTTATAATTCTTATTAAGTTGCTTTTAGTTCTCACCAAATTATTTGAGCACCCTTAAAATCATTGCTTTGAATTCTTTATCTGACAAGTTGCTTTCTTCCATTTCCTGTAGCTCCTTTTCTAGTGATTCCTCTTTTTCTTTCCTTTGGGTGTTGTTTCTTTGTCTCCCCATTTTAGCCATCTGGTAGCTCTAGACCCAGTGAGGGTTGTTTGGATGTGTAGGCAGCTCACTCTATATCAGATAAGGCTACTATGCCTCCCAGACTGTTCTGTTGTGTGTCGCCTCTTGCCTCCTGTGGATCCTGGAGGATTGACTAGTGGTTGCTGGTATTGATGTGTCCTGGTAGGTGCTGCTGCTGGATTGCGTGGGCCCCTCTGAAGCTGTGTTCCCAGCTGGTCACTGGTGCCACCTTTAGTTTATTTCTCAGGCCCTGCTGGAGCCCACTCCCTGCCTATACCATGGGCTGCTGGGTCAAACAGGCTCCTCTTGAGCCCCATCTCCCCACCAGACTTGTGTGCAGCTGTGTTGCACATGCCCTACTGAAGCCCTGGCTCCCCACCAATATTGTGGGCAGCTGAGTTGTACAGGCCCCATTGCAGCCCCTGCTTCCCGCTGATCCCATGGGGAGCTAGATCGCACAGTCCCCTCTTGAGACCTGGTTCCATGTCTATCTTGTGGGCAGCTGGGTCTCACAGGTCTGTCTGGAGCCCTGGCTCCCCATGGCACTTGTGGGCCTCTGGGACGGCTCCGCACCACTCTTGTGAGCCTCTGGGTCGCATAGTCCATCTGGAACCCCAGTCCACACCGCTCTTATGGGCCGCTGGGTAACACAGGCTCCTATAGATCCCTGGCTCCCCACTGCTCTTGTGAGCAGCTGTGTTGCACAGGCCCCTATGGAGCCCCAGGTCCCAAGTCTTGCCGCTGGTGGCTGGGGAGTGCTGCTGCCCAGTGGGGCTCAGCTCCTGCTCAGCCTTTGCTGTAGTTTTGGGGGATGGTTCACTGCTGTTGGTCTGTGCTTCTGTTGCCTGGGGATGAATTTCTGCTCCTCAGCCTCTGTTGCTGGGGGTATAGCTCCACTCTGATCAGGCTGCTACTGTGGGGGATGGTGCTGGGCTCCCGGCCGTTTGCGGTTTCCGCAACAGGCACCTTGGCAGCTCCACTACTGTGCACTGGTCTGTGTTGACACAGGGTGTCCACTGGTCCCATGGTGCCAGGTGCACTGGTGGGCTCAGGTTGCTGAGCCCTAGCTGCTCCCACTGCCTCCTCCCAGGGAAGACCTGGGATCTTCCAAAATGGTGGGACCTCTCCACGGTGCAGGGAGAAGTGCCCTGAAGAGTCACTTACCGTGGTAGCCAGCTGCTCCTAGTCCACAGCACAGGAACCTGCTGCTCCACGTCTCTGCACTGCACAAGTTTAGTCGTCCACCTTCATGTCCACTCACACTCTCTCACACACTAGCTCACTCTCTCATGCACTCACCCTCCCTCTGGTCCTGCCCGCTGCCATCTTCCTCTCTATCCAGATGTTTCTCCTTTCCACACCCCTAGACACCCTCCTCCCCATCCCGCCCCCCAACCCCCCTAGCATTGTTGTCTATGTCCATTGGTTATGCATACATGCATATAAGTTCTTTGGTTCATCTCATCCATTCCCCCCGCCCACTTCTCTCAGGTTTGTCAGTCTGAACCATACTCCTTTCCATATCTCTGGGTCTATTTCATTCATCAGCCCACCTTGTTCATTATATTGCACAAATAAGTGAGATCATGTTGTATTTGTCTTTCTCTGATTGGCTTATTTCGCTTAGTATAATACTCTTGAGGTCCCTCCATGTTGTCTTAAAGGATAAGAGATCTTTCTTTCTTACAGCTGCATAGTATTCCACTGTATATATGTACCACAGCTTTTTTATCCACTCATCTATTGATGGACACTTGGGCTGTTTACAGATCTTGGCGATTGTAAACAGTGCTACTATGAACATAAGGGTGCATGTATTCTTTCTGATTGGTGTTTCAGGTTTCTTAGGATATATTCCTAGAAGTGGGATCACTGGGTCAAATGGCAGTTCAATGTGGCCATCATTCTTCACGCTCAGCATTGACTCATTGGTAGCGCCAGGAAATAGTCCCTTTATTATTTTAGACATTTCTCAAGAAAAAAAAAAGATCAAAATCTTCATATATTTTTTCTCACAGCATCCTCAGGCTAGCCCTGAGGTAGACAGGGCAAAAATTACTGTCTTATTTCTTTCATATGATGTATCTGAGGCTCAGAGAGATGAAATGACTTGCCCAAGACAAAACAGTAAATGGTAAAAGTCAAATTTGAAACTCGTTCTGATTTCCAACTTTTCCTTGGCAGTAGTTAATGCAATAGACCCATTTTCCTGGTTTTCTCTGCGTCATCCTTGGTCTCAGATACAAAATAGAGCAGAAAATAAAATGAAATAATGGAATTAGAACCTCTGTTAAGATAACCCTCTTATGTTGAGTACATTTATCAACTTTCCAGATGCCCTCTTCCTACAACTTTTGGTTCAAAATTTAAAATTGGACATTTTCTTTCTAGGCCTTAATCTTAGGTGTTTGGTCATTTTTTCTGGCTCTTAAGACTTTCTTGGTCAGTATTCAAAAAAAATTATTGAAGCTCTGTAAATTCTATGGATCTGCATATAATCTCAGGTCACACTGGGAACTGGCTAGGCCTTGGAGAGCTCTGGGATTGCAGGGCTCATCAGCAGGCCATACCTGCAAAAGTGCCTCTGTATTTCATGGGAGAAGGGTGGGAAGACGTAGGTGTATGAGACCTACAAACCCTGGGCTAGCAGGAAAGCCTGTCTTTGTAGCAATCTCAGCCTGTCCAGAGCTTCCAAGCCAGCTCCTGTCCCATATCTCAGAAGTGTGAGCTGGGTAGAGTCATGGAAAACTCCAGAGGAAGATACAGAGGGAAGCATTTGCTTCCAGGACTCTATGTGGTATGAAAGAGAGAAGGCAGTGCTCATATCATGAATCATGGACTGCAAGAAATGGTGGCCACAGTTCTGTGCTGTGAGTGGGAAGATATTTTCCAGACATTTAGGCACTGAACATGTCAGTGCTCTCTCCTTGACAATATCTATGCATGGAAACAATAATCAATCATTTCCATCCCCTTGGGGATATTTGCTAAGTAATCCATCAAATAGCTGAAAGGGTAATACAATTTGGTGGGTGTGATGATGAAGAACAGTTGTCTGAGTCATTTTTGTCATGTACTGAAGACTTGATCAGGACCAAATGACCAAAATAATTGACTGAAGAAGACAGATTTGTTGTGGTGTGACTTTAGGGGACAGAAGGAGGAACAAGGTCCCAGAGATATGAGGAAGGCACATCCCAGCTCAACCCCAGAAAGACTTTCTTACCGATAGGCCTACAAATATGGGTACAGATTAACTCCGTGAGAGAAAAGGAACTTACCATGTCTTGGGCAACACTCATAGATGGTGAGCCCCTCTGTCAAGAACTCTGCAGAGGAAATTCCTGTTTCAGGTGGGAGGTTGAGCTGTGTTCCATTTCCTCAAGTATCTTAAGGTTATTATGATTACTAAGCTACACCAGCTTCACTTGTATCCCAGGATGGCTCAGTAAAAGACCATTATGAGGGTTCCAAGATAGGAAACTAGTCCTGCAAATGGCAAATGTGTTCTCTGTAAATAAGGCCTGAGTTTCTCCTTGACAGGAATGATGTATTTAAGTGGGCAATTGTAAAATTTTTGAGGGGAGGGACCATATCTTAATCACCTGCTTTGTGTAAGACCCTCTACTGGGTGTTTAAAGGTAATATGATGGTGAGCAAAGTCCAGCCTCCACCCAAAAGTCGCTACGGAGGGAGGTGGTCAGCACACCCTATAAAACATTTGTAAATAGCACAAGTCAAAGACTAACTGTGAAAAATGCAACTTTGAAAAGTGCAACAGGAGAACATTGTAAAGCTCTGGGAGCATAGAAGAAGGAGGCTGATTCCAACAAGGAAGACCTTGGAAGGCATCCTGTGGCCTCAAGGGATAGGAGGAATTTTGTAAAATGGTGGAAGGGGAAGATTTAGAAGAATAGGGAGCAGTATTAACAAAGGTTTTGAGGAAGGAAACTGAGGCATAGTAATGCCAAGTTGGAACCAGGCAACCTGGATTTGAATCCCAGCTTCACCACCTAGTAGCTATAATTTCTTAGCAAGTTGCTTATCCTCTATGTGCACAGTATATCGTCTGTAAAATTGGGATAATAATAGTATCTCCTTTATGAGGTTATTACAAGAATCTAAAACAGTGCCTGAGACTCTAGAAGCACTCTCAATGTGCCTGCCATCATTTTTGTCATATATCACATTCTGAGTTTACAAATGCCCTGTTTTTATTTTTTTATTTTTTTTTTATATATATATTTTTTATTAATTTATTTTTGTTACAGATGTTTCTCCCTTTTTCCCCATTGACACCCTCCTCCCCATCCCCCCACCCTGTCCCCAGCTTTGTTGTCCATGTCCATCACTTATGCACACATGCGCATAAGTTCTGTGGTTCATCTCCTCCCTCCCCCCCCACCCCCTCTTCTGAGGGGTGTCAGTTTATACCCTACTTCCACATCTCTGGGTCTACCCTGTTCCTCAGACTGTTATGTTCATTATATTCCACAAATAAGTGAGATCATGTGATATTTGTCTTTCTCTGCTTGGCTTGTTTCGCTTAGGATAATACTCTCGAGGTCCCTCCATGTCGTCTCAAAGGATAAGAGATCTTTCTTTCTAACAGCTGCATAGTACTCCATTGTGTATATGTACCACTGCTTTTTTATCCATTCATCAACTGATGGACACTTGGGCTGTTTCCAGATCTTAGCTATTGTAAATAGTGCTGCTATGAACATGGGGGTACATGTATTATTTCTGATTGGTGTTTCAGGCTTCTTAGGGTATATTTCTAGAAGTAGGATCACTGGGTCAAATGGCAATTCACTTTTTAATTTTTTGAGGTAGCACCATAGTGTTTTCCACAGTGGCTGCACCAGTCTGCATTCCCACCAGCAGTGTACTAGAGTCCCCTTTTCTCCACACCCTCGCCAACACTTGTTTGATGATTTGTTGATGGCGACCATTCTGACAGGTGTGAGGTGATACCTCATTGTTGTTTTAATTTGCATCTCTCTGATGATTAGTGATGTTGAGCATTTCTTCATATGTCTCTTAGCCATTTGTATGTCCTTTTTGGAGAGGTGTCTATTTAGTTCCTCTGCCCATTTTTTAATTGGGTTCTTTGTCTTCCTTTTGTTGAGTTGTATGAGCACTCTGTATATTTTGGAAATTAACCCCTTATCTGATATATCATTGGCAATTATGCTCTCCCATAGAGTGGGTTCCTTATCTGTTTTGATGGTTGTTTCTTTTGCTGTGCAGAAGCTTTTGAGTTTGATGTAGGTCCCATGTGTTCATTTTTCCCTTTGTTTCTGTTGCCTTAGGTGATGTATCAGTGAAGATTCTACTGCGTATGATGTCCGAAATTTTGTTGCCTACATTTTCTTCTAGGATTTTTATGGATTCACGAGTCACATTTAAGTCTTTTATCCATTTTGAGTTTATTCTTGTGTATGGTGTAAGTTGATGGTGTAGTTTCATTTTTTTGCATGTGGCTGTCCAATTTTCCCAACACCATTTATTAAAGAGGCTATCTTTACTCCATTGTAATCTCTTACCACCTTTGTCAAATATTAATTGAGCATAATGTCTTGGGTCAATTTCCAGATTCTCTGTTCTGTTCCACTGGTCTATATGCCTGTTCTTGTGCCAGTACCAGGCTGTTTTGATTACAGTAGCTTTGTAGTATAACCTGATATCCGGTATTGTGATCCCACCTACTTTGTCCTTCTTTTTCAAGATTGCTGGGTCTATTCGGGGTCTTTTTTGGTTCCACATGAACTTTTGAAATATTTGTTCTAGTTCTGTGAAATATGTCACTGGTATTTTGATGGGGATTGCATTGAATCTATAGATTGCTTTGGGTAATATGGACATTTTAATGACGTTAATTCTTCCAATCCATGAACAAGGTATGTGCTTCCACTTTTTTATATCTTCCTCTATTTCTTTTTTCAATGTCCTGTAGTTTTCTGCAAATAGGTCCTTTACTTCTTTGGTTAAGTTTATTCCTAGGTATCTTAATTTTTTTGCCGTGATGGTAAATGGAATTGTTTTTTTAGTTTCTCTTTCCGTGAGTTCATCATTGGTGTATAAGAATGCCGTTGATTTCTTGACGTTAATTTTGTATCCTGCTACTTTTCCAAATTCATTTATTAAGTCTAGTAGATTTTTGATGGAGTCTTTAGGGTTTTCTATATATAATATCATATCGTCTGCGAATAATGACAGTTTCACTTCCTCCTTTCCAATTTGGATTCCTTTTATTTTTTCTTCACGTCTGATTGCTGTGGCTAAGACTTCCAGTACTATGTTAAATAAGAGTGGCGAAAGCGGGCATCCCTGTCTTGTTCCTGTTCTTAGGGGAAATGTTTTTAGTTTTTGCCCATTGAGTATGATGTTGGCTGTAGGTCTTTCATATATGGCCTTTATTACATCAAGATATGATCCTTCTACTCCCAAATTGCTGAGCGTTTTTATCAGAAATGGGTGCTGGATTTTGTCGATTGCTTTTTCAGCATCTATTGATATGATCATGTGGTTTTTATCTTTCATTTTGTTTATGTGGTGTATCACATTTATTGATTTGCGAATGTTGAACCAGCCTTGCATCCCTGGGTTGAATCCCACTTGGTCATGGTGAATAATTTTTTTGATGTATTGCTGGATCCGATTTGCTAGTATTTTGTTTAGGATTTTGGCATCTACGTTCATCAGGGATATTGGCCTATAGTTTTCTTTCTTTGTAGTGTCTTTTTCTGGTTTTGGAATTAGGATTATGCTGGCCTCATAAAACGAGTTTGGAAGTCTTCCTTCTTCTTGAATTTTTTGAAATAGTTTGACAAATGCCCTGTTTTTAATTGCTCACAGCTTAATGAGGCAGACAATAAAAACTGGAGCATTTTTCCTAGTTAAAAGTGTCAGAAGAATATAAATCATCCCCAATTTACTAATAAGTAGGCTATGTACCAAGAGCATATTTGTAAAGTGCAAGTTTAGAACTCTGAAAACTTTTGTCCATGGAAGCACTGAATTCAGTCATCACTGGATGTGTCCATCAGAAGCCATTTAAACCACAACAGAGCAAATGTCCAGGCCTAAGGGTACCAATGGGAGTTCTAGAATAGAAGTAGGAAATTCCTCTCACGGAGTGGAAGGAAAAGGAGACCCATACCCAAAAATGGTAATGGGACAAGACACTTCAATTCAACTACCATTTCCTAAGAAGCCCACTGTGCCTGGCACTGTGTTGGCACTAGAGAGGGATCTGAGATGAACTTGTCTGGTATTGCCTTTTTGTTATAATTGACTAGTTCATCTCCCTCCTCTTACTTTACTGGTATTCAATTTCTCCAGCTGCACTAAGCTTTTCACTTCTTCAGGCTTGCTCCCTAACTGCCTCTAGAAAAATAAATTAATTAATTTAAAAAATAACGAGGGGGGCAGTTATAGTGCAACTCAGTGGTGTTAGGAGGCAAGTAATCAAATTGAACAAATTCACCTTGAAAATGAAGCTAACAAATAGGCAGCTTAACTCTATCTTTCATCTGCTACCTAAGTACTCCTCTTATTCTGTTGTCCTGCCAAGACTACAAGATTACATGCTCTGTGAGAGCACCAAGTCATTTCCACAGAAATTTTCACTACAGCTCAATGGGACTCCAGCTAGGGCATTGGGACAAAGCTGGAGTGAGAAGGCATGGAGATGATCATTTATAAGTCAGGGACTAGATTTATACTGATTCATCATTGTATCCTCATCTTTTCTCTTGCAAATATATATGAATGAGGGAGGGAGACAGCCTGAAATTCACATTCCTAAAAAGTCCCCATGGAGATAAGAAACATGCCTGGCCTTGATCTCATTGACCCAACATAGACTGCTAGGCCTAGCAGTTGACCCAACATCATTCAAGATGTGGAAAAGTGGTATTGGTGACAAGCACATAATCCCAGGTCTTTGATGTGTTGCCTCCCCTCCCTCAACTCCTCCTCTCAATGGGTTCAGAGGAAAAAAAGTCTTTTCCAGAGGCGATGAAAAGTTTGACATGGCCAAGAAAATTTTTGTTGAAATGAATTTATTATAACAAAGGTGCTGAAATTAAAAGCTAGTCTCTAAGGTATCTGATTTCAATATAAGCAAGTCTCTGGTTATTATATGTATCAACACTATGTCATAGAGAGAAGGAGGAAAGATTGTTCTGCAAAAGCTAATGCAGACAGGCATCAGGTTCCCTTTCAGCTAAACTTATTTAAAACCTCTTAAGAGAACAAATCAGAATTGATCATGGAACAATCGGTCGATGATGACTAAGTGTGGCTAAATATTTATTTTGTCTTACATAGCAAAAGACTAGTTTTTCCAAATAATTACAAATAACCTCCAAAGCCACCACCTTCAGCAATATGTGAGCATAACTGTAACTCCAACCTTGATTTTTTTTTTTTTTTTTTTTTTTTGCTTGCTTAACCTCTACAATGGATTCTTTTTTTTTTTTTTTTTTCTGGAGAGAAGATTTTTGTTCTTAGAACAGAGGGAAGGAGCTACATAGTGAATGGTCAATGTGCTTCCAAATTTAACTGGTACCTTTTATAAAATAATTTTATATTGACTTTTAAAATGTAGAAAATTAATGAAGACAAATGAATCCTCAAATTTATTACATTAAATCACTTTTTGTTTTCCAGTTTGCTAAGATAGAGTCTTGGAATTGTACAGAAATAATATTGAGGAGAGTCAATCAGACAATTTGAGTCACAGAAACAATGAAATGTTTTACACAGCCCTGGCTGGTGTGGCTCAGAGGTTAGAGCATAGACCTGGACATGGAAAGGTTGTAGGTTCAATTCCCCTGATCAAGGATATGTACCTGGGTTGCAGGTTCGATCCTTTGCCTTGGTTGGGGCGTGTGCGGGAAGCAACCAATCAATGTGTCTCTCTCACATGGATGTTTCTCTCTCTCTCTCTCTCTCTCTCTCTCTCTCTCTCTCTCTCTCTCTCTCTCTCTCCCCTCCCTTCCTCCCTTCCACTCTCTCTAAAAATCAATGGAAAAAAATATCCTCCGGTGCAGATTACAAAAAAACAAAACAAAACTGTTTTAATAAAACATTTAAAAATATACTTTAAAAAAAAAATTTTTTTGTTAATTAATTTATTTTTGTTACAAATATTTCTCCTTTTCCCCCCTAGACACCTTCCTCCCTATCCTGCCCCCCCCCAAGCATTGTTGTCTATGTCCAATGGTTATACATACATGCATATAAGTTATTTGGTTTACCTCTTCCCTCCCCACCGCTCCCCCTCCTCTGAGGTTTGTCAGTCTGAACCGTACTCCTTTCTATGTCTCTGGGTCTATTTTGTTCATCAGCTTATTTTGTTCATTATATTCCACAGATAAGTGAGATCATGTGGTATTTGTCTTTCTCTGATTGGCTTATTTCGCTTAGCATAATACTCTCCAGGTCCCTCCATGTCATCTCAAAGGATAAGAGATCTTTCTTTCTTACAGCTACATAGTGTTCCATTGTGTAAATGTACCACCGCATTTTTATCCACCCATCTATTGATGGATACTTGGGCTGTTTCTAGATCTTAGCAATTGTAAATAGTGCTGCTATGAACATAAGGGTATATATATTCTTTCTGATTGGTGTTTCAGGCTTCCTAGGGTATATTCCTAGAAGTGGGATCACTGGGTCAAATGGCAGTTCAATTTTTAATTTTTTGAGGTAACACCATACTGTTTTCCATAGTGGCAGCACCAGTCTGCATTCCCACCAGCAGTGTACTAGAGTCGCCTTTTCTCCATACCCTCTCCAACACTTGTTGTTTGAGCATTTGTTGATGGCAGCCATTCTGGCAGGTGTGAGGTGATACCTCATAGTCACTTTAAAATCAAAGTTTCAATCAAACTTTCCCTGGTGACTCACCAATGGGAACAATATTTGATTAATGTAAAACATGTTTTTGTGACAATAGCTACATTATTTGCTGTATGTATAGGAGTCGGTATGTGGGATGGGGAACAGTTCCTAAGCCTCTCTTATGCACCGTTAGTCATCTGTGGTTTGCTAGAGCACTCAGTGGTTCCCTATTGCTAATCTGGGAACTTATGCTGTGCTCCTGCCATAGGGTGTAGAGGTGACAATGGAAAAGTCCATGTGAAATATTTGCTTCACAGGCTTCTTTTCCTCTGCTCAATTATGAAATGACAATGTTTTTCAGGGTCCTTCTGTTCTAAACTATCTTCTTTATCCAGACCATACATTCTACAGGGCAAGTTCATTCATTTTTGTGTTGTCAGTTACTAACTGCATGTATGACCTTGTATACCCAATTGCCTACTGGTAGTCTTTATCCAAATGCCCTTCAAACTCAGCATGTCCTCCCCACTAAATCCTTTTTGTATTTCTAATCCCAATTAATGACATCTCTTTGTGCTAATCACCCAAGCCAGAAACATGGAAGTCATCCTAGATTTCTCTCTTTCTTCCACACCCACATACAATCTATCATCAACTCTTATTGATCCTATCTTCTGAGCATCCTCTCTAATCTGTTAATTTCTCTACTGCTACTACCTTTAGTCCAAGGCATCCTATCTCTTGCCTGGACCTTCACGTTCCTCTTATCCCCTTACAATCTATTGTCCACACTGTATCTAGAGTGGTGCTGCTAAGCAAAGCAAAACAAAACAAAAAAACACAATCTGATCATATGACCCCCTTTTTATAAACATGCATTTATTCCTCACTAACTATAGAATCAAATCCAACCTTTTCCCTGCCACTGGGAGACTTCTTTTTTCTCAAAAAAGTCATCCTGGTTCTTTCAGGCCTCTGTGTTTTTGGGCCTTCTGACCAAATTCCTAATATAGCCTAGTAGTAGTTAAGATAACAGTCTCCGGAATCAGATAAATCTAGGTTCAAATTATTCTTCTGCCTTCTACCTGAACTAGCTGTGTTGTGTAATCTCTCTGAACCACAATTTCCTCATCTCTTAATTGGAAATAATAATGGCACTAATGCACAGAAATAAATGAGGTAGTATCCGTTCTTGCTTTCTCTACTGAGTGAGTGCACATCTAAAACCCAGGTCAAGTATCACCTCCCTGTGAAGTTTTTCTTCATCAATGGTGCCAGAGTCTGGTCATTCTCTCCTTTGTATTCCCATAGGCACTTTTGTTCATACATAGTTTTTGCTGCTTACCTACTTGTACTCTATTTGTGCCTCTGTTCCCTCCCTAGCACCTGGCATTACACCCAACACAGTAGTCATGCTAAGCATTCCTTGAATGCTGAATGAGTGAGGCAGACTTTTGGAATGTTAAGTTTGTCCTCTAGATTTGAAGGTACAATATATCACAAGATAATTTCAGCTATGAGGAGGAAGGGATTCTCTTAGTACCCTAGTGTCACTTCAGTATTTTTATTTATGAAATAGAATTCTTTGCCACATTTTATTTATCTATAATTCTTTCTTTTTCTCCCTCTCTGTCCTGTGAGGGAAGAGTTTCCTGTGATAATTCCACTTAAACATTCAGAGCTATCAGTGTGTGCCTACACCCCTCTACTCTGCCAGAGACTGCATCTGGGGAAGACAAGGCCAAAGCCATATTTATCCCAGACTGTCTTTGCTTCACTCTGTTATCATCATCTGTGTAGAAAGAAGAAAGCAAAGTCACCTTCTTGTGATGATTATCTTATGCATCTCCCTTGCCTTTCTGGGTCTCAATTTCCTGTTACATGATGCCTCACTAGATGATCTCAAAGGTCTTTCTCAGGGATAAAGCTCTCTGAAGATAACCAACATTTTCTGTTGGTTTATAGATGCTATATAGTGTTTTTCTTTTCAATCTTTATTGTTCAGAGTATTACAGATGTCCCCCATTTTTCCCCATAGGCCCCCATCACCTGGTTCCCACTCCACCTGAAGCCTTCACCACCGTATTGTCTGTGTCCATGGGCTATGCATATATGCATATAAGTTCTTTGGTTAATCTCTTCCTGCCCTCCCTCCCCTCTTCTCTCTGACATTCGTCATTCTGTTCTATGTTTCCATGCCTCTGGTTCTATTTTATTCATCAGTTTATTTTGTTCATTAGATTCAACATATAAGTGAGATCATGTGATGTTTGTCTTTTTCTGACTGGCTTATTTCACTTAGCTTAATAATCTCCAGGCCCATCCATGCTGTCTCAAAGGGTAAGAGATCCTTCTTTTTTACAGCTGAATAGTATTCCAATGTGTAAAAGTACCATAGCATTTTTATCCATTAATCTACTGATGAGCACTTGGTCTATTCCCAAATCTTAGCTATTGTAAATAATGCTTCTATGAACATAGGCAGTATATATTCTTTCTGGTTGGTGTTTTGGAATTCTTAGGATATATTCCTAGAAGTGGGATCACTGGGTCAAATGGCAATTCCATTTTTGATTTTTTGAAGAAATTCCACACTGTTTTCCATAGTGGCTGCATCAGTCTGCATTCCCACCAGCAGTGTACTAGGGTTGCTTTTGCTCCACATCCTTGCCAGCACTTGTTGTTTGTTGATTTATGATGGAAGTCATTCTGATAGATAGGAGGTGGTACCTCATTGTCATTTTAATTTGTCTTTCTCTGATGATTAGTGATTTTGAGCTTTTTTTTTTATATGTCCGTTAGCTATTTGTATGTCCTCTTTGGAGCAGTGTCTATTCACGTCCTCAGACCATTTTTTAATTAGTTGTTTGTTTTCCTTTTGTTGAGTTTATAAAATATATAAAATACTTTATATATTTTGGAAATTAACCTCTTATCAGATGAATCATTGGCAAATATGTTCTCCCATACAGTGGGTTCCCTTTTCATTTTAATGCTGGTTTCTTTTGCTGGGCAGACATTTTTTAGTTTGATGCAGTCCCATTTGTTTATTTTTTTTCCTTTGTGTCTCTTGCCCTAGGCGATGTATCAGTGAAAATTCTGCTACACGAGATGTCTGAGATTTTGCTGCCTATGTTTTCTTCTAGGATTTTTATGGCTTCACCACTTACATCTACATATTTTATCCATTTTGAGTTTATTCCTGTGTATGGTGTAAGTTGGTGTTCTGATTTCATTTTTTAGCATGTAGCTGTCCAATTTCCCCAACACCATTTATTTTATTTTATTTTATTGATTTTAGAGAGAGAAGAAGGGAGAGGGAGAGAGAGAGAGAAACATCAATGAAAGAGAACACCAATTGGCTGCCTCCTGCACATCCCCCATTGGGGATTTGGCCCACAACCTGGGCATGTGCCCTGACCAGGAATCGAACCAGCGACCTCTTGTGCATGGGTCGATGCTCAACCACTGAGTCGCACCGGCCGGGCCCCAACATCATATATTGAAGAGAATGTCTTTACTCCATTGTATGCTCTTGCCTCCTTTGTCAAATATTAATTGAGCATAATGGCTTGGGTCAATTTCTGGGTTCTCTGTCCTGTTCCATTGATCTATATGCCTGTTCTTGTGCCAGTACCAGGCTGTTTTTGTTAAAATGGCTTTGTAGTATACCCTGATAACTGGAATTGTGATCCCCTCTACTTTGTTCTTCTTTTTTAAGATTGCTGTGGCTATTTGGAGTCTTTTTTGGTTCCATATAAACTTTTGGAGCATTTACTCTAGATCTGTGAAATATGTCAGTGGTATTTTAATGGGGATTGCATTGAATCTATAGATTGCTTTGGATAGTATGGACATTTTAATGACGTTAATTCTACCAATCCATGAAAACGGTATATTCTTCCACTTGTTTATGTCTTCCTCTATCTCTTTTTTCAATGTCCTGTAGTTTTCCAAATACAGGTCTTTTACCTCCATGGTTAAGTTTATTCCTAAATATCTTAATTTTTTTGTTACAATGGTAAATGGGATTTTTGTTTTGTTTTGTTTTGTTTCTCTTTCTGAGAGTTCATTACTGGTGTATAAAAATGCCATTCATTTCTGGATATTAATTTTGTATCCTGCTACATTTCAGAATCCATTTACTAAATTTAGTAGTTTTTTGGTGGGGTAGTTAGGGTTTTCTATGTACAATATCATGTCATCTGCAAATAATGACCATTTTACTTCCTTCTTTTCAATTTGGATGCCTTTTATTTTTTCTCCTTGTCTGATCGCAGTGGCCAGGACTTCCAGAACTATGTTGAATAAGAGTGGTGAAAGCGGACATCCCTGTCTTGTTCCAGTTCTTAAAGAAAATACTTTTAATTTTTGCCCATTGAGTATGATGTTGGCTGTAGATTTGTCATATATGGCCTTTATTATGTTAAGGTATGATTTCCACTTTGTTGAGAGTTTTTATCAAAAATGGGTGTTGGATTTTGTTGAATGTTTTTTCTGTGTCTATTGATATGATCATGTGATTTTTATCTTTCAATTTGTTTATGTGATGTATCACATTTATTGATTTGTGGATATTGTACCAGCCTTGTCTCCCTGGAATAAATCCCACTTGGTCATAGTAATAATATTTTTAATATATTGGTGGATCCAATTTGCTAATATTTTGTTGAGGATTTTAGCATCTATGTTCATCAAGGATATTGGCCTGTAATTCTCTTTCTTTGTAGTGTCTTCATCTGATTTTGGAATTAGGATAATGCTGGCATCATAAAACAAGCTTGGATGTTTTTCTTCCTCTTGAATTTTTTGGAGTAGTTTGAGGATAATAGGTGTTAGTTCTTCTTTAAATGTTTGGTAAAATTTATCTGTGAAGCTGTCTGGACCAGGGCTTTTGTTTGCTGGGAGTTTATTGATTACTGCTTCAATTTCATTAGTTGTTATTGATTATATAGTGTTTTTACACATATTATCTCCCTTTATGAAATAATACCTCTGAGGCACATATCATCATCCCTATTTTTCCAATTAAACTAAGGCCAAGGTAGATAAATGAATGACTTGACCAGTTCTACAACGCCTACGAAGTCAAATCCCTACCTCTATCCTGTTGTTAGAAGGTCTTCCACATAGACAAAGTTGAGCAAAGTACCTCTCTGTGGTATGCACTAAAAATAGTGATATGTTTATTACCACATATGTTCTAAGGGCTGCCATGGTGGAAAGCAGGGAAAATAGCAGGAATGAAGAGTCCAGATGAATTAATGGGAGAATGCACCTAGTCACTGGGTAGTCTTTAGGAGGAGGTAGCACTGGATAATATCTCAGAACTCTAGGGGCAATGAAAAGAAAAAAAAATCATGGAATATAGTTGAACATTGACATCCTCAGTTTAGCTTGTAGAGGCAGAAAAAAATTTTTTTTACATAATTGGGTTCCACCAATATGATGCTTCTAAAGACATCTTGATTTCATAGATTTTATTAATGCCACCTATCCTCAAAGTAGATCACCCCAAACTTAACCAGTACCGGATTTGAGAAAGAAATCAGGTTATGTATTCCACTGGCTACTACAAATTCTTTATTTGGAAGAGCTCTTAAGGATCATTTAGTCTAATACCTTTACTTTACATACATGGAATCTAAGGTATAGAGAGGTAAAGTAACTTGCTCAACGTCTCACCGAAAGTTAGCAGAGGAGTAAAATGACAACATAAATCTCCCAAATCCAAGTCATAATCTGTAATCTCTATTATTGTACCTTGTACAATAGAGAATGGTAAAAAAAAAAAAAAAAAAAAAAAAAAGATGGATCTATGTTCCTGTTAGGAGCAAGAAAAGGTGCTAAAACAAAAGTGACTCTTAGATTATAACCATTAATCAGTTAAAATAATGCAAAAATATCACTACTACCACCACTAGGACCTCCTCTTCCCTACCCCCACCACACCACATCCACACATATATACACCCTGCTTGTAATGAAAAACTCAGATCTGTTACTGATGGAAACCAGCCCTGGGTCTGGAATAACTTTTTCTGGGAATACATTTATATACAAACTTTGGCAGGAGTTCAATCAGTGCAGCTCAAGTACACACACCCACACCAAATCCTGGGCAGTATCAGACTCTTGTCAAATGTGGACATTTTCTGGGAACTTGAGAATGATGGTTATGGCAAATTGTGGCCCTGAAGACTCACAGGCCAATCTATGTGAATTTGATTAAACAAATGGGTGTAGTAGAATAAGATTTAACATTCTATCATTTTATCATTCTTCATGAAAGTTGATTAAGTATCAAAAATGACCACATTCTTTTCGAAAGCTGAAATTCAGACATAGAGGAAGAGTTGGTTTATTTTCTCTATGTCATGATTTTCACAAACTTGTAAGCATAGTCTTACTTCACTTACAATTTTGAACACTCTGAAAGGACTATTTCCAAAGGTAAGTAAAAGTGATGATGTGTAACTACTGTTGTGTAGAATGATAATTTTTACTATGGAAGTAGGACGTCAAACAGTAGTTGTGCTGCTGAGAATAAAATCACTGGAGTTCTTAACCCAGGCATATGGATGCCTGAGGAGCCTACTGAATCCTAATTTGATCCCTTCTATGCAAACATTCTAGCTTTATCTCCCATCACTCTCCCCAAAACACACCATGCTCTGGTTATGCTGGCCTCTTCCCTTTCTCTTAATGGCACTGTACTCAGGTACTTTCATGCCTCTGTGTCTTTGCTCATGCTGGTGCCTCTGATTAGAATGCCCTTTATCTCCTCCCACCTCTTGTTCACCCTTCAAGGTCTTAATCAAATATTATCTTCTCTGTATAACTAATTGATCTCTCAATTTTAATAACCTTTTCTCCCAACTCTTTCTGAAAAATCTCTATCACATCATATTAGTCTACTTGTCTGCTTAAAGTCTCCCTCTCTCTATGGAGAGAGCTAATTAATGGGTTTAATTTATCTCTGCATCTCCAGTGCTCAATATATACTTTGGAATGAATAAGTACATGTGTGATTGAATAAGTTTACTAATGAGTTTAACCACTATACTGCTAAATAACTAACTGCTTGCCAGTCTTTTCTTATCATGTGGGTGTTCCAGGGGAGTTTGGTGTGTGTGTGTGTGTGTGTGTGTGTGTGTGTGTGTGTGTGTGTGTTGTTGTTGTTGTTGTTGTTGTTATTGTTGTTGTTGTTATTCTACTGTTGTTTGTGAGCCAACTTATGAAATCATCACCTTTCTCAGGCTCTCATGGAGGTGGCTGGGAAGGTTGTCTGGTCGACCTGATCTGAAGAAAACAGATTACCAGCATTGCCCCATCATCTAGGGCTAAGGCAATCTAAAGAGAAACTGACCCTCACATCTGCCATTCAAAGAGCCAGGGCATCAATTTGTGAGTCTCAAAATCTCAAGTTTATGTCACCATCACACTTTGGAAGGATGAGTTTTATCCCATTATGTCTGCATGTTATCATGTGCCAGACATTGTTCTATGTTCTGGGGCTATAGTGGCAGATAACACAGATCATAGCACCTGTTGTTATGAAGCCTATAACCAGGCATGTATATACTGCAGGCAACTATGAAGGTGGGGTGAGGATGGCAATGAAAAGATGCACAAAAGCAAGTACCCAGTAAAGCACAGAAAATAATTGCATTTTGTCAATGGGTGCAATAAAAGAAGTGATCAAACTTAGATCTTCCAAAGACAGCACATTTCAAGTCATACAAAATGATTCTCTTTCTCTCTCTCTCCCGCCCTCCCTCCCTTCCACTCTCTTTAAAAATCAATGGAAAAAATATCCTCCGGTGAGTATTAACAACAACAACAAAAAGTTACTTCCTGTAGGTGCCTGCCAAACCATCACTGAGTGGATAGAGAGAGGGAGGAATGAAGAAAGGAACAGGTAAAGCCACCTGAAATTTTAATTGTGGTTGAAGGTCCTTCCCAGGGAGGGCAATGTTATTTCTAGACCTCTCTGGTGTCCCCTACTTTCCTGTCTCCACCACCAGGAGAACTGCTTGAAAAGTTGCTTTGTCACTGGCTCTCAATGGACCTTCTTAAGGCTCCCCTTGTTACATATTCCCTTGCTAGGAAGCCCCTGTTGCCCTGCAATCATTTCTTCTCAGTTCCTCAGTCAAGTGTTGTTGTTTTTAATTGAGATATAATTGACATATAACATTGGGTAAGTTTGAGGTGTACAACATGTTGGTTTGATATGCTTATGTATTGCAATATGATTACTACAGTAATATTAGTTAACACCTTTTTCACAACACATAATTATCTTTCATTTTTATGTTGAGAACAATTTTGATCCAGTCTCTTAGCAACTTTGAAATTTATAATATAGTATTGTTGACAGTAATCACTGTTGTGCATTGGATCTCCAGAATTTATTTATCTACTAGTTGCAAGTTTGTACCCTTAAACAACAACCCCCTGCCCAGCCCCTGGTAACCACCATTCTACACTATGTTTTTACAAGTTCAGTTTTTGTTTTTGTTTTTCTTTTTTGTTAATCCATACCCGAGGACATTTTTCCATTGTTTTTTAGAGAGAGTGGAAAAGGGGGCAGAGAGAGAGAAACATTGATGTGAGAGAGACACATCAATTGGTTGCCTCTTGCACTTGCCCCAACCTGGGCTGGGTATTGAACTTGCAACCCAGGTATGTGTCCTTGACCAGGAACACTTCGGTGCATGAGCTAAAGCTATAACCACTTAGCCACGCCATCCAGGGCACAAGTTCAGTTTTATACATTCCACATATAAGTGATATCACACAGTAGCCAAGATTTGGAAACATCTCAACTGTCCGTCAATGGATAAGTAGATAAGAAAGGGTGATATATATACACAAAGGAATATTATTTAGCCATAAGAAAGATAGAAATCCTACCATTTGCAACAACCTGGATAAACTCTCAGAACATTATGGTAAGTGACATAACTCAGTCACCTTTTAAGCTGCAAGAGAATGTTTTAATTTTATTTTTAATTTAAAGTTTTTGATTCGGTGACTTGTTATTAGATAAGTCATGCCATGCATTTGAATACATTGTTGTTGCTTGAAGAATTATGAGGACATAATAGGGAGAGAGTGTGCTTGGTGAAATGAGCATGAAACTTAAAGTTGGGATACCCAGTTTCTATTTCTAGTATAGCCATTAACTCACTCTGTGACCTAGGAGAGACTATAGTACTTCCAAGCCTTGGTATCTCCATGAGGGCAATGAGGATAGTGGTGAAAAATTAGGGTGGGTAAGTAGCAAAAAGAAGAGCTACTCATGTGGAAGTGATCTCAGGGGGTGTGCTCAGCCTGGAACCTTACCCAGGAGAAGATGGGTAGCTAACTATGTTCTTAGGCTGCTTGCAGGCCCCCTTCACTGTGCAGCAAAGAAAGCATGTTTTTCTTCTTCCTGCTTCTGTATAATAAATTGCCAGACTAAAACTGAGCTGTTCAATAAATTTTTCTTTCTGTTATTGCAACTCCCAGAGACCCAGAGCGTGGTTCCATAATTTATGATAGTGTTTGCTACCCCACTCTCTGCTAAGATACAAAAAGTTTTGGCAGGCTCTCTTAGCTTGGATTTGAAAGCCAAATCCCATTTCTTCTATCTCTGTAGTGTCTCCCAAATTAATCATTTTTTCTTCTCCATTCTCAGTGCCTCTGCTCATGCTCACACCTTTATCATTTCATATTTAGACCATTTATTTTTTATCCTCACCCAAGGACATTTTTGCATTTATCTTCAGATAGAGCGGGAGGGAGAGAGGGAGGAAGAGAGAGAGAGAAACATTGATGTGAGAGAGACACATCGACTGGTTGCCACCCACACGACCCCAAACTGGGCCAGGGAAAAACTGCAACCAAAGTACTTGCCCTTATTGGGAACTGAACCCAGGTCTCTCTGGTCCGCAGGCCGACGCTCTAACCGCTGAGCCAAACCGGCCAGCAGTTTCCTAACTACTCTTCTTGTGGGACTCTTTCTGCCGTATAACTCTGATCCTAGGACTCTTCTGCCTAGAAATCCTCTATGACACCTCGTTTCCTATAGTTCATTCCCAACTATTTTTGTAAAGTATCTTCCACTACTCAACTTCCTTAACTCTTTTTTTTTTTTTTATTAATTTACTTTTGTTACAGATGATTCTCCTTTTTCCCCCCATTGACACCCCCTCCCCCTCCCTCCCTGCCCCGTCCCCATTTTTGTTGTCCATGTCCATTGGTTATGAGTTCATGCGTACAAGTTCTGTGTTCATCGCTCCCCTCCCCCACCCCCTCTTCTGGCAGATGTCAGTCTGTACCCCACTTCCACGTCCCCGGGACTACCCTGCTCCTCACCCTGTTATGTTCATTATATTCCAGAAATAAGTGAGATCATATGATGTTTGTCCTTCTCTGCTTGGCTTGCTTCACTTAGGATAATAGTTTCCAGGTCCTCCCATGTCGACGCAAAGGATAAGAGATCGTTCTTTCTTAAAGCTGCATAGTACTCCATTGTGTATATGTACCACAGCTTTTTTATCCATTCATCTACTGATGGACACTTGGGCTGTTTCCAGATCTTAGCTATTGTAAATAGCGCTGCTATGAACATGGGGGTACATGTATTCTTTCTGATTGGTGTTTCAGGCTTCTTAGGGTATATTCCTAGGAGTGGGATCACTGGGTCAAATGGTAATTCAATTTTTAATTTTTTGAGGTAACACCATAGTGTTTTCCATAGTGGCTGCACCAGTCTGCACTCCCACCAGCAGTGTACTAGAGTCCCCTTTTCTCCACATCCTCGCCAACACTTGTTGTTTGATGCTTTGTTGATGGCGGCTATTCTGACAGGTGTGAGGTGATACCTCATTGTTGTTTTAATTTGCATCTCTCTGATGATTAGTGAAGTTGAGCATTTCTTCATATGTCTCTTGGCCATTTGTATGTCCTGTTTGGAGACATGGGACTACATCAAACTCAAAAGCTTCTGCACAGCAAAAGAAACAACCATCAAAGTGGAAAGGCAACCCACTGTATGGGAGAGCATAATTGCCTATGATATATCAGATAAGGGTCTAATTTCCAAAATATATAGAGTGCTCATACATCTCAACAAAAGGAAGACAAAGAACCCAATTAAAAAATGGGCAGAGGAACTAAATAGACACCTCTCCTTAACTCTTTTTTTAAAAATTATAAAATATTTCAGGTATATAGAAAAATATGGAGAAATACATAGAAAAGATCCATGTGCCCAACACTTGGCTTTTTGAGATCTTAAGAATTTAATGAATTTACTTTACATCTTTTTTTTTAAGACATAAAATGTTGAAGATCCAGTTGAAGCTTTGGGAATTGCCTCCTCACTTCAATTCTTCTCTTTCCCAAGAGTTAACCACTGTCTTATTTTGTTTTTCAATCCTCACCGGAGAATATGTTTATTGATTTTTTTAGAGAGAGAGAAACATCGATGTGAGAGAGAAACATTGATCGGTTGCCTCCAATATGTACCCCAGAACCCACAACCTAGATACGTGCCATGACCAGGAATTGAACCTGAAACCTTTTGGTGTACAGGACGATGATCCAACCAACTAAGCCACCTGGCCAGGGCCACTATCTTATTTTTTATTGAAATATATTTGACATGTAACATTGTGTAAATGTAAGGTATACATCATGTTGATTTGATACATTTATATAATGTAATATTGTTGCCATTGTAGCAGTTACCACCTGTATCAGATTATATAATTATCTTGTGGTGGGAATAATTAAGACCTAGTTGATTTATACCATCCCCATCTATGTTTTTTTCCTAATATTCTTACAAGATTATATGTCTATAAATAAACTATATATAATATTTTATTGTATGCTTTTAAACTTTATGTAAATGACAATACACTCTAGCATTCACAATGGGCTTTCTGTACTCAATATTATGTTCGTGTTATTTTTCATGTTGATACATGTAGCCTACAATTCATTTATTTTTATTGTTCTGTAGTATTTTGTTTTATGAATGTGCCTTAATGTATTTATATATTCTCTTGTTTCTTATTTCCATTTTTTTCTTTCTTTTTTTTTTTTTTTTTTGCTATTACAGAAAAAGTTGCAATGAAAGTTCATGTATGTCTCCTTGTACACCATGGGAAAGTGTTTTTGTAGGATATTTCTTTCTTCAATCTGGAATTACTATGTGCTTATTTTCAGCTTTACCAGACATTTTCATACTGTTCTTCTAGATTGTAGATTTTATGTTCTTACCAGCTGTTTATGAGTTCTTATTCCTCCATTTCTTAGAAATGCTTAGTATTATAACACTTTTAAATATATGTCAATTATACAAGTGGGGAATGCTGTTTCATTGTTATTTGACTTTGCATTTCTCTGATTACTGGTGAGATTGAGCATATTCTTTTATGTTCAGTAGCCATTAAGCTTCTACTATTATTGTCTGTTTTTTTTTTCCAATTTTTATTAATTTATTTTTGTTACAGGTATTTCTCCTTTCTGCTCTAGATACCCTCCTCTTCATCCCACACCCCCCTCCCCCAGCATTGTTGTCTATGTCCATTGGTTATGCATACATGCATATAAGTTCCTTGGTTCATCTCATCCATCCACCCAGCCCCTCTACCCTGAGGTTTGTCAGTCTGAACCGTACTCCTTTCTATGTCTCTGGGTCTATTTTGTTCATCAGCTTATTTTGTTCATTATATTCCACAAATAAGTGAGATCATGTGATATTTGTCTTTCTCTGCGTGGCTTGTTTTGCTTAAGATAACACTCTCCAGGTCCCTCCATGTCGTCACAAAGGATAAGAGATCCTTCTTTCTTACAGTGGCATAGTAGTCCATTGTATATATGCACCACATCTTTTTTTATCCACTAATCTATTGATGGACACTTGGGCTGTTTACAAATCTTAGCAATTCTAAATAGTGCTGCTATGAACTTAGGGGTACATATATTCTTTCTGATTGGTGTTTCAGGCTTCTTAGGATATATTCCAAGAAGTGGGATCACTGGGTCAAATGGCAATTCAATTTTAAATTTTTTGAGGTAACACCATAGTGTTTTCCATAGTGGCTGCACCAGTCTGCATTCCCACCAGCAGTGTATAAGAGTCCCCTTTCTCCACACCCTCTCCAGCACTTGCTGTTTCAGCATTTGTTGATGGCAGCCATTCTGGCAGGTGTGAGGTGATACCTCATAGTTGGTTTTAATTTGCATCTCTCTGATGGTTAGTGAAGTTGAGCATTTCTTCATATGTCTCTTGGCCATTTGTATGTCCTTTTTGGAGAGGTGTCTATTTAGGTCCTCTAGCCAATTTTTAATTGGGTTCTTTGTCTTCCTTTTGTTGAGTTGTATGAGCACTCTATATATTTTGGAAATTAACCTCTTTTCTAATGTATCAAAAGCAATTATGCTCTCCCATACAGTGGGTTCCCTTTCCATATTGATGGCTGTTTCCTTTGCTGTGCAGAAGCTTTTTAGTTTGATGTAGTCCCATGTGTTCACTTTTTCCTTTGTTTCTGTTGCCTTAGATGATGTATCAGTGAAAATTCTGCTGCATATGATGTCAGAAATTTTGTTGCCTACATTTTGTTCTAAGATTTTTATGGATTCACAAGTCACATTTAAGTCTTTTATCCATTTTGAGTTTATTCTTCTGTATAGTGTAAGTTGATGGTCCAGTTTCATTTTTTTGCATATACCTGTCCAATTTTCCCAACACCATTTATTAAAGAGGCTGTCTTTATTCCATTGTATGCTCTTGCCACCTTTGTCAAATACTAATTGAGCATAATGTCTTGGGTCAATTTCTGGGTTCTCTGTTCTGCTCAATTGATCTATATGCCTGTTCTTGTGCTAGTACCAGGCTGTTTTGATTACAGTGGCTTTGTAGTATAACCTGATATCTGGTATTGTGATCCCACCTACTTTGTCCTTGTTTTTAAGATTGCTGTAGCTATTCGGGGTCTTTTTTGGTTCCATATGAACTTTTGAAGTATTTGTTCTAGTTCTGTGAAATATGTTGTTGGTATTTAGATGGGAATTGCATTGAATCTATAGATTGCTTTGGGTAGTATGGACATTTTAATGATGTTAATTCTTTCAATCCATGAACAAGGTATGTGCTTCCACTTTTTTATATCTTCTTCTATTTCTTTTTTCAATGTCCTGCAGTTTTCTGCAAATAGGTCCTTTACTTCTTTGGTTAAGTTTATTCCTAGGTGTCTTAATTTTTTTGTGGTAATGGTGAATGAGATTGTTTTTTTAGTTTCTCTTTCTGTGAGTTCATCATTGGTGTATAAGAATGCCATCGATTTCTTGACGTTAATTTTGTATCCTGCTACTTTGTCAAATTCATCTATTAAGTCTAGTAGATTTTTGATGGAGTCTTTAGGGTTTTCTATGTATAATATCATGTCATCTGCGAATAATGACAGTTTCACTTTCTCCTTTCCAATTTGGATCCCTTTTATTTTTTCTTCATGTCTGATTGCTGTGGCTAAGACTTCCAGTACTATGTTAAATAAGAGTGGTGAAAGTGGGCATTCTTGTCTTGTTCCTGTTCTTAAGGGAAATGCTTTTAGTTTTTGTCCATTGAGTATGATGTTGGCTGTAGGTCTTTCATATATGGCTTTTATTATGTCGAGATATAATTCCTCTATTCCTAAATTGCTGAGTGTTTTTATCAGAAATGGGTGCTGGATTTTGTCAAATGAATTTTCAGCATCTATTGATATTATCATATGGTTTTTATCTTTCATTTTGTTTATGTAATGTATCACATTTATTGATTTGTGAATATTTACCATCCTTGCACCCCTGGGATGAATCCCCACTTGGTTATGGTGAATAATTGTTTTTGATGTATTGCTGAATCTGATTTGCTAGTATTTTGTTAAAGATTTTGGCTTCTATGTTCATCAGGGTTGTGGGCCTGTAATTTTTTTCTTTGTAGTGTCTTTTTCTGGTTTTGGAATTAGAATAATACTGGCCTCATAAAACGAGTTTGGAAGTCTTCCTTCTTCTTGAATTTTTTGGAATACTTTGAGGAGAGTGGGTGTTAGCTCCTCTTTGAATGTTCGGTAAAACTCCCCCGTGAAGATGTCCGGGCCTTGGCTTTTGTTTGCTGGGAGAGTCTTGATTATATTTTCAATTTCCTTTGTTTTTATTGGTCTGTTCAAGTTTTCTATCTCTTCCCGGTTCAGTTTTAGGAGACTATGTGTTTCTAGAAATGTGTCCATTTCGCTTACATTGTCCAATTTGTTGCTGTATAATTGTTCATAGTATTTGTTAACGATCCTTTGTATTTCTGTGGTGTCAGTTGTTACTTCTCCTCTTTCATTTCTGATTTTGTGTATTTGCGTTCTCTCTCTTTGTTTCTTGGTGAGTCTAGCTAAGGGTCCATCAATCTTGTTTATCTTTTCAAAAAACCAGCTCTTTGTTTCATTGATCTTTTGAATTTTTTTTTTGGTCTCCATGTCGTTTATTTCTGCTCTGATCTTTACATTTTCCTTCCTTCTACTTGCTCTGGGGTTTTCTTTTTGTTTGCTTTCTAGTTCTTTAAGTTGTGAGGTTAGGTAGTCAATGAGAAATTTTTTTTTGTTTCTTGAGGTGGGCCTGTAGTGCTATGAACTTCCCTCTGAGAACTGCTTTCACTGCATCGCATATATTTTGTGTTGCTGTGTGTTCATTTTCATTGGTTTCCAGGAAGTTTTAAATTTCTTCCTTGATCTCCATGGTTACCCATTCATTGTTCAAAAACATGCTATTTCACTTCCATGTGTTCAAATGTCTTTGCATGTTCTTGTTGCAATTGATTTCTAGTTTCATGTCATTGTGATCTGAGAAGATGCTTGATATGATTTCAATCTTCTTGAACTTGTAGAGACTTAGTTTGTGTCCTAACATATGGTCTATCATTGAGAATGTTCAATGTGCACTTGAGAAAAATGTGAATTCTGAAGTTTTGGGGTGTAATTCTCTAGATATCTATTAAATCCAATTGATCTAGTGCATCATTTAGTCTGTTTTCTTGTTGATTTTTTGTCTAGATGATCTATCCAGTGATGTCAGCGGTGTGTTGAAGTCCCCTGCTATGATTGTATTATTGTCGATTTCTCCTTTGAAATCTTCCAGAAGATTTTTAATATATTTTGGTGCTCCTATATTGGGTGCATATATGTTTACCAAGGTTATATCTTCCTGGTGGATAGATCCTTTCAATATTATGTAGTGGCCTTCTTTGTCTCTAGTTATGGCCTTCATTTTGAAATCTATTTTATCAGATATGAGTATTGGTACCCCAGCTTTTTTTTCCTTTCTGCTAGCTTGGAAGATTTTTTTTCCATCCCTATACTTTCAACCTATGTGAGTCTTTTGTTGTGAGGTGGGTCTCTTGTAAACAACATATATATGGGTCATGCTTTCTTATCCAGTCCGCTACTCTGTGTCTTTTTATCTGAGCATTCAATCCATTTACATTTATGGTGATTATTGGTATGTACTTATTTATTGCGATTTTTGTTTAGTGTGGTTATATTTTTCTTTCTATTTCTTCTACTAATTACAGCAGTCCTTTTCACATTTCTTGCAGTGCTGGTTTGGTGCTAATGTATTCCCTTAGCCTTTTTTTTTTTTTTTTTTTGTCTGGGAAGCTCTTTATTTAACCTTCTATTTTGAGTGATAGCCTTCCTGGATAGAGTAGTCTTGGATTCAGATCCTTGTTTATCATGACCTTCATTACTTCATGCCATTCCTTTCTGGCCTGTAGTGTTTCTGTTGAGAAGTCAGATGATAGCCTTATGGGGGTTCCTTTGTAGGTAACCTGTAGCTTATCTCTTGCTGCCTTTAGGATTCTCTCTTTGTCTTTAATTTTTGACATTTTAATTATTATGTGTCTTGGTGTGGGCCTGTTTGGGTTCTTCTTACTTGGGGCTCTCTGTGCTTCTTGAACTTGAATGCCTTCTTCCTTCACCTAGTTAGGAAAGTTTTCTGTCACTATTTCTTCAAATATATTCTCTAACCCTTGCTCATTTTCTTCTTCTTCAGGTACTCCTATGATTCAAATGTTATTACTGTTGTGACCCACGAGAAGCAAACACTCAGTCTCCACTATAGGTGCTTTTAGGGTGGCAGAGGGGACAGACAGAAGGTCTCCAAGAAGCTGGGGTGGAGGAACATCTCTCCGAGGCCTTCCCCCAGCTCTCACGAGGACCACGGATTCCCATCTGCCAGAGCCTGAGGAGGTGCACCCCAAGTGGGGAGTCCTCTTTAAAATCTCACTGGGGCCTCCAAATGTTGTAACGTGTCAGCGAGATAACCAGAGATGCACGGCCGAATTGTAAAGGAGCACTTTATTACACCGGTGGGCTGTTATACCAGCGGGCTGGGGGGTATAGCTTCCCCAAATCCTCAGCCCCGAGCCTTCTTTGTTGCCCGCTTTTAAAGGCACAAACTACAGAAAAAAAAACTACATTCTCTTGGCGCTGCTTTTGGCACCGTTAACGGGGGCTGATACAGAGAAGGGGGGGAGAGGTGTAGGGTAACTATTAATCTCTTTTTTCTCATGATTTATTTGAGTTTCCCAAGGCCATCCTCAACCCCTTATCTTTATAGTTTTCTTTGGGTGTCTCAAGGCCCTTATGTTTACAGAAAAGAAACTGCCAGGGTGTGTATGTGCAGTAACTGAGAGTCAGAATGGAGTTATTACAATTACATTTCCAGTTGTCCCACAGTTCTCTTAAACTGTCTTCCTGTTTTTTAATTGTTTTTTTTTCCCTTTTGGTTTTCTGATTGGTTGATTTTTTTGTACCCTGTCTTCTAATTTACTGATCCGGTCCTCAGCTTCCTCTCCTCTGCTAGTTAGTCCTTCCAATGTGTTCTTTATTTCTGCTATGTCATTCTTCATTTCCACTTGGTTGATTTTCAATGTTTCTATATCTTTAGTCATGGTGTTGAGCTCTTTACTCATGCTGTTGAGCTTCCTCAAGATCATGGCTCTGAATTCTACCTCTGATAACTTAATTAACTTCATTTCATTTATCTCATCTTCATTAGAGTTTTCTTGTTCTTTCATTTAGGATTTGTTTCTTTGTTTCACCTTTTTGGCTATATCAGTGGGTTTTGGAGCCTGCCAAATTTTTTCCTGTGGGTGTTGGTGTTCTTCTGTTTGTGGCTCCCTCTACTGGGTGTGGATGAGCGTGGGAGGACCTACGTTAAAAACCAGTGTCAAGTCTTACTTTCCTGGGTAGATTTGCAAGCCCAGGAAAGGTCCATTTATCCTCTAGCTATTTGCCTGGAGGCTATTAGTCTGAGTTACTTGATGAGCCTTGGGTTGTAGCCCTCAGCTGAATGAAAAACTCCCTCAGGTGTTCAGCATAAGAGGATTTGCAGAGGGTGTGGCAGGTGCTGGTTGTTAATGAGCCTCAATATGCCTTTCTCTGGTCCAGCTGCTGCTGCTCCCCAGGGCTCCGGGAAGGAGCTCCCCGGGCAAGATGGCCACTGTCCTGTGTGGCTGTGACTCAGCAAATACTCTCAGCACCCTCCAAATCCTGGGTTTCCCCACACAGTTCCAGTCCAGTCTGTCCTCCCTCTCCCAGAGCCCAAGGTGAGTGGTGTAGCTACTTTAGTGCTCTGTCCAGACCCTCTCGCTGTGGAGCCAGCTTGGGATTTTAACCCCGAGGGAGCTGCTCACAGCTAAAACAACGGCTGTCCGTGGGCTCTCACCTCACCCTCTCATGCCTCCACAGACCTACCAGGCTCTATTTAGTGTCTTTTTTCCTGTCCCTGGTTATATGAGTCCTCTCCAGCTGCTTTTTGGCAACAATTTGTCTTTATTTTAGTTATAATTCCAGTTTGGTCCTAGAAGATGGTCTGTGTAGCTTCCATTCACTCTGCCGCCATTTTGGAATCCTATTGTCTGTTTTTATTTGTTGCTCGTTTTTAGCTGTTCATCTTTTTCTTATTGCTATTATGAGTTCTTTATTAATTCTGGATTTCAATATTTATAATTTATATGCATTATACATTTCTTCTTCCAGTTTGTGACTTTTCTTTTCATTCTATTAATGGTATCTTCTGTTGAGTAGATATTTTACATTGTGGTATGGTAAAAGTTATCATTCTTTTTCTTTATGGATTTTGTTTTTGTGACTTTTTAAGAATACCTTCCTTAATTTAAGGCCATAATGATGTTCCACTACATTGTCTCATAAAAGTTTAAAATTTGCTTTTCATATTCCGGACTCTATCCTGCTCGGATTTGTTTCTGTACTTGGTTTGAGATAGGGATATACACATTTATATCTGTTTTTATGTGGATAACCAATTTTCACAGTATTATTTATTGAGTAGCTCTTCTTTATTCACTGATTTGTAGTGCTATCTCTGTTGTATATCAAGTTTCCATACATGTATGGATCTCTGTCTGAGATCATTATACTGTTCCATTGATCTCTTTGTCTATGCCTGTCTAATATCACATTCTCAGATAGCTTCATAGGGGTGAGAATGGAAGTTCATATGGAACCAAAAAAGACCCCAAATAGCTACAGCAATCTTGAAAAAGGACAAAGTAGGCGGGATCACAATACCAGACATCAGGTTATACTACAAAGCTACTGTAATCAAAACAGCCTGGTACTGGCACAAGAACAGGCACATAGATCAATGGAATAGAACAGAGAACCCAGAAATTGACCCAAAACATTATGCTCAATTAATATTCGACAAAGGTGGCAAGAGCATACAATGGAGTAAAGACAGCCTCTTTAATAAATGGTGTTGGGAAAATTGGACAGCTACATGCAAAAAAATGAAACTAGACCATCATCTTACACCATACACAAGAATAAACTCAAAATGGATAAAAGACTTAAATGTGACTCTTGAATCCATAAAAATCCTAGAAGAAAATGTAGGCAACAAAATTTCGGACATCATACGCAGCAGAATCTTCACTGATATATCACCTAAGGCAACAGAAACAAAGGAAAAAATGAACACATGGGACTACATCAAACTCAAAAGCTTCTGCACAGCAAAAGAAACAACCATCAAAGTGGAAAGGCAACCCACTGTATGGGAGAGCATAATTGCCAATGATATATCAGATAAGGGATTAATTTCCAAAATATATAGAGTGCTCATACATCTCAACAAAAGGAAGACAAAAAACCCAATTAAAATATGGGCAGAGGAACTAAATAGACACCTCTCCAAACAGGACATACAAATGGCCAAGAGACATATGAAGAAATGCTCAACATCACTACTCATCAGAGAGATGCAAATTAAAACAACAATGAGGTATCACTTCACACCTGTCAGAATGGCCGCCATCAACAAAGCATCAAACAAGTGTTGGCGAGGGTGTGGAGAAAAGGGAACTCTAGTACACTGCTGGTGGGAATGCAGACTGGTGCAGCCACTATGGAAAACACTATGATGTTACCTCAAAAAATTAAAAATTGAATTACCATTTGACCCAGTGATCCCAATCCTAGGAATATACCCTAAGAAGCCTGAAACACCAAACAGAAAGGATATATGTACCCCCATGTTCATAGCAGCACTATTTACAATAGCTACTATCTGGAAACAGCCCAAGTGTCCATCAGTAGACGAATGGATAAAAAAGCAGTGGTACATACATATGCACAATGGAGTACTATGCAGCTATAAGAAAGAAAGATCTCTTATCCTTTGCGACCACATGGGAGGACCTGGAAACAGTTATCCTAAGTGAAACCAGCCAAGCAGAGAAAGACAAATATCATATGATCTCACTTATTTCTGGAATATAATAAACATAAGTCTGAGGAACAGGGTAGTCCCATAGACGTGGAAGTGGGGTACAAACTGACAATTGCCAGAAGAGGGGGTGGGGGAAGGGAGCGATGAACCACAGAACTTGTACGCATGTACTCATAACCAATGGACATGGACAACAAAACTGGGGACGTGGCAGGGAGGGGGTAGAGGGTGACAATGGGGGGAAAAGGAGAAACATCTGTAACAAAAATAAATTAATAAAAAATTATAAAAAAAAATCTACCATCTTGTTTCTGTCTTCAAATTTTTGCTGTTTATTTTGAGCCTTTTGCTCTTCTGTGTGAATTTTAAAAATTAGCTCCTCACATTCCATAAGAAAAAAAACAGTTAAGATTTTGACTGAAAGCACATTGAATATGTATAGTGACCTAGAGAATTGACATCTTTAGGATATTGAGTTTTTGCATTCATGAGCATGTGTCTTCACATTACTTATTTCATTTATTATGGCTTCTTAAACGAAATTGTAGAATTTTATTTATAAGTATCTTGCATACCATCTCATAGATTTATATCTAAGCATCTTATAATTTTTGTTGCTATTGTAAATGGTATATTTTTAAATTATATTTTCTAATTGTGTATTGCTGTCATTCGCTTTCTAACCCATTGTAGTCAGGTTCTTACCTTATTATTCTGCTAACATTACTCTCACTTATAGCTCTCAACTAAAAAGTCAAATGGACACATTCCAACCCCTAATTTTTGTGGCCTTTTATATTATTGACCACTTCCATATTCTTGAAACAACTCTTTCCTCCTTTGTGTCATAAAACCATGTTCCTGGTTGTCTCAAATTTGGTATCAGTCTCCTTTATAAGGCTTTACACAGCTTTCTCAATATTTGTCTCTCGGAGTTCTGTTGACTCTCTTTTCCCTGATCATGGGAGATCTAATCATCTCTCATAGCATCAACAACTCTATTAAATAAATCTATATAAAACCTAGACCTCTATCCTGAGATCCAGACCCATGGATCCAATCACCTACTGGAATCTCTATTTTGATGTTCCTTAGTCTTCGTAGACTCAACATATTCCAAACTGAACTCAACATTTCTCCCTCTCAATCTGCCCTTTTTTCTTGTGTTCCCAGTATCAGTGAATAATTCCACTACCTACTCAGGTGCTCAAGTCAGAAACTTGGAAGTCATCTGGCTCTCCCATCCCCCTCACTTCAGCACCTGCTCTGCAGGTTCCATTTTAATACAGTAGTCAGAGAGAATAGTCCAAAATAAAATGTGATAACATCACCTTGCTAATTAAAAGTGTTCAAATTCCCCAATAACCTGACTTCAAGGGACTTTCTTGTGCTAGTCTTGCTTCTGTTAAGATCACCTTCCTTAACTAGGCCCTTGCCTATGTTTTCAGCCTCATCTAAGCCCATATCTGAATCTTTCATATTTCCCATCATGGTTAATGATATCCCACCTCAGTTACCTAGGTCAGGGACCCAGGATTGATCCTTTGCTGTTCAATAGATATTTGTGGAGTTTCCTTTTTTGTACCATGTACAAAAAAGCATTCTAGATGAATAAGACAAAATTTCTACCCCACAGAGCTTACAGCCTTGTGGATTTGTCATGGATTCTTCTATTTTTATTTTATTTTTTTCTTTATTGATTTTAGAGAGAGAGGAAGTGAGAGGGAGAGAGAGATAGAAACACTGATAAGTGAGAACATCAATTGGCCACCTCCTGCATGCCCCCCACTGGGGATTGGGCCCACAACCTGAGCATGTGTCCTGACCAGGAATCAAACTGGCGATCTCTTGGTGCATGGGTCAACGCTCAACCACTGAGCCACACTGGCCAGACAGATTCTTTTAAATAGTGACACACAAGGAAAATACAAAATGTTAATAACTGTGGTTACTTTTGAGAGGTGAAACGAGTTGTTTTTGGTTCCATGTTTCTGTGTTTTTCAAATATTCTGTAATGAGCATTTGTTACTTTAACTATGAAAAAATAAACTTTATTAAAATTTAAAACATAAAATAAAATAAAAGTGACCCATACATTTTGTAGTTATACATTAAAAGAGGTAATTTTTCAAACTGATCTTAGAAGCTTGATATGTTGTTGTAGCCTGAGCCAGTGCCATTCATAAATTCCAAGTTTCCAGCCTATGGTTTTTAGTTACTATGGAAAAGTAAAAGACAATTAGAAATACAACCTTAAAACTGTATGGGAATATGGACTCCTGTGAACAACTCATGAAACATAACAGTTCAGAAAAATGGTATGAAAAATACCCCACTATAAATGTACAAGAAACATATTTTGTCTTTTTTCTCCTAACAAGAAAAGGAAAGTACGCATTATAACTGTTTTAGAAATGGGAATGAGAAAGAATATAAGAGAAAAATGAGAGATGATGGCGGTGGGCAGGACCGGAGGGAGGGTGAGTGCATGAGAGAGTGCGCAAGTGTGTGAGAGAGTGTGAGTGGACTTGAAGGTGGACGACCAAACTCATATAGTGCAGAGACGCAGAGCGGAAGGTTCCTGTGCTATGGACTAGGAGCAGCCAGCTACTGTGGTAAGTGGCCCTTCAGGGCGCTTCTCCTTGTGGCGCGGGGAGATCCCACCATCTTTGAAGATCCAGGGTCTTCCCTGGGAGGAGGCAGTAGGAGAGGCTAGGTCCCAGCAACCTGAGCCCACCAATGCACCTGGCACCATCGCACCAGTGGACACCCTGTGTCAACACAGACCAGTGCACAATAGTGGAGCTGCCAAGGTGCCGGTTGCGGAAGCTGCAAAAGGCCAGGAGCCCAGCACCATCCCCTACAGTAGCAGCCTGATCAGTGTCGAGATATACCCCCAGCAACAGAGGCTGGGGAGCAGATATCCATCCCCAGGCAACAGAAGGACAAACCAGCAGCTGAGACCCATCCCCAAAAACTACAGCAAAGGCTGAGCAGGAGCTGAGCCCCACAGGGCAGCAGCACTACCCAGCCACCAGCAGCAGGACTTGGGGCTCCACAGAGGCCCATGCTACCCAGCGGCCCACAAGAGCCGTGGAAAGCCAGGGTTCCAGAGGGACTGGTGCGATCCAGCTGCCTGCGGGACTTGCAGGGTGCTGGTGCACCAGAGAGGCCTGTGCAACTCAGTGGCCCACAAGATAGGCCTGGAGTCAGGTCTCCAAAGGGACTGTGAGATCCAGCCACCAGTGGGACCTGGGGGGTACTGGGGCACCAGAGAGGCCTGCGCAAACCAGCAACCCACAAGATAGGTATGGGGCCTAGTCTCCAAAGGAACTGTGCTATCCAGCCACCCATGGGACTGTGTGATCCAGCCACCAGTGGGACCTGCTGGGTGCTGGGGCACCACAGAGGCCTGCGTAACCCAGCAGCCCACAAGATAGGCGTGGAGCCAGGTCTCCAAAGGGACTGTGTGATCCAGCCGCCCATGGGACCTGCTGGGTGCTGGGGTACCAGAGAGGCCTGTGACCCAACTGCCCACGGTACAGGCAGGGAGCACAGTTCCAACAGTGCCTAGCTGTACAGCTACAGGTGGCACCAGTGACCAGCTGGGAACACAGCTCCAGAGGGGCCCACATGATCCAGCAGCAGCACCTCCCAGGACACACCAATGCCAGCCCCCAGTAGTCAGTCCTCCAGGATCTACAGCAGGCAAGAGGCGACACACAACAAAACAGTCTTGGAGGCACAGTAGCATTATTTGATATATAGTGAGCTGCCTACACATCCAAACATCCCTCACCAGGTCTAGAGCTACCAGACGGCTAAAATGGGGAGACAAAGAAACAACACCCAAAGGAAAGAAAAAGAGGAATCACCAGAAAAGGAACTACAGGAAATGGAAGACAGCAACTTGTCAGATAAAGAATTCAAATCAATGATTTTAAGGGTGCTCAAACAATTTGGTGAGAACTACAAGCAACTTAATAAGAATTATGAAGAGCTCATTAGGAACTTCTTCAGCCTAAAAAAAAAGAGTTAGAAGCTATGCATAAAAATCATGAGGAAATAAAGAATGACATAGCTGTTATGAAAAATACCTTAGAAGGGTTCAATAGTAGATTAGAAGAAGCTGAAGACCGATTCAGAGACTTAGAAGACAAGGTAGAGAAAAACACCCGAATAGAGCAACAAATGGAAAAAAAAAAGTTTAAAAAGCAGGAGGAAAGATTAAGGAATGAGCTGTGGGACAATACAAACCGTAACAACATTCACATTATAGGGATACTGGAAGGAGAAGAAATAGAGAAAGGAATAGAGAACCTATTTGAAGAAATAATGACAGAAAACTTCCCTAAAGTGTGAAGGAAAAAGTTACACAAGTCCAGGAAACACAGAAAGTCCCAAGCAAAATGAACCCCAGAAGACCCACAGCTAGACACATCATAATAAAAATGGCAAACATTAAAGACAAAGAAAGAATCTTAAAGGAAGCGAGAGAGACAGGAAGTTACCTACAAGGGAGTTCCCATTAGATTGTCAGCTGATTTCTCAATATAAACGATGCAGGCCAGAAGGGAGTGGCATGAAGTGTGCAAAATAATGCAAGGCAAGGGTCTGAATCCAAGACTCCTCTATCCAGCAAGGCTATCATTCAGAATTGAAGGAGAAATAAAGAGCTTCATGGATAAAAAAAGCTAAAGGAATTTACCACCACCAAACCAGCACTGCAAGAAATGCTGAAGGGACTGTTGGAAGAAGAAGAAGAAACAGAGAGAGAGAGAGAGAGAGAGAGAGAGAGAGAGAGAGAGAGAGAGAGAGAGAGAGAACACAGGCATAAAATTAAAATGGCAACTAATAACTATCTATCAATAATTACCTTAAATGTAAATGCATTAAATGCTCCAATCAAAATACATAGGGTAGCTGATTGGATAAAAAAAAAAAACACGGCCCATATATATGCTGTCTGCAAGAGACCCACCTCACAACAAAAGACTCACACAGGATGAAAGTGAAGGGATGGAAAAAATTTTCCAAGCAAATGGAAATGAAAAAATAGCTGGTGTAACAATACTCATATCTGACAACATAGATTTCAAAACAAGGGCCATAATTAGAGACAGAGAAAGTCACTACATAATATTAAAAGGATCAATACAACAAGAGAATATAACCCTGGTAAACATATACGCACCTAATACGGGAGCACCAAAATATATTTTAAAAACTTCTGGAGGACTTCAAGGGAGAGATCAATAGCAACACGATCATAGTGGGTGACTTCAACACGCCACTGACACCACTGGATAGATCTTCTAGACAAAAAATTAACAAGGACATAGAGTCCTTACAAGACAAACTAGATCAGTTGGACTTCATTGATATTTACAAAACATTTCACCCCAAAGTTGCAGAATATATATTCTTCTCAAGTGCATATGGTTCATTCTCAAAGATAGAGCACAGGTTAGAACACAAAGCAAGTCTCTACAAATTTAAGAAAATTGAAATCATATCAAGCATCTTCTCAGATCACAGTGGCATGAAACTAGAACTCAATTACAGTAAAAACACACAAAAACATTCAAACACTTGGAGGCTAAATAGCATGCTACTAAACAATGAATAGGTTACTAATTAGATCAAGAAAGAAATTAAAAATTTCCTGGAAATCAATGAAAATGAACACACAACAACACAAAATCTATGGGACACTGAAAGCAGTCCTGAGAGGGAAGTTCATAGCACTACAGGCCTACCTCAAGAAACAAGAAAAATTCCTAATTGACTTTCTAACCCTACAACTTAAAGAACTGGAAAGTAAACAAAAAAGTAAAACCCAGAGCTAGTAAGAGGAAGAAAATAGTAAAGGTCAGAGCAGATATAAACGACATAGAGAGTAAAAAAGCAATTCAAAATATCAATGAAACAAAAAGTTTGTTCTTTGAAAAGATAAACAAGATCAATGGACCTTTAGCCAGACTCACCAACAAACAAAAAGAGAGGTACCAAATAAACAAAATCAGAAATGAAAGAGGAGAAGTAACAACTGACACCACAGAAATTCAAAGGATCATCAAGACATACTATGAACAATTATACGCCAACAAATTGAACAACTTAGGAGAAATGGACAAATATCTAGAAACACACAGCCTCCCAAAACTGAACAAGGAAGAGATAGAAAACTTGAACAGACCCATAACAACAAAGGAAATTTAAGATGTATTAAGAAACTCCCAGCAAACAAAAGCCCCGGCCCAGATGGCTTCACAGGAAGTTTTATTGAACATTCAAAGAAGATCTAATACCCATTCTCCTCAAACTATTCCAAGAAATCCAAGAAGACGGAATACTTCTAAACTCATTTTATGAGGCCAGCATAATCCTAATTCCTAAACCGGATAAAGACACTACAAGGAAAGAAAACTACAGGCCAATATCACTGATGAACACAGATGCCAAAATCCTTAACAAAATATTAGCAAATCGGATCCAGCAATACATCGAAAAAATTATTCATCATGACCAAGTGGGTTTCATCCCAGGCATGCAAGGATGGTACAATATTCGCAAATCAATAAATGTGATACACCACATAAAAAAAAAAGAAAGATAAAAACCATATGATCATATCAATAGATGCTGAAAAAGCATTCGAGGAAACCCAGCACCCATTTCTGATAACAATGCTCAGCAATGTGGGAATAGAGGGACCCTATCTCAAGATAATAAAGGCCATATATGAAAAACCTACAGCCAACATCATTCTCAATGGGCAAAAGTAAAAGCAATCCCCTTAAGAACAGGAACAAGACAGGGATGCCCACTTTCTCCAATCTTATTTAACATAGTACTGGAAGTCTTAGCCATAGCAATTAGACATGAAGAAAAATAAAGGGGATCCAAATAGGAAAGGAGGAAGGGAAACTGTCATTATTTGCAGATGACATGATATTGTACATAGAAAACCCTAAGGACTCCATCAAAAATCTACTAGACTTAATAAATGAATTTGGCAAAGTAGCAGGATACAAAATTAATGACAAGAAATCAACCACATTCTTATACACCAATGATGAAATCACAGAAAGAGAAACTAAAAAAAAATTTCATCGCAGCAAAAAAATTAAGATACCTAGGAATAAACTTAACCAAAGAAGTAAAGGACCTCTTCACAGAAAACTACAGGTCATTGAAAAAAGAAATAGAAGAAGATATAAAAACGTGGAAACATATACCTTGTTCATGGATTGCAAGAATTTACATCATTAAAATGTCCTTACTACAATCTATAGATTCAATGCAATCCCCATCAAAATACCAATGACATATTTCACAGAACTAGAACAAAATCTCCAAAAGTTTATATGGAACCAAAAAAGACCCCGAATAGACACAGCAATCTTGAAAAAGAAGAACAAAGTAGGAGGGATCACATTACCAGATATCAGGTTATACTACAAAGCCACTGTAACCAAACAGCCTGGTACTGGCACAATATCAGGCAGATAGGTCAATGGAACAGAATAGAGAACCCAAAAATTGACCCAAGACAATATGCTCAAATAATATTTGACAAAGTTGGCAAGAGCATACAGTGGAGTCAAGATAGTCTCTTCAATAAATGGTCTTGGGAAAATTGGACAGCTACATGCAAAACAATGAAGCTAGACCACCAACTTACGCCATACACGAGAATAAACTCAAAATGGATAAGAGACTTAAATGTAACTCGTGAATCCATAAAAATTCTAGAAGAAAATGCAGGCAACAAAATTTCAGACATCATATGCAGCATTATTTTCACTGATACAATACGTAAGGCAAGAGAAACAAAGGAAAAAATGTACACATGGGACTACACCAAACTAAAAAGCTTCTGCACAGCAAAAGAAACAACCATCAAAACGAAAAGGGATCCCACTATATGGGAGACCATAATCGCCAATGATGCATCAGATAAGGGGTTAATTTCCAAAATATATAGAGTGCTCATATAAGTCAACAAAAGGAAGACAACCCAATTAAAAAATGGGCAGAGGACCTAAATAGACACCTCTCCAAACAGGACATACAAATGGCCAAGAGACATATGACAAAATGCTCAATGTCACTAATCATCAGAGAGATGCAAATTAAAACAACTATGAGATATCACCTCACACTTGTCAGATTGGCCGCCATCAACAAATCATCAAACAAGTGTTGGCGAGGGTGTGGAGCAAAGGGGACTCTAGTACACTGCTGGTGGGAATGCAGACTGGTGCAGCCACTGTGGAAAACAATATGGTGTTAACCTCAAAAATTTAAAAATTGAACTGCCATTTGACCCAGTGATCTCACTTCTAGGAATATACCCTAAGAAGCCTGAAACACCAACCAGAAAGAATATATGTACCCCTATGTTCATAGCAGCACTATTTACAATAGCTAAGATCTGGAAACAACCCACGTGTCCATCAGTGGATGAGTGGATAAAAAAGCTGTGGTACATGTACACAATGGAATACTATGCAGCTGTAAGAAAGAAAGATCTCTTATCCTTTGAGATGGCATGGAAGGATCTGGAGAGTATTATGCTAAGTGAAACAAGCCAAGCAGAGAAAGACAGATATCACATGATCTCACTTATTTGTGGAATATAATGAACTAAACAAACTGATGAACAGAATTGACCCAGAGACATAGAGGTGGGGTACAGACTGACAGTCCTCATAGGAGGGGGGTTTGGGGGGAGGAGATAAACCACAGAACTTATATGCATGTGTACATGACCAATGGACATGGACAATGGTGCTGGGGATGGGGCGGGGGGATGGGGGGAGGGTGTCAATGTGGGAAAAAGGAAAAACATCTGTAACAAAAACAAATTAATGGAAAAAATAAAAAATAAAAGACTCTAGCTAAATGCCAGAGAGAGAGAGAGAGAGAGAGAGAGAGAGAGAGAGAGAGAGAGAGAGAGAGAGAAATGAAAATAAATAATTGCATAGAAAAAGGAAAGGAAAATAAATGGGAAAACAGCAAGGAGGGAAAAGGTCAGCTAAGAGACACTAACAGAAGTAGATATAATGAAAGCTTGCAAACAGGCATGTTAGAACCCTGGAAGATTGACAGTGGTGCCAGGGTGTGTTTAATGTGAAAGCGAGTGGGTAAAGGCCAATAAGCTAGCTTCAGTGGTTAGAAAGATCAAGAAAGATCAAGAATCTAATGGGAAAGAGAGGGGACTCCAAGGCAGTGTGTTGAAGCATTGAGGCACAGCAGTGAAAGAGAATTGAACCCCATGCTTGGCTCCTGATGATAATGGCGACTGAATCATCTACTTGTCGTTGAGTCCAGGTGTGGAAAGCACAAGACACTGTGCAGTACACCAGGGAGAAGGCTGAACTCTGGCATAAGGTCTAGGAGTTTCAAAATGGGTTCACATCCACTAGATCAGACCCTCTTAACTATCCATGAGTTGGTTAGGATACTGTCTGTCTCCATTTTTACAGGTGGACAAACTGAAGGCAGTAGCATGGCTTCCCCATGATCATGGAATGGCTGCACTGGACAAAAATCCATCTTTTAGTGTGGCAGTCCTTCCCCTGCACTCATTCATCTCAAAATGAATTGATCCCAAGAAGGGCTGTATAGCACCCAGGTAATTAACCACTCATCACAGTACAGTACAGTGAGAGAATTTACTAGTCCCTTCACTCTATACCTACCCCACCTTTACACACACACACACACACACATGCACACACACACACACACACACACACAAATGGAACTAAGGTTCCAGTGATGATATGCGTCCCTCAGACAGAAACCACAATGCTCTTAGGGCTGAAAGAATAGTAAGATTGCTCTGCACTCTGGCCTTAGGGATAACTATGGGCAGAGGACCACATAGAACATTTGCGGACCTGAAAAGCTAGTCTGATCAAGGAGGCCTGGGGCAGGGCTTCCAAGTCTCTCCTCAGTGTTTATTTAGGAGAGGGAAACACTGATTTCAGGCTTGAACCTTTAACTAATTTGTAGAGAAAGGAAAAGCCTTGTTCAGAGATGTAGGCCACAGAGACGTCACATCTAAGGTAAATGTAAGGAGAAGGACAAGACCAGTTTCGATCCAAAGAATATCCATAGTCTGAGACTACGAACAACCTGAATGTTATGAACAAAGGGTTCTGGGGACAAGAAAGCAAGTTCTTCTCTAATCTTAGCTTTAAAACATTTATGCAACAACCCTGTCTCAACAGCGCTCACCCGCCATTTTGTTTCCCAAGGAAGTAGCAGAGTGGTGCAAGAGGGACCTAAGCCAGGAGCAGAGGGCCAGAGCCCTGCAGTCGAATCCCACTCTAAACACTTAGCCTTTGGGTGACATTATGGCCTAACACCTCTGAGCTCCCCTTTTCTCCTCTTCAGATGGGATAGTCATGCCTACTCCTTAGGGTTATTATAAGGATAACAGAAAATGAGTTGAAGCCCCTTTAGACTGAAAGACTGTTGGGGCAGGTGACTGAGCAAGAGCCTTAGAGCTCCCTAGTTCCAAGGAGATGGGAAAAATAAGACCCAGAGAGGGATACACTGGGCCAAGCTCACCAAGGAAATCAGAGGCTGGTGCTGGACATGAATGCATAGCCCATGAGCCCAGGCTGGATGTTCCACTCCAGGTGAAACTGACATTGCCAGAACCCTAGGTTCTGAAGACCTCTGAGCAGAATTGAGAATGTATAACCAGGGCTGGGCTGGGCAGCTGGGGTGTTGCCTGGACAGCTGCTCACAAGAAATAAAGAACCTCTGCCAACATCCTTCCCTTCCCTGCCGGGGAAGGAAATGAGAGAATTAGGCTTCATTCACATAGTTTAGATTCCAAAACCTTTGACGGTTTTTAGGCAGTAAAAGAGCAGCTAATTTTTTTTTTTCACTTTAAGAAAAGGGTTCAGGACAGGGCCAAATACACTTCTTACTCCATAGCCCTGAGTCCATGTCCTTCATTGAGAGGAGAAGACATCTCAGATGACAGCATCCTGCAGTAGAGCATGGGCAAAGGCAGCTCAGCTGCTAAGCCCTTATTTCCTGAGTCTGTGTCCTAAAAGGGGAATGTCACCATGTCATGCAGAGCTCCCATCTATGAGGTCCATATTTCCATTTGTCCCCTGGATACTATTGAATTTTGGTCCCAATTATAATAAGTGCACATGTATTATTAATAGTTTCTTTTATTTACAAATAAAGGAACAAGCTAGCTATGGAGCAATTAAGATAATCTATTGTTTTTGACATTTCAATCCGCACAACTTTCTCAATTTGTACCTTGATTCCAAAAACTTGTATTTTGTTGTTGCTGTGATCAAGGCTTCCTTGGAATCACAATGTACAAATGCTACATGGTAAAAGAATACCTTGATATTTGGACACTCATGTTTATAGCAGCATTATTCACATTAATCAGAAGGTAGAAGTGATGTGTTCATTGACAGAGGAATGGGCAAACAAAAACTGATCATCATATAATGAAATACTATTCAGCCTTACAAAGGAAGGAAATTCTGACATGCTACAACATGGATGAACTTTAACGATATTATCCTAAGTGAAACAAGCCAGTCACAAAGGATAAATACTGTATGAGTTCACATGAGGTCCCTAGAGACTGAAATGGGCAGAGACAGAAGGTAGAATGGTTGTTGTCAGGGGTTGAAGGAAGGGGAGATGGGGTGTTGGTGTTTAATGAGGACAGATTTCAGCTTAGGAAGATGAAAAGAGTTCTGGAGATGGACGGTGGGGATGGTTGCACAAAAATGTGAATATACTTAATGCCACTGAACTTAAAATACACCTGAGTGTCCACATCTCTTTTCTTTTCCACCTGTTCTAACACCTCCCCCTGCCCCCGCATCTAAAACCTTTAATGCCAACTCTCTTCATGGAAAATGAAAGCCATACCTCTGAGCTCACTCTGCAGACTTACTCACCTCTCTTCCCTTTTGTGTATGTCACACTACAGCCAATCTGACTTCTCCAGTCCCCTGCCTCAGAAAGTAAGAGATTAGGTGCCAGCGTTCTTGGCGCCAAGCTGGATAAAAGTGGCGGATACCTCTGCTTTCAGCATTCAGGTAACATATATTCACAAAATCCACTGTTTGGGGTAGCAGCTACTGTCTTCAACTATTCCTGGTGTCCTTCAATCCAGAGATCCTCTGTTTAATTCTCTCCAAAGCATAACTTATCCACACTCCAGTTCCAGAGATACCTGTGGCTGCCTATTAAGGATTATGTGATAATGGTTAGATTGGTTCTTAGCTGTCCCCACTGCCAAACTGGATTCAGCTTCTTTGGGTCTGCTAAGTAAACTACCCCTGATCCATCTCTCAGCTTTTACAATGTTGCTATATTTTCCTCCCTTTCTATTCTTCTGGTCATTGTAATTTTATGTGTTTAAAGGAGAGAGTCAATTTAGTTGGTGACCATACCACCATCTTTACCCAAAGCTTGTGCTGAGTCAAAAATGACTAATAAATGCAAGCCAGGAGAATCCAGAGGAAAGCATTTCAGATAGATGGAACAGCATTAGTAAGATCTGAAGAGAGAAAACAAAGTAGTGTGTGCAGGAAACCTAGGGCATAGACAGCCCATGCTCTTCCTAGTCCTTTATGGTGACCTTCCTTTAAAAGCCTCAAAGTTGGTCATGAGGGGCTTGGGAAGCTGGGATGATGGCTGGTGGGGATCACATCTGTACTTTGCTCTGTAGCACATGCTTCCATGGCCATCTCAGGGGTCAGGAACCAATGGTCACTGGTGTGGCTTGAGCTCCAGCCAGAAAAACTATAGCTGAACCATCAGTTTCCTGTGCAAGGATTTCTGTCTGCTTTGATTGGCCTGGCTGAATTGATCAAGCAATGAGCTGATTCTTTTACTTACTTGAAATTTGACATATAATTTTTTTTCTAATAATGTCTCAATCTAGGATCACTGTGTTGAACAGATAGCCATGAAATTATTTAAATGGTTAATAAGAGACCAACAAAGATACATATGTTGTGCCTTGTCTTCACTGCCCCTGCCACTCTTTGTCATAAAGAAAAGTATAAAATGCAACTACTGGGCATCAGCAGTGGTTTTATGAAAAGGCCCTTTTAGTTCCTTTAAAAAAATTTTTTTTATTGATGTCTTAGAGAGAAAGGAAGGGAGAGAGAGAGAGAAACATTGATGAGAGAGAGAAGCATCAACATCCATTGGCTTCCTCCTGCATACCCTCCACTGGGGTTCGAGCCCACAACCCAGGCATGTGCCCTGAACGGGAATCGAACCAGCGACCTCTTGGTGCACAGATCAATACTCAACCACTGAGCCACACCAGCTGGGCCCTTTAGTTCCTTTTTAACTCCTGAGGCTTATGGTGTTAATTAGCATAGCCTAGCCTAACATAACCCAATATAACACAGCATTTCAGACTTGACTGACATGAAGTTTAACTATCAGGTGACAGAGATCAGTAGAAAAAAAATTGTCTGCTTCAGAGGACTGGCTTGGTTTCAGGGTTGGGACTAAGGCAAGGTAAGGCCTTGGGCACAAAATGTAAGGGGGCCATCAGGATAAATAATAGGTTAATGCAATATGTTAAAGAATTCAAGTCAGCAAACTATACCCATAAACCAGCCACCTGATTTTATAAATGACATTTTATTGCACACAGTTCAGGATTAGGATGAGCTGAGCAAGGCATACTTGTGCAAGTGCACAATTGGATCCAGTCTTTATTTAAAACTTTGATGTTTTGTTCATCATGGATTTTTTCCATTAATTTTGATTTTTTGCATATTGCACTAATATATTATTAATTTTAATTACTGACATTTTGGGTGCTTCCCCTTAAATTTTGCACCCCAGATGACTGCCTCACTTACCTCACCCTAGTCCTGGCCCTGCTTGTTTGAACCTAACAGGAAGCTGTTCTCACCAAAAGGCTTCGGACCCTCAACCTCAATCTGAGCCACAGGATCTGACTGTATAAAGGAGCTATAGGCACACGAGCCCTCCTTAATTAAGACCATGGGCTTTCCTCAAACAACAAACTCATCCCTCCTCAGAAACAGCTAAGTGAACAAAGTATCAGATTATGAATCTTGCCTTTCTCCTTTGTTATAAACAAGTCTCATCTGAAATAAGAATTTGAACTTTCAAAACATTAAATACAAAGATCAAAGCCTAATATAATTATGACATACACATTAATCTAACTTGAGAGATAGACAAATGAGACAATTTGAGTAAAATATGCAAATATACAAATGTGTCCCCACTTATGCTTTTGTGCACAAACTAGCTTAGACTCTGGTGAAATCCCATCTCTATGTCAAATTGCTTGAATCTATGATATTTAATTATTTTCTAAAAAGATTGGATCTCTTGAAAGTTTGGTTCTAGTAATGGAAACCTACCTTCAACTCCATACAGCTCAATTTTCATTAACCCATTTTGTGCCAAAACAAGACTTCGGCTACAGTTAAAGGATTTTCACATCTTTTGCTTTGAGAACACAGGCATAATTGAGATTGGGGGCATAGGAACATCCTAGAAACAGAAGAATGGGTCTCCTAAGACATCTGGAGATGTCTTTAAAATGTGAAGCTGATGATATTTGCAGTGATGGGCATAGATCCTTTTCAGAATGTGAATGAATGTTTTCTCAGCTCCAATGACTTCTTTAGTGGATTGAAGTCTAAGTAAATGAGCTTTTTTTTTTTTTTTTTGCTTTTTCTTGGCAGCTCTTTATTCTGTTCCATTGATCTATCTATCTGTTTTTATGCCAGTACTGTACTGAATTTTAAATCTTTATTGTTTTTAGTATTACAGATTTCATCCCTTTTTCCCCATTGACACTCTCCTCCCTGCTCTCTTCCCCCCGCCTTCTACTGCCTTCTAAGCAATTTGTCTAATGAGCAGGGTTAGCTGGGCACTGTGGAAACACAGCATGTAATTAAAATTACACTAGCAGCCCTGGTTGGTGTGGTTCAGTGGATAAAGTATTAGCCCATGCACCAAAGGGTTGCAGATTTGATTTCTGGTCAAGGGCTTCCGAACCTGGTTTGTGGGTTCGATCCCCAGCCCTGGTCGGGGTGCATGCTGGAGGCAACCAATTGATGTGTCTCTCTCACATCGATGTTTCTCTCTCTCTCCCCCTCCCTCCCTCCCTCCCATTCTCTCTAAAAATCAATGGAAAAAATATCCTCGGGCGAGGGTTAACAGAAAAAAAATTTCACTAGCAAAAGAAAACATATCAATTTAGTTGTTGGCAGCCTCCCCCCTCAAACCTCAAAAGTCTTTGTTCTTTCTCAGAATGAAGTTCTAACTGCAAGCTGGGTAGAGCAGCATCAGGCATTGTCACTGGAATTTCAGGTCCTAGAGAAGAGAAATGAGGACAAGCCTCATCCATGCATGGGCCAAGCTCAGAGAACAGCCCCAGGAACAGTTAAATAGATGAAGCATGGTATCAGGAGAACATCAAGCCATCCACATCAGGGAGGTAGATCTGGAGTAATGGCAACACTGTCAAGGAAGCATGGCCTGGCCACAAGAAATTCAAGAATAGGCAAGTTCAGAGTCTCAGGACAAATTGACTAGATTTTCCTTAACAGCCATGATTGAAGCTCATATCTAGGGAAAGAGTTTGTGAGGAGAGAAAGAACAGGTTAAGATTTGATATTTGTTGCCTGATGTTTTAGAGGATGTCAAAAATCAAAACTAAATAGCCAGGTAGTTAGTAAAATATAGAGGGCTCTCTAATTGTCTAGTTGGTAAATGGAATTAAATAGTTTAAGAAAATCAAAGTACAGTTCATTCTGAGCTAGCCAAATAAAATGCATCTAGTCAATTCCTCAGCAGGTAGAAGGGGCCCAGTCATCATGTTGGCTTTGAAAGAAGGACTCAGGCCATGGGAAAGGGCTATGCAAGAGGATGGCATGGCTACTGTTTTAGAGAAACTGTGCTGCATTCTAAGATATGGCCTCAGTCCTGGACACAAAATTCAGTTGTAATAACTAGGGCAGGATGGGGCACTTGCTCTCCAAGGACACCAAGCTTGAGGCTTGGGCTTAATGTGGGAGGGAGCTGGAGTAGAAGCAAGGAGGACTTGATTTTGCAGTCTAGCTGTTGCTGTCCCACTTGCCTCAGGACAGAGGTGTCCCCGTTACTAAGTGTGTGCCCAGGTAGGCCCAGCTCTGGGAAAAGCAGAACTTCTGAGGTTGCCATTCAGGCAACTACCCTTGTTTGTTAGTTTTCTAAAGCTGCTGTAACAAAATATCACTGTGAAACTTTTTGGCTTAGAACAGCAGAACTTAATTTTCTCACAGTTTCTGGAGCTTAAAGTCTGAAATCAAGACATCAGAAGAGCCACACTCTCTCCGATAACTCTAGGGAAGGATGCCCCAGGCATCCTATGGCTTGTGGCTGCATCACTTCATCTTTTCCTCTATTTTCACATCAGCTTCTCCTCTGTATGTCTTTTCTTCTTCTGGGTCTTATAAGGACATCTTAATTCCTGGATGATCTCATCTCAAGGTCCTTAGATACATCTGAAAACATCGTGTTTCTGAATAACTTCACATTCACAGGTTTGGGGTGAACATGTCTTTTGGAAGACCACCATTCAACCCACTACACCCTGGATTTTGAGTCCCCCAGTCATCATACATTCCTCTGGGTGGAAGATGAATTGTCACAGCTGTTGATGTAGTGCAGCTGCACAGACCTTTTTAGAGTATTAAAAAGCCTTGTGGAGAACCAAGAGTACGGCTCTGTGGGCCACAATGTGAAAGGAGACCAAGGGCCCAGACATTGCAAGACAATTGGACTTTAGGTGCAGATCAGTGCATTTTCTTTCCTTCCATTTGTCTTTATCTCTGAGTTCCTACAAATCAGCTACTTTGAGTTTTTCCACTTTTAGCCACCTTTTCGAGATTCACCAGAGCTTGTCCTGGGAATTAGTTGAAGGAGACAGATCCCCACATATTAGTGCATATCCTTTATGAATGGTCCCCTTGTTGTTCTGCATGGTGCAGAACAAGCACCAAGAAATGTTTGAAAAAGACATAAGGAATGATGGAATAAAGAGAGGAAGGAAGGCAGACAAGAAGATAGTCAGTCTTCATTTGTCCTCCAACCTTCAATCTTTCAAGCTCCCTCCTAGTATAGATCTCTCCTAAAGCCTCATCATGCTGCAACTGGCATGTTTGCTATAACTCATATGAATCATGGGGAATGCTTTTCACATGGCTTTATAATCGTTTTTTGAAAGAAGAATTGTTCCTTCATTCATAACTAAATGTTTTATTGGGGAGAGCAAATTCACATCTGCATCTGCATTTCTATTCCTCCTAAATTAGGGAATACATGCAGCACAAAGAGCCTTGTCTTGGGAGTCAGCAGATCTAGGTTCTAGTCCCAGCTGGGTCCCTACCAATATGTGTGACCTTGGCCAAAAGTCATTCCCTTTCTGGGCTCCTGTTCTTTGAATGTGAAATACAGGATTAGGCAAAGTAGTTTCTGAGGACCCTTCCATAACTATGGTTCTTTACCTCTCCTTTCATGATGTTTCTGGAAAAACCACTTTGTACTGGTCAAAACCAAGCTTAATTTAGACAAAAATGTGAATTTCAATGTCTCTTACACTAGGAATTGTTTACCTTACTGTGCTCTTCCACTGTAGCCCCCAGACAAAGTGACAATCATTTGGGATGAACAACCAGTTTCTGCAGTGGGCCTGTCTTGAATCAAGTCTCGGTCTCAAGACTCTAATAACCTTGCTTCCTAAGAGACCTCAGACCAATGAATAGACCTTTCATCTGGGAGAGAAAGAGCAGAGACTGAAGCCAGAAAAACCGTGTGCATGACTTTAATAGCCCTTCTCACATTCCAACCGTCCACACATACCTATATACACATCATGCACAGAAATCTTTCTGGATACAACTCCTAGAGATAGCTTATAATTTTTTGTTCAGTTATCTGAGCTTGATACATCCTTTTTCAAATACATAGATGTTTTCTTATAGTTCATTTTTATGAGTGTTCTTTCAAAATTGAAGTTAATAATATATATTCACCAAAGAAGGAAATAAGATTTATCTTTTACAAACTCTTGTAAAGTGCATCAATGAACACAGATGAGAGAAAAATCAAGATTTGTCAATATTTTCTTTATAAGAAAACCATAAAAAAATGTTTCTCTTCAAATCTGCCATGACAGTTCTCTTCCCATGAGCCTTTGCATGTGGAAGGGCATTTGCTTCCACAGGTTCAAAGGGCTCCAGGATGAATAGGAAGTGGCACCTGGATTCCACATCCACCTGCCACCACTTACAGGTTTCACGACCTTGGAGAAGTCATTTTCCATCTATGAGCTTCAGTTTGCTGCTCTAAAATTGGCATCATGACATACCTGGCCTGACTACTTGCTTAACTCACAGGACCACCAAGGCCACCACTAGGAAATCACTATGTCAAATGTCCATCGTTGGTCACTCTATCTTGCAATCCTCAAAGGGAGGACACTGCAGGGCATCTGAGGAACTTCTCTCAGGGATATTATTCATATCAAATACATATGAACAATGCTCCCTGAAGTTGTGCCACTGGGAGGAAGTCTGGACTGTGTCACATACTGATGTGAACAAAGCTGCTTTTGGAGCCCCTGGATGAGTAGTGGAAGAAACAATGTGATTGGCATATGAAGGATCTAACTGAGTCTTATGCTTGGGTAGCACTTGGCTGTTTGTAAAATGGTTTCAAATAAATTATTTTATCATTCTAGGCACCTTGTGAGGCATAGCTTATTATCTCCATTTTTTAGAAGAGAAATGTAAGGATCAGAGAGATTGAATTACTTGTCTAAAGTCTATAGCTCATAATAGACAGTTGTGGAGTTTACACACTAGTGTTTGGGTTTCTGGAAGTTCTTACCACAATTCAAGTAAGCTTTGAGTTTGAGGTTATCAAAGACAGAGGTGTAAACAATGCCATTTTTACATGTAAGCTTAGAGGACAATTAATCTATATGTTCATTAATTTATTTATTCATTTAATATTTATTTAGCAAATATTAACTACAGGCTTCTGTGTACCAGGTGTAGCACTGGGCTCTTCATGTGCTTCATTTAACATGGAAGTCAATCAAATAAGATGTCAGAGGTTATTCTGTGTTTTCTTTTTTTTTCAGTCAACATATAAAGTTGCAGTCAGAGTTTCAGGACTTATTTTTTAGGATAATATCAACATATGTTTGCAAGGGAAGGCTTTTCTTGGAATGTTTTATCCTCCTTTGTTTTCTATCTAGGGAGGCTCTCTTTATAGTGACTAAAAGCACAGACTCTGGACCAAAATTGTCTGTGTTTAAATCTCAACTCCACTACTTCCTAGCTGTGTGACCTTAGGTTACTTACCTTTTCTCTGCCTCTGTTTGCTCATGTGTAAATTTTTTTTTATCAGTACCCACTTCAGAGGGTTGTGGGGAGAATTAAATGAATTTATATTTGCAAAGTGCTTAAAACAATGCCTGGCCCATGGTAAGTGCTATATAAGTATTTGCCATATCTACCCTTATTGTCCTTGTGATGAGAAAGTGGGAAAGAAACATGAAAATTCTCAGGAAAAACTCTTGGCACGTGGGAAGTATAGCAAAGTGGTACAATTAGACATAATTACACAACTTATTAAAGTATCTGCAAGTATCCCAACATTCAAAACAAGCAGCAACATATTCCCTAGAAACAGATGCCTTCTGCCTGCCCTGACTTTCATTCTTTTATCATCGATTATGAAGCCCAGCCATTAGACAAGAAACAATCAGCAGGGCCTCCTTTTGATACATTCAGTGCAGAGAGGAATATAGCAACTCAGCTGAAGGATTTTACCTGGAGCCACCATGCCTACTGCTATCTATGTCTTCCCTGCTCCCTGCCCATCTGTGACATATTGGGTCACAAACTTACTTAATATAAAAAACACTCTCTCTCCTTTCATTCAGCTTTTTAAGTCTCAGCAGAGTTCTCAGTATGGTTTCCTCTTCTTGAATCTGTCACTCTTTGTAAAAGAAGAAAGAGCACTAGACTGCCTAAGGGATGAGATGATTTGAGATCGAGTTCTGGCTCCACTACTGGCTGGCTGTGTGACCTTTAGCAAATTGCTTTCACTCTCTGCACCTCTGTACCACATCTTTAGTAGAGTTTAAAGCTCATGCTCAGCTCTGATGTTGACGATTTTAGAGATGAAGACTTCTGTAATTCAGGAGCTCCAAACCAGGGAGCACTACTCTGTTCTTTGGTGGTCCGATAAAACTACATGGGGGACCAGACAGGAAGGACACAGGCTTTATTACTTACATAATGGGGAAGACCCACTGGTGCTGGTGGCCTATAGGGCAAGTTAAGGCACTCAGCCAAGGTCAGGTAGGGGCTTATCTAGGCCTGGGGAGAGGGAGGATGTCGTGCTAGGAATAGCTTACTTGCAGGCTAAAGACAAAGCAAACTTGCTCACTGTCAAGGATGTGGGAAAACTCCCAGTTCTGTGCTTCTCTGCTCCTTGTGACCACTGGCCAAGTAGACACCATTCAACTGACCAGGAGAGGGAATCAGGCTATAACCCCATGTGACCCTACAACATCTAAGTTACCTTTTGGGAGGAAGATGTCTCCTATCTGGACTCACCCCAGGGTTTCTTGCCAGCTGGAAACAGCAGATTTCCCCATCCTTATGTCTGTATCACTCCTTAAACATTGTCTGATCTTGTGTTCCAGCCACCTCCTGTAGTCTCATGGGACTACCCTGACTATAAGGGCTGGGTCTGATTTCTCTCTCTACCTTCACCTTCTCCTATAGTACTTGATAAATATTTGTGGCATAAACGAATGAATGAGCAAAGCCTAAATTGTACAAGCCTAAACTGTGGTGTGGTGTAGGCATCCCTGGCTGGGAACAGACTGCTTAGCTGACATTGGTGCTTTGTTGTCCACGTGACTTTGAGCTGAGCCAATCTCTCACTGTAGGCCTCACTTTTTGTAGTTCTGTCATCCCTATGGGTGCTTCTAATAGATCTTCTGGGCTTTCCTCTACCAATATGAATCCATGTCTCCTTTTCCAGTGATCTTGAAAGCTCTTTGTACACACACTGAGTGTCATCTTGAGGAGACTTGGACTTTCTTCTGAGGTGGCCATGTCTCTGCTTTCTCTTCTATAGAGAGAACTGCTCCTTTCTTGAGATTCCATTACCTGAAAGCAGTTTGAAAACCCCTGAATACATTGACCCCATAGGCTCAGGGTGTCTCCCTCCCAAGATCCATTCTTCTTCCCTGACCTCTACTTCTGACCCAAGTGGCTGATAGGCCAGTTAATGGTTCCCAAAATTGGCTGCATGTAAGAATTCCCAGGATCATATACATAAAAATACAGATAACCCCAGTCTCTACCAAATCCAACTTTCTGGTGATTTGACCAGAGATCTGTATTTTTAACAAGTCCTTTAGGTGATTCTTATCATTTGGACACTGGGTCACCAGTTGCCATTTGGGACTCATTGGACCATATCATTCCTAAGGTTATAATACCCAGGATGATCGCTTCTTCACCCTAGTTGTTCTAAAACAAGGTAGAATAGACTCTTCCCTTCTATTCCATGCCACTTCTCAGAGTTCGCTGTTGCCAAGACATAGCAACTGTGCTCTGTACTCAGAGATGTGGTCCAGCCATTCTTCAGGGGAAACAGGTTTTAAAAAAATCCTGAGTTATTCACAAATGTTATATTTCATATCATATGGCAGCTTTGGCCTTCATGCAGGTGGTCTCAGGTTACAGAGGGCTGAGTTTTTACTATATCCCTATGCACAGTTTAATTAAATTTACCAACAAAGACATTGCCTCCCGCCCATGGAAATATTTGCACTGGAAATTAATGGAATGTGTTCTCTTTAAAAAGATGTTTATGAGAAATGCACCACATCCTCTCATATCATGATACTTAAGATGGGTGTATTTTGGGGAAGAGGATAGGAGAATGGGCAGAATTTAGATGAGGAGGACTTTTTCAATTGAATTTATTTGGGTGACATTGTTTTGCTAAACCATACAGGTTTCAAGTGTACAACTCAATGAAATATAATCTGCATACTTCATCATGCGCCCATTGCCCCAAGCAAAGTCTCTTTCCATAACCTTTTTCTGTTCCTTTGTCCCCCTTCACCTATCGTACAACCCCATTTCCTTCTGGTTGTCACCACAATGTTGTCTGTATCTATGTGTTACATATATACATTTTTTAGCTGATCCTTTCACCTTCTTTTATCCAGTCCCCTATCACCCTCCACTCTGACTTCTGTTACTCTGTTCCATGTATCCACGTCTCTGGATCTATTTTGTTCGTCAGTTTATTTTGTTCATTAGATTCTACTCATAAGTGAGATCATATGATATTTGTCTTTCTCTGACTGGCGATTTTGATACTGCTCAAGAAGAGTAAGTTTGCAACTGAATATCACTGATCATAAAAGTAAGTTTGCCAGTGCTGGCAGGGAACAGCAATGAACCAGGAGTCTGCAGGGCTGAGTCATGATTCTAGCTCTGCAACTAGTGTTTTAAGGCCCTGGGCAGGCTCCTTGGCTTCTTCAGCCTTTGATGATCCCATCTGTAATTGTGCTGCATGAAACCTAAGGGAAACATCAATTCAGGCAGAACTGTCCCTGGTCTATTATTGGCCCTCATCCTCTCTGCAGCCTCTACTCCAAGACAGTGACCCCACACTCCAATTTCATAGGGACAGTGCACATTCTTGCCTCAGAACCAGCGTTCATCAGCTCCTCTTGGGAAATCAAATGAAGGCTTCTTGAAAGCTTATGAGGTACTGCATGTGAACAGCAAAATGGGAACTCATGATGTCTCCCCATTGCCTACTATCAACAGAAAGAATGTTTCTCATACACAGCAAAACATAGAAAAGAGTACCTATTTTCTGACCCCGTGTCTCCTGTAGAATGAAACAAAACAAAAACCATTCACACAGCAACCCTCAAAATAAAATCTAGCCTAAATGTTACTTCTTCTAGAGGGAATATTTTTTCTGTTTTTTTGTTTGGTGATGGAGGTGAGGGGTGGGTATTACTGGTATTCAGGAGAGGAGAGTGGACATTCTCAGAACACTATATTGTGATGGGCAGTACTGGTTTCAAATGTAAGCGGCCTGAAGAGCTGGATGACAGGACATGACAGCTAGGGCCAGCCATTCATTACAGAGCACCTGGGCCTGACTCGTGTATAAAAATCACTTCAAACTTCTTGTTTCCCACTGGCAACCTGGCACCCACCACTGTTGTACATCAGCTCAGCAGCAGCTCCCACAGCAAGCACAGTGAGGGTGCCTTTAAAAATGCAGCCATTATCTCCAGACTGAGTCCTGAAAATGGCCCAAAGATTGCTCTACTTAGAGGAGTGTACATCCAAGTGGAAAGGGGGAACTCTGAGCCACATGGCTTCTGCATCTGTCTGTCTCATATGCTCCTCTTCCTTCTCCACCTTTCCCTCTCTCTGCTCTCTCTGTGCCTAATAATAGATGAATGGGGAAGGTGAACATGTCAGAGGCATTGTCAGAGAATTTGCTTCATCTATTTTATTCCCAAATCAGCACAGAAGACAATAACTCAAGTGCTCTCTTTTGAGTTAGCCATGGAAGTTCTCCTAAAAGTACCCATTTTATTATTAAACAAACATTTGAGCTATGTTGAAGTTGGCACAAACTGTAGGAAGACTACTCAGCTTGGAGGAATCTCTTAGTTATGTTGTTGTTGTTGTTTTTCCTTAATCTACAGTTAACAGCAGACTCATATATATTTATATGCCTTTTTTTTTCTGTGTCAAGCATAAACAATAGCTTGTGGTTCCTTGATTAGAGTTGATACCTAAGCAGGAAAGCAGGGTAAATAGCAGGAGAAAGTACTCAAGTTTGCCCAGTTAAGACTCATAAGCAGAGACCAATTCCAGACATTGCTCATACTTCAAAGAAGTGAATGTTTGCTATGAATTAATATTTTGGAGATCATATTTCTCATGTGCATTACTCACAGAAGTAATTGATTAGAAGCTGAAATTAATTACAAACTGGGATTAACCATTTTCTTTTCTTCCATGGTTAAATTTTATTTTTTAGCTATAGCTGCCTTAATGCTCTTATGCCAAGATTTTTCTTTACTGTACTGCTAATTCCAGGAAATTCTTCCCAGTGAATGGAGATGTCTTTCCACTCAGTCACTAAAAAAAAAAAAAAGAAAAAGAAAAAAAAAGAAAAAAAAAACTGCCTTGGATTAGCAGAACAGGGTCAGAGTAGAAAATGTTTAATTCTTAACCAGAAATGGATTCGATCGCTCCAGAGGTTTGAGATTAAAGGCAGGAGAAGCTACAGTGAGGGTAATTCAGAGTGGCTGAAATGTAAATGAAAACAGTGACAACAACCACACAACAACAAATGAAGGAGCTCAGTTCACAGCTGGTTAACCTGAAGCCATAAAGCAAGGTGGTCATCCTAAAGTGGATACACTTTTCGGCTGCCTTGTTATTGATAATATGGAGAGTTCAGTCAAGAGAAGGCTGCACCTTCTGCACTGGCCAAACACCATTTGGAATATTGTGAGGTGTTCTAGGGGTCACTTCCAAAAGGGTGGGGAGCAGCTGGACTGTAGCAAGGCCCAAGAAAGTGTTACTGAGCATATCAAAAAGTGTAGAGTTCCACAGGAAACCCTGCATTGATTTTCACTCATTTTTCTGTCTAAGGAGCACACAGTAATAAAACATCATCAATGCTAAGTAGTACAGGGGCCCAGGGAAAGTGTGAGGGACCTTCAGGGGAGAATACTCATGGTCCACCTGGGGTAACAGGGCTTTAGTAATTGCTCTCTCTCCTCTGACCTCTCACAGCACATTGTTTACTTCTTTCCTAGAGCACTCTGTAAGCTGGACTGAGATTGTCTGTTTATGTGTCTATCTCTCCAATTAGACCTCAAGCCCTGAGAGGGCAAGGGGCATGCTTTTTTCATGTCCCCATTCTCAGGGTCAGACACAGTTTCTGCACACAGAAGGGCCTCAGGAAAGCTTTGCTGAACCAAACAGGAAAAGCAAGCTTCTCAAAGAACAGCACTTTGGTTTTCTCTATAAAGAGGGACATGATTCATTACAGCCAGCGAAGCAGAGTTCTAAAATATCTGTGGTGTCCTTGTGTCATTTCCTCAACTGGACTGTGGGATCCTTTATTGAGGGTTGTGCTCCTTTTGTCTCTGCATACCCTAAGTATCCATCCTTGTGTTTGCCCAGGTCAGGAGCTCACCAACATAAATTACCAAGCTAATAGGATACCTCCTACAATTTCTTAGAAACATGGATAAAACACAACCAAAATCTGCATTCAACATATAGTCAATACCTCACATATTACTTGATTATCACATGAGAAAAAATGTAACTTGACAACAGAAGGATCAGGTTATCATAACCTTAACCAAGATCCCTAATAATGGGACAACTATATCTTCTGTTCCCCTTACTGTGATGCAGTAGGAAGGACACTTTATCCCCTATGAAATATTTTTGCAAAAAATCAAGCCATTAAATCGAACTTTTAATTTACAGAAAATATGAAAACAGGATTAAGTTAAACAGTCACAAGGAAATAATCAGACAAAGCCAGAATACTGTAAAATCTATAACACAAGTAGCCTGGTTTCTTCCAAAAGTCAGTTTCATAGGGATGATTCCAGATTAAAACAGAACAAACAGACGTAACAAAAAATAAAACACGTGATTCTTGTTTGAATCCTTTTTTTTTTTTTAAAGCAGCTATAAAATATAGTTTGGAAATAATTTATAAAATGTAAATATTACTTGATAATAAGTTTCTTAAGTATAATAATGATATTATGATTATGTAAGAGTACGTCTTTTTTTTAATCTTTATTATTGAGATGAAAACTGAAGTAATTGGGAGCAAGGCACCATGATTACTGAAACTTATTTTGAGATGGTTCAGAAATCTAATAGATGAAATAAATGTGGCCAAAAAACACACACTTTCAAATCCCATGTTCATAGCAGCGCTATTTACAATAGCTAAGATCTGGAAACAGCCCAAATGTCCATCAGTAGACAAATGGATAAAAAAGCTCTGGTACATATACACAATGGAGTACTATGCAGCTTTAAGAAAGAACGATCTCTTATCCTTTGCGTCGACATGGGAGGACCTGGAAACTATTATCCTAAGTGAAACAAGCCAAGCAGAGAAAGACAAACATCATATGATCTCACTTATTTCTGGAGTATAATGAACATAACAGTGTGAGGAGCAGGGTAGTCCCAGAGACGTGGAAGTGGGGTACAGGCTGACATCTGCCAGAAGAGGGGGCGGGGGAGGGGAGCGATGAACACAGAACTTGTACGCATGTACTCATAACCAATGGACATGGACAACAAAACGGGGACGGGACAGGGAGGGAGGGGGAGGGGGGTGTCAATGGGGGAAAAAAGGAGAATCATCTGTAACATAAGTAAATTAATAAAAAAAATAAAATAAAATAAAATAAAAAAAAATCCAGGGTCTGGGTATTTGTGTATTTATCAAACCACTCTCTCTTATTTTCTAAGAAAATGACAAATAAAATATATTGCCAAACTTAAAAAAAAGTACATTGGAATCTCCAAGCACCCCAAATATAGAGAAATATTAAAGCCAGAGCAGTAAAGATAAACTAGTCCTGGTGTAGCCCTCAGGGAATCTGAACCTGATATGTCTCAGAGCCAAGGTTTTGGGTCCCAAGCATAGAGAAGAGACATGTCCAAGAAGAAATGTCCATGTTAGGTGGAGGAGTTAGAACTGAGCTCTTTGCTAAAGCCCAGAGCATTAAAATATCTCGTTTCTTCACAGACTAGAAAAATAACAATCATCCCAGAAAAGAAGCTAGAAAGCTTAAAGTCCACCCAAGCTTTGGATGAAGAAAAATATCCTCTATGAAAAATCAAAAGCCCCACATCCTACTCGTCTCATGGATATGGGTTTAAAATTTATACTACTTGCATGGGACATGGTCCGTAAGTCAAAATATTATTATAAAAGTTGGTCTAAAACAATTGAAACCCCTGGGACCCTGAGCAAAAGAAAGCACCAAGCCAGTGCTTTCACAAAACAAGACATATTGCCCTCTAACATAGTAAACAACCATCATTACATATGACTCCACCCTAAAAAAACTACAAACTACACAAGACAATAAACCTTCCTAAGGGAGAATCAGCAGACACCACAAAAAATTTAGCACTCTAAGAATCTTGAAATAATAGAACAATCTCATAGAAATTATAAAGTAAGTGTTTAAAATAATTACAGAGATAAAAAAAATAAGCCATAGTGAGAGAACAAGGCAAAGTGATAAAAGAAGAGTTGACAAATAACCAGGTAGAAATTCTCAAAACAAAAAATGTAATTTTTAAATGTGAAACCTCAGTGGATGAGATAGCAGACAGGATATTGCTGAAGAAAGAAAAAGTGAACTAGAAGATAGAGCTAATGATATCACTCAGAATGCAAGACAGAGATATAAAGAAATAGGGAATAGGTCAGAAAATGGTGGTGGAGTGAATGGAAGCTACACAGACGATCTCCCAGGACCAAACGGGAATTACAACTAAAATTAAGACAAATCGTCAGGAAAAAGCAACAGAAAAGCAGTGGGAGAGGACCATACAACCAGGGACACTGAATGAGCCTGGTAGGATCTGCAGAGGCATGTGAGGGTGGTGGGCTGGGAGCCCACGGACAACAGCAGACTTAGCTGTGAGCAGCTGCGGCACCCGCCCTTGGGGTTGAGAGCCCAAACTGCTGCACAGCGCAGAGGGCTGGGACAGAGCGCTAAATAGCCACAGCCACTCACCTGGGGCTCTGGCAGAGGGAGGGTGAACTGGACTGGAACTCTGTGGGGACACCTTAGATTTGGAGGGCGCTCAGAGTTTGTGCTGAGCTGCGGCCACAAAGAACGGTGGTGGCCAGCCCACTCCTTCCCAGTTACACAGAAAGGCAGCCAAGTTTGCTCCTTCCTGGAGCTGTGGCAGCCCCTCCCTCGGAGATTCCCAGGTGAGGCAAAGAGGCAAAGAAATACAAATTGAGGCTCATTAACAACCAGCATCGGCCCCACCCTCAGGAAATCCTCTTACACTTAAAAACACCTGAGGGAGTTTCTCATTCAACTGAGATCCTAAGGCTTTTCAAGTAACTGAGGCTAATAGCCTCCAGGAAAAAAGCTAGAGCATAACTGAACCTTTCCTGAGCTTGCAAAACTACCCAGGAAAGTGAGGCTTGACAGTGGTGTTTAAGAAGGGCCCTCCACGCTCATCCAAACCCAGTAGAGGGAGCCACAAATAGCAGAACACCAACACCAACAGGGAAAATTTGGCAGGCTCCAAAACCCACTGAGATAGCAAAAATGGTGAAACAAAGAAACAGATCCCAAATGAAAGAACTAGAGATCTCTACCAAAGAAGAAATAAATGAAATGCAGTTAAGAAAATTATCAGAGGTAGAGTTCAGAGCCATGATCTTGAGGAAACTAAACAGCATGAGTAAGGACATCAACACCATGAAAACCAACCAAGTGGAAATAAAGAATGACATAGCAGAAATAAAGAACACATTGGAAGGACTGACCAGCAGAGTAGAGGAAGCGGAGGACCTGATCAGTGAATTAGAAGACAGGGTACAAAAAATCAATCAATCAGAAAACCAAAAGGAAAAGCAAACAATTAGAAAAGGAAATAGAGGAAGATATAAAAAAGTAGAACCACATACCTTGTTCATGGATTGGAAGAATTAACATCATTAAAATGTCCATACTACCCAAAGCAATCTATATATTCAATGCAATCCCCATCAAAATACCAACGACATATTTCACAGAACTAGAACAAATACTTCAGAAGTTCATATGGAACCAAAAAAGACCCCAAATAGCTACAGCAATCTTGAAAAAGAAGGACAAAGTAGTCAAGATCACAATACCGGACATCAGGTTATACTACAAAGCTACTGTAATCAAAACAGCCTGGTACTGGCACAAGAACAGGCACATAGATCAATGGAATAGAACAGAGAACCCAGAAATTGACCCAAGACATTATGCTCAATTAATATTCGACAAAGGTGGCAAGAGCATACAATGGAGTAAAGACAGCCTCTTTAATAAATGGTGTTGGGAAAATTGGACAGCTACTTGCAAAGAAATGAAACTAGACCATCCCCTTACACCATACACAAGAATAAACTCAAAATGGATAAAAGACTTAAATGTGACTCATGAATCCATAAAAATCCTAGAAGAAAACGTAGGCAACAAAATTTCAGACATCATACGCAACAGAATTTTCACTGATGTATCACCTAAGGCAACAGAAACAAAGGAAAAAATGAACACACGGGACTACATCAAACTCAAAAGCTTCTGCACAGCAAAAGAAACAACCATCAAAACAGAAAGGCAACCGACTGTATGGGAGAGCATAATTGCCAATGATATATCAGATAAGGGATTAATTTCCAAAATATATAGAGTACTCAAACATCTCAACAAAAGGAAGACAAAGAACCCAATTAAAAAATGGGCAGAGGAACTAAATAGACACCTCTCCAAACAGGACAAATGGCCAAGAGACATATGAAGAAATGCTCAACATCACTAATCATCAGAGAGATGCAAATTAAAACAACAATGAGGTATCACCTCACACCTGTCAGAATAGCCTCCATCAACAAAGCATCAAACAACAAGTGTTGGCGAGGGTGTGGAGAAAAGGGGACTCTAGTACACTGCTGGTGGGAATGCAGACTGGTGCAGCCACTATGGAAAACACTATGGTGTTACCTCAAATAATTAAAAATTGAATTACCATTTGACCCAGTGATCCCACTCCTAGGAATATACCCTAAGAAGCCTGAAACACCAATCAGAAAGAATATATGTACCCCCATATTCGTAGCAGCACTATTTACAATAGCTAAGATCTGGAAACAGCCCAAGTGTCCATCAGTAGACGAATGGATAAAAAAGCTGTGGTACATATACACAATGGAGTACTGTGCAGCTGTAAGAAAGATCTCTTATCCTTTGCGTCGACATAGGAGGACCTGGAAACTGTTATCCTAAGGGAAACAAGCCAAGCAGAGAAAGACAAATATCATATGATCTCACTTATTTGTGGAATATAATGAACATAACAGTCTGAGGAACAGGGTAGTCCCAGAGACGTGGAAGTAGGGTACAGACTGACAATTGCCAGAAGAGGGGGTGGGGGAGGGGAGCGATGAACCACAGAACTTGTACGCATGTACTCATAACCAATGGACATGGACAACAAAACTGGGGATGGGGCAGGGAGGGAGGGGGAGGAGGGTGTCAATGGGGGAAGAAAGGAGAAACATCTGTAACAAAAGTAAATTAATAAAAAAAATAAAATAAAATAAAATAAGGAATAAAAACATCATTATGAAATTTAGATAATAGAATAAGAAGAGTCAACATATCTAATAGAATGTTTAGGAGGAGAGGATACAGACAATGAGATGAGAGAGAGAGAGAGAGAGAGAGAGAGAGAGAGAGAGAGAGATAATATTTCAAGTGATGAAGGCCAAAATTTAAAATAAGATGCAAGTCCTCAAATGGAAGAATTACACTGAGTCCTAAGGAGAATAAATAAAAATAAATTAAATAAATTTTCTTTATTGATTTTTAGAGAGAGTGGAAGGGAGAAGGAGAGAGATAGAAACATCAATGAGAGAGAACATCAATTGGCCACCTCCCACTGGGGATTGGGCCCACTACCTGGGCATGTGCCCTGACCAGGAATTGAACTGGTGACCTCTTGGTGCATGGGTCAACACTCAACCACTGACCCACAGTGACCGGTCAATAAAAACAAATTAAACCCCAGACACATTATGAAGAATCTTCAGGACACTGAAGAGAAGAAAAAAATTCTTAATAGCTTCCACAGAGGAAAAAATAGATATTGCCCTCACAGAAATAATACTTAGCTGGAATACAGACTTCTCATCAACAAATAAAGTGTAAAAGAAAGGTGAATATCTTCAGTGTCCTCAGGGGAAAAAAATGTCAACCTTGAATTCCATACCTAACTAAATTATCATTCAGAAGCAAAGGAAAATAAAGACATTATCTAGCAAATAAAGCCTCAATAAAATTAGCAAATCAACTCCAGCAATATATAAAAAGGATACTATCTCATGACCAAGTGAGGTGTATTGACATGGAGGTGAATGGAAGGCTGGTTAATAATCAGAAATCAATCAGTGTAATTCACCACACTAACTGAATAAAGGGGAAAATCATATAATCATCTAAATAACTCAGAACAAGCATTTGTAAAGTTTAACACCAATTCATTATTTAAAATTAAAACAACACAGAAAACCAGGAATAGAGAGAATCTCATAAAAGCTATATGTTCAGAACCAACAATAAAAACCATTCTTTTTATTGTTTTTGTTTTGTTTTGTTTTGTTTGTTTTTTTTGTTTTTTATTAATCTGTTTTTGTTATAGATGTTTCTCCTTTTTTCCCCATTGACACGCGCTCCTCCCCATACCCCCACCCGATCCCCAGCCCTGTTGTCCTTGTCCATTGGTCATGCATACATGCATATAAGTTCTGTGGTTTATCTCTCCCCCCCCAACTCCCTCCTCTGAGGCTTGTCAGTCTGTACCCCACCTCTATGTCTCTGGGTCAATTTTGTTTATCAGTTTGTTTAGTTCATTATATTCCACGAATAAGTGAGATCATGTGATATCTGTCTTTCTCTGCTTGGCTTGTTTCACTTAGCATAATACTCTCCAGATCCTTCCATGCCATCTCAAAGGATAAGAGATCTTTCTTTCTTACAGCTGCATAGTATTCCATTGTGTACATGTACCACAGCTTTTTTATCCACTCATCCACTGATGGACACGTGGGTTGTTTCCAGATCTTAGCTATTGTAAATAGTGCTGCTATGAACATAGGGGTACATATATTCTTTCTGGTTGGTGTTTCAGGTTTCTTAGGGTATATTCCTAGAAGTGGGATCACTGGGTCAAATGGCAGTTCAATTTTAACTTTTTGAGGTTACACCATAGTGTTTTCCACAGTGGCTGCACCAGTCTGCATTCCCACCAGCAGTGTACTAGAGTCCCCTTTTCTCCACACCCTCATCAACACTTGTTGTTTGATAATTTGTTGATGGTGGCCATTCTGACAGGTGTGAGGTGATACCTCATAGTTGTTTTAATTTGCATCTCTCTGATGATTAGTGACATTGAGCATTTTGTTATATGTCTCTTGGCCATTTGTATATCCTGTTTGGAGAGGTGTATATTTAGGTCCTATGCCCATTTTTATTTTATTTATTTGTTCATTTTTTGTCTTTAAAAAAGAAAAGCTTTATCTCCCAATGTAAATCTCAAAGGAGGTATTTCTGGCAAGAAGCTCTCAGATTTTTCTTTTAATCTTTTTTTTTTTTTTTTTTTTTTTTTGTCTAACAGCATATGTTTTTTTTTTATTAATTTATTTTTGTTACAGATGTTTCTCGTTTTTTTTTCCCCATTGACACCCTCCTCCCCATCCCCCCACCCTGTCCCCAGCTTTGTTGTCCATGTCCATCACTTATGCATACATGTGCATAAGTTCTGTGGTTTATCTCTTCCCTCCCCCCCACCCCCTCTCCTGAGGGGTGTCAGTTTATACCCTACTTCCACGTCTCTGGGTCTACCCTGTTCCTCAGACTGCTATGTTCATTATATTCCACAAATAAGTGAGATCATGTGATATTTGTCTTTCTCTGCTTGGCTTGTTTCGCTTAGGATAATACTCTCGAGGTCCCTCCACGTCGTCTCAAAGGATAAGAGATCTTTCTTTCTGACAGCTGCATAGTACTCCATTGTGTATATGTACCACAGCTTTTTTATCCATTCATCCACTGATGGACACTTGGGCTGTTTCCAGATCTCCTCTGCCCATTTTTAATTGGGTTCTTTGTCTTCCTTCTGTTGAGTTGTGTGAGCACTCTATGTGTTTTGGAAATTAACCCCTTATCTGATGCATCATTGGCTATTATGGTCTCCCATATAGTGGGATCCCTTTTCGGTTTGATGGTTGTTTCTTTTGCTGTGCAGAAGCTTTTTAGTTTGGTGTAGTCCCATGTGTACATTTTTTCCTTTGTTTCTCTTGCCTTAGGTGTTGTATCAGTGAAAATTCTGCTGCGTATGATGTCTGAAATTTTGTTGCCTGCATTTTCTTCTAGAATTTTTATAGATTCATGAGTTACATTTAAGTCTTTTATCCATTTTGAATTTATTCTTGTGTATGGTGTAAGTTAGTGGTCTAGCTTCATTTTTTTGCAAATAACTGTCCAATTTTCCCAACACCATTTATTAAAGAGGCTGTCTTGACTCCACTGTATGCTCTTGCCAACTTTGTCAAATATTAATTGAGGATATTGTCTTGGGTCAATTTCTGGGTTCTCTATTCTGTTCCATTTATCTATCTGCCTGTTCTTGTGCCAGTACCAGGCTGTTTGGTTACAGTGGCTTTGTAGTATAACCTGATATCTGGTAATGTGATTCCTCCTACTTTGTTCTTCTTTTTCAAGATTGCTGTAGCTATTCAGAGTCTTTTTTGGTTCCATATAAACTTTTGGAGATTTTGTTCTAGTTCTGTGAAATATGTCGTTGGTATTTTGATGGGGATTGCATTGAATCTATAGATTGCTTTGGGTAGTATGGACATTTTAATGATGTAAATTCTTCCAATCCATGAACAAGGTATATGCTTCCACTTTTAATATCTTCCTCTATTTCTTTTTTCAATGACCTGTAGTTTTCTGTGAAGAGTTCCTTTACTTCTTTGGTTATGTTTATTCCTAGGTATCTTAATTTTTTTGCTGCGATGGTAAATGGGATTGTTTTTTTACTTTCTCTTTCTGTGAGTTCATCATTGGTGTATAAGAATGCCATCAATTTCTTGTTGTTAATTTTGTATCCTGCTACTTTGCCAAATTCATTTATTAAGTCTAGTAAATTTTTTTTTATCCTCACCCGAGGACATTTTTTCATTTTTTGTTCAGATAGAGTGGGAGGGAGAGAGAGGAAGAGAGAGAGAGGAAAAGAGAGAGAGAGAAACATGGACGTGAAAGGGACACATCGAGTGGCTGCCACCCGCATGACCAACCAGGGCCGGGGACAGACTGCAACCGAAGTACATGCCCTTAGCGGGAACTGAACCCGGGTCTCTCTGGACCGCAGTCCGATGCTCTAACTGCTGAGCAAAACCAGCCAGGGCGAGTGTAGTAGATTTTTGATGGAGTCTTAAGGTTTTCTATGTACAATATCATGTCATCTGCAAATAATGACAGTTTCCCTTCCTCCTTTCCAATTTGGATCCCCTTTATTTTTTCTTCATGTCTAATTGCTGTGGCTAAGACTTCTAGTACTGCCCTGGCTGGTTTGGCTCAGTGGTTAGAGCATCGGCCTGCGGTCCAGAGAGACCCGGGTTCGGTTCCCGCTAAGGGCATGTACTTCGGTTGCAGTCTGTCCCCAGCCCTGGTTGGTCGTGCGGGTGGCAGCCACTCGATGTGTCACTTTCACATCGATGTTTCTCTCTCTCTCTCTTCCTCTCTCTCCCTCCCACTCTATGTGAACAAAAAATGAGAAAATGTCCTCGGGTGAGGATAAAAAAAAAAAAAAGACTTCTAGTACTATGTAAAAAACATTCTTAATGATGAAATAATGAATACTTTCCCCTAAGGTCAGAAACAAGGCAAAAATGTCCATTCTCACCATTTTTATTTGATATTGCACTAGAGGTCTTAGAGTGTAAAATGGAAAGAATTTGAAATTTAAAAAAAAATAGAAAAGCAAAACTGTTTTCATCCACAGAAAACATGATTGTGTACACAAAAATTTCTAACGCATCTAAAAAAACGTATTAAAACTAATACATGAAATTAGCAAAGTCACAGATACAGGACCAACATACAAAATTATAACAACAAACCAAACATAATATATTAATACTAGTACCAAGCACTTGGAAAATAAAAATAAATAAATAAATACCTTTTAGAATTGCGCCAAAAGCCATGCAAAATACTTTGGAATAAATTTAACAAAATGTATGCCACTCCTCCATGTTGAAACTATAAAACATCGCAGAGAAAAAATGAAGATGATCTAAATAATTGTGGAGATATACCATGCCCATGGAGTGGAAGACAATATTGTTAAGGTATTATTTCTCCTCAAATTGATATAATGATCCAACACAATTGTAAACACAACCTCAGCAGACTTTTTTTGTACAATCTAACAAATGTATTCTAAAATATATATTGAAATACAAAGTATGTACAACACTCATGCAAATAAAGACTGAGAGAATTACTGTTCATTCTTTCATTTAACATTTATTTTTTTTACCACATACTATATGCTAGTTGTTCTATACCTTAGACACAGAAGATTGAGACAAAGATATAGACCTTTACTCAAAGATCTACTAAAATATGAATTTCAACAGGGAAATTAAACCTAGAAAAAATGAGTGCAATTCAAGAAGCAATGATGAGCTGAGAAACTGGTAAACATATTGGTGTAAATACAGACTATACAAAGTAATAACAAATGAAAACTAAGTGTGTTGAATTCATATGTTGGATGCTACATTGGGCAGGTCCAGAAATAAATTGGGAAGATTCAGGAATAGAATTCTGCAAAGGGGTTCTGGTCTAGTAGAGGAGACAAACAAGTAAACAAAGAAGTCTAACTGAGGTGCCGTGGTAGACCTCTATATAGGCAAAGAGAACCCATAGGAGAAGAGGGTCCATGCCACCTGAGAGTACCCTCTCAGGAAAGGCTTCATGGAGAAGATGATGTTTCAGTTTACTTAAGGAACTGCACATTATTTAGGTACAATGGGAGCATCAGTTTGATATTGGTGAGGGCAGGAGAAAGGATGAGACTGCATAGGAAGTAAGAGGCCATATCATGGGGAGTTTTCTGTGCCAGGACAAGGGATTTAGACTTCAGTCTTCAGCCTGAAAATATTGCCTTGGCTGTCTGCTTTGTGAATTTGAGATAAGGATGGTGATTATTATTTTAAATACTAGAATTCAAAATAATAATGAGCATGCGCATGTTGCTTTACAGTTTACAAAGCCCTATATACACAGTCTCTTACTTGATCTTTACAGCAACCCCATGAGGTATAGAGTCATCATTTTCATGGTGAATAAACAAAGGTTTAGCAAAGTTAAAAGGTTTTGTCAAGGACATATAACTTATAAATAGGTGATTTTGCCCTAGATGCTGGCATTTTAGATACTTCCCACCCCAGTCCATTGTACTGTCCTATATTTAGCTGCCACCTCCAAAATAACACTCCAGGAAAGGCTGAACTAGGTCTCTTTCTGTTTTGAAGATGTTCATAGCTGAAGAATCCATGAACTCTTTAGTAGATCTTTTTAGTGTTTCTGAAAGTCAGAAAGTTCCTTATGTGTAATCAAAATGAGGACTGTTTCAGTGAAAGCTCACTTCCTCTTATTTGATTTTTCATTAACAAAAGGAACACCTTGATCAGCATCCTCCTTTTATCTGATTACAGGAAAATGGAGCATAGATGCTCTCAAGTGGACAATTTCTCTTGCTACTTCATTGACTTTCTTCCCTTTTAATCTGCACTATACTTTTTACTGACTTCCCAGGTACTCTTATTCCTTGTCATCTTTCTCTAGGTTTAGAGTTAGACATGTTCTTTCTTGGTGAAATTTATGCATATCAATCAATCATTGAATATTTCTGAAACACCTATGCTTAACACCACATTCCTTAAAGCAGCAATTAACTTAGTGTTAAGTGGCAGCAAGTTTTAGAAAAGTGATTACATGCCACCACATACTCAAGATCAATTCCAGATAGTGTGAGTGGGTGAAAATCTCTCATCAATTTGGAGACCCTAAATTGGACAAAGTTGGATCTTAGGTGTTACAAAAATGAAGCAGCAAACCACAATGTATGGTTTTCCTGCTGTATAATCAAGGATTCAGTCACATCTACTTGTAAATTGGCTCTCTTGTATTTTCTTACAAAGGTCAGGAGTATTTCTTCTTGCAGACAAATTGATTGTTTTTCCATCCTCCCATCCACACTAGTTTCTTTCTCTTCTTTTAATTAAAACTTTTCTTTTATTTTAGAGAGAGGAGGGAGGGGGGAGAGAGAGAGAGAAACAGAGAAACGTCGATGGGCTGCTGCACTCACCCTGACCAGGGATTGAACCTGCAACCTGGGTATGTGCCCTGACTGGGAATTGAACCCTCCACCTTTTGGTGTATGGGACAACGCTCCAACCAACTGAACCACAGCTGCCAGGACCACACTAGTTTCTTTTCTTAGCTTCCATGTTTTAGAGAAGGATGAGCACTACCTTTCTTCCAATCCAAAACTTACAATCCTCAGATCATCTTTTTTTCCCTTTCCTCCCTCTCTGCTTCTCTTCTTCTTTCCTTCCATCCCACCCCCCTCCCCTCCTTCCTTTGGTTCAATTATTCACCACACACTCACTGTGTTTGAGATACTCGAGTCCCAGAGGTGGATCAGACAGAATCCCTGCCCTTAACTTGACTTCAATCTATAGAATAGACAAACAAGTAAATAAACAATGACAATATGATATGGTTATGCTATGATCATGGAAAGCAGAAGGAGCTGGTGAAGAACAGAGGAAGGGTCAAGGAGAGATGGGGGTAAGGATCCCCACAAGTCAGGATCTTCTGAGGAAGAACAAGCACTACAGTTATCAATCACATTTTCCTCTATTTCAACAAGCATTTATTAGTGCCTCTCCCTTCCTACTACATAAAGGGCAAAGTGATAGTGCCATCTCGGGGCCTGCCTGGATCGCTGCAATGCAATGAACCTTCAACCACATGCTGGTTGGAGTGAGGGTGAGCTTTGCAAGGGAGCAAATGCTCCAGAGCTTAGGACGCAGTCCCATTTATTAGCAGTTTCATTCCCCCAGGTTACAAGTGGATTTATGTAAAATATTTCCTTGAGATGACGTCTCTGCAAACTATACAGCCTAGCTTGGTCTCTTCCTTTTTATGGGGGAAGAGACTTTGAAGCCAAAAGATAACAAACCTCTATTCACATGCAAATGAAGCCTCAATGTTCCTAGGCTGTCCAGGTTGCTGAGAATGTATTAACACAGTGTTGTAAAAATGTCCATCTTCCAACCCCCCAACCCCACATGATAGCTTCTGTGGGAACTGGCATGCTGAGTAAGGCAGAGTTCTTCCTTCTTGGGACTCAAAATCTATTGAGGGAGACCACCAGGGACACAAATAACTAGGATCCCTAAATACTGTGCAATATGCCATGGGAACCCAAGGAAAGCAGAGGTTCATTCCTACTAGGGAGATATGGAAGTTCATAGCCAATAAGATAATTCAGCTTTCTTTTGATATTGAAATACATTTTTCAAAAATTCAGCAAGACTTTAAAAAAAAGAAAAAGTGCACTTGATTTGAGAAAGCCTCTGATGGTCACTTTCATGCTATGCTATTATTTTCTTTATCTCCTGCTATTATATACTCATTCCAAAGAGGAGTCAGCTAAACTGTGAGAATTGAGGGAGACTGAGCCACCTTTTCCATTTTCATCCATGTGTGGGGGCTAGGGGAGCCTGGAGGTGACTCTCAGGGTAGTCAAAGCCTTTTTACAGGGACAATCTTGAGAATGGGAATTCTCTCTATGTTACTTCTTTGTCATGTAGCATTTATTAGTTTCTTGTCATTGTCTTACCCCTGACATAGATCTCAGTGACAGATGCCTGTCTAGACCAAATGCAATAATAATATAATTAACATGGCAATAGACAACTGGTATGGTGGGAAGCAGTATAGTGTATTGGTCAAGAGATCAGACTTCTGCTTGGCCAGTGTGGCTCAGTAGACTGAGCATCAACCCATGGACTGAGAAGTCCTGGTTCATTCCCGTTCACAGAACATGCCTAGCTTACTGGCTCAATCCCCAGGAGGGGGTGTGCAGGAGGCAGCCGACTGATATTTCCCTCTCACATTGATGTTTCTATCTCTCTCTCCCTTCCTCTTTCTCTAAAAAATCTATAAAAACATATTTTTTTAAAAAAAAGAAATGAGACTTCTGAGACCAACAGACCTGGGCTCACATCCCAGCTTTATCCTTTGCTGGTTGTCTGACCTTATAAATTTACTTCACCTCTCTGTGTCTTAGTTTCCTTATCCATCAAAAGGGAATATTAATATCTACCACAAACAGTAGTAGGAAAAGTCAATGAGATATGCATGCAAAATCCTTAGCAGAGTGCTTAATACACAGTATGCACAAGCTAGTGTTATCGTTATTAGAATCATTCAAGATCCAGGGTGCAGCTGCCTGAGTTTTTACTAACTCCATTATCATATTGTGCAGATCAAGTTAACAGACCTTTCCTACACGGTAAATACAACCTTTACATGACACATACTCCTCTTCTTGGTCTACATACTCTCTCTGGGCAAGCTCTCTCATCTACTCTTGTTGTTTTCATTACCATCTATACACTGGTGGTTCTCAGATCTTTAATTTCAGTCCAGACTACTCTTCTGAGAACCCAGATGCATATACTCAGCTGTATTCTGGTCATCTTAACTTATATGTCCTTTAAGCACCTCAAGCTCATATGCTCAAAACTGAGCCTTACTCAAGGAGTTTTCAGTCATTGGGGGAAACCTCACTTTTTACTAAGGGGGGCTTCAAAGTGGAAGTGACTTATGAACTGAGCTTTTCAAATAAGGGTGTGATTTAATTTAGACTTGATGAGAAGAAAGGGAATCCATTCAAGTGAAAGACAAGTTCACAGAAGCAGGAAAGCTTTATGGTGTACAGTGGAGAACCAGAGTTACATATCTCCAAATCTTCTTTCTTTTTTTTTTTATTAATTTATTTTTGTTACAGATGTTTCTCCTTTTTTCCCCATTGACACCCTCGTCCCCATCCCCCCACCCCATCCCAGCTTTGTTGTCCATATATGCATACATGCGTATAAGTTCTGTGGTTTATCTCTTCCCTCCCCCCCCAACCCCCTCTTCTGAGAGTTGTCAGTTTGTGCCCTACTTAAACATATCTGGGTCTACCCTGTTCCTCAGAGTGTTATGTTTATTACATTCCACAAATAAGTGAGATCATGTGATATTTGTCTTTCTCTGCTTGGCTTGCTTCGTTTAAGATAATACTCTCCAGGTCCCGCCATGTCGTCTCAAAAGACAAGAGATCTTTCTTACAGCTGCATAGTACTCCAATGTGTATATGTACCACTGATTTTTTATCCATTCGTCTACTGATGGACACTTGGGCTGTTTCCAGATCTTAGCTATTGTAAATAGCGCTGCTATGAACATAGGGGTACATATATTCTTTCTGATTGGTGTTTCAGGCTTCTTAGGGTATATTCCTAGGAGTGGGATCACTGGGTCAAATGGTAATTCAATTTTTAATTTTTTGAGGTAACACCATAGTGTTTTCCATAGTGGCTGCACCAGTCTGCACTCCCACCAGCAGTGTACTAGAGTCCCCATTTCTCCATACCCTCGCCAACACTTGTTGTTTGATGCTTTGTTGATGGCAGCTACTCTGACAGGTGTGAGGTGATACCTCATTGTTGTTTTAATTTGCATGTCTCTGATGATTAGTGAAGTTGAGCATTTCTTCATATGTCTCTTGGCCATTTGTATGTCCTGTTTGGAGAGGTGTCTAATTAGTTCCTCTGCCCATTTTTTAATTGGGTTCTTTGTCTTCCTTTTGTTGAGATGTATGAGCACTCTATATATTTTGGAAATTAATCCCTTATCTGATATATCATTGGCAATTATGCTCTCCCATACAGTGGGTTGCCTTTCTGTTTTGATGGTTGTTTCTTTTGCTGTGCAGAAGCTTTTGAGTTTCATGTAGTCCCATGTGTTCATTTTTTCCTTTGTTTCTGTTGCCTTAGGTTATATATCAGTGAAAATTCTGCTGTGTATGATGTCTGAAATTTTGTTGCCTACATTTTCATCTAGGATTTTTATGGATTCACGACTCACATTTAAGTCTTTTATCCATGTTGAGTTTATTCTTGTGTATGGTGTAAGGGGATGGTCTAGTTTCATTTCTTTGCATGTAGCTGTCCAATTTTCCCAACACCATTTATTAAAGAGGCGGTCTTTACTCCATTGTATGCTCTTGCCACCTCTGTCGAATATTAATTGAGCATAATGTTTTGGGTCAATTTCTGGGTTCTCTGTTCTATTCCATTGATCTATGTCCCTGTTCTTGTGCCAGTACCAGGCTGTTTTGATTACAGTGGCTTTGTAGTATAACCTGATATCTGGTATTGTGATCCGGCCTACTTTGTCCTTCTTTTTCAAGATTGCTGTAGCTATTCGGGGTCTTTTTTGGTTCCATATGAACTTCTGAAGCATTTGTTCTAGTTCTATGAAATATGTCGTTGGTATTTTGATGGGGATTGCGTTAAATCTATAGATTGCTTTGGGTAGTATGGACATTTTAATGATGTTAATTCTTCCAATCCCTGAACAAGGTATGTGCTTCCACTTTCTTATATCTTCCTCTATTTCTTTTTTCAATGTCCTGTAGTTTTGTGCAAATAGGTCCTTTACTTTTTTGGTTAAGTTTATTCCTAGGTATCTTAATTTTTTGCTGCGATGGTAAATGGAATTGTTTTTTTAGTTTCTCTTTCTGTGAGTTCATCATTGGTGTACAAGAATGTCGTCGATTTCTTGACGTTAATTTTGTATACTGATACTTTGCCAAATTCATTTATTAAGTCTAGCAGATTTTTGATGGAGTCTTTAGGGTTTTCTATGTATAATATGACGTCATCTGCGAATAATGACAGTTTCATTTCTTCTTTTCCAATTTTGATCCCTTTTATTTTTTCTTTATGTCTGATTGCTGTGGCTAAGACTTCCAGTACTATGTTAAATAAGAGTGGTGAAAGTGGGCATCCTTGTCTTGTTCCTGTTCTTAAGGGAAATGCTTTTAGTTTTTGTCCATTGAGTATGATGTCGGCTGTAGGTCTTTCATATATGGCCTTTATAATGTTGAGATATGATCCCTCTATTCCCAAATTGCTGAGGGTTTTTATCAGAAATGGGTGCTGGATTTTGTCAAATGCTTTTTCAGAATCTATTGATATGATCATGTGGTTTTTATCTTTCATTTTGTTTATGTGAAGTATCACATTTATTGATTTGCGAATATTGTACCAGCCTTGAATCCCTGGGATGAATCCCACTTGGTAATGGTGAATAATTTTTTTGATGTATTGCTGGATCCGATTTGCTAGTATTTTGTTAAGGATTTTGGCATCTATGTTCATCAGGGAAACTGGCCTGTAGTTTTCTTTCTTTGTAGTGTCCTTTTCTGGTTTTGGAATTAGAATTATGCTGGCCTCATAAAACGAGTTTGGAAGTCTTCCTTCTTCTTGAATTTTTTGGAATAGTTTGAGGAGAGTGGGTGTTAGTTCCTCTTTGAATGTTCGGTAAAACTCCCCTGTGAAGCCATCAGGGCCTGGGTTTTTGTTTGCTCAGAGGGTCTTGATTACATCTTCAATTTCCTTCGTTGTTATTGGCCTTTTCAAGTTTTCTATCTCTTCCCGGTTCAGTTTTGGGAGACTATGTGTTTCTAGAAATGTGTCCATTTCACTTAGATTGTCGAATTTGATGCCATATAAATGTTCATAGTATTTGTTAACGATCCTTTGTATTTCTGTGGTGTCAGTTGTTACTTCTCCTCTTTCATTTCTGATTTTGTGTATTTGGGTTCTCTCTCTTTGTTTCTTGATGAGTCTAGCTAAGGGTTCATCAATCTTGTTTATCTTTTCAAAAAAACCAGCTCTTTGTTTCATTGATCCTTTGAATTGTTTTTTTCTGGTCTCTATGTCATTTATTTCTGCTCTGATCTTTACTATTTCCTTCCTTCTGCTTGCTCTAGGGTTTTCTTTTTGTTTGCTTTCCAGTTCTTTAAGTTGTGAGGTTAGGTAGTCAATTAGAAATTTTTCTTCTTTCTTAAGGTGGGCCTGTAGTGCTAAGAACTTCCCTCTCAGAACTGCTTTCGCAGTATCCCATAGATTTTGCGTTGTTGTGTGTTCATTTTCATTGGTTTCCAGAAATTTTTAAAATTCTTCCTTGATCTCCATGGTAACCCATTCATTGTTCAGTAACATACTATTTAGCCTCCATGTGTTCATATGTTTTTGCATGTTCTTGTTGCAATTGATTTCTAGTTTCATGCCATTGTGGTCTGAGAAGATGCTTGATATGATTTCAATCTTCTTGAACTTGTAGAGACTTAGTTTGTGCCCTAACATATGGTCTATCTTTGAGAATGTCCCATGTGCACTTGATAAGAATGTGAATTCTGCAGTTTTGGGGTGCAATTCTCTGTATATATCTATTAAATCCATTTGATCTAGTGCTTCATTTAGAGTCTCTGTTTCCTTGTTAATTTTTTGTCTAGATGATCTATCCAGTGATGTCAGTGGGGTGTTGAAGTCTCCTGCTATGATTGTATTGTGGTCGATTTCTCCTTTGAAGTCCTCCAGAAGATTTTTAATATATTTTGGTGCTCCTATATTGGGTGCATATATGTTTACCAAGGTTATATCTTCCTGTTGGATAGACCCTTTCAATATTATGTAGTGGCCTTCTTTGTCTCTAGTTATGGTCTTCAATTTGAAATCTAATTCATCAGATATGAGTATTGCTACCCCAGCTTTTTTTTCCTTTCCGTTTGCTTGGAAGACTTTTTTCTATCCCTTTACTTTCAACCTATGTGAGTCTTTTGTTGTGAGGTGGGTCGCTTGTAAACAACATATGTGTGAATCATGCTTTCTTATCCAGTCAGCTACTCTGTGTCTTTTTATCGGAGCATTCAGTCCATTTACATTTAAGGTGATTATTGATATGTACTTATTTATTGCCATTTTTGTACAGTGTGGTTCTAATTATCTTTCTATTTCTTCTAATAATTATAGCAGTCCTTTTAACATGTCTTGCAGTGCTGGTTTGGTGCTAATATATTCCCTTAGCCTTTTTTTGTCTGGGAAGCTCTTTATTTGACCTTTTATTTTGAATGATAGCCTTGTTGGATAGAGTAGTCTTGGATTCAGATCCTTGTTTATCATGACCTTGATTACTTCATGCCATTCCCTTCTGGCCTGTAGTGTTTCTGTTGAGAAGTCAGATGATAGCCTAATGGGGTTTCCTTTGTAGGTAACCTGTTGCTTATCTCTTGCTGCCTTCAGGATTCTCTCTTTGTCTTTAATTTTTGGCATTTTAATTATTATGTGTCTTGGTGTGGGCCTGTTTGGGTTCTTCTTACTTGGGGCTCTCTGTGCTTCTTGAACTTGAATGCTTTCTTCCTTCACCAGGTTAGGAAAGTTTTCTGTCACTATTTCTTCAAATATATTCTCTAACCCTTGCTCATTTTCTTCTTCTTCGGGGACTCCAATAATGCGAATGTTATTACGTTTCCAGTTGTCCCACAGTTCTCTTAAGCTATCTTCCTGTTTTTTCATTGTTTTTTCCTTTTGGTTTTCTGATTGATTGATTTTTTCTACTCTGTCTTCTAATTCACTGATCCGGTCCTCTGCTTCCTCTACTCTGCTGGTCAATCCTTCCAATGTGTTCTTCATTTCTGCTATGTCATTCTTCATTTCCACTTGGTTGGTTTTCAGTGTTTCTATATCTTTACTCATGGTATTGATGTCTTTACTCATGCTATTTAGTTTCCTCAAGATCATGGCTCAGAACTCTACCTCTGATAATTTGCTTAGCTGCATTTCATTTATCTCATCTTCGGTGGAGTTCTCTTGTTCTTTCATTTGGGATCTGTTTCTTTGTTTCACCATTTTTGGTATCTCAGTGGGTTTTGGAGCCTGCCAAATTTTCCCTGTGGATGTTGGTGTTCTGCTATTTGTAGCTCCCTCTACTGGGTTTGGATGAGCATGGAGGGCCCTCCTTAAACACCACTGTCAAGTCTCACTTTCCTGGGTAGATTTGCAAGCTCAGGAAAGGTTTAGTTATGTTCTAGCTTTTTGCCTGGAGGCTATTAGCCTCAGTTACTTGAAAAGCCTTAGGATCTCAGTTGAATGAGAAACTCCCTCAGATGTTTACAGTGTAAGAGGATTTCCTGAGGGTGGAGCCAACGCTGGTTGTTAATGAGCCTCAGTTTGCATTTCTTCACCTCTTTACCTCACCTGGAAATCTCCGAGGGAGGGGCTTCCACAGCTCCGGGAAGGAGCAAACTTGGTTGCCGGTCTGTGCAACGGGAAAGGAGGGGCTGGCCACCACCGTCCTTTGTGGCCACAGCTCAGCACAAACTCTGAGCGCCCTCCAAATCCCAGGTGTCCCCTCAGAGTTCCAGTCCAGTCCGCCCTCCCTCTGCCGGAGCCCCAGATGAGTGGCTGTGGCTATTTAGCGCTCTGTCCCAGCCCTCTGCGCTGTGGAGCAGCTGGGGCTCTTAACCCCGAGGGTGGGCGCCGCCGCTGCCGCTCCAGCCAGGGCCGCCGCTCCCAGCCAGGGCCGCCGCTCCCAGCCAAGGCCGCCGCTCCCAGCCGAGGGCGCCGCTCCCAGCCGAGGCCGCCGCTCCCAGCCGAGGGCGCCGCTCCCAGCCTAGGGCGCAGCTCCCAGCCGAGGCTGCCACTCCCAGCCGAGGCCGCAGCTCCCAGCCGAGGCCGCTGCTCCCAGCTAAGGCCACTGCTCACAGCCAAGGCCGCCGCTGTCCGTGGGCTCCCGGCCCGCCACCCTCACGCACCTCCGCAGATCCTACCAGGCTCATTCAGTGTCCCTGGTTGTATGGTCCTCTCCCGCTGCTTTTCTGTTGCTTTTTCCCGACGATTTGTCTTTATTTTAGTTGTAATTCCTGTTTGATCCTGGGAGATCGTCCGTTTAGCTTCCATTCACTGCACCGCCATTTTTTCGCCCCCTCAAGAAAATGACTTTTATGTGGAATCTAATGAAAAAATAAACTGGCAAACAAAATAGAAACAGAAGCATGGATACATGGGGGCAGACTGATAACTGTCAGAGGGGAAGGGTTAGGAGGACTGGATGAAAGAAGGTGAAGGGATTAGCCAAAGAACATATATGCATAACCCATAGACACAGACAACAGTGTGGTGATGGCCAGAGGGAAGAGGGGGCAGGGACTGGGTGGAGGCGGGTAAAGGGAGGGGAGAATGGAGACATCTATAATAGTGTCAACAATAAAAAAATAAAGGAAAATATAGAGAAAATTGATTTGCGACCATTGCAAATCCATGTGACTAGTTATTACAGTGCTTTGGAACCAGATAAGCACTAAGCACTCCGGGAGGGATTGCACAGAAAAGAACACCCTTTGAGTACAAAATTGAGGCAGTTTTTATGTGAAAATATTCACTGAGCCTTTCATAGACTAATTACCTCTCCTTCACAAAATTATTTCCCTTCCATTATCTCATTCGATCATCACAGCAGCCCACGAGGGATGAAGGGCAGAAATGATTATCTTCATTTGGGAGAAGAGCAGATTGCAGCTGTTATTGCCAAAGCAACAGCCAGAAAAAGGGTGTGGCAGAAATGGACCTGGAACCCAGAGCTTGTATCTCCAAATCACTAGGTTTTCTGTTTGACCCAGAAGTCTGCTATGAGCCACTGAATTCAGATGTGAGGTGAGAAAGCCATGTTTGGTTTCTGATAGGAAACATTGGGATCAAGGTGCTGGGAATTGGCCTTGGGTGGTAGAGAGGAAGAGGGCAAGCCCCCCCCCCCAACCAATAGATTGTGCACTTATCGCAGGACAGGCTCTGTGCAAGCACTTGACCAACAGCAGGAGTGCATATCACTCTCATATAAACTCCAGGGGTAGGGGGGCTCTATTATTCTGCTCACTTTAAAGATGAGAATGCAGCCCTGGCCGGTTTGGCTCAGCGGTTAGAGCGTCGGCCTGCGGTCCAGAGAGACCCGGGTTCAGTTCCCGCTAAGGGCATGTACTTCGGTTGCAGTTTGTCCCCGGACCTGGTTGGTCGTGCGGGTGGCAGCCACTCGATGTGTCCCTTTCACATCGATGTTTCTCTCTCTCTCTCTTCCTCTCTTTCCCTCCCACTCTATCTGAACAAAAAATGAAAAAATGTCCTCGGGTGAGGATAAAAAAAAAAAAAAAAAAAGATGAGAATGCAGAAATACAGAGAGGTTGAGTGTCTTCCCCAAGGTCACATAGCTAGAAAGTCTGAGGTGATTTGAACCCAGCTAGTCTGAGTCCAGAATGTCTTCTTTGTTCCATTACTTGCTGGCTAGGCCTTTTTGTTCTATTGAATCCATAAAGAAGCTAACTGCTGCCCTGGCCGGTTTGGCTCAGCGGTTAAAGCGTCGGCCTGCAGTCCAGAGAGACCCGGGTTCGGTTCCCGCTTAGGGCATGTACCTCAGTTGCACTTTGTCTCCGGCCCTGGTTGGTTATGCGGGTTGCAGCCACTCGATGTGTTCCTTTCACGTCGATGTTTCTCTCTCTCTTCCTCTCTCTCCCTCCCACTCTATCTGAACAAAAAATGAAAAAATGTCCTCGAGTGAGGATAAAAAAAAAAAAAAAAGAAGCTAACTGCTTCTCTTTTCAATCTTGTCATTTGAGATGGGCCATTATTCCCACCCACCCACAGGTTCTTGGGAAACTGCTCCTTTAATCAGTCTAACTAACATACCTGGGCAGCTGCTCCAGTACAGTCTCCTTTTCTTCCCCAAACCTGTCTCCCCTCATATCCTAGGCAGGGCATTCTGCTTTTGTTCATAGAGACTTGGGGACAGGATTGTTGCATAAACAGATTTTAACCACCTTTTTTCTCAGGGCACTTCGAAGAGTGCCTGGATCCCTAATAAATAAGAAAGTTGTGTTGCCCTTTAGTTCTTCCTCTTGTGGGGTTGGGGGGCATGGGGTGAGGGGCATGGGAAGAACCTGGAAGTGGGGAGGATAGGGCCAAGCAGCTCGGCCCTGCAGAGTGGCCCTGCCACTCAATACTGCTATGGGGTTCCCACACCCCATTGACTGTGGACTTTCCACCTAGTCTTTACTTCCTTGGAGTCTGTAGTCCCATTGGAGGCTTCTCTGGCACTCTAGAAAAGCACAGTAATCTTCCTGGTATGGGAATGTGCAAAGTGGCCCTGTCCTTAGACTGTGTGCGGTTAAGGAGGCTCAGAGCCTGTCACAGACCAGGCCCCTACTGTTTCCGGCTGAGATTGTCCTAGACTGGACCCTTGCAAAGCTCCTGCAGGACTAGGGCCACAGCAAGAGGAACACATGAGGGGAGGGAAGAGACCTCTAAAATGACTTTTTCTGCTTGTAAGAGTAATTTGTACTACACACATTCCAAACAAGTTATAAATCCATGGGAAAGGGTAAAATATTAATACAAATCAGCCCTAATCCTTCCAGCCAGTGTGAACTATTGTAAATGTTTTGGTATATATGTACAGGCAATGTACTGGGATTTTGACAAAATTGGGATTACACTCACCATCCAGTTTGGATCTTGATTTTTTTAAATTAATACTTATTGAGAATTTCCCACTATTAAATAGTCTTCAGAAACATGGATTAAAATAGCTCCATTATATAAATGCGCCAAATCAATATAAATATTCCCATATTATTAAACATTTCTCACAATTATAATACCATTGTGTTGAATGTCTTTGAACATACTAATAGATGATATTTAATGATCATTAAATGCTAGGCATTTTGCTAAAAAAATACGTGGATTCAAGGTCACTATATAGGTGTGCTGAACAAAGGTGCCAACCACTTTCTATTCTGAAGCAAAGTACCCCGGTGCAGGATTGCATCCACCTGGAAGAAGGGGCGCCTTTTTCTTTGCACAAAGGCCCTGTCTGTTTGCCAAGCCCTGGACATCTGCCTGAAATAGGCACAATTTATTTGCAGAGTGGGGGCAACTTTTTCAAAATTTCCCCATGAATCATACAGATCAGCAGTCCTAACAGGATTGTCTTATTAATGCTTATAACAACTCTCTGAAGAAGGCACTATTATCCCCATTTTGCAGATGAGGAAAGTGAGGCATGCTAGTCTGATAACATCCTTAGAACAAATGTTTAGAAAGAGAACTGTTTGATATACATGGCCAAGTGTCCTACAGTGCATTTATACTCCATCAGCAGTAGAGGAGACAGGTGTTTCCCTTCCCGTGTCACACTGTGAAGAAACAATCTTTGAAACATTCACCAAACTTATAGATGAACATATATCATTTTAATATCTTTCTTTGCAAGTGAAGTTGGATTTTTTGATATTTACTACTCATTTACATTACTTCTTGTGTGATTATTCTACTCAAGTATTTTACCCACTTTCCTCCTGAGAAGTCAGTATTTTTCTTGTTGACTAGTGATAATATTTTATGTTAAGGGTAGTGTTCCTTGGTCTGTAATGCTTGTTGCAAATGTTCAATGGTAACTATATCTGTCAGGTTAGATTCATCACTGTATATTTTATATTATGATTGTGAATGGGAGCTTTTTTCTATTATGTGTTCAAACAAATTGTTGTCGGATTATAAGCAAGCTTTGGATTTTGATGTGCCCAATCATTTTACTGAACTCTTTAATTAATGCCAATAATTTTCCAATTTTCTAAGCTCTTTAGAGTTTTCTAGAATCAAAAAGTTAAAGTAAACAGGAATAAATTTAATAAGAGATGTGCAAGGGTATTAGAGAAGACCTAAATAAATTAAGAAATATACCACATCCATTGTTTGGAAATCTCAACAATGTAAGGATGGCTATCTCTTCTAAAATAATCTGCAGATTCAATGCATTTCTAATAAAAATCCCAACACATTTGGTACTTGGCAAAGGGATTCAAAACTTTAGATGAGAAAACAAATGACCAAGAAAAGCCAAGGCATTTCTGAAGGAGGGGCTGGACCTTATCAGATAACAGAGCTGTCTTTATAGATCATTTGGAGGGAGGGAGGGATAAGAGTATTTGCAAAATGGTAACAAAACAACTGATTATGTATACATAAAAAATGAAATTGGATCCCTACCTCTCACCATACACAAAAATAAATTCCATGTAAATTAAAGACTTAAGTGTTGGTCTCCAGACCCACACAAGATGGAGTAAATACATTCTGCCCTACCCCTCCCACTAATTACAATGGAAAAGCCAGGACGAAAGGCAGAGTTATCAGAAGACAAAGTGAGAAAAGAGGGAGGACTGAGGAGGGACCTCAGGACTCAAGGGGTGACCTAGCAGGGAGTTCTCTGGATGTTTGTTTTGCCTCATAGCTTAGGTGCTAGGACAGTCCACAATCCCACTATGCAGACAAAAGGAGACCTACCGAAAGCCCATTCCCTCTGGCCAGTTCCCTCTAGAATTGGGAAGAGGGCAGCTCTTCAGGACAGAACCCCTTTGACCAAACCCGTTCTACTCCAGGTGAACACAACAAAGGAAAACATGTCTCCTCCCCACATGGTGTTGCAGACACTGGGAGGTGAAGCCCTATTGACAATCCCAACCTATCTGAATGAGGAGGTGCCCTCTCCCTATCCACTGGGGCCCCACTTTATGGAAAAATAAACTCTAAATGAATTATAAGTCTAAATATAAAACATTAAACTATACAATTTTTAGAAGAACATTTTTTTGCCTTAGGATTCTTAGACATAACATCAAAAACATAACCATTAAAAAATTGATAAATTGGACTTCAAAATTTTAAATGTTTCCTGTCTGAAAGACACTATGAAGAGAATAAAAAGACAAGCCACAGAATAGGAGAAAATATTTGCAAATCACAAATCTTAGAAAGGACTTTTATCTAGAATGTATAAAGAGCTCTCTAAACTCAGCAGCAAGAAACCAAACAATTAAATTGGGCAAAGAGATTTAAACTGACACTTCACCAAAGAGGAAATTCAGATGGCAAATAGACACATGAAAAGATGTTCACTATCATTAGTCATTAGGAAACACCAATCCAAACCACAATGAGACATCAGTACACACTCACTCGGATAACTAAAATAAAAATAATATGAAATAAAATAAAATGTAATAACACTAAATGCTGAAGATGTAGAGAAACTGGATCACTACACATTGCTGTTGGGAATGTAAAATGGTACATTTGGCAGTTTCTTCTTAAGTTAACATCACACATCATATGACCCAGCAAACTCACTTATGTGTATTTATATGTTCACATATAAACCTGCACATGAATATTCACAGCAGCTTTATTTGTAATAGTCCAAAACTGGAAACAACTAAAATGTAGCTCAGTAGGTTGATAAAAGAAAATGTTACATATCCATACAATGAGAAACTACTCAGCAATTAAAACAAACAAACAAACAAAAAACACCTACTGATACACACACCAGTTTGGATGGATCTCAAGGGCATTACTCTGAGTGAAAAAAGCCAGTCTTAAAATGTGGCATACTGTGATTCCATTTATGTAACATTCTCGAAATGACAGAACTATAGTAATGGATATCACATCAGTGGTTGCCAGGTGTTAGGAGTGAGGGGCGGGTAGTTCAATTGAGTACACCAATTGTGATGGGGTTAAACAAACCTATACTTGGAGTCAAATTTCAGAGAACTGCGCACCAAAATAAAAAACTTCCATGTAAAAAGTGCTGAAATCTGAATAACATCTGTAGTTTAGCTACTAGTATCATACCAATGTCGATTTCCCAGTTTCGATAATTGTAATATGGTTAGGTAACTATTATCATTCAGGGAAGCTGAGTGAAGAGTACAGGAACTCTCTGTTCTATTCCCCCCAATTTTTATGAGTCTTAAATTACTTTGAAATAAAACAAAAAACAAAAAACCCCCACTAAAGTGAAGGCAAAGCTATAGATGTTTAAAATGTAGTACAAGACCAGAACTTTATAACCTTCGAGTATGAAAAATTGTCTTTTTTTCCTCAGAAAATTATTTTATTTATTATTTTTACCATCAATGTACATTTTATGCATTCACTTATCAGATCCTGTGATTCCGACATGGTTGCTTGATGAGCTGTAAAAATTCAGCTTGCTCAATTAAAATGGTAAATGCTGAAGAGTAGAATACTTATGTAGTGAAGCAGGGCAAAAAAATAAAATTAAGAAATATATTTTTAAGAAATGTACATCAGTACTAAGATTGCAAATATACACATACAAATCCCTTTAAACTTCCCCCAAAAGGGTTGTCTGGTCTGTATGCAAATATCCCAGATTAAGAAAATCAAAATTCTACAATTAGAACAGGCAGATTTCTAATAGGGAATACAGTACTCCTTTGGAATGAGATAAATCAGTTAGGACCACTGTCCAGATATTTTAATTATGCTCAATGGTCTTTCTTTCTTTTTTTGCTTTCCCTTAATATTATATTCCAGTTCTATGTTGGATACACAAATTTAAAATGCTCAAAAGTGTGAAAGAAAGTATTATTCTTTACATAAATATTAATTATTTGGTTTTCATAGACTCTATGCTTGCTAATTTTCCTAATGGACTATAAAATCTTTTCAATATCCCCAAGTTAAATCCAACCTGCTTCAAATAACCATGCTTTGAAGTTTTGCCTCAGATTCTAGTCAAGGTTATAAAAAATATATTAAATAAAGTTCCATCAAGAACAGTTTTGTTTTTTTTAAGTAACAGAAAAGAGTAATAAACTATTTCTTAAAATTTTACCTTGAAAACTCTTAGGATCACTTTATTCAACTCACTAAGGTAAATTTGTATATTGCACAATATTAACAAATATGTTATTGCAATGACCTAATTCAGCACTACCTGAAACAATGACTAAAACTTTCTAAGAAAAGATTTCATAAACAAGATACAAATAAGTATAAACCATAAGGGAAAAGACAGAAAATTTTAAATATGCTACAGTAAAGAACTTTTGTTCATCAAAATAACTCCATATGTTATCTAAGGAGAAAACATATGGTATGGTGCCTTTTTTAATAAAATGAATAAAACAAGAAAAACTGAAGAGTATATTTAGGCATACATGAATATGTAGTAAAATTTTTAACAGGCAATTAAATAAGAAACTAAATTTTGAATAGTGATTAGCAATGAGCAATATAGCAAAATTGTTAAGAAGCAGACCACCTGGGTTCAAATTCTGACTTTGTCACCAAATGCTGGCATAACCTTGGCAAATAACCTCTCTGTTTTTCAATGTGTAAAACATAGCTAACTCACAGTGTTATGGTAAGATTTAAATGAGTTAATACATATATTGTGTGTAAAACAATACCTGGCATGTAGTGAGAGTCATATGTATTAGCTACTATTATTATTTTAAGGAAATGAATGGCAGAAGGATGGAATAGGTGATAAAGCCATAGGAGAATTTAAGTTTTCACTAATGCTGTAGTTTTGAATTGGCAGTGGGTTCACAAGTATTCATTATATTATTAAAATTTAGAAAAGAACATAAGATATTCTAGCATAGACCAGTGAGGCTGCTAAAAAATTAAGAGAGTGAAAAGAGAAGCCACACTATAGAAGATATAGGTTGCATATACATAGCCAAATAATTAAAGTCTGTAATAGATAAGGAAAGGTGGTCAACAAACTAATGAGGAAAAGACAACCCAACAACAAGTGAGCAAATGACATTATTAGGCATTTCATGGGAGAGGAAGCCAAATAGTCCATACACATATGAAAAGATGCTCAAACTCAATAAATTCAAATTACAATCACAGCAAAATACCCACACTCTACTAGTTGCCTAGGGCTGCCATAATAAAATACCACAGACTGTGTGGCTTCAACAACAGAAATTTGTTGTTTCACAGTCTTGGAGGCTGGAAGTCCAAGATCAAGGTTTGATTTCTCTGGAGGCCTCTCCCTGTCTTGTAGATGACTGTCTTCTTTCTGTGTCCTCATATAGTCATCCTTCAGTTTGTGTGTGTTTGTATCCTAATCTCCTCTTCTTATAAGGACACCAGTCACATTGGTTTAAGGCCCACCCTAATGACCTCATTCTATATTAAATACCTCTTTAAAGACCCTGTCTTCAAATATGGTCACATTCTGAGGTACTGTGGGTTAGGACTTCAACATATAAATTTTGGGGGAACACAATAGAGTCCATAACATACACCCACCAGAATGGCAATATTTATCTTCAAGAGAAACCCATGCACATTTGCACCTGGAGACATACACATGTACAGAAATATTCATAACCATGTGTTGGTTATGACAAATGTTCACTACCAGTAGGAAGGACTAATACATTATAGTAGATGCATAACAATGGAATCCTATATAGCAGAGAAAATAATGCAATAATATAGATCAGCAATTTTCAACCTTTTTCATCTCATGGCACACATAAACCAGTTACTAAAATTCTGTTGCACACCAAAAATGTATTACATTTTTTGCTGATCTGACAAAAAATGGGTATAATTTAGATTCATTCACACCAGATGGCTATTGTTGTGTTGGCTGTTGTCATTTTCTTATTTGACAATCTAAGGGAAAAGAGGTCAGTGCTCCTGACTAAATAATCAGGTATTGCATGTTTTTAAAATTCTTGTGGCACACCAGTGTGCCTCTTGTAACACACTGGTTGAAAATTGCTGATATAGATGAATCTTAGGAGTATCATTTTGGCCAAAAAAAGTTAATCACAATAATAAATGTAGAACCTCTCCCAATACAATACAATGTTCAAAAACAAACAAAACTAAGCAATATATTGTTTAAAAATAAATACAGCCATTAAATTTAAAGAAAATCAAGGGAATAATAAACAACAAGTAAAAAATAGAATAGTGGTTAGTCCTGAGAAAGAAAAGAAAGAGATATGCATGTTTCAAAAATAAACTGAGTGGTAGTTACATGGGTGTTTATTGAATTGCTATTATTTTTATCTAAACATACTTTGTGAATATTTTCTATTTACTAATTTTATTTTAAAAATATTTTAAAATTAAGCATTTGAAGAACAGGAACAAAAGAGATGGAATTGAATCCATAATCACAATTCTTTACAAACAAAACAATGAAAGGGTTTTACATACCTTCTCAAGCAACACCCCTTGCTAGGCCCCTAAAATGCTCCCTACACATCCTCACCTCCTTGTATTTGTGTCCTTGTGTAATTTTCTGTCCTTGAGATTGGGCCAGACCTAGTGACTCATTTCCAATAATTAGAATATAACGAAAGTGATGGGATGCCACTTCCAAGATTAGGTACAAAAAGCCTGTGGCTTCTGTCTTGTTGGCCCTCTCCTGATCTCTCACTCTCTTGCTTCTCAGATGGAAGTCAGCTGCCATGTTGTGAGCTACCCTACAGGGAGGCTCATGTGGCAAGGAGCTGAGGACAGCCTCTAGTTGGCAGCCTCTGGTCAGTGGCTAGCCAGTGAGGAGCTGAGGCTCTCAGTTCAATGGCCTGGAAGAAACAAAAGACTGCCTATAATCATGTAGGTGATCTGGGAAGCAGAACCTCTCCCAGACAAACCTTGAGATGACTGTAGCACCAGCCAACACTTGATTACAGTCTTGTGAGAGACTCTGAGCCAAAGGACCCAGTCAAGCCAGCCTAGATTCCAGACTTAGTCAAACTGTGAGATAATAAATGTTTGCTGTTTTAAACCACTGAGTTTGGGGGTAATTTTTATGGAGCAATAGACACAAGTATAAACTCTGCTTCTAGGATTTATCTAAAGAACACAGATATATCTGCAAAGATATATATTCATATATATTGATCATATTTATAATGGTGATAAAACAAAAGTAACCTAAAAGCTCAACAATAATAGAATGGTTAAATAAATTATGATATTTTAATGTAATATCAGGCAACCATTTAAAATGACAGTATATCACAGACATTAACAGGATAATAAGAAACTATCAACAACACACTATGTCCATAAATTTCACAATTTACATGAAATAGTCATATTCATTGAAAGACACAAACTACCAACATTCACTTAAATAGATAACTGGAAGTCCTATAACTATTAAATGAATGGAGCAGATTTCTGAATTTAAAATTGTCCCACAAATTAAAGCCGCATTAATTCATTTTCAACCTCTATCAAACATCTAAGGATATGTAATACTAATTATACAAAAACTCTTACAGAAAATATAAGATCAGGGATAATTCTTAAATTATTGTATGACACCAAATCCAAACAAAATGGTGTAAAAAAAACAAACCCAAACTAAACCAAAACCTGATATCCCTCATGAACATAACATGAAAATCCTTAAAAAAATATTAGCAAATTGATCACATAATATATTAAAAAACTAAGTGATATTTATTCTAGCAATGCAAAGTTGGTTCAACATTCATAAATAAATCAATGTAATCCATCACATTAACAGTCTAGAGAAGCAAAACCACATGATCACACATCCATTCATAATAAAACTCTGAGCAAACTAGGAATAAAAGGAAACTTCCTCTTCTTACAAAAACTACAATAACAACAACAGAACATTCCTAATATCATAATTAATGGTGAAAGACTAAATGTTTCCTCCTAAGATTGGGATCACAACAAGGATGTCTATTCTCATCAATCCTGTTCGACATCATGCCCGACGTCTTAGTCAATGCAATAATGCAAGTAAAAGATATGTAAGCCTTCAGAATGGAATGGGAAAAAAAATAAAGCTATCCATATTCACAGACAACATGAATGTCTATGTATAAAATTACAAGGAATCTACGGAAAGGCTACCAGAACAAGATACAAGGCCAATACACAAAAAGTTCATTGTATTTTTATATAATAGCAGAAAATAACAAAAACAATAGCAAAAGTACCCATTTTTAAAAAGAAGAACAAGCCCTGGCTGGTGTGGCTCAGTGGTTAAAGGATCAGCCCATGCACCAAAGAGTTGTGGGTTTGATTCCAGGTCAAGGGCTTGTACCTGGGTTGCAGGTTCAATCCCTGACCCAAGTTGGGATGCATGTGGGAGGCAACCAATTGATGTTTCTCTCTCTCTCTCTCTCTCTCTCTCTTTCTCTCTCTCTCTCTCCCCCTCTCTCCCTCTTTTTCACTCTCTCTAAAAGTTAATGGAAAAAATATCCCTGGGTGAGGATTAAAAAACAAAATTAGAGTACTCACACTATTTATTTATTATTATTTTCCTTTATTGATTTTAGCGGGAGAGGGAGAGAGAGAGAGAAACATCGATGAAGGAGAACACTGATTGGCCATCTCCTGCATGCCCCCCACTGGGGATCAGGCCCACAATCTGGACATGTGCCCTGACTGGGAATCGAACTGGTAACCTCTTGGTACATGAGTCTATGCTTAACCACTGAGCCACACCAGCCGGGCTAGAGTACTCACACTATTAAATTTAAAAACTTATACTATAAAGCTATGGTAATCAAGACAATGTGGTATTGGTGAAAGGACTGACATAAATCAATTGAATGTAACAGAGTTCAGAAATAAACAAAAATCCTACTGGTTTTTGACAAACTGCAAAGGCAGTTTGATGGAGAAAGTATAGTCATTTTATGAAATGGTGCTGGAACAATTGGTCATCCACATGCAAAGTAACAAACTTGGACCCATATCTTGTACTGCTTACAAAAATTAACTCTAAATTGTTCATAGACTTGAATATAAATCCTAAAACTGTAAAATTTATTAAGCTAAACATAGGAGAAAATAGTTGTATCCTTGGCTTGTGCAAGGATTGTTTAGATACGACAAAGTATAAACCATAATAGAAAAAATGGACATTTAATTGGATTTCATCAAAATAAAAATTGGATTTCATCAAAATAAAAATTTTTAAATTGTGCTCTCCAAGAGATACTGTTAAGAAAATCAAAAGACAAGCCTCAGACAGGGAGGAAATATTTGCAAAGCAAATATCTGATACAGAACAGTGAATCAATATCAATGAAGAACTCTCTAAGCTCATGTGGTAGGCTGAATAATGTCCCCCCAAAAGTTATCCAGGTCCTAACCTCTGGAACTTATTAATATTACCTTATATGACAAAAAGAAACTTTTCAGATGTGATTAAACTAAGGATATTGAGATGGAGAGATTATCCTGGATTATCTGGATGGGTCCTAAATATAACCACAAGTGTCCTAACAAGAGTGAGGCAGAGGGAGATTTGGCCACAGAAGAGAAGGCATTGTGACCACCAAGGCAGAGATTGGAATGATGTGGTCACAAGTGATGGAATATCATCAGCTACAAAAGCTGTAAGGTGCAATGGATTCGCCCCTGGAGCCTCCAGAAGGAACCAACTCTGCTAACACTTTGACACCTTGTCTGACACCCTATAAGACTTGGTGCAGACTCTGGCTTCCAGAACTGTAAGATAATATATTTCTCTTGTTTTGAGCTGTTAAGTATGTGGTAATTTGTTACAGCAGTCCTAGAAAATTAATATAGCTCAGCAGTAAGCAAACAGTCTAATTAGAAAATGGGCAAAATAACTGAACTGACACTTCACCAAAGAGGAAATAAGAATGACAAATAAGCACATAAAAAGATGCTCACCATCATTAGTTATTAAAGAAAAAGCAAATTAAAACAACAATGAAATAAAACTGCATTCTTATTTGAGTGGTGAAAATTTTTTAAAAGAAAGGGAAGAAATAAACCAAAGAACTTATATGCATATATGCATAACCAATGGACACAGACATTAGGTTGGGGAAAGAAGGAGGGGGGGTGGGGCTGGGGAGGAGGGAGTCAATGGGAGAAAAAAAGGGAGGACATCCACAATACTTTCAACAATAAAAAAAGAAAGAAATGACAGTGTGGAGTGTCTAAACTTTTCACACTTTGCTGGTGGGAATGCAAAATAACACAGACACTTTGGAAAACAGTTTGACAGTTTCTTATGAAGTTAAAACACACCTTTACCATACAGCCTAGCAGTCACATGCCTAAACATTTACCTAAGAGCAATAAAGACATGCCCATTAAGAAAAAAATCTGTATGTGAATGTTTATTACAGCTTTACCTGTGATCACTAAAAGCTGGAAACAACCCAAGTGTCGCTCAACTAGTGAATGGATAAACAAATCATGGAATGATATTCAGCAATAAAAATAATAAATTACTGCCGAGGTCCAGCCTCAGCAGTCCAGGGTTTCCCTCAGGTGTGGACGGAGTCAGCGAGAGAGAGATGTGAGACAGAAGTGCTTGATCACATTCTGTTGCTTAAGGCTAGCAGAATTTTTATTTTTGTATTTTTAGGCTATATAACAAGTTCCTCTGCAGAAAGAAAAACTACATTGTCTAGGTGCTGCTTTGGGCACCATTAAAGGGGGCTGATACAGAGAAGGAGGAGAGAGGAGCTTGTTAGGTCAGGGCAACCATTAATTTTTTTTTTCATGTTTTTTATGAATTTCTCAAGGCCTTCATTGATTTTTTATTTTTATAGTTTTCTTTGGGTGTCTCAAGGCCCTTATGTTTACAAAAAAGAAACTTCCAGGGTGTGTACGTGCAGTAACTGAGGGTCAGAATGGAGTTTAATTTTGTTAAAACATTATTAAGCCTTTTATTTTTCATCTAGACATAACAATGATTTTTATTACAGCTTTACTTGTGATCACTAAAAGCTGGAAACAACCCAAGTGTCGCTCAACTAGTGAATGGATAAACAAATCCAAGTGTAGCTCTTAACCTTTACAATTACTTTCACTATATGACCCATTGCTAATAACCTTCCTGTTAACATTCATGCAGACATTGTATTATTTAACTTTCTCCTTCCCTACACCCTCTATTTTAATTTCTGTAACTTCCTCTTAGTTCTTGACCTATTTTTCTTTTCTAAGCTCTCTCTTAATTTTTTATAATTTTATCTTAAATTTTTATTACTTTCTTGCCTTTTTTTCTGTTGTCTATTCTAACATCTATATTATTAATCATCTACATGTTATTTTTATAATGATTCCTAACAGACAGATAACAGATAGATAGAGAAAGCAAAGATTAGTCTCCTTTAGTTGCCATCCTATAATTTTATTTTTCTTATACTCAAATTATTGGTTAATAGGAGAGTATAAGTAGTGTGAGTAAAGATATATAGAAAATCAATCATAGAGGTGCCAAGAGGTGAGAAGGTGTCAGACATCTCTTCTAATTTCAGCCATAGTTCCCCATGAGACTCCAGAGACTATGTCAAACCATGGAGGCCTTCGTATCTCCTGGGACTATGTGAATCCATGGAGGTCACCTGTGACTATGTTAAGCCGCGGTGATTGCTGTTCCAGTGACATTGCTCCCAACAAATTACTGACATATACCAATGTGAATGAATTTCAAAAGGCATTATTCTAAGTGAAGTGGCTAGTCTACATACTATATGATTCCATTTATATGACATTCTGGAAAAATTAAAACTTTTGGGACAGAAATCAGAGCATTGGCTGCCAGGGATTTGATCTGGAGGTGGGAGGAGGCAATTTGACTACAAGGAGCATGAGAAAACTGTTTGAGATAATGGAAAAATTCACTCTCTTATTATGGCGATGATTACACAACTGTATAAGTTTGTAAAAAAATTCATAAACTGTACACCTAAAAAACTCAATGTTAGTGTAAGTAAATTATACTTCAATACACAAAAAGACATTTCAAACTGATACAAATGCTAAGTTGAAGAAAATGATAATGTAGGTCAATATTTATGAACATTGGAAATTGTTCTTGTATATGGTTAGTGAAAAAAAAGAGTTTGCAGAAAAAGAAAAAATGTGTGCTTATACACACACACACACACATGTGTATATGTTTATATATCTGAAAATAAATACATAAAAATATTAACAGTGATCATCCATGAGTGTCCAAATCTCTAATTCATTCACTTCTTTCTCAATCTATAGTCTTAGAAAAGACACTTTTCCTATTTTGACTTTAATTTCTGCATTAGTGAAGTGACAGAACTGCACTAGCATATTTCTGTCTCAGGGTCTTTGTACTTGCTGTTCCCTCACTATTCCCTTTGCCTGGGACATGGCTTGTCTCAGAGTGTCATTCAGATTTGGCTTAAACGTCATCATCTGAGAAGACTTCTCTGTCTATCACAACTGAAAAGGCGCCCATCACTCTCATTCCCTTTACTCTGTTTTATTTCTTCTTTATGGTAGATATGACTGCTCAGAATTGTCTTATATGTGCATTATGTTTATTGTCTATTTGTCCCACTAGAATATGAGCTCTATAAGAAAAGAACTTCAATCTGTTTTGTTCACTGCTGTTTCCCAGGGGCTGAGAACAATGCATGACACTTAGTAGGTGCTCAATAAATATTTATTAAGTAAATGGTTGAATATATGTTTCAGTATGATTCCTCCAGAATTTGTTACCTCCTCCAAATGTCCATGATCTTGGGGAATTTACAATCTAATTACAGGGACAGAATCCAAAAGTGAAAGAACTACAACTTGAGTCAACACAAACATCATTGGAACAGAATGAAGGGGTGGGGTGTTGAGTCACAAATCAAAGGGACTTGGGATTTACAAAGTGACTTGTGAGGATAGCCTTTGAGTGATTGGGGTTTCAGAGGTGCAGATTGGAAGGACTCTCACAAGAAACCCCACCCTCAGAATACACCATGATTGTAGAGGTCTTTCTGGAGTCATTCCCCCAATAAATCCAGAAAAGACTCTCTCTAAATGTCCCACATAAAAACCTTCTGTACCTCATGTATCATTAAAAATTCAGGGCACTCCCAGTATGTTCCACCAGGCTTCTCAGGTAAGAGGAAGTCCAGCTTAGGAAAAAAATGATGCAGGTCCATGGGGCGGCAAGACTGAACCAATCTTCCGGCTCCAGGACCTCTGAAGAACTTTGGTTCCCCCAGCCGCCTCTGTGCCAGCTTCAAAGGTCACATTTGCTCCACAGAGGCCCAGTGGCTGCCAAACTTGACCAGAAGTGTTAATCCTGCTGTGCTGGCCTAGGCCCTGTGTCATTGCCAGCTTCTGCACCTTCTCTAACTCAACAGCAAACAGCTTCTCACCCTCAAGGCTGCACCTGGTCTGTGAGAGTTTCTCTTGAAGGATCGCCTCCTGTCTTTGAAAGATGCTCCTGAATACAAGCAACCTTGGGTACCTTCATTGTATCAGAAGAAAGACAGTGAATGGCCAGGCCCAAGCTGCAGGTTCAAGCTGATGCAGTCAGCATAGGGGTCTCTCAATGAGACCCACAATGACAATCACAGCTAAAATCTCAGATCCCCCTGCCTACTCTCAACTTCGCTTCCCTGCACTCTGTCTCCCCACATCAGTTATCACCTCCTAGCATGCTTTTTTTTTTTTTTTTTTTTTTGCTGTTGCTGTTAATTTTTCATCTCCCTCCACTAGAATTTAAGCTCAGTAAAGGCAAATATTTGACTTGCTGGTTTTGTTCACTGATGTATATATCCTCAGTGCCTAAAATAATTGCCAATGTGTATATAGAACTTATGTGCCAAGCACTGTTTAAAGCACCTGGTATCAATTAAATGATTTAATCCCTACAAGGACCTATAAGGAAATTACCATTATGATCCCCAATTTACAGATAAAGAAACTGAGGCACAGGAAAGTTAAGTAATTTGTCCAAAGTCATATAGCTAGTAAGTGACAGAATTGGGATTTGAACCAGGCTTACACTTATCCACTAGGGCATACCACCAAAAACAAAATAGTGCCATGCACATAGTAGGCACTCCATAAGTGAATACATAATTGAATTAATGAATAGAACTGTGAAGTGTTCCCCCCTATGTGGGGAATCTGGTGTGCTATTCCACCACCACCCCATGTGTTTTTTTCCCAGGAAGCCTTGAGGACAATAAAAACCTGTGTTTTCTCAACAGTCCTCCCTCCTTTCCTCCCTCCCTTCCTCTGTCCCTTCCTTCCCTTCGTCTTTTATCCTTTTATTCATTTATTCTTCCTCCCTCCCTCCTTTCTTTCCTTTTTCCTTGCCTTCAATTCTCCCTCCTCCACTCTTTCCATTCCTTCCTCCCCTTCTTTCCTCTGGGAAATGTTGGAGAGGGAATACTGCTTCATGAAGTGGGTGCAGCTAGGCAGCAAACCTCCTCTTCAGTCATTCTTTCCTCTGGGCATTCGACGGGGTCACAAATGCTCTCTGAGTACCTGTAATACCAGGGTCTAGAGGAGCCACAAATATGTATGAAATAACTTCTATTAACTCAGTAAATGAACAATGAGAGGGAAGGTATAGGTGAGGGGAAAAAACAGGATATGCTACCGCTGATATAAAGCAGGATGAGATGAGTGCTAAAGAAGGGGACAACTAGGGTTAAAGGGATAAAGATCTAGGACTTGGGCATTTCAACTGCTTTGTGTAAGAAGTGGCATTTTCGCCCTGGCCAGTGTTGATCAGTTGTTAGAGCATCAGCCTGTGCACTGAAGGGTCGCAGGTTTGATTCCCAGTTAAGGGCATGTACCTGGGTTGCAGATTCAATCCCCTGCCTTGGTCCTGGTTGGGGTGCGTGCAAGAGGCAACGGATCTCTCTCTCTCTCTCTTCCCCCCTCCCTCCCTGCCTTCCACTCTCTAAAAATCAATGGAAAAAATATCCTGGGGTGAGGATTAACAAAAAAACAAAAACAAAAAGAAGTGGCATTTTAGCTGAACTATTAAGTATGGACAGGCTTTCAAAAGATATCAGTGAGAAGGAAATCCAAGTAAAGGGAAAATCAGAGATCCAGAAAGGCTGTTGGAATTGTAAATTTTGGACAGGGCATCCCCAGAAGGGATGCTCCACATGCAAGATGGAGATCAAGCTTTGTGGGCCCTGCTTGTCAGCCAGGGAAGGGGTGCCTAGGGTTTGCCCCAAGTGGCAGACCTGTGGGAACTTTTCAGTGTTCGCTGTCACCCTCATCTTCAGAGGTGTTTTTCTTTGAGCTTCCACATTATACCTGAGGGAAGTATGGGCAGGTATTCTTAGTCATGTCATATCACAAGGACCCATAAGGTGATCTTGCCCAACTGGACTTCTCTCCTTTTTTCTTTTACTCACCCTTTCCTGCTTTCTCCCTTTCTGACCACACAGTCTTATTTCCAGCTCCTGACTATATAGCTTTCTTATGTCCAACCACTCCTGCATCTAATTTGGGTCCTGCCATCTCGCCTAGGTGGTAGCAAAGGCTGATTTCTCTCTGCACTCTGTCATTACTCTGCTTGGCCCACTGTCAATCAGGCAAGTAGCAAGGCTCTGGTAGGTTCCTACCATGTGCCAGGCCTTGTGCCAGAGAAGGCACTCCCCTCCTCTCACCTCCTGGACTGGTACCTCAGCTTTGCCATCTGGGAAATGAAAGGGTTGAATTCTGTGATCTTGAAAGTTCCTTCCAGCTGCAGCAGTCTAGGAGAGTATTTGAATGCCCTCCTTTTGAAGCTCTGAGTTCTGTAGGAAAATGATTACCATAAAAATGTTTCCAGGTTGGTGCACTGGCTTCTGTCAGGGACTCACTGTTTGACAACCACTATGCAGACTTAAGTGATATTTACATGAAAACATGTTTTACTGTGGGTCGCCATCATTACCCTAGTGTCAGGGGCCAAAGATAACACCCCATCACAGGTCTTCCCTGTTATATGAAGAAAGAAAGATTCATTCACTCATTCAGCTAAGCCAAAATGTGTACACAAGTCTGTACTAGGTGCTATAAAAAATATGCCTGATCTCACCACAACTCAGAGAACACAAATCATCTGATTTGGGAAGGAAGGGACTAGTCATCAAAAGGCAATCTACTCTCCACCTTAACCTCTACCCCAGGGAGAGAGCCAACCAGGGGGGCAGATGCCTTCCCCCAGCAGCTCTGATACTCTAATAGATAGAAAGCCACTCCTTAGAATGGGAGAAAGCAAACTCCCCATAGCTTCTGCCCTTGGATCTTAGTTCTTCAGCTCCCTTTGCTTTGTACTCACTATTAATTTCATCTCCTCTTCAAACATCCAAAGACAGCTCTTCTCATTTTTCTCTTCTTTGGGCTACATAGCCTGTTCCTGCAGCCTTTCCTCAGGTGACACCTGTGTGCAGGGCTTGCTGTCCACCATATTCTCTCTGCTCCCATTTCTTTGAAGCAGCTGTCTGTGTTTCATCCTGGAAATCTTCCTTGTGCAGCAGATCACAAAGCTGCCAGTAGAACAAAGATGACCACATGGGTCGCATTGGGATTGTTAAGTGGAAAGAGATGTCTTGGCTCTTAGAAAATAATTTATGTTCTCACAAACAGACAGTTCTCCAACTGCCACCTTTTTTTTTTTTCCACTTATCCCAGAAAGGCCATTAGAGATTCCTCTAGTCCCAACCACATCTTATTCTGACATTGACAGATGGGGAAGTGGAGTGACTTGCTCAAGAGCACACAGGAGTCCCGGCCAGTCACACCTGGTCCCCAGATCTTTTTATCCCCAGTCCAGTTTTCTTCCCCCGTGCCACATCATGACTTTGCAGTTTATCAAGTGACTACTACACCCACTTGGTCATCAGATCCTCATAACAAACCATTTTCAGATGAGTTTAAAAAATGCCCACCAAGGGACACTGACCTGTGGTCACCAACAAGTGTTGGCAAGGTTAATAGACACCAGCATTCAGAACAGGAGAGGGGATAGTTACACTGATCTCTGCCATTGACAAGCTACTTATGGAGGCTAGAAAAACAAGTTAGCTGTCTTGGAGACACTGAGTCAATTGTTTCTGGAGGAAGAATAGATACTAGATGACCACTTGGCAGTTCTAGGAAGGATTTCCTCTGTGATGATGTGAGTCTCCACTGTCCCACTCATTCCCAGGGCAACATTTGTTCTTATTTGTCTGGTGGGGCTCACAGCCTTTTTGACAGGAGAGGTAGGGAATGATGGCTGCCTTGACCGGGCCCTCAAACATGTGGAAAGCCAGATGCCAGTGCCATGTATGCAAATGAAGCATGAGGCACCAAAATGAAGGTGATGCTCCCAAGGTAAAGTGAGTGGCAGGTGGTTGCCAGGCTACCTTCTTGGCATAAAACTTTCCAGAACAGAACTTTTAACTGCTATTCTCATGCAGTCACATCTCAGCCTAACCTGGAATCAGACAACTGAGAACATAACTTCGCCAAATCACGATTTCCAAAAGAGCAGCTATTTTGTGGCACAAACTTTGGCCTTCTTGGTTGACAAAGACTCTGGGTAGTCTGTCTGGACAGCCTCTCCAGGAAGCCTGCTCCTTTCTCACTGCTTGCCTTCCTCAGGCCTGAAGTACCAGCTTGTCCACCACAAGGGGGTGCTCGACATAGTTCTTTGCAAGACAATCTAGATTCCCTAGGGCTTTTTACAGTGGGGTGCTGGGAGCCTGGAAAGTGGGAGGCAAGGTGAGGAGGAATGAAGCTTGGCCCTTACGCATTTTGAGTGTACTAGGTCAGCTCTATACTCCAAGGACTCTTAGGGAAATCACTTTGGAAACAGATCTTGGAAATCCTTTTCTTCTAGCTTTATTAGTCTCACAGCAGAGTTTAGGGAGCAGAGAAACAGAATAGGGTGGGGGGTGGTACAGAGAAGTGGCCCTAGTAGGATTTTCAGTGCAGCTCTGACTGAGGGCACATTTTCAAGGCCCTGTGCTGTGGCAGTACAGAGATGAAAAAGCCACCAGACATGTTCTCCTCTCCCCCACTAGTGTACTGTCTAGTAGGGGACACTAGAAGCCCCAACAGTATATAAAGGAAATAGAAGAGATCACAAACTTTCATGTAGGCCAGAAGTGCCACAGGAGATACTGAAAGGAGAGATGGCATTTGGGAGGTGGCAGAAATGGGGACAATGGTACTTCAAGTGGGGACACAGCACAAGTCGGTTCATGATCAATATGTCTTGGATGTCCAACAAAGTTGTCCAATGTGTTTGTGTGTGGGGGAGAGGAGTTTGGAGGGTACAAGGAGTGGGGGCAAATGTAGAGGAAAGAAGAACACACTGGAGAGTTGAGTATGGTGGGGCCACATTGGGTTTTGTCTGGCAGCGAACACTCATAAGTATGTATGCACGTGCACATGCACAGGCAGACACACACATACACCACACACAATTCTTGGCCTTTAATAAATATTATAAAAGCAAATTCAAATTTAAAATAAGAGGCTTAATTCTCCCCATTGAAAAATAAGGGAAGAAGCTCCTTCCATCTCTTTTCTTTTAGAATTCCTTTCTCTGTCCTTTTCAAATGTCTATAAATCTTTTCAATGGCTAAGTAAGCCTCTTACCAGTCTCACAACTCAGCAAAGTTTCCTCAAGGGCCTGGGAGCCAAATCCTTGAAATGTAATCACCAAAGCAGATAATGCCCTATGTCCCAGTTTCTTGGGAGTAGATGGGCCTATTTTAGGCGGTTACCTGACTCAAAACTGTTTAACCTACCAAATGTAATGGCTTGTATTCACTTAGCTATATGAGATTTCTGTTGTTGCAATCTCTTCAGGGGGTTGCTTGTGATGCACAGCACATTCTGGTTTCATGCCTATTCAATGATAAAATGGTTCTGTTTGTCTTCTACTTTTGTGGAGAGTTTTCCTGTACTCGGAGATTTAGTTTTTAATTGTGTTTCCCCAGTGATGTACACAAACACACACATGCAGACACCCACACTCATGTACAGTTACACACACTGGACCATGCACCTCTCACTCTGCTACTCCTGGAAAGCCATGGAAAGTGTTGGAGGAACAGCCTGGGACATTCAGCTAGGAAGGCCAAGGCCACACATGCTTTCTTCATTTTTTACTGTCTTTCTATGATGCCCAAACCACCAGCCCATCTATGTCTTGCTTTTCTTGGGTTTCAGTTATTCAACGTTGCTGCATTTTTCCTTTCTCCAATGTTTCTAACTTTTTCAAACCAATCATGGAAAAAGGAATAAAAACAGAACAGGAAAAAAAAAACAAAAACCAACAGCAAACAAAATTTAATACTCTTTTACACTGTGATGCTGCTAGAACTTTGGGTTTTCCTTTGGATTTCTCTTGCTTACTCAGTCATTCATCCATTATGTATTAATTTTTCTAAAGAATAAATATATTTTCTTTTTTCAGACAGAGAGGAAGGAAGAGGGAGAGAGAAAGAGAAACATCAATGTGAAAGGATCTGGGAATGGAACATCGATCATCTGCCTCCTGCACGCCCGCCACCAGGGATCTAAGATGCCCACAACCCGGGCATGTGCCCTGACGAGGAATCCAACCAGCAACCTTTTGGTTGTGCTCGAGATGACACTCAAACAACTAATTTTATTCAAAGAATATTGGTAGGGCAAGGTGTGCCAGCTTCCTTAGGTTGGGAGCACCAGGCGCTGGGACTTTAGGGGCCTCAGCTCACCCAAGCCCTGCCCCTCCCCCACCCTGCCTACTTGGCTCTCTGGAAGACCATTTGGAAACCAGGCCCAGAGGTCTTGGCCCCTGGCCCACAAGCTCAGTGATGGGGCCACATTTCCGAACCTCGGGGTCTGGTGGAGACCCAGTCTCACTCTCTAGATGCTGGCACTCTCTTCATTCAACCAACTGGTTGCGAGTCTACTCTGATCCCAGTCCTTGTTTGAGCACAATGTGTGTATATCTTGGAGTGTGATCCTATCACATTAGTCCTCAGGGTTTCCTTGCCCAGTACCACTTCCTGTAGCACAACCTATGGTGGCAAGCCCATCTGGAAAGCACTCAGTCCTTCACCTGGGTGTTGGCAACTGGGACCCTGCCACATGTCACAGGGCAGGGTTCCTCTGACCATAAAAAACCCTGTGATATGCCAGGGGATTCAAGACCCTAGACTGACCCTGCATCATGCTGGGCAGGTGGTAGGGCCTGGTTACTGCTCCCCAGCAACTACTTTTGCTTTGCCAGAAGGTCCACATGCTCTACTTAGTGCATTACAGGTCTTAACTCCTAGGCTCCAAATTTTTGGGGGTCAGGTGGGTGAGAATAATCCTTAGCCATGGACCCCAAGCATTCCCAGACTCCATTAGCAAGTCCCTTCACTAGCTCTAAGATGCTAACTTAGCTCTCCCACAGATGGAGCTGGGAAAGGTAGTCTGATGTAAATTTTAGGGAAATGGTTGAGAGTCAGGAGATAAAGGGCCTTGTGAGGTCTTCACTCAACTTGCAAATTTTCCTTAGCCTCAGTCTTTCCATCTATGAAATAGTGATGGTAAATAAATGTAAGGATTGTGAATAGGCTCTGTAAAAAGAAGGACCAAACACATGCTTTTGGGCAATGATGGTGGCCTGAGGCAACGGAGATGAGATAATAGATTCAAGGAAAAATTCTCTCCTTGAGTAAAACTTGCATTTCATTGCCTGAGGGTCCTAACGAATAAAGTTTTTATTAAAATAATCTCCAGCCCAAACTCCTTATATTTTTTTCTAGAAGTGCAAATAAGTTTTTTCACCAGGGGGCATATTTTACCAGTTTGCATTTGTAGGAAAAAAAAAAAAAGAACATCACACCCTACATTATAAAGAAGCCGGAGTTTCTGTCTCTCTCATTTTTTAAGCATGAGTTGTATTGATTATACAGAGAAACTTATTTCTATTTTCCTCATGGCTTAGTTTTTTAAAATATATATTTTTTTCCATTGATTTTTAGATAGAAAGGAAGGGAGAGGGAGAGAGAGAGAAACGTCAATGAGAGAGAAACATTTATTGGCTGCCTCCTGCATGTTCCCTACCAGGGATTGAGCCCGAAATCCAGGTATGTGCCTTGACCAGGAATCGAAATGGTGACCTCTTGATGCATGGGACAACGCTCAACCCACTGAGCCATGCTGACTGGACATGGCTTAGCTTTAATATGCCAGATTGTGCAAGCATCAGCTTCAGAAAGTACCAGTTGGTGTTTTAAGCATGGCTGTTTCCATCCTACCCTACTGCCAGCCACGCAAAGGGGGATTGTGGGTGGGGTGTCATGGTTTTGTGATTCAGCAAAGCAAATTGGGGGGTGTTGCCAAACTGACTTTGGGTGTACACTTTCCATATCATTGGGTTATGGAACCGAGATTTAAAACAATATGGATAAGAAAACACTAGACTGAGAGTTAGGCACTTCAAATTTTCTAATCCTTTCACTGATCCAGTGAATTTGGGGCAAGTCATTTCCCATCCTTAGATTTTAGTTTTCTCAACTAAAATGAAAGGGCCAGACTGAGGCTCCTTCCATCTGAGAATCATTTTCTGATTCTCAAAGGAATAGGGAGGCACTACTTACAGTTGTCTGACATGCCATTTCATTCCCATGGCAACGGCTCTGTTTGAGCTTCACTGGTCTCTAGTTATTTAGCAGCTGCTGCAGGTAGGAGGTTTCAGGATTTTGTTGAGCGGCCAAAGTGCTGGCCAATTTCTTTCTTTCTCTTACAGCTTCTGAATTTATTCTAAAAGTTTGATCTCCACATGGGTGAGCTCACAGTAAATGTGAGTAGAGTGTAGAAGTCAGGAAGAAAAAAGAGGTATGAGAGTTTTTATTATTATTTTTAAAACAATAATATATAAATGAGATTAGCCAGGCATTTTGCCCCACGTCAAATCTCATTTATGAATGGTTCTTGTCTAAGTCATCATGCAACTTGTCATACAGGCTACTAAAGTGAAAATGTAAAAGTGCTGACCTGGGAGGCGGGAGATGAGCTAGGCCCCACTAGGTAAATACATGACTTCTGACAAGTCTCTTCCCTTTCCAGGACACAGTTTCCTCATCTGTACAAGAAGTTTGGGCAACTGTTATTGGCTAAATTGTATCCCATCTCCAATTCCTATGTTGAGCTCCTAACCCCCAGTACCTCAGAATGTGACCTTATTTAGATATAGTGTCATTGTAGATGTAACTAGTTAAGATGAGGGCATGTTGGAGTAGGGTAGGTTCCTGATCCAATATGACTGACATCTTATAAAACGGAGAAATTTGGACATAGATAAGACCTGGGGGAATGCCATGGGATGAGAAATGCAGAAATCATGAAGATGGTTTTACAAATCAAGGTTCACCAAAGATTGCCAACAAACTACCTGAAGCTAGGTGAAAGGCACTGAACAGATTCTCCCTCACTATCCTCAGAAGGAACCAACTCTACCAACCCCTTGATTTCAGACTTCTAGCCTCCAGAATTGTATTGTGTGACAATACATTTCTGTTATTTGAGCCACACAGTTTATGGTAGTTTGTTAAGGTAGCCCTAGCAAACTAATACAAGTACATCAATGGTTCCCAAATTTTTCTCTACAAAGAACCCTTTAGCTCTTTGCTCTCTTGTGGACCCAATTCATTTATTTAACTAACATTTACTAAGTGCCTACTATATATATCAGGCCCTTATTCTAGACATCAGAGATACACAAAGTCAAAAAGCAAAGATCCCTCCTCTTGTGTTCGTTCTATGTTTTAAAATATTTAGTCAGTCAAGTACACAATCGTTTGTTTTGGTTTAGTAATAATATGTGTATTTCCTCATGCAATAACCAGGATTACCTCATGAATGTAATATAATTAGTGCTAAAAATCAAAGAAAGATGATGTTTTAAGTAGCTGTTGATTTCTTATAGTAAGTAAATACAGGCAAATACATCCAATAAATACATTCATTGGGTTATTACATCTGTGGATCCCTAGGGGTTCAAGGAACTCATTACAGGGTGATTAGCTAGAGCAGGAATCAGCAAACCTTTCCTGTCAAGGCCCAGATAGTGAACATTTTAGGCTTTGCGGATGGTATAGTCTCTGTCACAACAACTCAACGCTGTTGCTGTTGTAGTGTGAAAGCAGCCTTAGACAATACAAATGAATGAGCATGGCTGAGTGTCAATAAAATTTTATTTATGGACAGTGAAATTTGAATTTCATATAATTTTGACATGTGGCAATATATTGTTTTTCTTTTAACTTAAAAAAAAACATTTAAAAATGGAAAAACCATTCTTAACTCGTGGGTTATAGAAGAACAGGTGGGCCCTGGCCAGTTTGGCTCAGCTTAGCGGTTAGAGCGTCGGCCCTGGACCAGAGAGACCCGGGTTCGGTTCCGCTAAGGGCACGTACCCTGGTTGCAGTTTGTCCCCGGCCACAGTTGGGGTCATGTGGGTGGCAACCAGTCAATGTGTCTCTCTTACGTGGATGTTTCTCTCTCTCTCTTCCGTGGATGTTTCTCTCTCTCTCTTCCTCCCTCTCTCCCTCCTGCTCTATCTGAAGATGAATGCAAAAATGTCCTCAGGTGAGGATTAAAAAAAAAAATAGAAAGAAAAACAGGTGGTAGGCAGGCTGGCTGTATGATTTGGCCAAATGGCCACAAATTTGCCAACCTCAGAGCTAGAGTCTCTCTAATTCTACCCTAGTTCTGGCATTAAGTGGTTCTTATCCCGCTAAGGGTCTACATGAGGCCCAGAGTGAGAGATTAAGTTTGAACTCAAATTCGGGCTTCCTGTTGCCCAGTCCAGGGCCCTTAACAAGGCTTTAAGCTGCTGGTTTAGTCATGATTTCAGATGTGGTCTTTGTGTCCATGTAGTGCAAAAAATAAATGTGTGGTCAGTGGCCCTTTTCAGGAGTTGACCATGTAAGCGCTGTCCTCTTATTAGCGGCAAGTGGCAACCTAAGTTTCTCAAGCTTGACCCTAGGCTTACTCACCCTTTTCATTTATGCCTCTCCTGGGGGTGGCGCAGGCCCGCCCGGGTGGCCCATCTGTCCCTTACTATTTGAGTCCGTTTTCTCATTGGCGGCTTTCAAAGCAGCTGCAAAATGTTTTTTAACTTCAAGTGCAATTTGGGGTCATCAGCGTGAAGCCTAGAACAGTTACTCTGAGCAAGGGCTCTTTCAGCCCTGACATTCCATAGCTTTATGGTTCCGGTGAGTGTTAAACTAACTCCGCCCAGCTTCCCAAGGCTGGACTTTCACTGTGGGTAATAATTAATGAGGTATTTGCTCAAGGTCTGGGGAATAATATGCACTTTTTTTTTTTCCTTTCTGTTGTTGTCGTCGGAATCTGCTTGGTTGCCTAGCACCACACTAGTCTGCCTGATCGTCCTTCCTCTAGGCTCAGCTGCTCCTGTCGCCTCTCAACCGCAGCTTTGCGACAGGGGCTCGGACCGGGACGGGAGGTGTTCGTTGGCGCTTAGGGGGCGGCGGCAACAGCGCCACCTGCCCCGAAGAACCATGCTGCGAGGCAAGTCCCGGCTCAATGTGGAGTGGCTAGGCTACTCGCCTGGGTCGCTCCTCGACCACAGGCCGCCCCCGGCGGGACGCACGCCGCGGAGCCCTGGCCGGTAAGTCACGTGGACACCTGCACCCGCCTCCGCTAGCGTCACCGCAGTGCGCCACGCCTGCGCGCTGCATCCCGCCACTCGGCGCTCGCCGGCACTTCCGGAGCGGGCTACGGCGGCCGCTCCCGGCGGAGCCAATTAAGAGTGGCCGCCTAACCCTCTCCGCCAGCGAGGACCTGCTGCGGGTGGCAACGCCATGGAACGCCTTGACAAAGCAGCGCTGAACGCGCTGCAGCCGCCCGACGTCAGGTAGTCCAGAGCGGCAGTCGGGCAGGGCAGGGGCCCCGACCGTGAGGCGGGCCAGCCCGGGCCTGGAGCTGGGCTGAGGGAAGGCCAGAGCCAAAAGGGCAGGCCTGCGGTGGGTGTGAGGTCTGGACCCTTGGGGCCCAGCTGCAGGATGGGGGAGCGGGGAAGCAGGGAAGCAGGTTGGGAAGCAGGTTGGGAAGCAGGCGTGCACATCTGCACGCCTGGCCCCGGCCCTTCGCTCGGAAACAAGGGACCCAGGGTCATGGGAGGATAGTCTGGCGGGCCTACAGCCCATGCTTCTGTCTTAGCACTTCCTCTCGCTGTCCTCTATATTGCGATTTTGCTGTCTGCAGCCTCTTTCCCCATTACAGGGTGTCCCCTGAGGACAGGAGCCTGGCCTTCTCCATCTCCATCTCCGTGTCCCCTACAGGGCTTGCACCATCGGGGCTTAATAAGTGTTTGCTGCATGAATGAATGAATGGAAGGGAGTAGGGGCTGTCCCTGGTGTGAGACTGCTTCCTTTGGGGAGTTAGTAGGATGCGGCCTGGTGGCTGAACAGGGAGTCTGAGAGCAGGTGGTTATGCCCGACTAGCCCAGCCAAGGGTACCTCGGTAGGCAAGAGATTGGGAAGGGATTTAGCTACCATTCAGTGATGACCTACTGTGTGCCAAGCTCAACTTAGGTGCTTTGTTACAGATATTATCAGAATTAAGAAAGTACTTAGTTTCCTGATTTTAAAGAAGAGGAAGTTGACTCAGGGTAAGTGACTTGCCCAATATCACAGTTAGGCCATACAGTAAGAGTTGAAGCTGGCAGCTGACCAAGCCCACTAATCCCAAATCCTGTGATCTTTGGAGCTTGTGCTCTATTTACCCTCTCACAATGTCAGTGTAGGTGTTTTTATCTGCTTGGTGTTTGCTGCAGACGTTTGTATGAAGAGAGTAAACTCTTAAGTGGTTTTAAGAGTGGGGCACAATAAGGTTCATCCTGAATTATTTCTTTGTGTGAGACCAACCTTAATTCTGAACTTCCACGTTGTTCTTTTCTAACAAGTTTCAGTAACACCCAAAGACACATAGAAGAAATCAATTGAATGCCATCAGTTACTTTGTTTAAGAATAAATCACTGGTTGTACCCAAGCTGTCTTATGCCAGCAGAACTGCCAGCTGCAGTGGGCTATGGCTGGAAGCCAGGGAGAAAATGCCCTGTAAGCACTAGAGGAAGTTTGCTAGTTTTCAAAAGTTTGTATGCAACTTTATAGTTCCATATTTGTGAGGTCACAACCCAGAATAAGTCAGATTTTTGGAGCTTAAGGTAAAGAGAAATGAGGAGTTGAAGATAAACTACAAATTTTTAAGATATGTTGATTGTGTAGTGTGTGGGGCTAGACATTAACATGCAGAAAAGAAAAGATTGTGTTGGGTGGTGGGATTGGAAGTGATTTTGTTTGCTTTAAAACATTTTTATGGTATTATATCTTCTTTTGAATAATAAACTTTTTTTCAAAGCCAGTCCAGATAATAGATATTCAAGTGAGGTAATCTAAAAAAAGAGAGAACCAGTTAATCAGCCCTTTCTCTAGATTCTAAAGCTTTGTTTCTTTATCAGGTTAAATAATCTGAACTTTACATCCCTAAAACACATACTTTAACTCACCATAGAAACACCCTGAAAGTCAAGTTTTTTTGTGGGGGTCCACAAAAGAATTGGCCAAATGCTGACTTTGTGGAGTTTTTTTTCGTTTTTTAATCCTCACCTGAGGATATTTTTTCATTTTATCGTCAGATAGAGTAGGAGGGGGAGAGAGAGAGAAAGGGAAAGAAACATAGATGCGAGAGAGACACATCAATTGGTTGCCTCCCACACGGCCCTGGGAATGAACCATAACCAAGGTACGTGCCCTTGTCCGGAATCAAACCCATGACTCTTTGGTCTGCGGTCCTACACTCCAGCCGCTGAGCCAAACTGGCCAGGCCTGACTTTGTGTTTTTTATATAACTGCTTCAGACACTTGTATTCTTCATGAAGATTACACAATAAATTCCTCTAAACATTTACTACTAGGAAACAGTTTAAGGACGCTCATGCATATTAGATGAGGAATTTATAGCTTAGTGGTCACCAAAGTGTTAAATGCTAAAATGTTAAAAGATAATCTCTTGAAGTATGGAAAGAAAATATTAGAACTTCTACATAAATTTTAGCATCTTTTTTAGTATCAATTTTGCATATGTTTTATATTTTAAAGACTGTATTAGTAATATGTGTATAAATTATTTAAAATATCAAAATGGTCGTATGGGGTATGTGTTCATAACTTTTATTTAATGATGGATTGCACAGTCAAAAAAGTTTGTAACAATTGAAATAAACTTGAGATATTCTCTTCCTTTTGGGGCTATCAGAAACCTTCCTGCTAATTGTATATACAATTATAAGAACTCCTTTGCCTGGGTTTTCTAGAGATACAGAGAGATGTGCAGGACTATCTAGAAGGCAAGCTGTCATATCAAGTATTGTAATAACAGGTATAAATGAAGTGTGATTGGATCCCAGAGCAATGACTCTTTCCAGGGTGTAATCAGGAAAGGTGCCCGAAGGAGAGGCTATTCTGAGGGGACCTTGAAGACTGAGCTGTCTCTTTCCTAAAGATACAGATAAAAACCAGAGCCTCTAGCTGAGGATTACCCGAAAGATAATTAAATTCAAATGTTGACTCTGAGCATAAAGTTAGAAGTGTGTTAAGTAGTCTGAGGATGGTTAGATTTAAGGAGGAAAAGGACCCTAAACTAATGATTAAAGCTATAGGGTTGGGCTTTTATAATTAATCAGGTGGTGTGTGTGTGTTCAGGGTTACTGGAAGCTTACTAAGGCTTCACTTTCAGTAGTGTTGGCTCATTTGTAACAATGTATAGGACAAATGCTAACATTAAAAAGTCAGTAAAAGAGCATCAGGGCTTGGCAAAGATTTTCTGTAAAGGGCCAGATAGTAAATATTTTAGGTTTTGAAGCCTATATGGTCTACTACTCAGCGCTGCCTTTGTAGCTCTAAAGCAGTCTTAGATGATACATAAACAAATGGGTGAAGCTGTGTCCTAATTAAACTTTATTCACAGAAATAGGTGGTGGACTCTCAGGCCTTATTTTGCAGACCACTGACATACATAATACATTGTAATTTGCCTTGTTAATTTGTCACATGAATATTTTCTGAATAATAGTTAGAATTCTTTTTAATACCTCCTACATCATTTGTGAAATCATTTTCCTATTCTTAGACATTTTTATGTTACCCAGTTTTGTTTGTGCTATTATATTAATCTTTATATTGTAAATGTTTTAAGTAGCGGTCTGTTGGACATATTTTTCTTTACGTAGATAATTTTAAAACTTGGTTACATTCTTTAGAGTAGTTTTATTGCACTCTGGAACAAAACTATTTCCATTGGAGTATTTTCTTCGTTTTAAAATAGTCTGTGGACAAATAGAATTCAGTGAAGAGAAAGTGCTTTGACATTCAAACTTTTACTGCATCCATGTTATGTGAAGGCCATCTAAAATGTACTAGAGCTATTTAATTCTAAAGAAATTTGAGTAATTTCCTTCAGCTACATCCAGATTGTTCTAGACTATTTTTTCTTTGGAGATTCTCATGCCTGTTTGTACAATGTTCAGCTTGTCATTAGTTGTTTTATGTGTATCTTCTCCCTTGCTACCTCCATTGTAAATTCTGTAATTACAGTGTACATTTGCATAGCACTTTGGAGATTAGAAACTACTTTCACACTTTGGTATTTCTTTCTCACTGGATTTGACTGACAATCTCTTGGAAATGGGCCTGCAGCTGGGTCTCTAAGGTCTTTCAATTTTGAGTCCCTGACTGCTCTTCCTCAGGCCACTGCTTCCAAGGCAGGAGCAGGGTTTTCAGTCTTCTCTGTGAGTATTTATAGTGTTTATAGACACAGGAAGGGTTGGAAGTGGCTGTACAGGTTCTGATTTTCTCTTTGTTTACTTTATTCCAGAAATGAAAGTTCATTAGCATCTACCCTGAAGACTCTCCTATTCTTCACAGCTTTAATGATCACTGTACCTATTGGGTTATATTTCACCACTAAATCTTATGTTTTTGAAGGTAATCCTATTTTTATAGACATATTACTATATTGAATGTCCTGTGCTTTATGACCTCTTTATAGATGTAAACTGAGTATTCTTAAGTTTGCTTCTTTCGTCTCTTTTGCTTTTCAAATATAATGTTGCTCATAATGAGTCTTGCTTCATGAAATGAACATTTTCATTACCCATAATTATTACAGCTTGACATACTCGTTTATGGTTTTCTATGAAATAGCTTGCAGATCCTTTCTTTTAATATCCCTTTGAGAGTAAAAGTTGACCAACATGGGAGGAGGAATTTGGGGGAATGTACCTTTGGTGGCAGACATTGGAAGGAAGAGGAAATAAAGTCCCCTTTTTTTGTGTTAGAGTTCTTAGATGAAGTGATAATTACAGTTCTCATTCAAAATAGCTTTTCATGTATAGAAGGTATTCAAATCTTTAAATTAATACTTGTTTTACCACCACCCTAAGTGTTACTTTTTAATTCCTTGATTAATGAAATATGTAGCTAATAAAAATTAATCTGCTTTGTTTTTTGTACTGTGATAAATTTTTAAATAAAATGAAAACTTTTTTCTCTTGATAGGCGCCTTTGGGATGTCCAATAGGGACAGCTATTTTTATGCTGCTATTGTTGCAGTTGTTGCTGTCCACGTGGTGCTGGCCCTCTTTGTCTATGTGGCCTGGAATGAAGGCTCACGACAGTGGCGTGAAGGCAAACAGGATTAAAGTGCACATCACCTTTTGATAGCATTAAATTAATTTTTAAGAATAGAAGATGCATCAGGGATACTGATTATTTCAATAATGTTGAAAGAACATGTTAAAATCTGTCTAAAGGAGTCGTGTAACAAGTTTGACTACTGTAAATTTTGATCCTTCTAATACAATGGTTTGTATTGTCCATTTCAATTGTGTAAGCTTCTCATTTACAAATGAGAATTTGGAAAAATGAAATTGGTTACAAATAATTATGTTTAATTACACATTATTTTGGGAAGAATTTGATTATTTTACAACAAAAAATGTTTCATAGCATTTTGTCTTTTAGTGGGTTTTAGTTTTAGTTTTACTTTTCTGTATATATTAATAGGTACACAGTGAAGCAAATCTAAACTTTATTTTTTCTCAAATACTTTCCCTAACTATCATGAAAGTACCAGATCATTGGATTTGGGGTTGTAAATTCCTATGGAAAATTGCTTAAATTGTGAATGCTGGAATTATTCTGAATATCACTGAAAATTTCAAATAAAGTGTAATCCCCAGTCAGTAGGAATCTTTCATTACATTATTTCATGGGGAAACTAGGCTGAATTCTACCCGTTTTACACGAACTGGTTTGTTGAAGGATCTCAATAGCAAAGCAGAGCTAGCTGCTCCCTAAAGGCCCCTTGCAGGCCAGACTGTGCTTTCAGAGCAACTCTTTAATAATCTGTCTTGCTCTTGCTCAACAATGAAGTTATGTTTTAATTACCAGGTTTTTTTAAAAAAAAATTACCAGGTTTGTGTAAATTCCCTTTAAAATTGTTTTTCCTACTTTTTTTTTAGTACTGTATATGATAGGAATTTACATTTAAATGTTTATTTTTGCATACTTAGGGAGTGTGAACAATCCTGAAAATAGATTGTTTTTATCACCCAGGAAGTATTCTTGGGATATATAGTCTAGTTTTTTTAATAAGAGCTGTTATATCCCAGATATGTATAATTAGATAATTCTTGAGGCTCTTTATGATAGAAAAAGACCCTGTGTATTTATTTTAGTATCTTTAGTTGATTCTTTCTAGCCACTTGGTACTACTTGTATGCAGTCTAAAAATACACCTGGAAAATTGCATACTAAAACAGAAAGAAAATTTAATTTCCCTATAATTTTGCCACCTGGAGATAACCACTGTTTTGGTTTACATCCTGTGTACATTTCTTAGTGCTAGTTCGATACTCACTGAAAGTTTGGATTAAGTTCAAATTCTGGCAACTTTTCCTCAGCTATATGCATTTTATTCAGATGAGTGATTAGTGGCCATTTTCTAAAAACAAAAAACACATTCTACGTTTATTCTTTCAAGTAGGTATCTCATTGTTCAAATTTCCTTTTACTGTTAATTGCTAATACAATGGCCCTTGCTGTAGTGTTTGTCATTACCAATTTGTTTGTTCACCCCTATTTTTTAATGTGGAATTAGATTCTTGCTTAGAGTTAAATGTTGTCTTTCGTTTAAATGTCTTGTATAAGCAGTTATTCTAAAGTGTTTTCTTTAAAAAAAAAAGCCTACAGTTTAGTATAAAATTGTACAAATATAATGTAAAAGTATAGAATACTCCTGTTTGAGTCTGGGGTATTGTGTGGTATATTTCTAGATGGTTCCCACTTCAGATGCCTTGTTGTACTTAAAATTGTTTTCCACCTAATTTTCTTTTTCTATAATGCCAAGGTTGTCCTTGTACTTTTGAGATATTATGTTATTTGTAAAATATTCATGTCTAATGTTGGATTATTTTGTTTGATTTCAGAAATTTGCTGAGTAGATAATGATATGGGTATTTTTCTGCAAGTATTTAAACTGCAAAAGCAGTTGTAATTTCCTCTTGGAAAAAGTACCAAGTGATTGAAATTTAGACTTGGATGCAAGTGTTGATATTTAGGAGTATAGTCGTCCCTCACCACTTCGCGCTTCGACTTTTGCGGCTTCACTCTATCGCGGTTTTTTCAAATATAGTATAGTATTTGAAAAAACTGTGATAGAGTGAAGCGGTGAAAGTCGAAGCACGAAGTGGCGAGGGACGACTGTATATAAATAAAGAATCCTACTTTGTGGAAATTAATTTATCCCGGTAGAATCTGGGACTGATTAACCGCGATAAACGAGTGCCGGATGTATTACAGTATAGACTTGTTTTCAAATCAGTTAACTTTTTCCTGAAGTTTCAACTGTTAACTTGTTAGTTTGCTGCTATTGAAATAACATGGTATTTGACATATAGATTTATTTTTCACTGGTTTTCTGTTGCACAGTGTACATACTTCAGGATGTATAGAAAGGAAATCTACAATTGAGCCCTTATAAATGTTTTAAGATAGGAATATGTTCACTGTTGTTTGAAAACTAATTGTAAGAATAATCTTAATTAGGAAGTGTAACTGGAAATGTCAGTACAAGCTACTGATTTAACTCCTTTTACTGTAACACATTACCTTTCTCACCTCACGTCCTTTTTGCCCACCCCCCCACCCCAGAATATAATCTCTTTTCCCCATTGTGCTGAAAATAGAAAAGTCTTCTGTAGAATGCATCTGATTTTATTAGCTCTTCAAGTGGATACCATTTTATATGTAGCAGCAAAGTTCAGTTTCAAGTTGTTACTGAAAAATTTAAACCTTTCATTCAAAACAAAACAAAAAAACTGTGTTTCCTGGGGATCTAACTGAAACACATTGTGATAATTAGACTGTTTTAATCATGAAAATCTCATCAGAAATTTTGCCAAAAGAGGGAACTGATTGACTTTTTTGGTTTTTATTTTCCATTTTCACATAAATTTTATGTATACATCTAGAGTACCCAAGGAGACCAGTAAAAACAGTTAAGTAAGGAGTGCCCAAGGAAAGATGAAAGCTGAAGGTACATGAAATAAAGGATTGAAATCCTATTTTAACCATATCTAGTGTTTATTTCTTGTCTCCAGACAAGTTTATGTTTATTGCTTCATGCTCAAGTGAAGTTGTAGACTTGTTTGGCCCCTTTTATAAGTGGTTCAGCTATGGTACTGACTTTGTCACTTGTCTTAGGTCAGCACCAGATTTCTGTGCTGTCAAGCACTCTGCGTCCTCCACCAGAGTAGTATAACTTTATTAATTCAGACTCAACTCATATTTAAGATAAATTTTGCTAGAGCCGGACTGAAGCAGCATATTAATAACTTGACAATATTTTTTATTTTTATTTTTTGCAGGGGGAAAGGGTCACCTGAGAAAATAAGTTATTTTCAGGGACTTTGGGAGTCTAATGATAAATATTACATGTAATCTGTGAAGAGCTTAAACCCTTACATATTTATTAAAATAGTCTGGAATTCCTAAAGTTACCATCATTCCTAGCCATGCTTTTCTTGCCTGTTTTGTTGCTATATGTACTTGAAAGTAATATCTGTGTTCTTTTTAAGATGTTCTACAAGTCATTTTTGTCAGTTACACAGACTAGTCTTCCTTTTTTTCAGGTTCAGTGAAATCTCACTGAACAGTAATAATAGCAATAGCTAACAACATCTGCACAGCACCTTACAGTTTGCAAAGAACATTCACATATTCTTGTTCGAGTTTTGCATAGTGAACCTTTTACCCGATGTTTCTTGACATCAATACTTAAAACTGTTAGAATCTTTAAATCATTAGAGTCATTGAATATGCTGTCGTCTTGAATAGTGCCCTGACTAGGGGCAGACTAGATGCTCTATGTTGAAAGCTGTGTGTAATTATCAAAATGGGGGGCTTGAGTTCTTTAGCCACTTGAATCAGATTTTCTTTTGTTAAGTGATACTTTTTAAACCATTATCTGGATGGATTTTGTATTCATTATCTTCTAGCCTGTAATTTGTATAAATTTACCATCTGTTGTCATTAAAAAGGTATTCGTAATGCCACTTTGATGTGTCCTGATTCAATTAATAGTAACTTTATTAAACTCTTTGTGTTTTTAACATTTGTTTGACTCTCTGTTTATATCATATAGAATATGTACAGAGCTGTTAAGGGTAAGCTTTTATGCAGTAAATGTAGATCAGAATGCTCAAGCTGATGGGGGTCTTTGAGGAGTACTTAGGAAGGGCTGGTTAGACTCCATCGGCAATGGGCCCATCAGAATTTGTATGGCAGTGGGGAAAAGAAAGCAGCTCCTTGCCCTGTGGCTTTTTGAAAATTTTCATTTAGGGGTGAATGGGCTTCAAACACTTCTAAAAGAGAGATTGAGAAATACTTGTGGCTAATTAACAGTGAGGGTAGTCAATTCTTGATGATGTCCAGCATGCCACCCCTTATGCCAGTGCTCTTTGTCCTCTGTCCTCTAGCCACCTGTTGATTATACTCATTCCAGCTCCTTTCTGCACTTCTGAGGGATTCAGCTAGTTCTTATTAATAAATCCTATCTCTTTCCAAAAAAAAAATCTTGGTATCAAAATATACAGATTACATACAATTATATTTATATACAAAAGTAGATTACAGAATGTCCAGGGAACTCAGTACACTGGTAATGACCTTTTAGAAACCATTAGAATCATCTTATAGGATTTACTGCCCAGACCTAACCCAGAACTACTGAATCAGAACCTCTGGGGTTGGAGCCCAGAAATACATATTTATGACAGGCTGTAATCTGACACAGCCAGTTTGCGGACCTCTGCTAGGGACTGAGAATTGTGTATGTATTTTTTTTTTATGCTGGACTTGAAGATACTTGTGTAAAGCAGGCCTGAAATAGCAGGCACTTTATTAGACAAAGGTAGAATCCTGTATAATGCCATTGAAGGTTCAATTTAAAATCAGGAGACCTTTACTGGGTCCCTGACTATTCATATTGACTTTGCTTCACTGTTAATAAATTATGTTAAATGAAAACTATAGTACAAGGGACAGCCCACTTAGAAACAGCTTAGGCTTGCTAAGAAATGGCCATGCTGCCCCTCTGATGCCTTCCTTCCCCTTATTTGGAATCCTCACTGCTGTGGTCTTTGGAGAGGGAAAACCTAAACACAGTTTAGCTGAATCTGGTTTCCAAAGTAAAGGAAGTAATGGAGCAAACCAGAAATGGTTTCCTAGGCATATCTGCTTTTTTAATAGTGTAACTCCCCTGCCCCCAAATATTTTTTCTCTCACTGCTTACATCTTCCCACTTCATTTCACATACACTCTGCTGTTTTGCCTAAGAAAAGGTGTATTTAGGTTAACACTTTTAGAAAATACAGGATTCTGGTAGAGAGCAATTGCTTACACCCTGGTGGCTCAGTTTATGTGCCCCTCCAACAGAGCATCCGGCTGCCGCGAGGTAATAAATATTAGAAGTTACACTCCCTGAATCTGTCTACTTCTTGCCATCTTCACTGCTACTACCTGGATCTAGACCAGCTTCACTCCTCACCTGACACCTCTAACTGCTTTCTGCTGTTCTTCTTGCTCCTGTAGTCATTTCACCACAAAACAGCTTGAAGATGTCTTTAAAAATATTAGATCATAATGAACAAAATAAGCTAACAAAATAGAAACAGACTTATAGATAGGGACAGACTGACAGCTGACAGAGGGAAGGGGAGTTGCAGGGCTGGGTGAAAAAGGTGAAGGCATGAAGAAAAATAAATAAATAAAACTCAGACACAGAAAACAGTATGATGATCACCAGAGGGAAAGGTAGAAGAGGGTAAATGGGAGATAAATGGTGACAGAAGACTTGACTTCGGGTGATGAACACACAATACAATAACAGGTAATGTATCAGAATTGTACGCTTGAAACCTATATAATTTTCTTAACCAATGTTACCCCAATAAATTCAATAAAAAGTAAATATATACATATATTAATATATCTAAAAAATTATATCAGGTATGCCATATCTCTGCTCAAAATCCTCCAAATAGCTGCCAGTGTTGCTCAGAGTAAGATCCAGACTTCATACACAGCCTACAAGTAAGGCCACTTACCTTCATTTCATTCGCTCCCCGCTTGGTCAACATTTGCCATCCTGTGGAATCTTTCTGTTCCCCAAACCTCCCATCTTCCACCTCACAGATTTGCATTGGCTATTCCCTCTGCCTGGTTCCCTCTCCTCCAGATCTTTCCAGGGCTGGCTTTTTCTCACCCTTTAGGTCACAACTCTTGCATCACCTCCCCAGAGAGTCCTCCCCTGACCACCTAATTGAAAGTTGCAAGACCACTTCTCTCACAACATGTAACATTGGATGAATTTTATCTACCTCCCTCCACTGACATGTAAACTCAGGAGGTTAGGCATTGTCTTGTTCACCACTGAATCCCCAGTACCTAGCATTTGTTTTAGTTAAGTGCAAGTAACAAAATGCAGTTCAAACTGGCCTATATAATGGAAAAGGCCAGAGATGAGGCTAATCCACCAGCACAGTTTAATTAGGGTTCCTGCTCCATTTCTCTGTAATCCTCTCTGCATGTCCTTCTCAATGTGTTGACAAAGTCTTAAGTCTTCTGTCCCTCATGATGACAAAATGGCTGCAGCCATTCCAGGGCTTCATCAGTACACCTCAGACAGTTACCAACCACTGAGTAAAATCCCTGGGCTTTACTCTGGATTAATTCGGGTTAAATGCCCACCCGTGAAACAATCACTTTGGTCAGGCAATGCCAAGCATTGGTGGGTTTATACGTGGACAAGTGCCCAGTCTCAAATCAATCACTTGGGGATTATACTGGTTAATTTAGGCAACTGGGTGGCTACCCTGAGGGAGGGTTTTGATGCTGGTGAGGCTCCCACCAATGTTCTCTGCAAGGCTCAACTAACTGTTAAATGAATAAAGCAATGTGAAGTACATGCATATATTGTGTGTAAAGATATTGATATGGCTGAGGCTATGGATATGTAAATAGATATAGACATAGACATAGATATGAATGGAGGGATGGGAGGCATGCACCTTGGATCATGGAACAAATGTCAATGGCAGGATAAGGCAGGGCCGAGGGTGGGGCCATCCTCCAGAGGACCTTACAGCTGTGTGAGGGCTTGGCCCCTAGTAAGTGGCAAGATACCAGCACAGTCCCTCTGTACCAAATTTTGTCAGCTGTGTCTCAGGAAGAAGACAAACAGTTGGAGGGTCATCACATCCTTCCATCTGTACCTGTGGCTCTCTGTTCCCAGGACTATGCATTCTTCTCTGAAGCCCCAAACACACCTTGTTTCTCAATTGCTCCTTATTTCCACCCCTCACCACACATCTTGGATTCTTTGGAAACATTAGGACATGTGGGAGGCATGCTCTGTGCCTACACACAGCAAAGCAGAAGTGCAGGTGCATGTGCTCTTTGTGACATAGCACCCAGGGTTTTCCTGTTTAACGAGGTCTCACAGAAGGTAGCAACTGCAGTCGTTCAGCTAGGATTCCATTTAACACATGTGCTGAAGACAATACTGTAGTGGCAAGAGGCAGCCTGTACCTGAGTCCAGTAACACTCACCTGTGCTCTGCTGTGTGATTGTGCAATGATCAGCAACATCATCAAGTTCAGGTCTGTCGTGTTATTATGCACAAAACGAGAAAGAATTAAGAGTAGAGCCCAGCCAGTGTGGCTCAGTGGTTGAGCATCGACCCATGCACCAAGAGGTCGCCAGTTCAATTCCCTGTCAGGCCTGATCCCCAGTGGGGGGCATGCAGGAGGTGGCCAATAGATGTTCTCGCTCATCAATGTTTCTATTTCTCTCTCCCTCTCCCTTCCTCTCTCTCTAAATATCAATAAAGAAAAAAAATTTTAAAGAAAGAATTAAGAGTAGAAACAAAATCTGATTTTCTAGACTATGTGTAAACTACAGAAATATGTACTCTATTTTAAACAAAAATGAATGTTGCATGGCCAGATTCTGTTGCTTTAAAATATTCACAGTAGAAAATAAAATGTTTTGGGGGCTGTGAAAAATGAAGTCTATTCACATTTTTATATTCCATTTTTTCCTAAAAATTGGATGTAGGACAGATTCACTGCACTACACTTTTTTTTTTCCCTAGTATTTCTTCTGTTTCTAGCTAGAGACACAGTCCTCATCCTCCCCTCTTGGCTCACTCACTCTCAACACACCTTGAACCCACTATAATTAAGATTAAAAGCTGAGTTGGGAAAGGAACAGAAAAATCAGTGAAATGAATAAGCAAGAGAAGTTAAACTAGTTCTTCCAGCTGACTTGGCAAATGGGTTTGGTGGTGATTGCCAGCTGTGGTAGGTAGATACCTCCAAGAGTCCCACTGTCTGATATACAAGCCTTTGTATCCCCCTCCCCTTGGATTTGGATGGAACCTGTGAATATGATGGGAGAATTGCTTCCTTGACTTGGTTATGGTGTTAGTGTGCTTGAGCTGTCATAACGAAGTACCACACACAGACTGGGTACCTGAAGCAACAGGAAATCTATTTTTCATGGTTCTAGAGGCTGGAAGTCAAAGATCTATGTGTTGGCAGGGTTGGTTTCTTCTGAGGACTCTCTCCTTGACTTGTAGATGTCTGTTTTCTCACTGTGTCGTCACATGCTCATCCCTCTGTGTGTGTCTGTGTGTCTTACCCACCTCTTATAAGCACACCATTCATATTGAATTAGACCCCATCCTAATGACCTCACTTGATAACTTCTATATAGACCCTTTCTCAAAATACAGTCACATTCGAAGGTACTAGGAGTTAGGACTTTAACATATGAATTTTGTGGGGACACATTTTAGCCTATGACAATTATGCTATATAGCGTGGTAGGCAGAATAATGACTCCCCAAAGATGTTCATGTCTGACTCTGTAACCTGTGAATATGTTACTTGACCTGGTAAAGGAGAATTAAAAGTGCAGATGGAATGCAGGTTGCTATTTAGTTGACCTTAAGACAGAAAGGGTATCGAAGATTATCTGGGTGGGCCCAATGTTATCATAAGGGTCTTGTAGTAGGCTAAAAGCTGATACCCCAAAGATATATTTACTTACTAACTCCCAGAATCTGTGAATATTACCTTATATGGCAAAACAATGGACACTGCCATATACCGGAAAAGATGTGATTAATTTAAGGATTGGGAGAAGGAGTTTATCTGGATTATCCTGGTGGTATAATATTTGATAATCCTTGATAACCTAAATGCAATCACATGTATCCTTATAAGTGGAAGCAGAGGGAGTTTGAAACAGACCCACACATAGGAGAAGACTATGTGAAGAAAGGTAGAGACTAGAATGGTGCAGCCATGACCCAAGGAAACCTGGGGCCAGCAGAAGCTGGAAGAGGCAGGGAAGGATCCTCTTCTAGAGCCTCTGGAGGGAGCACAGCCTTGCCAATGCCTTGATTTTAGACTTCTGATTTCCAGAACTGTGAAATAAATTTTCATTGTTTTAAACCACTAAGTTTGTAATAATACATTATGACTGCCACATAATGCTAATACAGGTCCTTAAAAGCGGAAGAGGGAAGTACAAGAGGAAGTCCCAGTGGTAGGATGTGAGAAGGACTCCGGCTTTCAAGATGGAGGAAGGGAGTCAGGAGCTAGAAAATGTGAACAGCCTCTAGAAGCTAGAACCCCATGACTGTAGTTCTCTGGATAGGTCTTCAGACCACCAACTGCCCAATGATGTGTTTAAGAGAGTTCCAGGGGAGTTTCATGATTTGGTTCTCCTGATTCCACTCCCAAATTTCTACCTGGGCAAGCTCTAGTGGCCCATGCATTTCCATGCAGGCAGGCATAACTTTCAACCAATTATGTTCACATTTGTATGCTCAGTACCATGCTGTGTGCCTGGTACAGAATAGGTGTCCAGTACATGTGTTGAGTGAATAAATGTCATTCCATATTGTGTCCCTTTTTAGCGTTCTTTCTATTGAGTTTGACATTAGTATATTCTTTCTGTTTCCTTGAGCCCCTGAGGCAGCTGAGCCTGCTTTGGAGGGGGAGTCCTAGGGGGCAAGTGCAGCCCTGCCAAGGGCTCACTCCACACTGGTGGCAAAGTGACCTCCAGAATTAGGCCCTATATCTGTCCTCGACATAATGTCCTCGACATAATGTTTTCTACAGAATGCTCATTATCTGTATTCGATATCATTCAAACACATGGTTCTTTATATATCAGAAATAGATGTAGTTTTCATTCTAGAAGGTGTGTGTTCTTTCTGTTAATGCAATGGGTTTTAAAAATTTAATTTGTAGCAATTCCATAATAACAAGTGATAATTTTTATGTTGTTATCTGTTTCATTTAGCTTTGACTTTACTAATAATAATCAGTCTCCTCCTTCTGATAGCTTTATGATTATCTGCAATCTGATTTAGCATAGACTATTGGCATGGCTGTTTTAGGAGGGCCCCTCTAATCAGAAACAACAGGTGTTTTAATTGTCACATTGAACTCAAGGAGCAAGCTTCCTGAACCCTGATCACATGTTAAAATGCATGTAATTATTTGAACAAAATAAGCACTGGTATGTTGAATATTTAATTATTTTCATTATGAATATGTAATGTGGTTTTTTGTGCTTAACAAGATCTCTCTATACTAAGTAACAGCCTCCTTAGGGTAAAGTCATTATCTTTCATGTTCTAAAGACTGTTTAGTGTATTTTCTGATAATCTATCAGACTGTCCCTTGTAAACTGGCCCAATGGGCTGTGTTGAACTTCCTATTCCAAAATCTGTGTATTGTATAAGATCCTAAATAAAAATCACATCACATTTAATAGACTTTGTTTAGCGGAATGTTAAGTTCACAGTAAAATTGAATGTAAAGTATAGAGAGTTCCCATATACCCCCTTAACCCTCCCTCTGGCCTCCTCTACCATCAACATCCCCTACCAGAGTGGTTCATTTGTTATGATCAATGAACCAACATTGACACATTATCACCACCCAAAGTCCATAGTTTACATTAGGGTTCATTCTTGGTGTAGTACATTTTATGGGTTTGGACAAATGTATAGTGACATGTATCCTTCATTATAGTATCATACAGAATAGTTTCACTGCCCAAAAACTCCTCTGTGCTCTACCTATGCATTCCTCCTTCTGAACCCCTGATAACTTCTTGTCTTTATACTGTCTCATAGTTTTGCTTTGTTCAGAATGTCATATAGTTGGAAACATACAGTAAGTAGCTATTTCAGATTGGTTTCTTTCACTTAGTAATATGCATTTAGGATTCTTCCACATCTTTTTATGGCTTCATAGCTCATTTCTTTTTAGCGCCCAGTAAGATTCCATTCTCTGGATGTACCACAGTTAGTTTATCCATTCCCTTACTGGGAAGAGCATCTTGGACTTCCGGTCAAGATGGCAGCATAGGTAAATGCGGTATCGCCTCCTCCCACAACCACATCAAAATGACAACTAAACTACAGAACAACCATCCTTCAGAACTGCCTGACATCAAGCTAAATGGAAGTCCTACAACTACAAAATTAAAGAAGCAGCCACATCGAGACTGGTAGGAGGGGCAGAGATTCAGACTGGCTGGTCCCACACCCACGTGTGGTGGATAAAAATCAGGAGGGCTACCTCGGCTGGGAAAGTCCTCCCTGAGGAGCAAGGGGTCCACATCCCACATCAGGCCCCCCAGGTCAGAATTCCAGTAGCAGAAAGAGAAGTCCCCATAACTTCTGGTTGAAAAAAATAGTGGGAATTGAGGCTGAGGGAGGCTGAGGCTTCTCGAGTCCCAGGCAGTTCCTCTTAAAGGGCCCGCACACAGATTTATTTGGATCCGCTCCCTCCAGGCTCCAGTGTGGGGAGGCAGCTGGAAAGGCACCAGAGACATACCAACAAGAACTGAGTTGTTTGGTATTGGGGTGAGAGCTGGAGAGGCAGCTTTCACCCAGACAGATGTTCTAGTGGAGGCTGTTATTCCTTTGGTGAGCCCTTTCCCCACAGGGCAGTGACACATGCGCCATATCTGGGACTCCAGACACCTGGCTCACACTGTTTGCCCCACCCTGGTGATTCCCTGAGATCCTGCCCCACCCAACTTTCAGGCCCACCCAAGCTGTTTCCAGTGGCTTTACCATAGGATTGGTCTGTCTTGACTCTTGCTTCAGATTTTCCTAAATTCTCTCAAACAGCACCTGGCCTCAGTGAGTCCCATGCCTCTCACAAAGTGGCTCCAAGCCTGGCACTAGGAGCAGCCAGCCTTTGTTCACAGCTTGGCTTTGTCTGGGCACCTCCAAGACCGGCACAAGAAGCAGCCCTCTGCAGATCGCTTTGTAGCTTATGCCTGGTGGCCCCAGGTAGAACACAGGCAGTGGCTGACCTTGCCCCAGAGCCAGCACACCCAGTGGACAGCTTCAGACCACGTCAATGCACCACCATCCAACCACCTCCACAAGCGACACACTCAAGGAATGGACTCAGGGATTACAAGAGCCCTGCTGAAGTAAGTCTTGCTCTGTGTGGTGGGCCCTGCACAGCTGATCCTCCAAGGTAGTCAGAGGTCAGTGGTCAGTGGGCACAGGCAGTCCTTGCAGCTGATCAGCCTGAGTAAATCCCTCCCATTGACGTGCCAACAGCAATCAAGACTCAATTACAACAGAAGGGTGGACAGTCCACACAAGGGGTGCACCTTGAGGGCCCAGCTGGGGTGACTAGGCAGGTTGTGCCACTGAACCCTACAGTACACCTACTATAATAGGCCACCCTAGGAAGCCTAGGAGGCATAGCAACTCTACCTAATACATAGAAACAAACACAGGGAGGCAGCCAAAATTAGGAGACAAAGAAACATGTCCTAAATGAAAGAACAGAACAAAACTCCGTGGAAAAGAACTAAATGAAATGGAGATAAGCAGTTTAACTGATGCAGAGTTCAAAACAATGGTAATAAGGATGCTCAATGAACTTTGTGAGAATTTCAAGGAACTTAGTGAGAACCTCAAGAACATAAAAAAGACCAGTCAGAAATGAAAGATGCACTAACTGAAATAAAGAATAATTTACAGGGAATCCATAGTAGAATAGGTGAAGCTAAGAAGCGTAAACCATTGATTTGGAATATAAGGAAGCAATAACACCCAATCAGAATAAAATATCCAAAAAAATGAGGATAGTGTAAGGAGCCTCTGGGGTAATCTCAAGCGTACCAACATTCACATCATGGGGGTGCCAGAAGGAGAAGGGAGAGAGCAAGAAATTGAAAACCTATTTGAAAAAATGACAGAAAACTTCCCTAACTTGGTGAAGGAAACAGACATACAAGTCCAGGAAGCACAGAGAGTCCCAAACAAGATGAACCCAAAGAGGTCCACACCAAGACATGTCATCATCAAAATGCAAAAGGTTAAAAACAAAGAGTGAATCTTAAAAGCAGCAAGAGAAAAGCAGTTAGTTACCTACATGGGAGCTCCCATAAGACTGTCAGCTGATTTCTCAAAAGAAACTTTGTAAGCCAGAAAGAAGTGGCAAGAGATATTCAAAGTGATGAAAAGCAACAACCTACAACCAAGATTTCTCTATCCTGCAAAGCTATCATTTAGAATTAATGGACATATAAAGAATTTCCCAGACAAGAAAAAGCTAAAGGAGTTCTTCACCACCAAACCAGTATTATATGAAATGTTGACAGATCTTCTTGAAGAAGAAGAACATAAATATGAACAATAAAATGGCAATAAACACATGTCTACCAACAACTGAATCTACAAACCAAATGAGCAAGCAGAACAGAAATAGACTCATAGATACACAGAACGTTTTGTTGGTTGCCAGATGGGAGGGGGTTGGGGGGATGGGTGAAAAAGGTGAAGGAATTAAAAAGTACAAATTGGATGCCCGGCTGGTGTGGCTCAGTGGTTGAGCATTGACCCATGCACCAAGAGGTCGCCGGTTCGATTCCCAGTCAGGGCACACGCCCAGGTTGTGGGCCCAATCCCCAGTGGAGGGCATGCAGGAGGTGGCCAATAGATGTTCTCTCTCATCTATATTTATATCTCTCTTCCCCTCTCCCTTCCTCTCTGTTTAAAAAATCAATAAAGAAAAAAAAGTACAAATTGGTTGTAGACTGATGAACCTCAAAGGGAAGGAGGGAGGGAGGGAGGGTGGGAAAAGATAAACCAAATAACTTATATGCATATGTGCATAACCAATGGACACAGACAATAGTGTGGGGAAGGCTGGAGTGGGGCGGGAGCAGGGAGGAGGAGGTCAATGGGGGAAAAAAGGGGGGACATCTGTAATACATTCAACAATAAAGATAAGTTTAAAAAGGAAAAAAAAAAGAGCATCTTGGTTGCTTCCAAGTTTTGAAAATTATGAATAAATCTGCTATAAATATCTGTGTATAGGTTTTTGTGTGGACATAAGTTTTCTTCTTTTTTTAAGTTTGAGCTGCAATAGTTCTCAAATCAGCTGCACATTAAATCACCTGGGGAACTTCTCTTTAAAAATTTTTTTATTGATTTTTTTTTTTTTAGAGAGAGAGGAAGGGAGAGAGAGATAGAAACAGCTGCCTCCTGTACGCCCACTACTGGGGATTAAGCCTGCAACCTGGACCTGATTCCAGGGAATCAAACCTGGACCTCTCAGTCCATGGGATGATGCTCAATCCACTGAGCCACACCGGCTGGGATAAATATCAAGGAAGGAGTATGATTGCTGGATCTTATGGTAAGAGTATGTTTACTTTTGTAAGAAACTGCCAAACTGTTTTTCAAACCTGATGTACCATTTTGCATTCCCACCAGCAAATAATGCAAGTTCCTGCTTCTCCATATCTTCACCAGCATTTGGTGTTGTCAGTGTTCTGGATTCTGGCCACTCTGATAATTGTGCAGTATCTCATTGTTTTCCTTTGCAGTTCCCTAATGGCATATGTGTTTGTCATTTGTGTATCTTCTTTTGGTGCAGTGTTAAAACACATCTTTATAATAAATATTTTAATAAAATTTAAAAACCTCAGAAACTTTTCAAATATTTTAAAAATACTGCTTCCCATTACCAGTAATATGAAATATGTTGTAAAATCTAATGTCTACAAATTAAATATTTTAATCAAGAATGCCCAATTTGAGGGAAGAACATTGCTCAAGGAGACGGAAGATCTGGATTCTGTCATTTCTTGCCACCAAATGTGTCATCTTAGAAAAGTTATTTACCTTTCTGAATTTCAGTGTCTTCTATAAAGTAACAGTAATGGCTAAAATGATTTCTAAAGTTCTTGCAGCTCTGGCTTTCTTTTATTTTTGTATTTTATGTCAGTCACTAGAGTGGCCCTTGTCAACATATAGAGATCTGAGCCCTTTGATTGCCTCATGGTAAATTTAATATTGTCATCTTGACATTTTTTTTCCATATTTCTTTTCTGTTCTGAAATAAAGAACTTTGAGTGAGGCCAAAGCCTAGCAACCAGCTCTCCTGAAATATCTCATTGAATGTGATATACATAGAGTGTATCTGGGGGAGAAATAAATACAGCAAAAATGGTAACCACACTTCAGCATTAATTTCATTTGATGATTCACCCACTCTGTCATTCAAAGATGGCATTGATCTAAATTGTGACCTTTTCTTCTATCTCATATCATTAAAATAATGCCAGCAAAAGGGCAGTGACTCACCGCTGGAACAGATTCTTCCTGAGAAAATTAGCTGAGTTTTGTTATGGACATCTTGGTCAAAGGGTCTTTTATTAACTTTACCTGGTGAACAAGCCCTTCCTTTGCCCAGCTAAAGGGCCTCTTCTATAATAAGTCCTGTGGATTCAATCTAGCCTGACCATAATATTTTGTTGATTCTTTCACCTTCTGGCAGTACTTCAGGTTTTGAATGCACAAAGGAATTTTCCGCTGAATCAGTTGCTATTCATCATTGCAATCATTGGAAGGGGCTTTTAGGGGGCTTGCTTTGCACTCTGGAATCGTTTTCATACATAATTTATGGACAAATCTCCCTATGGATAGATATTGTGTGTCTACATTTGTAGAAGTGGATACTCAGAGTGACAGGAGTGTTAAAATTATTGTTTTACAGTTACCAAATGAGCATATCAGGGGGAAGAAAAATCTAGGAGTTCAGGTATTAAAAATATGACCCAGTAATTAGAAACAGTTTGCTTATTATTTCAACATACCCTGGTATGATTAAAATATAAGTCATGATAATATTTAATAAGACTAATAATTGTCATTTGTGTTTAATCCACACTTGTTTAGCCTACCAAATTCTAGAAGGCATTGCATGTAACTGCTTACATTACTTTTATAAAATACTAACATAAAATTGCGTGTATTTGAAAACTTGATATATACCTCACACTGCTGGACAGCAGACATCTCATGACCAAAGTGTCAATCTTCATTGCACATTTGAGGCCCAGAAAGGGGAAGTAGTTCACTGAAGCTCACATAACAAATCATGGAAAAGCTGAGTGACACTTCTATCTTCACCTCCGAGGCTAGCCCCCTTGGTGTCCACAGGTATTACAGAGTTCCTGGGGATAATGTTGAATGTTCAAGAGAGTATTAAATGATATTCTGTGCCATCTGCTTAAGAAGTACATAGTATATTTAAAACAAACAAACAGACAAACAAACTTGAAACAGACTCATAGATACAGAAGACAGACTAATGGTTGCCAGAGGGAAGAGGTCTGGGGGACTGAGTAAAAAGGTGGAGGGATTAAGAAGTACAAATTGGGCCCAGCTGGTGTGGCTCAGAGGTTGAGCGTTGACCCATGCACCAGGAGGTCGCTGGTTTGATTCCCGGTCAGGGCACATGCCCAGGTTGTGGGCCAAATTCCCAGTGAGGGGCATGCAGGAGGTGGCCAATTGATGTTCTCTCTCATCGATGATTTTATCTCTCTCTCCCTCTCTATTCCTCTCTCTTTGAAAATCAATAAAGAAAAAAAAATTTTAAAGAAGTACAAATTGGTAGTTACAAAATAGTCACAGGAATGTAAAGTACAGCACAAAGAATATAGTCACTAATATTGTAATAATTATGTATGGTGCCAGGAGGGTACTGGAAATATCAAGGGAACACTTTGTAAAGAATATGATTGTCTAACCATTATGCTGTACACCAGAAATTAATACAAAATAATATTAAATGTGAACTCTAATTGAAAAATAAAATGAAGGAAGACATATACAGTATATTTAAAACATTGGTTTCTGAAATGGTCCCAGTGTTTAAGCTCTGGGATTTCCAAGGGGTAAATTAGGATATTTTAAAAATTCACTTCTATGGTCCTTCTTTGTCTCCAGTAAACAAGGTGCTTTTAGATTCATGTTGTGTTTGTAAGTCAGCAAGATTCATTTCCACAGGAGACATGAGAAAGTTAGTGTCATAACTCCATGAAGCACCATATATGCTTTGGCATAAAGTACTAAGAAAGTGTTTTCCTCAAAGTAAAGGAAATAAAATCATTAATGTGTAATCATTCTGGTGAATAAGGGACCGATTATTACCTTTTATCCCTGAGTTAGGTTACAAGTCAGTGTCTGGTCATTCTTTTTATACATTTATTGCCTAGTAGTTAAAATTTTTTCTCTCTTTAAAAGTTTGCATACTTTCACAAAAAGCCTGCCTGAACTAAAAGTAGATAATTGAGTCAACTATTCATGTTTTAGAATAGATTTAAATAAATTTTAAGAAAACTCCAGGCAATTCAATAACTGGTTGAATCATCAAGCTAAAGTGAAGCTTCTCAGGCTATAAATGGCAGTGTTTGCAGGTTTCAAAGATCCACAGGGAAGAGTCAGTTAGATTAGATTCTGTCAGTCACATCCTACTCTGCATAATTCTTGAGTTCACTTTTCTGGAAGCTAATACAGTAGTGATCAGACTTTATTTATTCATCCAGGTATTAATTCATCACATATTTAGTGAGTACCTTCCATGTGCCAAATCTGGGGGTGGGAGGAGGCAGAGAGGCATGAAGGATATGATGCCTGAATGCACGCAGCTCCCAGACTGGACAGGAGAAAAGGCAAGTACATAGGGCCACTCCCTTTTGCGGAGTACTCCAATAGAAATCTTTAAGTGCTGTGCTGGAGGCACACAGTCCTCAGTTCCCCTAGGGCTGGGGAAGTTCACCGAAGGCTTTATAGGTGAGGTGATATCTAGCTGTGTGGGGAAAGCAAAGGGGTTGGCAATAGGCAGTGGAGGTGAGGCTGGAGCTAGGAGGAGGGCACATCAGGCACAGGACAGAGCAGGAAGTATGATATCAGGGTGGGAAAGTGTAAGAGGGCCTGGGGCTGGGGAGGTAGCAGGCTCAGGACACAGAGGGCCTTGTGAGTGCTATGCTTGGCCAAAGAAAAAGCTGTGCCAAGGCCCAGTGGTGGAAGTGAGTTCAATATGGCTGGAACAAAGCTGCAGAGCTTCAAGGGCAGAGAGTAGGGACAGAAGCACAGGACTAAGGCTCAGGAGATTTGGCAACAGGGAGCCAGTGAAAGGTTCTGGACAGGAGAGGGACCTGATGAAACCTGGACTATGTAATAACTCCATTCTGACTCTCAGTTACTGCACGTACATACCCTGGCAGTTTCTTTTCTGTAAACATAAGAGTCTTGAGACACCCAAAGAAAACTGTAAAGATAAGGGGTTGAGGATGGCCTTGGGAAACTCAGAGAAACCATGAGAAAAAAGAGATTAATAGTTACCCTGCTCCTCCCCCCTTCTCTGTATCAGCCCCCCTTAATGGTGCCAAAGCAGCGCCAAGAGAATGTAGTTTTTTTTTCCTGTAGTTTGTGCCTTTAAAAGCGGGCAACAAAGAAGGCTAGGGGCTGAGGATTTGGGGAAGCTGTACCCCCCCAGCCCGCCGGTGTAACAGCCCACCGGTATAATAAAGTGCTCCTTTACAACTAGGCCGTGCGTCTCTGGTTATCTTGCTGACACGTTACAACAGACTATTAGAAAACTCCCTTATGAAAAGTGGGGAGAAGTGTTTGGATACTTTGATAGTTTCCATAATTTTGCCAGTACAACCTGTGCTTCAGTGAACACCCTCATGCAAGTCTCCTTGGACTGAAGAGAAACCATAGAAAAACAAACAACTTGCTCCCTAGTTGGGGAGCCGCTGGATGACTTGTGATTTATTCACACACTGGCAAAAGAAAACGAAGGAACTCTACATGTATCAACATGGATAATATTGAGGGAGGGAAGGAAGTTGAAAATAGACTATATGCAGTGTAATATCATTTATGTGAAGTATTAAAACACAAAAAAACAATGAGGTATATTGTTTTGGATACACAAGTGCCTAGAAGTACCAGGGTGCATAGAAGAACACATACCTGCCCCAGGGTATCTGGTACCTCTGTAGGGGAAGGGGAAGGGAGCAGAATTTGGCTTTCAGCTATTTGATAAGGCTTTATTTATTTAAAATTTTATCTGAAGCAAGTATAGTAAAATGTTATCATTGGGTAAATCTGGGCAGTGGAGACATAGGTGCCTATTATATTATTTTCTGCACTTTTTAGTGTGTTTTAAATATTTCAAAATAAAAATTTAAGTAGAAAAAAGGAAAAAAGAGGCCATTGTATCAATTAGTGTATTTTTGACTGCAAGTAAGAAAGTAAGAAAGAAATGAAACAGTACTTTTTTTTATTATCCTATCAAGTGTTGACAAACAACGGCCCTTTGCTTGTATTTATATGAGAATGTTTTTTCATGTTTTTAAATGGTTGAAAAAAATCAAAAGAAGAATACTCTGGGTATTTAAAAATTATATAAAATTCCAACTTCAGTGTCCATCAATAGTTTTATTGGCACACAGTCATGCCCAGTCATTTAAGTATTGGCTATGGCTACACTTGCCCTGCAAGGGCAGAGCTGATTTAAGACAGAGATGGATCACAAAGCCTAAACTATTTACTGTCTGGCCCTTTAAGAAAGATTTGCTGACCCCTGCCATTTAACAAAATCATCCAAAGTTAAGTGGTTCCAGGATTGGTTAATTCAGTAGTGTGATAATGTTGGAGCTCTAGGTGGTTCTCCAGCTACATTCAAGGTAGCCATATCTCTGCCACAGCTATGGATGCCATAGCTGCAAGCACATGACAATGTTCAAATGTTGTAGTAGGGTGGGTGGGGACTTGCCTTGTGTGTCTTTCACTTTTTAACATGGAGGATTTTCTTTCCCAGAAACTTTCTAGCAGATTCCACCTTAAACCCCACTGGTCAGAACTGAGTCACATGGCCATTCTGGGGCTGAAGGAAGGAGTAGCCAGATTTCCTGAGTCCACGGAAAGGTTTCTGTTAGGAGGGAGGAAGAGATAGAGCAGCAGGTGGATAGGCCATAGTACCTGCCCCAAGTATAAACTTAAAAATGAAAAGATTGGATCGGAAGGGGCAAGAGTGGATATGGAGAGACCAGTTAGGAGGCCAGTGGCTAGTGGCATCATCCAGGAAAGACATGATGAAATGATGGGGACTTGGACCAAGGGCATGTCACAGAATGGAGCTGGTTGGAATGTGGGTATATTTTGAAGCATGAGCTAATGGACTGGATATTGGAGGAAAGAATTGAATTAAGCAGGACTTCAGCATTTCTGGTTTGGACAGCTGGGTTGTCATCCCAGGATATGGGCAGACACAGTTTTGGTGTAGAGGTGAGGAGTGCGTCTCAAGGTTCTCACAGTTTTGCCGTATTTCCAAGTAATAGAGAGTTGAGAAAATAAGGTCGAGGCAATGTTTTTGCTTAAAAGGGTTATAACTCAGAGTATTGTTTTTCTACTCTGAAGAAATAGTCATTCATGAATAAATGGGACAATGTCATATATGGGTCCAGCATTTTCGGTTTACAAAGTGCTTTCATACCCACTTTTTCATTTGACCATCTTCGGAAATTGGTATGATAGGATTCATTCTCATTTTACAGATGAGAAAACTGGGATTCAGAGAGGGAAGTCTAAGGGCTGGAATGGAAGATGTGTCTTCTAGGTCAAAAAGGGGCTGTTAAAACTACGCCTTGTCTTTCATGGGCACCATGTTTGCTTTTGTTTATTTTTGGCATACCCCCAGCTAAGACTCCACTTTGTTTTTTAACTCTTTAATATTACATGCAAACTTTATATTATTTTATATTTTATTTTAATATTCCCATTCAAAAAATCAGACAGTAATTTGTGTTGCTTGCTTATTTTTAGACAATTGCACTTAATTGTTTTGAATCATCTCTAAAAGCTTATTTCCACAGCACATAACAAAATTTATTAAATTGCTTTGTGAAGCAAGGCTGATTTTGCACTGAAACGATGACTCATGAGGTATGACTAAGTCTTACGTGTGTTCCTCTCCCAGCAAGTAATTTGAAATTAAGTAATTTAAAACAAAGAAAACTATCCCTTGCTTACGTCTTTGACAAGTTTTCCTGGATGTGGAGTTACACGGGAGCAAGTGACCATGTTCTTTTAGTACAAAATGTTCTTATTGACAGCAGCATTGATAACTGGCATCCCCCTGGGTTTTGTAAATGGTGCAGGGAAGGTAGGTTTTGACCCAATAAAAAGAAACATTATCTGATCCACTGAGATGCCCAGCATTGGTACCTCTGGCTTGGGTGTTAGTGAACTTTTTTTTGTGCATGGATGTGATCATCTGACGGTGTTTGTTGAGGGTAGGGGGTGGGGTAAAGAACTTTTTATTTCACAGTGTATGGTCCTGGCATAGTGAAAGAATAGGAAGGAGCCCTGCCAATCTGAACCATAGAAGATCAGGGCAAGGTAAATTCGGGCAATAATATGTGCCAGGAGAATAGAGCCTCTGGAGTAGAAACAATGTCTGGAATTAAGAGTTTGTTTTGACAGTCACTTTTCATTTTATAATGAGAAACTTTTCAGCAGTTGGAAACATAGTACCTAGCACTCAACGGACACATAATGAATGTTTGCTCAATACCCACCTGCAGGGATTAGGAAGAGGAGGAATGAGTGAATTAATGGGCTTGTACATGACAGGGTATGGTGGAAGGAAGAGAAATGAGAAGGATTCAAGGTACCTTAATGTGGACTTTTGAAGACTGGCTTTGAACTAAGGTGAACTTGGAGTCTGCATTCTATGTGAACATTGTGGCTTAGCTACAAACCTGTGTCTTTGAGTTATGGGACAAGTGAGCATTTCACCTATTTCTGGTGGCAGTAGGGGTCAGGAAACTGTCCAAGCAGGCTTTTGGTTTTTGGGTTTGTTTGTTTTTCCAGAAAGCCAGCAAAGCAGATCTACTAAAATATATTGCCACTCTCCTTCTGTGTCACCAGCCCCAACTCCTCCCACAACACAAGCATTGATTTTTAATACTAACAGCTGAAATGCAGTCAGTTCATTTTTATTTTTATTTTTTATTTTTGTTGAGAAATACTTTGTTCTTTGCTCCAGTGATTTTGTTAGCAATTTCATTAATAGAAAGGAAAGAAGGACCCACAGAAAGGGTAGATAGGTGGTGTATAAGGGTGGGCACAGGTAGCTCAATTTGTTTCAAAAACAATAGGTGTCAACAAACTCCTACTTAGAGTTGTGTTTCTCCTTCTTGCTTGTCAGAAATACAAGGGTGGATAGTGCCCAGGGACTGAAGCTAGATGGAGACAATTAGGTTCACTTTTATTTTTTCCATTTTCAAGAAGCATGTATCATGAAAAAGCAATAGCATTAGGAAAAGTATATCACAAGTTTAGAGAGACACTTTTGTCTAATTTCAATAATCACTCTGTGCCTTAATGTCCCCATAGGTGAGTGGAGACAATGCCTACTGGTTGCACGCAGATTTGTGTGCAAAGGCCAGCCAGATTACAATTGTAAATTGTTATGCACACTGCAGGGGTGAATTCAAGATGCCCTTATTTAGATTATTACTCTTATTTGCCGATTAATAGTGCTTATTTTAAAATTGATTCTGAAAAGTACCCAAACAAAATGAAAATCTACTCCCATTGCTAGAATACTCCACTTTGTGAAGTCATAGATTTCACTCAAAGGCTACATTTTATAGAAAACTACAATTTAAAAATATGAGCCTCCGACCCCCCCACCATGGAGGAACCCAGGCGGAGGGAGGGAGCTGAGCGACCCCCCCACCAATGGAGAAAGCCGGCAACACACAGGAGAACTGAGCAAACTGAACAACAGAAATTGACCCAGAGACATGGAGGTAGAGTACGGGATGACGGGCCTCAGAGGAGGGGGGGGGAGGCGGGGGAAAGAGATGAATCACAGAGCCTATGTGCATGGGTGCATAACCAATGGACATGGACAACAGGGATGGGGACGAGGAGAAGGGGAGGGGGAGGAGGGTGTCAATGGGGGAAAAAAAAGGAAAAACATCTGTAACAAAAACAAATTAATAATAAAATAAATTAATTAAAAAAAATATATATGAGCCTCTAATAGAGGCACCTTGGAGCCTGCACCTATTTCATTACCTTTCCAACCACAGCACAATTGCCTCTTGAGATGTTTGCTAATGTTTATTAACTGCAGACCTGGGAACAGACAGACATAGCCAAGCCAAACATTCAGATGGTGAACAGAAACCTTTCTCTTATGATTTCCATTGGTCACTGCTCAAGCGAACTCTAAAAGAAACCCCAGCCCTGGCCGGTTTGGCTCAGCGGTTAGAGCATCGGACTGCGGTCCAGAGAGACCCGGGTTCGGTTCCCACTAAGGGCATGTACTTCGGTTGCAGTTTGTCCCCGGCCCTGGTTGGTCGTGCGGGTGACGGCCACTCGATGTGTCCCTTTCACATCGATGTTTCTCTCTCTCTCTCTTCCTCTCTCTCCCTCCCACTCTATCTGAACAAAAAATGAAAGAATGTCCTCAGGTGAGGATAAAAAAATAAATAAATAAATAAATAAAAATAAAAGAAACCCCAAACTTTCTGTTTCCATAGAAAACATTTCTTCCCAAGAGAGTTTTCTGAGCTTTCCTCCCATCTGTGTCTTCTGGCTAACAGCAGCCCCTCTCTTTTCTTTGCCCATGCTTTCTTCTACATAGCTACTGACTCCCAGTGGGCCTGACGTTGGTCTTTACCTAGTGAACTTGATAAGTGAACCTCACTGCCACCCCAGGCCAAGTCAAGATGCATAACTGGCACCAAATATTAGGGATGAGCTACAAAAGTTCCAGACAGATCTCATCTTTCCAATTCCAACATTCTTTCTTACCAAGTACTTCTAAACAGTAAGTAAAAGAATGATTTATAATATAATAACTCCCCTTTCATTATTCTTTAATATTTTATTAATCTCCTTATTACGAATTAGGGGAATGTGCTAAAAAAAAAAAAAAAGAAGAAGATATTATTGCTCTTTCTGCCTCAATAATAAAAAACAGTAATTATCTGGTGGAGTGTATCCCCCTTCTCTACAAGGAATGGCTATTTGTTTCAGGAATAAACAAAATGAGAAATTATGACATCACTGAATCCACTTTTAAAATTAATATGAAGTTCTTGTCACAAACGTATGGATCTTCCCAATGGGGAAAATGTGACTAACTTCAAGTGAATCAGAAATATGAAAATGTCAGGCTGTCATTTACCTGAGCAGTTTGTTTGGGTTCTGTACAAGGGAACCTTGGAGACAAATGGTAATTGCAAAAAGAAGCACGGAAACAAATAAACAAACAAGACCAAAAATGAAATGAAAAAACAGTTGCTACCCAAATTCTTATTAGTTGACCATATTTTCATTGACTTTTTGTCTGAGTAATGGAACCAACGAAACTGCAGAAGAGACCAAAGAATCTTAGAGCTCGATGAGTCTAGAAATTTCTTAATGTTGTGGGGTTTTTTAAAATTTTAAAGAGAACATCTTTTCCTACTAAAATATATTGTGGAGGGTTATTATGAGAAAGTTGTGTGAGCACAGCCACCCTGGCTGACGTGTGTGTGTGTGTGTGTGTGTGTGTGTGCACTCGCACATGTGTGGGGGGTGAGGGATGTTCTCTCACACCCATTATACTCACCTGCAGCCCTTGAGTACCTTTCCAGAAAGCTCATGGCCTTGAGGAGCTTGGAAAAGAGACTGGTCCATTCCAAGTTACTCTAGTGATGGAGGGCTCAGAGTCTCAGAACTTGCCGGAATAGGCCTGAGGTCACCCAGGCAAACCAGAGCTATAACAGAGCTGAGCCCTCCAAGCCAGGCCCATGCAACCCAGGTAGGATTCCTGAGCTGATCTGTGGACATCTCACACTCACCTTTTTTCTTGGCCCCTTTGCCTGAAAAAAATTTTCCTGGCCACTTAAGGGTATTTTCTATCATTAGCCAGCCCCACATTTCAGATATATATAGAAACTTCCTTGCTCTGATGTTAATGTGGATCCAGTCAGAATTAAGTGTTAGGCATGAATAAGCTGTAGTCCTTTTGTCCTTGATTAATTTCATGATATTTATTCTAGAAAGGAAGCTTGGAAGTTTAAAACATCCTTCCTCATTAATAATAAATTTTTCCTTTTAGTAATATAAACATAATTCAAGACCCAATTAAACTGTCCCATTTTTTTTTCAGTAAAGAAATGACATTTACAACTCAAATTTGCCATATATTCTTGTCCCAAATGGTTGTTATCTCTATTAAATTGCTCATAACTGTTTGGAATGTAGAAGCTTTGGCAGAATTGGGCAGTCATATATCAGAGCCTGCACATACAGCATTATATGATCTGTTTGTGTGGGTGGTGGTAAAGGAGCCAACTTAGATACTGGATCATGTGTTATTTTCAGTACATTTCTGAGACATTATTAATTGAATTGAGTTGAGCTTTACTTCTACTCAAGTGCTTGGTCTGCCATCATTTACTTGATGAAACCTGGGACAGAGCTAAAGCCTACAAAAGTAAAGTTGAGTTAAATTTGTGTGTCAGTCTACTGTCGTGAAACCAAACAGCAGGAGAACTACTAAACAGGTACTGTGCAATAGCCTCTCCTTGATTCCGGAGCCATTCCAAAGGAAGTTGTCAGGGTCTGGGCTAGAAGCATAGCCTACTCACCCCACACCATTTGCAATGCCCTTGCTCCTCCCAGGACAGCTCTAAGAGCAGTAGTGGAATCCAGCCCATGCATACCAGCTGGCTTGGCTAAAGGTGAGCCAGTGCCACTCACTTCCATTCAACAAACCACACTGAGTGCCTGCGGTTTACTAGGCCCTGTACATTGCAATAGGGATATGCAGGTGGACACAATATGGCACCATATGAGTTTAGTGACAGGGGAAGGACAGAGGCATAGACAAGCAGGCCAATGCTACTTAGAAAGTGCACCACAGGAGGTATGGGCAGGATCCTTTGGGTGCATGAGAAGAAAGCAGGTAACTCAGGCTAGAGGATGAGAGCAGCAAAATCCAGGATTAGGCGAAGCTTCTGGGAGGCGGTGATGCTTGGGCTGAGATTTTTGTAAAAATTAGAATATCTCATTTTTTCTTATCAGAGGATTACTACTTCTAAAAAGCAAAAAATAAATAAAATAAAATAAATCACTGTAAAATTACCACCAGAGATAACCACTGCTTGCATTTGAAGTATATCCTTTGTCTATCATCTATCTATGTATATATACAAATGCTTTAAAAATGTTCTCAAGCCTTATCCAGTTTGGCTTAGCGGTTAGAGCATCAGCCCACGGACAGAAAGATTTCAGGTTCAATTCCCAGTCAAGGGCACATACCTGGGTTACAGGTTCGATCCCCTGCCCCTGTCAGGGTCCTTCAGGAGGCAACCAATCAATGTGTCTCTTTCACATCGATGTCTCTCTCTCCCTCCCTCCCTTCGACTCTATCTAAAAATCAATGGAAAAATATCCTCGGGTGAGGGTTAACAAAAAAAATAAATAATAAATAAAATAAATAAATAAATAAATAAAAATCTCAAAATGTGAGCAACTGATTTATTGCTTCCTTTAAAAAAATCTAACCATACACAATGAATACTTTTTCATGTTATTAAATATTCTTCTACATAATATTCTATTATATGGATACTTTAATTTACTTAACCGATTATTATAGGAATTTAAGTTGTAAAATGTTCATGATTATTAACTATAATGAACATCTTACACTTAATTTATGTGTGTGTGTATCTATAATTATTTCCTTAGGACAGATTTCTAGAATGAAAATTTCTGGGTCAGATGTTTTAAGACTAAATACCAACCAGTAGTCTGTGAGAGTTCCCATTTTCTCCCACTCTTGATACCAAGTCATTTCAAAGTGCTGGCCACATAAAAATATCTCTAGTAGTCAGCTTCCAAGACAGCCCTGATTATCCTCGCTGCCTGATGGTTGCATTTTTGTGTGATCTTCTCTCATAATAAATAAGGCTGTCCTGTAAGATCAATGGGATGTTCCAGAAGTGACAGGTATTTATTTCTTTTATAAATTAAATTAAATTAACTTTTTGGATATTTTTCTCTTTTTTTAAACTGTATGGAGGTGTAATTAACAATTAAAAATTGTTAATTTGATGTTCTGATTTATGTATACATTGTGTGCATATCATTACAAGCAAGCTAACATCTCCATCACCTCATATAGTTACCTTTTGTATGTATGTGTGCGGTGAGATCACTTAAGATCTACCCTCTTAGAAAACTTAAAATATAGACAATAGTATTAACTATAGCCACATTGCTGTACATTGGATCTCCAGAACTTGTTCATCTTCCATAACTGAAACTACAGTTTGATCCAACATCTCTCCATTTTCCTCCTATTTCCCAGCCCCCGGTAACCATCATTATAGTCTCTGCTTCTGTAAGTTCATCTGTTTTAGATTCTACATATACATGAGAGCATGCAGTATTTGTCCTGTGACTGGCTTATTTCACTTAGCATAGTGTCATCCAGGTTCATCCATGTTGTCACAAATGGCAGGATCTCCTTCTTTTTTAAGGCTGTATAATATTTCATTGTATATATAATGTGTGTACTTCTGAGACTAGGTCATAAACTGCATAGCCACTTCTTCCTTTCTCTCTTGGTTTACTTATTCTGGAGGAAGCCAATACCATGTCATGAGGACAACCAAGCAAAACTATAAGGGTCCATATTATATAAAACTGAGGCCTCCTGCCAACTGCCAGCACCAACTTGCCAGCCATGTGAGTGAATTACCTTGGAAGCAGGTCCTCCAGTTTCATTTAAGACTTAAGGTGACTGCATTCCCAACAGACATCTTGACAGAGAGGCTCTGAGCCAGAACCACCCAGATGAGCACTTCCAAATTCCTGACCCACAAAAACTATGAGGTTAGAGGGTTGACCGGGAGAGAGATCAACATGGCAAGTACAGCTGGGTTGTGGAGATAGGGAAAGGATGAGTGAGAAGCAGCAGGGGCTGAGTAATGGAAGTGGAAGTTTCCATGTATCTTAGAATTCAAGGAAGTATTTTTATCTGAGCTGTGTAATATAAAGGCGGCACGACTGATTTCTCAGATAATAGACTAAATTTTATTATTTCTTGCAAGAGAGTCACTAATAAGATTAGACACTCTGAACTTTTACTCTGTGCTAAGTGATATGTGCATTGATGCTCATTTTTACTCTCCTAATACTCTGGGAGGTATAGCCTATTTAAAAAATGAAGAAATTAAGAGTCAGAGAAGAAGTCAAGCAGCTTGTCCAAGGTCACACAGTCAGGATGTGGAAGAGCAGTGGTTTGGGCCAAGGTATGTTGGACTCTAAAAATCCCTGCCCAACTTTTCAGTTATACTGCTTCTGGGAGCACTCAGCAGTATTAAAGAGCCAGGGGTGGTAGCAGTACTGAATTGCACACTTAAAAATGGTTAAAATGGTAAATTTCGTGTTATGTGAATTTTCCCACAATTAGAAAAAAAGAAGAAAAGTAGGTAACAAACTGATCTGCAGACCTAAGAGAGAGAAAACTGCATGAAGATTGAGCAATAAATTTAATCCTTCATTTTATTCTTAAAAGAAAGCCCTGGCCAGTTTAGCTCAGCAGTTAGAGCGTCAGCCTGCAGACCAATGAATCTTGGGTTCGATTTCGATCAAGGGCATGTACCTCGGTTGCAGTTCGTCCCAGCCCTCGTTGGGGTTGTATGGGAGGCAACCAGTCGATGTGTCTCTCTCACATCGATGTTTATCTCTCTCTCCCCCTCGCTTCCTCTCTCTCCCTCCCACTCTATCTGAACAAAAATGGAAAAATATCCTCAGATGAGGATTGAAACAAAAAAAAGAGAAAGCTCAGTATATATCCAAGTTACTGTAATTTTCCATCGCATTTTGTAATAGCTGCCTCCTGCTCGCCCTCTGCTGGGGATCAAGCCCACAACCCTGGCATGTGCCCTGATCAGGAATCCAGCCTTCGACCTCTCAGTGCATGGGACTACGCTCAACCAACTAAACCACACCAGCCAGGGATCTCTTTGTGTTTTGAAATGGATTTAAAGTATACTTAGATAGGTAAAAAAAAAAAACCTGTTTCAGTTGAGCTCACTGTAAGGCCTCATGGACACCAGGAATGGATGAGGGCAGTGAGAAGGACGTTGGAGAAGGACAACAACCATTGAGAAATGTAGCCAGGAGTGCCACTCACTCACCATCAGAGCAAGACTTTGCAGAGGCTCTTGCCCTGTGGCTTAGTCCTTGGGAAAGGATACTCCTTTTGCCTTGTCTTCCCCATGGCCTCTGCCTGAGGCTTCTGGCACTTCCTAAGAACAAGGTTGTGGCCTCAATTGAAGAACTGACTTGTGAATTTGGACCAGTCCCTTGTGGAACTGTATGGTTTCTGGGGGCCCCTGTGGCCCTGTCAGTCCATAGGTCCAAGCCTCAAAGTCCCTTACCAGCAAGAGGTCCAGCAATGTGGGAATAGTTTTTTATAGGGACCAGATTACATGCTTGACAGGTGTTATGGATTGAATTGTGTCCTCCCCCAAAAAATGTTGAAATCCAAACTCCCAGTACCTCAGAATGTGATATTTGGAGATGGTGTTTCCATAGAGGTAATCAAATTAAAATGAATTTTTTAGTGTGGGCCCTACTCCAATAAAAGGGGGACGTTGGACATAGACACACACACATATAAGTAGAACACCATATGAAGACGTAGGGAAAAAATGGCCATCTACAAGCCAAGGAGAGAGTCTTGGAACAAGTCTTCCCTCACAGCCCTCAGGAGGAAGCAACCCTGCCCACACCTTAATCTCAGATGTTTAACCTTCAGAACCAAAACAAAAGATTTCTGTTGTTTAAATCATCCAGTTTGTGGTACTTTTTTTATTTTTAAGGGCCCAGAAAACTAATACAACAGGTAAAGCAGATTTCCCCAAAATTTCCTTCACTGGGAGCTGACAGTGTGGCATATGTCTGTTCTTAGTTACTGCTCAACCTCCTCCCCAGAATTTCTTTCATCTTTACCTCTGAGTCCGCCATTGAGCAGTCTAGGGAGGGAGTCATTCTACAGACTAGGCCTCAGTCTCCAAGGTCATTCCTGTCTATTCCTAACAGGCAGGTTCTAGAAGTGGAAGGAGAGTAAGAAGACTGGTGATAAAGGGTCTCTTTATCAAAGGGCTTTGAGGACTTTTCTTGGAACATAGACTATAAGTGTTCTCACCTCAGTGATTCATCACCAGAGCCTACCGGGGGGAGATAGGTAACTTTTTCCATTCACACAATCCCCCTCTTAATGAATTCTTGTCACTTACAAAGGGTTGTAAAATTCAGTGATGGAAAGGCTATTCTAAGAATTTAAAATACTGAAGACTTATTCATATGGACTCTCTCTCAATGCTCCTTAATCAGTATCACTTAGATATTGTTAAGGTTTTAGTAAGTCCATCAATAGCCTCTCGCCTCCTCTCAGTTCATCATTTCATGCAGTTAGAGTGCTTATTATGGGAAATATCTACTGTCATCAGCAGCTTAAACATGAAGTTATGTTCGGTATATAGTTGGTGAAAGCACCTCTACTCAGCTCATCATATTAATAATTTTTCAACTAGGACCAAGGAAATTGTTGTCTGATTATTCTCTTCAGCCTCATCAGTTCAGGAGCCCTTTCCAATCCAGTATTTAAAGACTTGACCAAAATAGGTTTTTGTCTGAAAAGTTTGATCCTGACAAATAAGACGAAGAGTTGTTCAAAGTGGTTTAGGGAACAAATTTCATTTCATCAAAGTACAGCATCTTCTTTAAAGATCCTTTTTGGTTTAATTTCTCTCCAGTAAGTTCCACTGCCTGAATTTGTACAAAATGTATAGCAATTGCGGTAACAAAGATGTCATATTGGAAATTAAATCAATTTACTTCATTGTTGATTTTCTACTGAGATCCTGGCATTTCTTCACAAAGGTTTTTGCTTTCTCTTTTTCAAAGAACTGTTACAAAGAAGCAGCAAGGTGAGCTCTCTGTTAACTAAGTTGTTCTGTCCTCAGAACAGCTCAGTCCTCTTTCCTCTTTACACTCTATCCTAGGCCACCTTGTCTACTCCCCAGATACCATCTTTGTTCTGGTAATGCCCAGCCTAGACCTCTTCTCTGAATACCTGACCTGTAGAGCCACCTGCTTTTTAGAACACCTCCGCTCAGTTGTCCCTCAAACTCCTCAAACTCATCCTGTAAAGGCAAGTAAAAAAATAAAAATAACCATCATCTTATCCCACCCAAATTTGCTTCATCTTCACTACCTAGCATCTCATGAAATGGTACCCACTGATTTGCCAAGCCCTGCAGCTCCTTCAATTCCTATCCTCAGCGACTTTCCCTTCCTCCCCATATCTGTAGCCAAACATATTAACTCCATCTTCTAAATCTCTCCTACCCTCCCTATCCTTACTATCTCTCTAGTTATTCAATATTCCCTGAACAAAGAGATGCCCATCTGGGATTACAATTTGCTGTCAAGGATTCACATAATGGCCCCATTCATGACTGGGTCTTCCGAAATTTCTGAGGGTAGGCATCCCCCCGGAGCCTTCCTTGGCAGATGTGAAGAATGGGCCTCCCTTTCACAAGGGAAGGTTTGGGGCAAAGGAAAGGGGAGAAGCTCTGCCATGCAGCATGGAAGCAAGATGGATGGTGTTCGCACGTTGTACCTCACCACAACCAGACCCTGAAACTCAACCGGGGGAAGATGGAGTAGGGGCCAAAATCCACCCTTTTTGCTTGGGAGGCATTTCCCATCTGCTTTCTGGGAGAAAGCAGGACTGGACCTGAGACTAAATTAGGAAGTAGATGGGGTTTATCTTTGGTACCTCCCACCTTCCTTTCTTTATTCTCTTCTGAAGTCCCCTAGGCACTCAATACCCTGGCTTTGGGTGTCCACAACTGTTGATTGCTGCCTGAGCCACCTCCTCAAAGTAGTCCTGGATCCAAAATCAACTCTTTTACTGCCTCCATTATTTATTCCCTCAGCAGGATGATGAATGACTTTAGCTAGGCCATGGAGGTCAGCAGTGTGATTACAGCCAAGAATGGTCATGGCGAAAGTCTGATTACTCACAGTGCTTGCAGGGGATGACTCTTATTCAAAGGATAAGGAATGTCACCTTCCTTTCCCTTACTACTGTCTCAGGCTTAGTCTCCAGAGCTTGGGCTGTACTAGAGAAATGTTTGTGGTCAATGATGATGGTGATCACATAGACTGATTTTGTTTCCAGGGCTCTTTGTTCTAATCTCAGCTCTACTCCAAAAGAATACCAACAAGGAGATATTTGTCTCTAAAGTGGGATCAGAGGATCTGGGCTATCATCTGAGCTTACTCTTGTTCAAGTCACTAATGAAATGCTAGCCCCAAGGGCTTAGCATTCATGTGGCATAATCACCTTCTTGGCACATTGATAGTCAAGCACATTGGCAGATGCCCCAGTTGGGTAGAGAGCAAGAATGATGTGCTTCTCCCGCTCACTTGCTCCCAAACTCAGTGCTTCTACAAAGTCCTTCTTCTTTTCTATCCTACCTAATGATTTATTAGTCCTTTGGATTAATTTTTATTATAAAATATGTCAGACATACCAATGAGCAAAAAAAAAAGTAATACTGTATAGCCAATGCTTATATACCCACCACTCAGCTTAAGTAATTAAACAGTACAAATGCAATTGAAGTCCCCTCTCCACCCTACCCTGATTTCATTCTCTTACCTCCTTCCCTTGGTAATTGCTATTTTGAATCTAGTGATTTTCATTCCCGTGCCTTTCTCTATTCTTTTACTCATTATGTATATACTCATAAAAATATGTAATCTTGTTTCACATGTTTTGAAATCTCACTAAATGGTATCATACTATAAATTATGCTTCTGCAACTTGCTTTGTTCATTTTCTGTTCTTGAGATCCATTCATGTTGGTATATATATTTTCCATTCATGCTTTTAAACTGCTGTATAATATTCCATTATAGGAAAATGGCACAGTGTATTTATGCATTCTTCTGTTGGTGGACATTTTGGTGTTTCCAATTTTTTGCTTTTACAAACATTGTGGCTCTGAACATTCTCGTACATGTTTCCTGGTGCAATATTTTCTCTAGGGCAGTTGTTTTCCTTTTTAAAATCATTTTTATTTTGAAATAGTTTTGGACTTACAGAAAGTTGCAAAAGTAGTACAGAGTTTCCATATAACATTTACTCAGCCTCCCCTAATATGAATATCACATAACCATAGTACAATAATTAAAACCCAAAAAACTAACATTGGCAAAATAGTATTAACTAAATTAGAGCAGTGTTTTTCAAACCATATATTGTGACTCATTAATGTAGAGATTCTCAATTTTGGCTATACATTGGAATAACCTGAGAACTTTAAAAACTACTGATGCTGGAGTCACACTCCCCAGATATTCTAATTTGTTTGGGTTGTGGCCTTGGCAATGAAGATATTTAAAAGCTCCCCAGATGATTGTAATATGCAGCCAAGATTGAAAACAACTGCATTAGTGGATCATAAAACAAATTAATTAATCATGCTGAGCATTAAAAAAATGAAACTGAATAAAATAGAAGATACCACAGGGCTTTGCATGCAGGATAAAAATTATTGTAGAAAACTTTTGCTTCATTTATAAATATATAATGTGTTAAAAGTATTTCATAGTGTGACTCATGACCAAAAAATATTTATAGATCTGGGAGTGAAATTGTTGGATCAAAAAATATATGCATCTTTTTTTTTCTTTGTCCAAAAGAAAGAAGAAAGAAAGAAAGAGAGAGAGAAAGAGGGAGGGAGAGAGGGAGAAAGAAAGGAAGGAAGGAAAGTGTGTTCCAAAATATATGCATCTTTAACTTTACCAGATGTTGCCAATATGCTTCCTAAAGTGTTTGCTCTAAACTGCACACTAGCAGCAATGTATGAGACAATTGTCCCATTTCCTCTCCATCACCTGATATTGTCAGACCTTTTAAAGTTTTGCTAATTTGATTAATGTGAAATGGTTTCTTGTGGTGTTTAGGCATCTCTCAGACGACTAGAATGGTTGAGTACCTTTTAACATGTACATTGACCAGGTTTTTTCTTCTGGGATTGCCTCTTGATATCATTTAGTCATTTAAAACCATTATTTTAAAAAGTTTATTGATGTGCCCGGCTGGTGTGGCTCAGTGGATGAGCGTCGACCCACACACCAAGAGGTCGCAGGTTCGATTCCCGGTCAGGACTCATGCCCAGATTGTGGGTCCAATCCCCAGTGGGGGGCATGCAGGAGGCAGCCAATTGATGTTCTCTCTCATCGATGTTTCTATCTCTCTCTCCTTATCCCTTCTTCTCTCTCTAAAATCAATAAAGAAAAAAAATTTTAAGTTTATTGATGTGTTTATTATATATTCTGGATATTAATCCTTTGTCAGATACCTATGCTGCACATAATTTTCTAGCACTCTGTAGCTTGTCTTTACAATTTTTAAAATGGTATTTGCTGCACAGAATTTTTATTTAAATGTAGTCACATGTATATCAGTCTTTAACTTTATGGTTTGTGCTCCCTTTTTAAAAAAATAAATCTTTCCTTGCCATGAGGTCATAAAGATGTTCTCCCTTGTTTTCTTCTAAAAACTTTAACCTTGTGTTTCTCATATTTAGGTCTTTAATGCCTCCTTGGACTTTATTTTTTAATGAGATCATTGTAGACTCTCATGCAATTTGGGGAAATAATACAGAGGTCTTCTATTGGGGATCTGTCCAGAAACTCTGTCTAGTTCCTCCAATGATAGCACTTTGCAAAATTATAGTATAATTTTTTACAACATGGATGCAATTCACTGCTTTTATTCACATTTTCCAGTTTTACTTGTGCTCATGTGTGTGTGTGTGTGTGTGTGTGTGTGTGTGTGTGTGTGTGTGTTGTCTGTGTCTGTGTGTGTGTGTGTGTATGTGTTTAATTCTATAACATTTTATTCCTTGGGCAGGTTCATGTGTTCACCACCACATCAAGATGCTGAACAGTCCACCCTGGCCGGTTTGGCTCAGCGGTTAGAGCAATGGCCCATGGACTAGAGAGGCTCGGGTTCGGTTCCTACTAAGGGCACGTACCTCAGTTGCAGTTTGTTCCCAGCTCTGGTTGGGGTTGTGTGGGTGGCGGCCACTCGATGTGTCTCTCTCATGTCGATATTTCTCTCTCTCTCTCTTCCTCCCTTTCTCCCTCCCGCTCTATCTGAAAATAAATGCAAAATGTCCTCAGGTGAGGATAAAAAATAAATAAATAAAATTTAAAAAAAAAGGTGCTGAACAGTCCTTCCATCACTATAAGGATTTTTTGTATTGCCCTTTATACCACACTCAACTCCCTCCAGTGTCTACACTCTGGTTTGGTCCCTAAATCCTGGCAAGCACTAATCTGCTCTAATCTCTGTAATGCTGTCATTTCAATAATGTTATATAAATGGAATTATAAACTATGTAACTTTTCAGGGCTGACTTGTTCACCAGCATAATTCTCTGGAAATTCATGCAGGTTGTTGTATGTATCATTAATTCATTCCTTGTTACTGGTGATTAGAATCCCAGGTTATGGCTGATGCCTCAGTTTATCTGTTCACCCACTGAAGAACATCTAGGTTGTTTCCAGTTTGGGATAATTACAAATAAAGCTTTTATAAACATTTGTGTCTGGGGTTTTGTATGAATATTCATTTTCAAGTCTGCGGAATAAATGTTCAAGAGTGTAGTTACTGGGTTGTGTGGAAGTCACATGCTCAGTAACATAAGAAACTGCTAAATAGTTTTCCACAGTGGCTGTAGCATTTTACATTCCCACCAGCAATGTATGAGTGATCTGTTTCTCCGTATCCTCCCCAGTATTTGATGGTGTCACTATTTTTATTCTAGACATTCTAATAGGTGTGCAGTGATATCTCATTATGGTTATAAGTTGCATTCCTTGATGGCTAATAATGTTGAGCATCTTTTCACATCTTTTTTTGCAATCTGCATACCCTCTTTGGTGAAATAGACCTCCATGTCGTTTACCCATTTTCAAACTGCTTGTTATTTTTTATTGTTGAATTTTGAGAGCTTTTCATATGTGTAGTTACAAGTACTTTGATAGATATTTGCTCTGAAAGTATTTTCTTCCATTCTATAGTTTGTCTTTTAATCCTCTTCACATGGGATTTTGAGAGCAAAAGTTTTACATTTGATCAGGTCTGATTTATCCATTTTTTCTTTCATAGATCATCCTTCTGTTGTCAAGTGTAAGAACTCTTTGCCTTGGGATTCCAAAATGGCGGCTGAGTGAATAGAAGCTACACAGACCATCTCCCAGGACCAAACTGGAATTACAACTAAAATAAAGACAAATTGTCGGGAAAAAGCAACAGAAAAGCAGCTTGTGAGGACCATATAAGCAGGGACACTGAATTGATCCTGGTAGGATTGCAGAGGCGCAAAAGGGGGGCTGGGAGCCCACAGACAGCAGCAGTCTTAGCTGTGAGCAGCGCTCTTGGGGTTAAAATCCCAAGCTCACTCCAAAGCGCAGAGGGCCGGGACAGAGGGCTTAAATAGCCACAGCCACTCACCTTGGGCTCCGGCAGAGGGAGGGCAGACAGGACTGGAACTGTGTGGGAACACTTGGGATTTGGAGGGCGTTCAGAGCTTTTGCTGAGTTACAGCCACGCAGGATGGTGGCCATCTTACTCCTTCCCAGGGCTCTGGGGAGAGGCGGCAGCCCCTCCCTGGGAGATTCAACCCCACCCAATTGGGCCATTTAAATGCAAATTGAGGCTCATTAACAACCAGCATCTGCCACACCCTCAGGAAATCCTCTTATGCTGAACAGCTGAGGAAGTTATTCATTCAACTGAGAATCCAAGGCTCTTCAAGTAACCGCGACTAATAGCATCTAGGCAAAAAGCTAGAGGATAACTGAACCTTTCATGGGCTTGCAAATCTACCCAGGAAAGTAAGACTTGACAGTGGTGTTTACGTGGGTCCTCCCATGCTCATCCAAACCCAGTAGAGGGAGCCACAAACAGCAGAACACCAACACCCACAGGGAAAATTTGGCAAGCTCAAAAACCCACTGCAATAGCCAAAATGGTGAAACAAAGAAACAAATTCCAAATGAAAGAACAAGAGAACTCTACCGAAGATGAGAAAAATGAAATGCAGTTAAGCAAGTTAACAGAGGTAGAGTTCAGAGCCATGATCTTGAGGAAGCGCCACAGCATGAGTAAGGATATCAACACCATGAGTAAAGATATAGACACATTTGAAAATCAACCAATTGGAAATAAAAAACCACCAAGAAGAAACAAAGAAATAAAGAACAGAAATAAAGAACACATTGGAAGGACTAAACAGCAGAGTAGAGGAAGCTGAGGACTGGATCAGTGAATTAGAATACAGGGTAGAAAAAATCAACCAATCAGAAAATCAAACGGAAAAAACAATTAAAAAACAGGAAGACAGCTTAAGAGAACTGTGGGACAATTGGAAAAGTAGTAATATTCACATCATAGGAGTCCCCGAAGAAGAAGAAAATGAGCAAGGGTTAGAGAATATATTTGAAGAAATACTGACAGAAAATTTCCCTAATGTGTTGAATGAAGAAGGCATTCAAGTTCAAGAAGCACAGAGAGCCCCAAGTAAGAAGAACCCAAACAGGCTTACACCAAGACACATAGTAATTAAAATGCCAAAAAATAAAGACAAAGAGAGAATCCTAAAGGCAGCAAGAGATAAGCAACAGGTTACCTACAAAGGAACCCCCATAAGGTTATCAGCTGACTTCTTAACAGAAGCACTACAGACCAGAAGGGAATGGCATGAAGTAATCAAGGTCATGAAAAATAAGGATCTGAATCCAAGAATACTCTATCCAGCAAGGCTATCACTCAAAATAGAAGGTTAAATAAAGAGTTTCCCAGACAAAAAAAAAGGCTAAGGGAATACATTAGCACCAAACCAGCACTGCAAGAAATGTTAAAAGGACTGCTGTAGCAGAAGAAATAGGAAGAAAAAAAAATAACCACGCTAAAAAAAATGGCAATAAATAAGTCCATATTAATAATCACTTTAAATGTAAATGGATTGAATGCTCTGATAAAAAGATACAGAGTAGCTGATTGGATAAGAAAGCATGACTCTCCCTGGCCAGTTTGGTTCAGTGGATAGAGCGTCGGCCTGCAGAACAGAGAGTCCCAGGTTTGGTTCCCGCTAAGGACACGTAGTTCCATTGCGGTTTGTCCCCGGCCCTGGTTGGGGTCGTGTGGGTGGCAACCAGTCGATGTGTCTCTCTCACACCAGTGTTTCTCTCTTTCTCTTCCCCACTCTCTCCCTCCTGCTCTATCCGAAAATAAATGCAAAACCGTCCTTGGGAGAGGATTAAAAAAAAAAAAAAAAAGAAAGCGTGACTGGATATATATGTTGTTCACAAGAGACCCACCTCACAACAAAAGACTCACATAGGTTGAAAGTGAAGGGATGGGCCCAGGCCGCTTTGGCTCAGGGGTTAGAGCGTCGGCCTGTGGTCCAGAGAGACCCGGGTTCGGTTCCCGCTAAGGGCATGTACTTCGGTTGCAGTTTGTCCCCGGCCCTGGTTGGTCGTGCTGGTGGCAGCCACTCGATGTGTCACTTTCACATCGATGTTTCTCTCTCTCTCTCTTCCTCTCTCTCCCTCCCACTCTATCTGAACAAAAAATGAAAAAATGTCCTCGGGTGAGGATTGAAAAAAAAAAAAAAAGAAAGTGAAGGGATGGAAAAAAATCTTCCAAGCAAACGGAAAGGGAAAAAAAAGCTGGGGTACCAATAGTCATATCTCATAAATTAGATTTCAAAATGAAGGCCATAACTAGAGACAAAGAAAGTCACTACATAATATTGAAAGGATCTACCCACCAGGAAGATATAACCTTGGTAAACATATATGCCCGCAATATAGGAGCACCAAAACATATTAAAAATATTCTGGAGGACTTCAAAGGAGAAATTGACAGCAATACAATCATAGCAGGGGACTTCAACACAACACTGACATCACTGGATAGATCCTCTAGACAAAAAATTAACAAGGAAACAGAGACTCTAAAAGAAGGACTAGACCAAATGGATTTAATAGATATCTACAGAGAATTACACCCCAAAACTAGAGAATTCACATTCTTCTTAAGTGCACATGGGACATTCTCAAAGATAGACCACATGTTAGGACACAAACTAAGTCTCTACTGCTGGTGGGAATGCAGACTGGTGCAGCCACTGTGGAAAACACTATGGTGTTACCTCAAAAAATTAAAAATTGAATTGCCATTTGACCCAGTGATCCCACTTCTAGTAATATACCCTAAGAAGCCTGAAACACCAATCAGAAAAAATACATGTACCCCCATGTTCATAGCAGCACTATTTACAATAGCTAAGATCTGGAAACAGCCCAAGTGTCCATCAGTGGATGAATGGATAAAAAAGCTGTGGTACATATACACAATGGAGTACTATGCAGCTGTAAGAAAGAAAGATCTCTTATTCTTTGAGACGACATGGAGGGACCTCGAGAGTATTATCCTAAGCGAAACAAGCCAAGCAGAGAAAGACAAATATCACATGATCTCACTTATTTGTGGAATATAATGAACATAACAGTCTGAGGAACAGGGTAGACCCAGAGCAGTGGAAGTAGGGTATAAACTGACACCCCTCAGAAGAGGGGGTGGGGGGGAGGGAAGAGATAAACCACAGAACTTATGCGCATGTATGCATAAGTGATGGACATGGACAACAAAGCTGGGGACAGGGTGGGGGGATGGGGACGAGGGTGTCAATGGGGAAAAAAGGAGAAACATATGTAACAAAAATAAATTAATAAAAAAAATTTTTTAAAAAAAAGAAGATTGAAATGATACCAAGCATCTTCTCAGATCACAATGGCACGAAACTAGATATCAACTGCAACGAGAACATGCAAAGACATTTGAACACATGGAGGCCAAATGGCATATTATGAAACAATGAATGGGTCACTGAGGAGATCAAGGAAGAAATTAAAAACTTCCTGGAAACTAATGAAAATGAACACACAACAACACAAAATCTATGGGATGCAGAGAAAGCAGTTCTGAGAGGGAAGTTCATATCACTCCAGGCCTACCTCAAGAAACAAGAAAAATTTCTAAGAGACTATCTAACCTCACAACTTAAAGAACTAGAAAGCAAACAAAAAGAAAACCCCAGAGCAAGTAGAAGGAAGGAAATAGTAAATATCAGAGCAGAAATAAACGACATAGAGACCAGAAAAACCATTCAAAGGATCAATGAAACAAAGAGCTGGTTTTTTGAAAAGATAAACAAGATTGATGGACCCTTATCTAGACTCACCAAGAAACAAAGAGAGGGAACCCAAATATACAATATGAGAAATGAAAGAGAAGTAACAACTGACACCACAGAAATACAAAGAATCATGAACAAATATTATGAACAATTATATGGCAACAAATTTAACAATCTAAGTGAAATGGATAAATTTCTAGAAATACACAGTCTCCCAAAACTGGACAGGGAAGAAATAGAAAACTTGAACAGACCAATAACAATTAAGGAAATTGAAGATGTAATCAAGAATCTCCCAGCAAACAAAAGCCCAGGAGGCCCAGACGGATTCACGGGGGAGTTTTACTGAACATTCAAAGAAGAACTAACACCCATTCTCCTCAAACTATTTCAAAAAATTCAAGAAGGAAGACTTCCAAACTCGTTTTATGAGGCCAGCATAATTCTAATTCCAAAACCAGAAAAAGACACTACAAAGAAAGAAAACTACAGGCCAATATCCCTTATGAACATAGATGCCAAAATCCTTGACAAAATACTAGCAAATCGTATCCAGCAATACATCAAAAACAATTATTCACCATGACCAAGTGGGATTCATCCCAGGAATGCAAGGCTGGTACTATATTCCCAAATCAATAAATGTGATACACCACATAAACAAAATGAAAGATAAAAACCACATGATCATGTCAATAGACGCTGAAAAAGCATTCAACAAAATCCAGCACCCATTTCTGATAAAAACGCTCAGCTATGTGGGAATAGAGGGATCATATCTCGACATCATAAAGGCCATATATGAAAGACCAAAAGCCAACATCATACTCAATAGGCAAAAACTAAAAGCATTTCCCTAAGAACAAGAACAAGACAGGGATGCCCACTTTCACCACTCTTATTTAACATGGTACTGGAAGTCCTAGCCACAGCAATTAGACATGAAGAAAAAATAAAAGGGATCCAAACTGGAAAGGAGGAAGTGAAACTGTCATTATTCACAGATGACATGATATTATATATAGAAAACCCTAAAGACTCCATCAAAAATCTACTAGACTTAATAAATGAATTTGGAAAAGGAGCAGGATACAAAATTAACATCCAGTAATCAACAGCATTCTTATACACCAATGATTATCTCACAGAAAGGGAAACTAAAAAAACAATCCCATTTACCATCGCAGTAAAAAAATTAAGATACCTAGGAATAAACTTAACCAAAGAAGTAAAGGACCTATTTGCAGAAAACTACAGGACATTGGAAAAAGAAATAGAGGAAGATATAAAAAAGTGGAAGCACATACCTTGTTCATGGATTGGAAGAATTAACATCATTAACATGTCCATATTACCCAAAGCAATCTGTAGATTCAATGCAACCCCCATCAAAATACCAATGACATATTTCACAGAACTAGAAAAAATACTTCAAAAGTTCATATGGAACCAAAAATGACCCTGAATAGCTACAGCAATCTTGAAAAAGAAGGACAAAGTAGGTGGGATCACAATACTGGATATTAGGTTATACTACAAAGCTACTGTAATCAAAACAGCCTGGTACTGGCACAAGAACAGGCATATAGACCAGTGGAACAGAACAGAGAACCCAGAAATTGACCCAAGACATTATGGTCAATTAATATTTGACAAAGGTGGCAAGAGCATACAATGGAGTAGAGACTGCCTCTTTAATAAATGGTGTTGGGAAAATTGGACAGCTACATGAAAAATAAAATGAAACTAGACCACCAACTTACACCATACACAAGAATAAACTTAAAATTGACAAAAGACTTATATGTGACTTGTGAATCCATAAAAATCCTAGAAGAAAATGTAGGCAACTAAATTTCGGACATCATACGCAGCAGAATCTTCACTGATACATCACCTAAGGCAACAGAAACAAAGGAAAAAATGTACACATGGGACTACATCAAACTAAAAAGGTTCTGCACAGCAAAAGAAACAACCATCAAAGTGGAAAGGGAACCCACTGTATGGGAGAGCACAATTGCCAATGATACATCAGATAAGGGGTTAATTTTCCAAATATATAGAGTGCTCATACAACTCAGCAAAAGGAAGACAAATAACCCAATTAAAAAATGGGCAGAGGAACTAAATGGATACCTCTCCAAACAGGACAGACAAATGTCTAAGAGACATATGAAGAAATGCTCAACATCACTAATCATCAGAGAGATGCAAATTAAAACAACTATGAGGTATCACCTCACACCTGTCAGAATGGCTGCCATCAACAAATCATCAAACAACAAGTGTTGGCGAGGGTGTGGAGAAAAGGGGACTCTAGTACACTGCTGGTGGGAATGCAGACTGGTGCAGCCACTGTGGAAAGCACTATGGTGTTACTTCAAAAAATTAAAAATTGAATTGCCATTTGACCTAGTGATCCCACTTCTAGTAATATACCCTAGGAAGCCTGAAACACTAATCAAAAAGAATATATATACCCCCATGTTCATAGCAGCACTATTTACAATAGCTAAGATCTGGAAACAGCCCAAGTGTCCATCAATAGATGATTGGATAAAAAAACTGTGGTACATATATACAATGGGGTACTATGCAGCTGTAAGAAAGAAAGATCTCTTTTCCTTTGAGACGACATGGAGGGACCTGGAGAGTATTATCCTAAGGAAAACAAGCCAAGCAGAGAAAGACAAATATCACATGATGTCACTTATTTGTGGAATATAATGAACATAACAATCTGAGGAACAGGGTAGACCCAGAGACGTGGAAGTAGGGTACAGACTGACAACCCTCAGAAAAGGGGATGTGGGGGGAGGGAAGAGATAAACCACAGAACTTATATGCATGTACGCATAACCAATGGACATGGACAACAAAGCTGGGGACAGGATGGGGGGCATGGGGAGCAGGGTATCAATGAGGAAAAAAGAAGAAACATCTGTAACTAAAATAAATTAATAAAATAAATAAATAAATAAAAAGAAAGAAAGAAAGAAAGAATTCTTTGCCCAGTCTGAATTCCCAAAGATTTTGTCCTCTTTTTTCTAAAAGTTTTATAATTTTATTTTATATTGCACCTTTAAATTCATTTTGAGTTAATTTTTATATCTGGTGTGATCTTTTGGTCTATGTTCATTTTTCTGCCTATGACTATCCAATTGCTCCAACACTATTTGTTTAAAAGGTGGCCTTTCTTCCAGTGGATATATCTTGCATATTTGCCTAAAATCAATTTGGCATAATTGTGAGCCTACTTAGTTTTTTAACTTTTGAAGGCTTTAACTGGCTCCAGGTCCCAATATGCATTGCCTGAACTTCCTCTGAGATATACAAAAAGTGAATCATCATTTTGTAACGATACTAACATTATAATTAACAAGGATTTTACAGCACTATCTAATTAAACACTGACCATGAAGTATGAATTTAACTTAATCATTGTTAGTCTTAATTTTTTAAGGGGCCAGTTCTAACAATTAGATTAGCCTGAAGCCACTCCCACTCACTCACTGCCCACCCACTGCAATCTGGCTTCTGTTCCCAGCACTTCTCATATATTGCTGTTGCCAGTGACATCCTTGTCACTCAGCAATATTTCCTTTCTCATCTTCCTTAACTTCTCTGCAATAGTCAGTGAACTTGACTAATACCTCCTCTCCTAAGTGTTTTCCCTTGACTTACAAGACATGGTGTTCTGTCTTCTTCTGTCTTCTTTTCTTCCGTGTCTCTTTTTCTCCTTCCCTGTCTCATTCATAGGTTCACTGTCTTCCCACTTGGTCACATTATATTATTCTTTTAATATGTTTGTTGGATTCAATCTGCTGTTATTTTGTTAAGGACTTTTATGTTTCTGCTCATGAAGGATATTGGTCTGAAGTTTTCTTATAATGTCTTTGTTTTTTTTTATATCACGGTAACATTAGCTTCATAAAGTTAATCAAAAAGTATTTTTCCTTTTCGATTTTCTGGAAGAGATTGTGTAGAATTGGCGCTAAATCTTCTTTAAATGTTTGGTAAGATTTTTCCAGTGAAACTATCTAGGCTTGGATATTTCTTTTTGGGGAGATTTTATTTTATTTTTTTTATTTTTATTATTATTATTTTTTTTATCCTCACCCGAGGACATTTTTTCATTTTTTGTTCAGATAGAGTGGGAGGGAGAGAGAGGAAGAGAGAGAGAGAGAGAGAGAGAGAGAGAAACATCGATGTGAAAGGGACACATCGAGTGGCTGCCACCCGCACGACCAACCAGGGCCGGGGACAAACTGCAACCGAGGTACATGCCCTTAGTGGGAACCGAACCCGGGTCTCTCTGGACTGCAGTCCGACACTCTAACCACTGAGCCAAACCGGCCAGGGCTCTTTTTGGGGAGATTTTAAATTATGAATGTAATTTATTTAATAGTTATAAGACTATTCATATTATATGTTTTATATTTAATGAGTTGTATTTTTTGTGTTTTTCTAAGAACTTGTACATTTTGTCTAAATTATCAAATGTATGTGTGTAGAGTTGTCTTTAGTAAGCCCTTATTATTATTTTTATGTCTGCAGGGGCTGTTATGATATCCTTTGTTTTATTCCTGATACTGATCACTTGTGTTTTGTATTTATATTTCTTTTTTGTCAGTCTTGCTAGGAGATTGTTAATTTTATTGATCTTTGCAACAGTTCTTTCATTGTTTTCTTTTCTTTTTTTTTCCTGTTTTCAATTTCATCAGTTATTGCTTTTATCTTTATTATTTCCTTCCTCTGCTTGTTTGGGGTTTATTTTGCTCTTTTTTTCTAGGTTTTTAGGTGAGAGTTAAGATAATTGATTTGAGAATTTTCCTTTTTTTTCATATGCATTTAGTGTATAAATTGCCCTCTCAGCACTGCTTCTGCTGTTCTATTTTTTTTTTGAAGGAAGGAAGGAAGGAAAGAAGGAAGGAAGGAAGGAAGGAAGGAAGGAAGGAAGGAAGGAAGGAAGGAAGGAAGGAAGGAAGGAAGGAAGGAAGGAAGGAAACAAGAGCTTTGAACACCCCGGGCACCAGTCCTCCCAGCAACAGGTAGCAGAGCTGAGTGGCTAGGCTCTTTTTTTTTATTTTAATTTAGTTCAGTGTATTTTTTTTTTTATTTCCCTGAGACTTCCTTTTTGACCCATGAATCAATTATGTGGCTGTAAAAAATAAGGAACTCTTATCATTTGTGGCAGCATGGATGGATCTAGAGGGTATTATGCTAAGTGAAATAAGCCAGTCAGAGAAAGATAAATGCCATGTGATCTCACTTATATGTGGAATCTAATGAACAAAATAAACTGAACAAAAAAATAGAACCAGAGGGATAGATACATGGAACAGATTGACAAAGGTCAGAGGGGAGGTGGGTGGATGGGGAACTATATAAAATAAAGTGAAGAGAGTAGCCAAAGAACATATATATACAGCCCATGGACACAGACTACAAAGTGGTAAAGGCCAAGGGAGGAGTGGCAGGGGCTGGGTGGAGGTGGACAAAAACCGGAGGGGGAGGGGATGGGGGTCATCTGTAATAGTGTTAACAATAAAATTTTTTAAAAGAAATTTTTTAAAAAGTTTATTGTTTGGCTTCTGTGTGTTCATAGATTTCCCTGTTATTTTTCTGTTATTTATATCTAGTTTGATTCCATTTTGGTCAAAGAATACATTCTGTATGACTTCAATTATTGTAAATGTGTTGCAGTTTGTCTTAGGGCCTAGGATATAGTCTATCTTGGTATATGTTCCATGGTCCCTTGAAACCAGATAATGTCAGTCCTTAGACTTTGTTCTCTTTTTCTTTCTTTCTTTTTCTTTTTTTGTTTTTGTTTTTTGTTATTCTAGTTCCTTTATCCATCTACATAAATTTTAGAATTAAATTTTAGAATTTATTTTTTGACATTTAATATAACTACTAAAATGTTTTCTGGGATATTTATTGCGATTGCTTTGAATCTACAGATCACTTAGAGAGATCTGAGATTTTAGCAATATTATCTTTCAAACTGGACATGGTATATCAATCCATTCAGTTAAGACCTCTTTCATTTCTTTCTTTTTTCAAATATTCATTCATTTATCCATTCAACAATTCATTCATTCAGTGTCAACCCTGTGGCAGACACTGGGAATGAACAGTAAATAAAGCAGATAAGCCCTAGGCCCTCAGGGGGTGACAGATAGTAAACAATGACAGTGGCACCAGGACAGACACACAAAGGACGGATACCTCATCCAGTAGGGGGCTACAGGGAAAGGCTGTGGAGTGGGGAGAACACTGAAGATCTATATGAGTCCATGCTGGGACCTGAAGTATAGATAAATGAGAGTTAGCCAGGTGAAGGGGCGAAAGGCATTACAGGCAAAGGAAGCAGGGGGTGCTAAGGCCTTCTTCTAACTTTCAACCCCTTATAGGTAATCTCATTTCATGGGACACCAGCCTTTGGGGTGGGGAGAGCTCTCAAGGACTAGTTTTCAGAGAGGAACTCTGAAGTCATGAAGGTATAATAGTGCATGAAGTATTAGAAGAACACAAATTCAGTCTAGTCTGGCTAGTTGATGGGATGTTAAGAGCAGAAAGGAAGGTTATTTGTGTGTGTGTGTGTGTGTGTGTGTGTGTGTGTGTGTGTGTCCCCATCTGTCTTAGGAAGGGGGATGGATATTGAGTTTGGAAAGGTACATTGAGAAAGACTGGTGAAGCCTTGAATGCCAAGTTAACAAGTTTGGACCTTATCCTAAAGCTTGCATGGCAGTGCTCTGAAAGGTTAGATCTGTGTTTTAGAGAGAGAAGGCTGGTTGTAATATGAGAACAGCCTGGACAACTGGCTTAACCCTTGTTTCTTCTAGAGTGTAAGCTCCACAGGAGAAGGGACTGGATGTTTTGCTTACCATTGAATCCTCAGCACAGTGCTTAACATATGGTAGAGGCTCAATAAATATTGGCTGATAAAATAATGAATGGAGTTGCTGCAAGTATCCAGGCAAGAAACTGTATAAGACTGAACTATACAATGATAAGTGTCATGTAATATTAAGGAGATAGATCAACAGGACCAGGTAATCAAAATGTACATAAACGATTGAGCACAAGATCTAGCAAAAGGTAAACTTTCAATAGATGATAGATGTTATAGCTTTGCATCAATGGTGAAATCTAGACTGCCTCCCAGGTTTCTGGCTTGGGTTCTAGGAACATGCTGATCTCAGCACTCACCAGCTTGTGGGGTGGGGAGAGCTCACAAGGACCAGTAGAGAGAAGCAGATGTGTTTGTGGGTAAGTGTGGAAGCAAAGATAATGAATTTAGTTAGAGACATTGAATTTTGAGAAATCCTGTTATGAGCTTATTGGCAATGATGATCCAGGAGACACTGTAGACAATCCTTATACTCTATATTATTATTAGCAACTTTGCCCTGAGGCAGTCAAGACTCAAACAAGAGGAAAAGTGCAAAGGCCGCTATCATCCTGAAGGCTTGGATCTGATTTGGGCATGAAGCAGTGTGGCTCTCAGGAGTTTATGGTCAAGAGAGGTTTTTTATGGAGCAACTAGACCAATTTATTTCTGATATTTTGAGGAGCTTGAATTTTTCTTTTCTCTCTCTCTCTCTCTCTCTCTCTCTCTCTCTCTCTCTCTCTCTCTTTCCCTCTCTCTCTCTCTCTTCTGTCTCTCTTTTTTGGTAGAGCTTGGAAAATAGGGAATGATGCGGAGTCTGACTAGTCAGTGTCACTGGAAAGAGGTCTATTGTGTAGGCTTATTCATGGTCCAGGCTCAGCAGACTGAAGTCCTACCTCTTCTAGTTCTCAGGACATAATAAGGAACAGGAGTGTACTCTTTTTACTTTTTGAAATATCAGAAAATTTTTCAACAATAATAAATATCTAAACTGGATTCCAATCTGATTGTGAACAAATGATTGAATTCAGTTAAATTATGTCTTCCTCCCTTCTGGCTAGGTGGCCCCTTCTGGTCACTGTTCTCCTTCCCACTCCAAACAAGTCCCTGAATACCAAACAAGACCCCTTCCCTGTCTTCTCTACTACCCACCTGCCTATATGTCTTGCCACCCACCTGGCCAACCAGTTGCCCAGGCTTTCAAAGTCCCTCAAGCTGCTTCAGTTCCAGTTGGCTTTGGCTGTCTAGACAAGAGGAATATCCACAAAAATGATTCTTCTTATGATTTACTTGTGAGTCTCCCAGTGAAAGGAATGAGTCATACAGCAAAGACAATCTTGTCAACCTTGCCAATCTTGCTCTTCATAGCTCCTTAGGCTTTAGTGAGAACAGATGACATTTTAAGAATTCATCCAGTTGCTTAAGCCCAGGACTGACAGCTTGTTCCCCCCGGGGGCTTCTGCAAAGGCCACTCTGGACAAGAAATGAAGGAATCTAACTCAGAAGGAGAATGACCAGGTTAGATAATGCCACCATTCTCTCCATGGGAGACTGGTAGTGTTTTCTACCCACCCACCATGTTTCCACCAATTGCCACTGAGCAGTCAACAATGGAGAGACCTGGCCCTTCTAGGAACGATCAAAGTTGGCTGAGATCAAGGGTACCATCCTCTGGTTCTGGACACACAAGGTAAGTGCATTGTTTGTGATTGACCTCAGTAATTAGCTCCTGGCTTTGTATTATTCTACCAAGATTCCATTGTTAGGCTTTTATCAAAACACTTACAGGGGGGCGGGAATTTGAAGTATGACTGATAATCTCTCTGCCTAGCTGGTCATACTGAATTCTGTAATTCCTTGGGCCTGGTGATAGCTTAGCTCTTGTTCTCAAGTATCTTATCAGATAAAATTCAGTGACCACATTACAGTTTTTAAGGCATTTGACAGCCACTCTCTCATTAAAACTGTATAACAATCCAGTGAAGGTCACATATGGCATGCATTGTCATCCCACTTTATAGATGAAGCTGAAGCTCAAAAAGGTGAAACAACCAACCCAAGGTGAAACAATCCAAAAGTGGCTGGACTGAGACCTGAACTTAGATTGTTTATTCCCCATGTTGATACTTCTTTCGTTCCCTCACACTAGCAGGCACTTAGCCTGAAAGGAATCATGTGAAACCAGCTGGCAAATGATATTCATAAGAGTTATGTTGGAGAGGGGTGGCAGTTGAATTAGGCTTGATGTTTTGTTTTGCTATGTTGCAACTTTACTCAAGTGGTGTGGAATCGGGCTGCTTTGGTTTTCAGGTCTTCAAAAGGTTACCTTCTGTCAAATATCTGTGCCTTCTACAGATCAGTTAATCCACAAGCGTGCTGTCTAGTCTTGGAAATTGAAATCAGAGTATTTTGTTTTTCTCTAAGAAGGCCTGACTTCTTTTATATCTAGAATCATAGAATCTCAGAGCTGGAAGGTAATTTAGATCATTAATCCAATATTCTCGATCAATTGGCTTAGGAAACAGGCTCAGAAAGGACTGACAGTCAAGGTCACACAGCTAGTTAATAGCAGAAATGTTCTGCAGGAGCCATGACCTCTCTTCATATTTCAGAAGAGCTTCCATGGGGTGGAGGGAACAAATTTTCCACGTGAGTCTTCAACACTTGGGAGTAGGACCCATGGCAGATTTGGGTGGGCTTTGAGTAAGCTGCCCACTCTTTTAATTTTTTACTCTAGGATTTTTTGGATTAGGAACATGCAAGGGAAGTGGCTACTGAGGAATCAGAGAAGGCTATAGGGTGGGGTTGGGAGACTATGTCAAGAAAGCTTATGGAAGTCAAAAAAGACTGGGCATGAAACCATAGCCCACCACTTAGGCGATTTATGAGTTTGGAGAAGTGACTTAGCCAAAGTGTTTGCCTTTAGGTCCTTCCTTATCTATAAGGTGGGTATAATACACATTCTTAGGAATATGAAATGAGGGAACAACATACATATAAGTACATATAAATGCATACACATTCATATATGTGTGTCTATCAAAACACATTTATAGTTATATAGGCAGATTGGATAGATAGAAGATAGATAGATAGATAGATAGATAGATAGATAGATAGATAGATAGATAGATAGATAGACAGATAGGTGAAAGATAGTTGATAGATAGATAGGAAACCCATGGAGAAATAGTCTTCTCCACAAATAGGCAGTACGCAACATCAATGACACCAGGTCCCTCTTATCATTATTACCAATAGATGATGGCTCCCTTTTTCAAATGGCACCAGCAACTGAGCAACATTAGCATTAACAGTGATTGCTGAGTATGTACAAAGATGATGCCATTAACTGTCAGGGCTAATACAAAGATTAGGTGAAGAAAATACCACTGATGTATTGACATATATTTGAATAGAGTACATCTCCCAGAGTCTGATACACAGTAGACCTTCAGAAAAGTGTGGTGAACCAAACATTTGTGGAATGAATTAAAAAAAAAAACTCTGAGTGCATCAGGTAGTCCTCTAGATAGCCAATAATGCCAATGTGCTCAGATGAGTTCAACAGTGATATTATATTGGTGTTTGTGAAAAGTCCCATAATCTTAATAACTATATCTCTCTGAAGGCACATCTAAAGGTCCCAAGATGAGTGAGATATATGACTAAGAAGGAACAGCATCTAGATCAAAGGTTCTGCAGTAGTAACTAGTTGAGCATGGTTGGCAATTAAATATAGGTGCAGATGTGGCCTGTTTCCATTTTTCTCCTATGCCTTGGTAACTTCTCTGACTGAAATTAGAAGCACAGATGCCACTGGAATTAATTGGAATTTTTCCAGGCTCTCTGCCCTGAGGTTGGTAGATGACTGCAGTGGTAACATGATGGTGGATTAACTGGGGAATTCCAATATCTCAGCAGTGAGAGAAGGGAAAGTAGCCAAGACCTTCAGTGTTAGGATAAAATATCTGAGGCTTCTGTGGGGTTACCTTCCCATGGAGGTATCAACCAGATCCAGCTAGAGCCTCAGGGTGGATGGAGCTGGGGTTTGTGTGTGTCACTTATGAAGTGAGTGCTCTCTCTGTGCCATAAAGAAATCAATCCAGGGCCTGGCACCTAGAAGATGCTTAACAAACATTTGGTAAATGAAGTCAATTGGAGACTCATGGATTATTGATGACCCCAAAGTGCTTTTCTAATTTGGATTCTATCTATTGCTACTTAATATAATTGAAATTAAAGCTGATAAAATTTAAATTTTTTTTATTAATTTATTTTTGTTACAGATGTTTCTCCTTTTTTCCCCATTGACTTCCTCCTCCCCATGCCCCCACCCCATCCCCAGCTTTGTTGTCCATGTCCATCAGTTATGCATACATGCGTATACGTTCTGTGGTTTATCTCTTCCCTCCCCCCACCCCCCTTCTGAGGGTTGTCAGTCTATACCCTACTTCCACATCTTTGGGTCTACCCTGTTCCTCAGACTGTTATGTTTATTATATTCCACAAATAAGTGAGATCATGTGATATTTGTCTTTCTCTGCTTGGTTTGTTTCGCTTAGGATAATACTCCCCAGGTCCCTCCATGTTGTCTCAAAGGATAAGAGATCTTTCTTTCTTACAGCTGCATAGTACTCCATTGTGTATATGTACCACAACGTTTTTATCCATTCGTCTACTGATGGACACTTGGGCTGTTTCCAGATCTTAGCGATTGTAAATAGTGCTGCTATGAACATGGGGGTACATGTATTCTTTTTGATTGGTGTTTCAGGCTTCTTAGGGTATATTCCTAGGAGTGGGATCACTGGGTCAAATGGCAATTCAATTTTTAATTTTTTGAGGTAACACCATAGTGTTTTCCACAGTGACTGCACCAGTCTGCATTCCCACCAGCAGTGTACTAGAGTCCCCTTTTCTCCACACCCTCGCCAACACTTGTTGTTTGATGATTTGTTGATGGTGGCCATTCTGACAGATGTGAGGTGATACCTCATTGTTGTTTTAATTTGCATCTCTCTGATGATTAGTGATGTTGAGCATTTCTTCATATGTCTCTTAGACATTTGTATGTCCTGTTTGGAGAGGTATCCATTTAGTTCCTCTGCCCATTTTTTAATTGGGTTCTTTGTCTTCCTTTTGCTGAGTTGTATGAGCACTCTATATATTTTGGAGATTAACCCCTTATCTGATGTATCATTGGCAATTGTGCTCTCCCATACAGTGGGTTCCCTTTCCACTTTGATGGTTGTTTCTTTTGCTGTGCAGAAGCTTTTGAGTTTGATGTAGTCCCATGTGTTCATTTTTTCCTTTGTTTCTGTTGCCTTAGGTGATGTATCAGTGAAGATTTTGCTGCGTATGATGTCCGAAATTTTGTTGCCTACATTTTCTTCTAGGATTTCTATGGATTCATGAGTCACATTTAAGTCTTTTATCCATTTTGAGTTTATTCTTGTGTGTGGTGTAAGTTGATGGTCTAGTTTCATTTTTTTTCATGTAGCTGTCCAATTTTCCCAACACTATTTATTAAAGAGGCTGTCCTTACTCCATTCTATGCTCTTGTCATCTTTGTCAAATATTAATTGAGCATAATGTCTTGGGTCAATTTCCGGATTCTCTGTTCTATTCCACTGGTCTATATGCCTGTTCTTGTGCCAGTACCAGGCTGTTTTGATTACAGTAGCTTTGTAGTATAACCTGATATCCGGTATTGTGATCCCACTTACTTTGTCCTTCTTTTTCAAGATTACTGTGGCTATTCGGGGCCTTTTTTGGTTCCATATGAACTTTTGAAGTATTTGTTCTAGTTCTGTGAAATATGTCGTTGGTGTTTTGATGGGGATTGCATTATATCTATAGATAGCTTTGGATAATATGGACATTTTAATGATGTTAATTCTTCCAATCCATGAACAAGGTATGTGCTTCCACTTTTTTATATCTTCCTCTATTTCTTTTTTTCAATGACCTGTAGTTTTTTGAAAATAGGTCCTTTACTTCTTTGGTTAAGTTTATTCCTAGGTATTTTAATTTTTTTGCTGCGATGGTAAATGGGATTGTTTTTTTTTGTTTCTCTTTCTGTGAGTTCATCATTGGTGTATAAGAATGCCATCGATTTCTTGACGTTAATTTTGTATCCTGCTCCTTTGCCAAATTCATTTATTAAGTCTAGTAGATTTTTGATGGAGTCTTTAGGGTTTTCTATATATAATATCATGTCTTCTGCGAATAATGACAGTTTCACTTCCTCCTTTCCAATTTGGATTCCTTTTATTTTTCTTCACGCCTGATTGCTGTGGCTAAGACTTCCAGTACTATGTTAAATAAGAGTGGCGAAAGTGGGCATCCCTGTCTTGTTCCTGTTCTTAAGGGAAATGTTTTTAGTTTTTGCCCACATTTTTTATGAAAAAACTATTTTGCAGAATAAAAATAATTTAACATAGTGGCATTATTTTATGTCTTTGCGAATCTCTTTAACATCTGGCTTAATAGAGTACATCTGGCTCTTCCTACCTGTTTCTCCACTCACTCTGTTGTGATATCATATGTCATGTAGCTTCTTGAAAAGTCCATTGTACACTCATAAAAGAAAAAAAAAGCCTAGTATTATTATGAAAGTAGTCTTGATCTAGCAAATTCCCTTAAAGATTCTCAGAACCCCCCAGCAGTCTAAGGACCACTGCTATAAGGTATATATCTAACAGAGTTATTTCTGAGTCATGGGATATGCATATTTTTGATTTTACATATTTCCAAATTGCTCTCCAAAGTGGCCATAACAATTTATGCAAACAGCAATAGTACTTGGGAGTTCTAGTTTCTCACATTTAAATCAAAATTTGGATACTATCATGCTTTAAAAAATTTACCAATCTGAGGAGTATGTTTTAAATTTGCACTTTCCTGAATATTAGTGAGACTGAACATATTTTCATAAGTTTATTCAGGTTCTCTCTTCTGTAAATTTTGTTTTTATTTTTTGCACAATTTTTAAAATATATTTGTTTTTCAGTATTGATTAATAAGAGTTTTTAATATACTTGTTATATATTCTATTCCTTTGTCAGGAATAAGTGTTCTAAATACTTCTTTCATAATATTGCTTGATGTTTATTTTTTCCCAAGATGGCTTTTGATGCATAAAATTTTTTATTTTAATGTAATCAAAATGTCGATCTTTTTTTTTACAGGTTATACCTTTTGTCATACTTATTTCATTCCTCCTTATCCAGAAGTTATAAAAATATTTTTATAAATTTTCTTCAAAGAGTTTTACATTTTTTATTTTCATATCTAACTCTTTAATCTGTCTGAAAATTGACAGAGTTTTTGTATGACATTAGATAAAGATATTGTTTATTTATTTATTTACTTATTTAAATTTATTTTAGTGTTCTGAGTATTACAGATGTCCCCCATTTTCTCCCTTTTGCCACCCTCCACCCATCTCCCACTCTACCACAGGCCTTCACCTGTCTATTTTCTGTGTCTATGGGCTATGCAGATATGCATATAAGTTCTTTGATTAATCTCTTCCCACCCTCCTTCCCACCTTCTCTTTAAGATCTGTCAGTCTGTTTATTTTTATTAAATTTATTATTATTTTATATGAAAATAACCAGTTATCCTAGGATTATATAGTAAATGCACCATCATTCCCTGCCCCCATATGTGTGGGGACCTGTTTCCAGATTCTCTATTTTATTTCATTAGTCTGAGTTCCCTCACTTTGTTTTTCTTCAAAATATTTTGGCTTTTCCAACCCTTTATTCATAAAATGTTATTATGAGATATATAATACATACAAAAGAATATGTAAATTGTTTATGTGCAGCTTAAATTATAAAATAAACACCTAATACCCTGGAGGCTCCTGTAAACCTCTACCCAATCACATCATTCTTCATCTCCCAAAGACTACAGGTAAACACTATTCTTAATGTTAGGTTAGTCATTCATCTGCTTTTCCTTATAGTTTTCCTGTTTACGTACCCCCACCATATACTGTTTAGTATTGCCTGTTTCTTATATAAATGGAACCATATCACCTGTTTTCTCCATATTTCTCTTGTGACTTGCTTCTTTTGCTCATTATGTTTCTGAAATTTAGCTTTGTGGGATGCATGTAACTATAACTTATTTATTTTTATGGTTGCATAGTATCTCATTGTATGACTACATCACAATTTATTAACTATTAATAGACACTTTGGTAATTATTTCAGGTTTTTACACATTTCAAACAATATTACAATGACTATTCTTTTATATGCCTCTAGGTGCACTTAAAAAGAGTTTCTCCAAACTGTTAACAGATGGTTGTTGATGCCAGTTCATTGCCAACAGGAATCCCCAATTTGAAGTGCAATAAAGAAGGGAACTTTATTTAGTGCAAACAGCTCAATTGTGATACAGCACAGCTGTGAAAACAGCATGGCTGTATAACAGCTCAATAGTGTTACAGCTCAATTTTATAAAGCAGCATGATTGTGGAACAGCGTTCCTGGGAGGTGGTCCTCTCCTCTCCCTTGCCCCTCTCCACCTAGACAGCTCTGGTCTGCTCCATGTGCCCCAGTCCACCCTGCTTTGCCATAGTAAGTCTTCTCCAGTCTCAGGTAGAAAGGGAAAGTGTACTCCCCTACCAGAAGGGAGCTGACTTACTTAGAGAGAAGTCCCCACCCCTGGTCCCTAATTGGTCTGTCCTCATGCAAATGAAGACTCCAAATCCTCACGGTTTGATTGGTCCAAAAAACACTGTCTTGATTGGTAGGTATGGAGCTGCTCTGATTGGTTGGGAAATATGTTAATGAGGCTATAGCTGCACACCTTAGATTGGACTGGGGAAGTCTTGGTCCTATTGACTGAAATAGAATTCTAGGAACTTCTTATAAAGGTTGGTTCAGATGGCAGGAACACAATGTAGGCAGGCAGTTCAGTGCAGGCTTGTCTTTAAAGCCTGGCTGTGTGAGAGGCCCCTGCTTAGGAATGACTGCTAGGTTCTGTTTTTTGTTGTTTTTTATTAATTTGAGCACAATTAGTCACCAGGAGCCCCTCTCGGTAGGTATCTTTTTTTCTCAGGGCTCACAAAACCAAGGAATATAATTGCTGGGTTATATAGTAAAAGCAGGCCAATTTTAGTAGATGATGCCAAACTTTTCCAAAGTACTTGTTTTATTACTCTCAGCAGTAGATGCAAGTTCTTACTGTCCCACATCTTGTCAACAAATATTCTCTCACATTTTTTTTTTACCTTTGCCAATTTGGTATGTATAAAATATATCTCAATTTTATTATTTTATATGTTCTTTATTAAAATGATCTTAAGCATATGTTTATATGTTTATGGACCCTGTGCACTTCATTTCCTTCAAAATGTGTCTTTTGTCCAGTTTTTTAGGTTACAATTTTCTTATTGACTTCTGGAAGTTCTTTATGTATGCTAGATATTAATTATTTATCACCTTATGTACTTAAATACTTATTTCAGCATGTGGTTTCTCTTTATTACATTTTTAAGGGTTCTTTTAATGAACAGAAGTTCTTAATGTAGTTGAGTTTATTATTTTTCTTACTGGTTTGTACTTGTTTCTTTAATCCAAGGTCATAAAGTTGTACTGCTGTATGGGGTCTTCTAAATATTTTATAGTTTTGCATTTTACATTTGTCTTCATCTGTGATTTTCGTATGGTGTGAGGTAGGCATTTCTTTTATGTTCTTTCCTTTTTGCAATATAGATAAACTGTTCTTCCAGAACCATTTGTATTATAGTTCATCTTCTTCAATGATCTGCAATTCTTTCTCTATCTTCAGTCAAGATACTGTGTATGGAGGAGGGTCAAGATGGCAGCATAGGTTAAAGTGGTTCTCGCCTCCTCCCACAACCACATCAAAATTACAACTAAACTACAGAACAACCATCATTCAGAACCACCTGAAATCTGGCTGAATGGAAGTCCTACAACTAGAGAATTAAAGAAGCCACATCAAGACTTATAGGAGAGGCAGAGACATGGAAAGGGCTGGTCCCACACCCACATGTGGAGGTTTTTAATTGGGAGGGATATCTTGGCTGTGGAGATCCCCACTGAGGAGCGAGGGATCCCAGCCCCACACCAGACCCTTTGGCCCAGGGTTCCAGTGCCAGGAATAAAAGTCCCCATATCTTCAGGCTGTAAATACCAGTGGGGATTGAGGATGGGAAAGAGGGAGACTGCTGGAGTCCTTGGCAGTTCCTCCTAAATGGCCTGCACATGGACTTACTCACTCACTCCCTCTGAGCTCCAGCACTGGGGCAGCAGCTTGAAAGGAGCCAAGGATATACAGGGAGGACATAACTTCTCTAGCATCAGGGCAAGAGCTGGGGGGTGGGGCAGATCTCTCTCAGACAATAGTGCTGGCAGAGGCCATTGTTCCTTTGCTGAGCCCTCCCCGCCAAAGAGCTAGACAGGCAGGTACAACATCTAAGTCTCCATCAACCTGGCTCACACTCTTCGCCCCACCCTGGTGATTCCCTGAGACCCTGCCCCATCCAACTTGCAGGCTCATCCAAGCTGTTTCCAGTGGCTTTTCCATATGAATGGCCTGTCTTGGTTCATGCTTCAGACTTTCCTAACATCCCTCAAATAAGCAGCAGCTGGCCTCAGCATGCCCCATACCTCTTGCTAAGTGGCCCCAGTGCAGGCACTAGCAGCAACAGCAGCAGCCTACCTTGATTCACAGCTTGGCTTCTCCTGGGCACCTCCAAGCCCAACACAAGTAGAAGCTACCTGCAGATCTCTCTGTAGCCCATGCTGGGTGGTCCCAGGCAGGGCACAGGCAGTGACTGACACTTTGAACCTCCTGGGAGGCCCCAGAGCTGGTGTACCCAGTGGTCAGTTTCTGACCATGTCAGATTACAACCCTCCCACCTCCACAAGAGACACACTCAAGGGGCAGACTTGATGAACACCAAAGCCCCACTGAAGCAAGCCCTGCTCCATAGAGGGGACTCCTACACAGAAGCTCTTCAGCTGTAGTCACAGCTGGTTCTCAATCCTTCCCAGTGATGACAACAGCAATCAAAGCTCAGCTACAACAAGACAGTGCACACAACACTCCAGGGGTGCATCTGGAGTGCCCAGCTCAAGTGACTGGAGAAGCTGAGCTACTGGGCCTTACAGGACTCCTAGTGCAGAAGGCCACTCTACTAAGTTTGGGAGACGTAGCAGCTCTACCTAATACATAAAATCACACACAGGGAAGCAGCCAAAATGTGGAGACAAAGAAACATGTCACAAATAAAAATCTCCAGAAAAAGCACTAAAAGAAATGGAAGCAAGCAAACTACCAGATACAGAGTTCAAAACAATGGTTGTAAGGATGCTCAAGGAACTTAGTGAGAACTTTAAGGAACTTAGTGAGAATTTTAAGGAAATCAGTGAGAACATCAACAACATAAAAAAAGAACCAATCAGAAATGAAGGATACACTAAATGAAATGAAGAATCAACAGTAGAGTTGAGGACACCAAGACCAAATCAGAAATTTGGAATATGAGGAAGCAAAAAAACACCCAATCAGAACAGCAAAAAGAAAAAAGAATCCAAAAATATGAAGATAGTGTAAGGAGCCTCTGGGACAACTTCAAGCACACCAACATTCACATCATGAGGGTGGTGGAAGGAGAAAAGAGGGAACAAAAATTTGAAAGCCTATTTGAAAAAAATAATGCCAGAAAACTTTCCTAACCTGGTGAAGGAAATAGACATACAAGTCCAGGAAGCACAGTCTCAAATAAGATGAATCCAAAGAGGCGTACACCAAGACACATCATAATTAAAATGCAAAAGGTTAAAGACAGAGAGAATCTTAAAATCAGCAAGAGAAAAGCAATTAGTTACCTATAAGAGAGCTCCCATAAGATTGTCAGCCAATTTCTCAAAAGAAACTTTGCAGGCCAGAAGGGAGTGGCAAGAAATATTCAAAGTGATTAAAAGTAAGGACCTACAACCAAGATTACCCTACCCAGTAAAGTTATCATTTAGAATTGAAGGTCAGATAAAGATCTTCCCAGACAAGCAAAAGCTAAAGGAGCTCATCACACCCAAACCAGTATTACAGGAATTATTAAAGGATCTTCTTTAAGAAGAAAAAAAAAGATTAAAAATATGAACAATAAAATGGCAATAAATACATATCTATCAATAATTGAATCTAAAAATCAAAATAAATGAACAAGCAGAACAGAAACATATTCATAGATACAGAGAACATTTTGATGGTAGCAGATGGGAGTGGGGGTTGGGAGAATGGGTGAAAAAGGTGAAAGGATTTAGAAGTACAAATTGGCAGTTATAGTGTAGTCATTGGGGTGGTAAAGTACAGCACAGGGAATATAGTAAAAAATAATCTAGAAAAAAAAGATGGCGACGGGCAGGACTGGAGTGTGGGTGAGTGTGAGAGAGAGTGTGAGTGAATGTGAGTGTGGAAAACCAACCTTGAGCAGTGCAGAGACACGGGTCAGAAGGTTCCTGTACTGTGGACGGAAAGCAGAAGGCTACGTGGTAAGTGGCAAGCCAGCGAACTTTCCCCAGCACAGCCAGGAGGCCCCGCCACTTTGGAGGATCCTGGGTCTGCCCTGGGAGGAGGAAACAGGGAGTGGCTGGGGCCCAGCAACCTGAGTCCACTAGAGTGCCCTGCACCATCTGTCCAGTGAACTCAGTTGTGTTGGCATGGTCAGCACACAGTAGGTGCCTGCACCAGTAGCCGAAACCAGCCGGGAACCCACCCCCAACAGCAGTGGTGGCTCGCCCAGACCTGCGGCTGCGAACTGCGGCCCACAGGATCCAGGCCCGCAGTGGCGCACAGGCTCCAGACAGACTCCAGGCCCGCGGCGGTGTGCACCCAGCCCAGACCCCAGGCCCGCAGAAGTGGGCAGGCCAGCCCAGGCTCCTGGCTCCAGGCCTGCAGCAGCACAGAAGCCCGCCCAGGCTCAAGGCAGCTTACCCAGGCTCTTGGGGGCACTAGCACCAGCTTGGGAGTCCAGCAGCTCCCCCCACAGCAACAGTGATTGGGCGTGAGTAGAGCCCCACTCCCAACAGGCATTAGCGGCACCCCCCGTGGCATCAGCAAAGACTGACCAAAAGCAGTACCCCAGACCAAGCAGCAGGGCTAGGGCAGCTGAGACCTGCCCCTGACAACTGCAGAAGTGAAGTTGGAGTGGAGCCCCTCCCCCCAGCAGCAGCAAAATCCCTGGTGCAGAGCATCCTCAGCCCCCAATAGCAGTAAAGGATTGGGACCTGAGAGCACCCCCTGGAAGCAGCAGCAGCAGCAGTAGCAGTGCAAACCGGGAGCTGACACTCGCCCCCAGCAGTGACTGATCAGGAGCTGAGCCCCACCAGGCACCAGGGTCCCCCAACAGTACACCAGCAAGAGTTACGCACTGAGCAACGTAGCAGAGGGCCCCACAAACCCCAGAAGTGCACCAACGAAACCCATGAACCCCAGCAGGACACCAGCTGGACCCACACGCTCCAGGAGCATACCAGAGGGAACCATGAACCCCAGCAACATACCAGTGGGTCCCCCACACTCCAGCAGGGCACCAGACGAACCCGTGCACCCCCTGGCAGCAGCAGTACATATCGGCAGCTAAGACCCATCCACAGCAGCATCAGCAGAAGCCGATCAAGAGCGGTGCCCCAGCCCAAGCAGCAGTGAGTCTTGAGGAACTGAGACCAGCATGACAGACCAATTCCAGCCGCCAGGTGTCAACACTCCAGGACCCACAGCAGACAAGAGGAGCCATACACCAAAACAGGCTGAGAGGCACACCAGTTTTAATTGATACACACTGACCTGCCTACACATTCCAACATCGCTCAATGGACTTAGAACTACCACATTGCTAAAATGGGGAGACAAAGAAACAACACCCAAATGAAAAACAAAGAGGAATCACCAGAAATGGAACTACAGGAACTAGAAGAAAGCAACTTGTCAGACAAAGAATTCTAAGCAATGATTATAAGGGTGCTCAAACAATTTGGTGAGAACTACAAACAACTTAATAAGAATTATGAAGAACTCACTGGGAATTACTTCAGCTTAAAAAAAGAGGTAGAAGCTACGCATAAAGAAGTAGAAGCTATACATAAAAATAAAGAGAAAATAAAGAATGACATAGCTGATATGAAAAATACCTTAGAAGGGTTCAATAGTAGATTAGAAGAAGCTGAAGACTGAATCAGTGACTTGGAAGACAAGGTAGAGAAAAACACCCAAAAAGAGCAGCAAATGGAAAAAAGGTTAAAAAGCAGGAGGAGAGTTTAAGGGAGCTGTGGGATAATACAAAACGTAACAACATTTGCATTATAGGGATACCAGAAGGAGAAGAATCAGAGAAAGGAATAGAGAACCTGTTTGAAGAAATAATGGCAGAAAACTTTCCTAAACTGGTGAAGGAAAAAGTCACACAAGTCCAGTAAACACATAGAGTCCCAAGAAAGATGAACCCCAGAAGATCCACAGCTAGACACATCATAATAAAAATGGCAAACATTAAAGACAAAGAAAGAATCTTAAAGGAAGCAAGAGAGAGACAGAAAGTTACCTACAAGGGAGCTCCCATTAGACTGTCAGCTGATTTCTCAATAGAAACGATGCAGGCCAGAAGGGAGTGGCATGAAGTGTCCAAAGTAATGCAAGGCAAGGGTCTGAATCCAAGACTACTCTATCCAGCAAGGCTATCATTCAAAATCAAAGGAGAAATAAAGAGTTTCACAGATTAAAAAAAAAAAAAAAACTAAAGGAATTTACCACCACCAAACCAGCACTGCAAGAAATGCTGAAGGGCCCTGGCCGGTTTGGCTCAGCTGTTAGAGCATTGGCCTGAGGTCCAGAGAGACCCGGGTTCGGTTCCCGCTAAGGGCATGTACCTCGGTTGCAGTTTGTCCCCGGCCCTGGTTGGTCGTGAGGGTGGCAGCCACTCGATGTGTCCCTTTCACATCAATGTTTCTCTCTCTCTCTTCCTCTCTCTCCCTCCCACTCTATCTGAACAAAAAATAGAAAAATGTCCTCAGGTGAGGATAAAAAAAAAAAGAAGAAGAAAAGAAAAGAAGTGCTGAAGGGACTGTAGTAAGAAGAAGAAGAAGAAACAGAGAGAGAGAAAGAGGAACACAGGCATAAAATAAAAATAGCAACTAATAACTATCTATCAATAATAACCTTAAATATAAATGGCTTAAATGCTCCAATCAAAAGACATAGGGTAGCTGAATGGATAAGAAAGCATGACCCATATATATACTGTCTACAAGAAACTCACCTCACAACAAAAGACTCACACAGGATGAAAGTGAAGGGATGGAAAAAAATTTACCAAGCAAATGGTAATGAAAAAAAGAGCTGGTGTAGCAATATTCATACCTAACAAGATAGACTTCAAAACGAGGACCATAATAAGAGACATAGAAGGTCACTACATAATATTAAAAGGATCAATCCAACAAGAGGATATAACCCTTGTAAACATATTCGCACTGAATATGGAAGCTCCAAAATATATTTTAAAACTCTGGAGGACTCCAAGGTAGAGATAAATAACAATACAATCTTAGTGGGTGATTTTAACACCCCAGTTACCACTGGATAGATCTTCCAGACAAAAACTTAACAAGGACATAGAGTCCTTAAATGACGACCTAGATCAGTTGGACTTAATTGATATTTACAGAACATTTCACCCCAAAGCTGAAGAATATATATTCTTCTCAAGTGCAAAAGGGACATTCTCAAAGATAGACCACATGTTAGGACACAAAGTAAGTCTCTACAAATTCAAAAAGATTGAAATCATATCAAGCATCTTCTCGGACCACAATGGCACAAAACTGGAATTCAATTACAACAAAAACATTCAAACACGTGGAGGCAAAATAGCATGTTATTAAACAATGAATGGGTTACCGATGAGATCAAGGAAGAAATTAAAAACTTCCTGGAAACCAATGAAAATGAACACACAACAACACGAAATCTATGGGATGCAGCGAAAGCAGTCCTGAGAAGGAAGCTCATAGCACTAGAGGCCTACCTCAAGAAACAAGAAAAATTCCTAAGTGAGTCTCTAACCCTACACCTTAAAGATCTAGAAAGAAAACAAAAAGAAAAACCCAGAGCAAGCAGAAGAAAAGAAATAGTAAAGGTCAGAGCAGAAATAAATGACAGAGAGACTAAAAAAAAAAAAAAAAAAAAAACCAGTTCAAAAGATCAATGAAACAAAAAGCTGGTTCTTTGAAAAGATAAAAAAGATTGATGGACCCTTCGACAGACTCACCAAGAAACAAAAAGAGAGGACCCAAATAAACAAAATCAGAAATGAAAGAGGAGAATTGACAACTGACAGCACAGAAATACAAAAGATCATCAAAACATACTATGAACAATTATATGCCAACAAATTGGACAATCTGGGCGAAGTGGACACATTTCTAGAAACACACAGTCTCCCAAAACTGAACTGTAAAGAGATAGAAAACTTGAACAGACCAATAACAACAAAGGAAATTGAAGACGTAATTAAGAAACTCCCAGCAAACAAAAGCCCAGGCCCGGATGGCTTCACGGGGGAGTATTACCAAACATTCAAAGATCTAATACTCATTCTTCTCAAACTATTCCAGAAAATCGAAGAAGACGGGGGACTTCCAATCTCATTTTATGAGGCCAGCATAATCCTAATTCCAAAACCGGATAAAGACACTACAAAGAAAGAAAACTACAAGCGAATATCCCTGATGAACACACATGCAGAAATCATTAACAAATAGCTAATCGGATCCAGCAATACATCAAAAAAATTATCCACCATGACCAAGTGGGATTCATCCCAGGAATGCAAGGATGGTACAATATTCACAAATTAATGAATGTGATACACCACATAAATAAAATGAAAGATAAAAACCATAATGATCATATCAATAGATGCTGAAAAAGCATTTGACAAAATCCAGCACCCATTTCTGATAAAAACATTCAGCAATGAGGGATCATATCTCAACATAAAAAAGGCCATATATGAAAAACCTACAACCAACATCATACTCAATGGGAAAAAACTAAAATCATTTCCCTTAAGAACAGGTACAAGACAGGGATGTCCACTTTTGCCACTCTTATTTAACACAGTATTGGAAATCTTAGCCACAGCTATTAGACATGAAGAAAAAATAAAAAGGATTCAAATTGGAAAGGAGGAAGTGAAACTGTCATTAGTTGCAGATGACATGATATTGTACATAGGAAACCCTAAAGTCTCCATAAAAAATCTACTAGACTTAATAAATGAATTTAGCAAAGTATCAGGATACAAAATTAACATCAAGAAATCAACGGCATTCTTATACACCAACAATGAACTCACAGAAAGAGAAATTAAAAAACAATCCCATTTACCATGGCGGCAAAAAAATTAAGATACCTAGGAATAAACTTAACCAAAGAAGTAAAGGATCTCTTCACAGAAAACTACAGGTCATTGAAAAAAGAAATAGAGGAAGATATAAAAAAGGGGAAGCACATACCTTGTTCATGGATTGGAAGAATTAACATCATTAAAATGTCCATACCACCCAAAGCTATATATAGATTCAATGCAATCCCCATCAAAATACCAATGATATCCTTCACAGAACTAGAACAAATACTCCAAAAGTTTATATGGAACCAATAAAGGCCCCTAGTAGCCACAGCAATCTTGAAAAAGAAGAACAAAGTAGGAGGGATCACAATACCGGACATCAGGTTATACTACAAAGCCACTGTAATCAAAACAGCCTGGTATTGGCACAAGAACAGGCACATAGATCAATGGAAAAGAATAGAGAACTCAGAAATTGACCCAAGACAATATGCTCAATTAATATTTGACAAAGGTGGCAAGAGCATACAATGGAGTAGAGACAGCCTCTTTAATAAATGGTGATTGGAAAATTGGACAGCTATATGCAAAAAAATGAAGCTAGACCACCAACTTACACCATACACAAGAATAAACTCAAAATGGATAAAAGACTTAAATGTGACCCGTGATTCCATAAAAATCCTAGAAGAAAATGTAGGCAACAAAAGTTTACACATCATACGCAGCAGAATTTTCACTGATACATCACCTAAGGCAACAGAAACAAAGGAAAAAATGTACACATGGGACTACATCAAACTCAAAAGCTTCTGCACAGCAAAAGAAACAACCATCAAAGTGGAAAGGGAACCCACTATATGGGAGAGCATAATTGCCAATGATGCATCAGATAAGGGGTTAATTTCCAAAATATATAGAGTACTCACACAACTCAGCAAAAGGAAAACAACGAACCCAATTAAAAATGGGCAGAGGACCTAAAGAGACACCTCTCCATCAGGACACACAAATGGCCAATAGACATATGAAAAAATGCTCAATGTCACTAATCATCAGAGAGATGCAAATTAAAACAACAATGAAGTATTACTTCACACCTGTCAGAATGGCCGCCATCAACAAAGCATCAAACAACAAGTGTTGGTGAGGGTGTGGAGAAAAGGGGACCCTAGTGTACTGGTGGTGGGAATGCAGACTGGTGCAGCCATTATGGAAAACACTATGGTGTTTCCTCAAAAAGTTAAAAATTGAACTGCCATTTGACCCAGTGATCCCACTTCTAGGAATATACCCTAAGAAGCCTGAAACACCAATCAGAAAGAATATATGTACCCCCATGTTTATAGCAACACCATTTACAATCGCTAAGATCTGGAAACAACCGAAGTGTCCATCAGTACATGAATGGATAAAAATGCTGTGATACATATACACAATGGAGTACTATGCAGCTGTAAGAAAGAAAGATCTCTTATCCTTTGAGACGACATGGGAGGACCTGGAAAGTATTATCCTAAGCGAAACAAGCCAAGCAGAGAAAGAAAAATATCACATGATCTCACTTATTTGTGGAATATAATGAACTAAACAAACTGATGAACAAAATAGACCCAGAGACATAGAAGTAGGGTACAGGCTTACATTCCTCAGAAGGGGTTGGGGGGGAGGGAAGGGATAAACCACAGAACTTATATGCATGTACGCATAACCGATGGACATAGACAACAAAGCTGGGGACGGGGTGGGAGGGGATAATGAAGAAGGAGTCAATGGGGGGGAAAAGGAGAAACATTTGTAACAAAAATAAATTAATAAAAAAATTAAATTTAAAAATTTTTTAAATTAAATAAATAAAATGAGGATGTATCTTAAAATAATAATAATAATATTCTAATAACTGCCCTGGCTAGTTTGCTCAGTGGTTAGAGCGTCGGCCTGAGGACCAAAGAGTTGCGAGTTTGATTCTAGTCAAGGCCATGTACCTTGGTTATGGTTCAATCCCCAGCTCTGGTTGGGTCATTTCGGGAGGCAACCAATTGCTGTGTCTCTCTCACTTAATTCTCTCTCTCTCTCTCTCTCTCTCTCTCTCTCTCTCTCTCTCTCTCTCTCTCTCTCTCTCTTTCTCCCTCTTTCCCTCCCTCCATCCCTCCCACTCTATCTGAAAATCAATGGAAAAAATATCTTCAGGTGAAGATTAAAAAAAAATTCTAATAACCATGTATGGTGTCAGATGGGGATTAGATTTTTGGGGGATGATCACTTAATAAGTTTTATAATATCTAATCACTGGGTACACCTGAAACTAATATAATATGTTAACTGTAATTAAAAAATAAAAAAATTATTTTAAAAAGATGCTGTGTATGTGTGCATTTCTGGACTCTATTCTAATGGACTATTTGTCTACTCATGAACTAACACCACAGCGTCTTAATTACTGTAGTTTTTCCTCTTGAATTATTCTTATTAGGAAAATGTAATAAAAACACATAAATACAATTATTTTTAGGTATTAATGTAATATCAGGTAGAAATTTTCACATCTTACAATTCCTTATTTATTTCTTATCAGAAATCAATCATAAGCACCCAGTGTTTATAAAACATTATTTCTGTTGATTACTATGAATATTGATATCTGGCAGAATTTATTATCCTATCTGGATAATTTTCTTTTGGAATATCTTGGCTACTTTTGACCCTTTGATTTTCAGCATAAATTTTAGAATTAGCTTGCTATATTCCACAAAAATAAAGCAAAACAAAACAACAACAAAACACAAAACCCTTGAGAACTTTATTGGATTTGCATTTATATAAATTTGGTACAAAATTGATATTTGTAAAATATTGAATCTTCCTATCCAAGATTGTGATACGCTTCTCCATTTATTTATACACTTTATTTTTTTTAATTTATTTATGCACTTTAAAAGAGTTATTAATAAAGTTTTATGATTTTCTTCATAAAGAACTGGCATAGTTTGTTAGAGTTATTACTAAGAGTTTTATTTTTTAAATAACATAAATGGTATTTTTAACATAATAGATTTTTTAAGAGCAGATTTAGGTTTATAGAAAATTGAGTGGAAAGCACAAAGAGTACCCATATGTGCCCTAACCTATCTCCTCCTCCTTACAGTTTTCCCTATTATTAACATCGTGCCTTAGTGTGCTCCATTTGTTATGATTGATAAGATAATATCAAAACATTTGTTATGATTGATAAGATAATATCAAAACATTATCATTAAATAAAGTCCATATTTTACATTAGGGTTTATACTTAGTGTTGTACATTCTATGAGTTTTGACAAGTGTATAATGGTATGTATTTATCATTACAGTACCATACAGAATAGTTTCACTGCCCTAAAAATCCCCTGGGCTCCATCTATTAATTCCTCCCTCCCTCCCCATGAACATCTGTAACCACTGATCTTTTTCTGTCTCCATTGCTTTGCCTTTTGAGATTGGCTTTTTCCCCCCCACTTAACACTATGCATTGAAGATTACTTCATGTCTTTTCATAGCTTGTTAGCTCAATTCTTTTTAGCACTGAATAATATTTCATTGTACCACTGTTTGTATGCACTACTGTTGTTTATCCACACCTATTGAAGGACATCTGAGTTGCTTCCACATTTTGGCAGTTATCTATAAAGTTGCTATAGCCTGGTCAGTGTGGCTCAGTGGTTGAACCATGCACCAAGAGGTTGTTGGTTCGATTCCCAGTCAGGGCACATGCCCAGGTTGTGGGCCAAATCCCCAGTGGGGGGCATGCAGGAGGCAGCCAATCGGTGTTCTCTCTCATCGATGTTTCTATCGCTCTCCCTCTTTCTTCTTCTCTCTCTAAAATCAATAAAGAAAAAAGTTTAAAAATAAATAATCAAAGCTGCTATAAACATCCTTTTGCAGGTTTTTGTGTGGACATAAGTTTTCAGCTCCTTTGGATAAATTCCGAGGAGTATGATTGCTGGATTGCATGGTAAGAGTATGTTCAGTTTTGTAAGAAACTGCCAAACTGTCTTCCAAAGTTGCTGTATTATTTTGCATTCCCAGCAACAATGAATGAGAGTTCCCATTGCTCTACATCCTTGCCAGCATTTGGTGTTCTCAGTGCTTTGGATTTTGGTCATTCTAATAGGTGTGTAGTGATATCTCATTGCTGTTTCCATTTGCAGTTCTCCAATGACATATGATGTGGAACATTTTTTCATATGCTTATTTGCCATCTGTATATCTTCTTTGGTGAGGTATTTATTAAGGTTCTTATCCCATTTTTCAATTGGGTTGTTTTATTGCTGAGTTTTAAGAATTTTTAAAATATATTTTGAATAACAGTCCTTTATCAAATATGTCGTTTGTGAATATTTCCTCACAGTCTGTGGCTTGTCTACTCAGCTATGGGTTTTTTATAGATGCCCATTACCAGGTGAAGAAGTTCCCTTCTGTTTCTAGTTTGTTGAGTGTTTTTACCATAAAAGGGTATTGGATTTTGTCAAATGTTTTTCTACATCTACTGAGAATATTATGTGATTTTTGCTTTTTATTCTATTGATATGACATATTACATTAACTGCTTTTCAGATGTTGAACCAACTTTGCATTCCTGAGATAAATCCCACTTGCTCGTTTGATATGTCTGGATTCTGTTTGCCTATAGTTTGTTGATTCTGCTGGATATCTTTGCATTCTTATTTAACTTTTTTGTGGTATACAATTAGAGTACTTGGAATAGTTTGATCTTTCCTGGTATTTTTTTTAAAAAACTTTAGCAGGAAACAGAGAAGCATTTTTCCCAGTTAGTTATTTTCTACCACTGAGCCAATACCCTTCTTAATACTCTACCCTATGCACTGTAAATTATGAGGTTTCCAGTGTGGCTTGTGGAAATTGGATATATCCCCAGCCCTATGATAACTCCATGTACAGATTCCCTCAATTTTGGGGGGTGTTCTTTCTCTAGCCTTGTCTAGTTTTCTCATAGGTATGTGCTGACCAGTACTCTACTGAATACTTGAAAGGGTTCCTCTGTGAATCTTCATAATTCTATCTCTGTGAAGATCTTTCCTCTTTGGCACTCTGTTCTAGCTCATTCTAGTTGCTTTAGTCTCCTCAGACTGTTAGCATCCTTCCTCATTTTAAGGGAAACACAAAACAATAGTGGTGTAATGGAAAGAGAACTGGTTTGTGAGTCAAGAGGCCTGGTTTCTAGACTGTGCTATACCATTGCCTCATTGTGTAACCTTGATCATGCTTTTACCTCTCTGTAAGTCTCAGGATACCATTGTCTGTTTAATAAGAGAATTGCTTTAGATGACCCTTCAGCTCTAAAATATATAACATACATGTGCCCCATGCTTCAAAATTTACAAATAACTCTCATATCCTTTCTCTCATTTATTCCTCCTCCAGTTAACTCTGCATGATAGTCAGGGCAAGAATCATTATGCTATTTTACAGGTGAGGAAACTGAGTCTCAAAGATGTGGCATCACAAAGATAATAAATAGTACTATTTAGACTAAAATTCAGGTTTTGTTTCTCTAAATCTAATGCTATTTCTGCATCATATACTAAATTCCATGATTCTAGAGTTTAATTTGTTCACTCAACCAATACTAATTTATTATGTATTCCATGATCTGTGTTTTTGGGGCAGCAGACAATTTCAAGAACATCCCAATATTTACCAGAAAGCATCACCAACTGTATAAAGTCATTCTTTTTTCCTTGATAAAACACTTTTTTTTTTATCCTCACCCAAGGACTTTTTTTTTTTTTTGCATTTATCTTTAGATAGAGCAGGAGGAAGAGAGAGAGAGAGAAACATCGATGTGAGAGAGACACATCGAGTGGTTGCCACCCACACGACCCAACCGGGGCCGGGGACAAACTGCAACTGAGGTATGTGCCCTTAGCGGAAACCGAACCCGGGACTCTCTGGTCCGCGGGCTAACGCTCTAACTGCTGAGCCAAACCGGCAAGGGCGAAAGAACACTGTTATATCAACCAATAGATGGTCAGGAGGGTTTATTTAGTGTGGAAATCTTCTCATATTTTTGCCATCTCAAGTAAGATATCAGTTAGATTAGCCCAGCCCAAGTGTTTATTTGGTTATTTTCAAGTTGTGGGCTTGCTGGTATTTACCTCGTCCCCTTGGAGACACTGTACATATGGAACAGTTTTCTTCTTTTACTATTATTACTTGGAACACATTTGATACTGCAGTCCATAAAAGTCACTGGTACTAAAGAGAGCTGCTATCTGAAGCATGGAGGATAGAACTTGATGTAGATAAGCCAGATTGTCCCAGGGCTTGGCACTATAATACTCAGAGACCTCTCTGATGTTCACTTCTAAGCTTGGAAACAGTAGATTCTTGGCAGTGCCTTTCCCCAGCTCTCCAAATTGCCCATTTCCTCCTCTCATGACACTTAGGCTACTGCAGCTCATGAGGACCTTTATAAAGACCAGCATGGAATTGGGTATTAGTAAACTGCACACAGAAAATTGTTCTTGAGGAAGTTCTTTTGGTCATCCAGCAAATATTTGTTGAGTACCAGGTAGTGTGCTAAGTGACTGAAATATATAAATGAATAAAGTAAAGCTTCTTCCTTCCTGGAACATAAATTCTTATAGGGGAAGACAAATAAACACGATCCAGACATGAATTTTATGATAGTTTATTGGAAGGAGATAAATGTCTATAAAATGAAAAAGTAGAACAGGGTAAGGTGGATTGAGAGTACAATGCATGAGTGTATGGAATGTGGTGAAGTTGGGGTAGGATGCTACATTAAATAGGATGGTTTTGATAGGCCTCATTGAGAAAATGATATTTAAGCAAATAATTGAAGGAAATGAAGGAGTTAACCTGATGAATTCTGAGGAAAGAGCATTCTAGGAAATGGGAACCATTAATGCAAAGGTACTGAGGCGGGAGTGAGAAACACATGTTTGAAGAACAACAAGGAGACCAGTGTAGCTGAAACAGAGAGAGGAAAATGGCAGAAGAAGATCAGACAGGTAACAGGAAAAGGAACCAGATAGTGTAGGGCCTTGCAAAACTTTTAAAGGGCTTGAAGTTTTCCTCTCAATGAAATGGGAAGCAAAAGAGTGACGTGATCTGATTTAACCCAGACATGTGCCCTGACCAGAAATTGAACTGTAACCTCTTGGTCCATGAGAAGATGCTCAATCCACTGAGCCATACTGGCCAGACAAGTTTGAGATGTCTTATGTTCACACAAAATCTTGTGTGTGAATGCTTGTAAAGGCTTTATTCATAACTTTCAAAACGGGATACAACTCAGATGGCATTTACCAGATGAAAGGATAAACACATTGTGGTACATCCATACAATTGAATACTATACATCAATGAAAAGGAATAAACTATTGATATGAACAGCCATATCGATGAATCTCAAATACATTATGCTAAGTGAAAACAGCCAGACTCAAATGACTATATACTGCATAATTTCATTTACATAAAATTCTGCAAGAAGCAAAACTAAAGGAACAGAAAACAGATCAATACTTGTCAAGGAATAGGGATTTTTGTAAGGATTGACTACACAGAGGCATGAGGGAATTTTGAGAGGTATTGAAAATGTTCTATATCTTGATTGTAGTGATAGTTACACAACTCCATGTGTTCATCAAATCTCATAGAACTATATACTAAAAAGGGTGAATATTATTGTGTGGAAATTATACTTCAATAAATCTAAGTTAAAATATTATATAGCCCATTCTTTATGTTGTTGGAATAGAACGCATAGTACTTGAATGAAAATAAGTGAATCAATAAACATGATGCTGTATTTGTAGTAATGGAGAACAATTGTCTTTTGTGAATCAAGTTTCTGCTCCTAGGTCTCTTATAAAATAGTAAAGACCCTTTATTTTGATTCCAAGGGCTAGGGTCTGAAAGTGGTGACCAATCTGGACCACTACTGTCAAATGTACAATGTGTGATCATCACAGATTCTGATGGTCTTATTGAGGAAATAGCATGTGGATGAAAGCAGTCACACAAAACATTTGACAGTATTGGTATGATGAATGTTTCTTTGGTCTGTTTCTTACTGCTGTGGCATTTGTAGCTGTGTTTCATATGTAAAAGAGGGCAGCTTTTAGCTGTGCCCAGTTGGAAAATGAAAGATAGAAATTCCTGGAAGGATTTTAAAAAATTGCCTATTGTACAGATTTAGCCAAACAGACTTTTCTTGATTTTTCTAATAGTTTGCTCCAGTTTACATCTGTGGGTTTGTTGAGAGAGCAGCTGTAGATAATTAAAGCTCCCAGCCTCAGACTTCCAGATTCTATCTTTGCACATTCTGAAATCAGTCAATGTTGTTTTAGAGGCTTGCAGCTTGAGGGTTCTCTCAGCACTCTTTTGGGGCCCATCAAAATGAAACAAATTGTCTTGGCCTGCTCTGTTTTGAATTTGCAAAGTTCCAAGCAAACAAGAATTGTGGTACCTTGTCAGACACAAAGGAAGGCTCTACATCTGTCTCAGGTCCTTGTAGCTCCCAGTTCTCATTATTAGCTTTCATAGAAACTTCCAATGTGGCTTAGCTAGACAATAGTCCATAAACCATTGCGACTAGATGGATTACAGTCACAAAACTCAACCTTGAACTGCGAGCTGCCTGTACCTTATGTTTTGTTGTTATTGTTGAAAATATTACAGATGTCCTCCTTTTTCCCCCATTGACCCCTTCCTCCCTGCTCCCACTCTCCTCCTGCTTATCTTAATGCCACGGGGGCATACATGGCCCCTACCAAACACAGTAAATCAAAGTTTATGGGCTTGTTTCCTTTCAGTCCCCTATCTTATCTGCCCTTTACCACCTCTGTGCCATTGCTGTTGCTGTTCCCTCCACCTAGAATATTCTCTTGCTCCAAGCCCTCTCAGGTATGTCTGCTGAAATTCTCCCATGTTTCCATCCCTTATCCTCTGAAGGGCCCTCCTGAAACTCTGCCCTGGAATACTTCCACCCTCCATTGATCATCCTGAGTGATACATGTGTCCCCTGTCTTAATACTCTTTATAGACCAAAAGTGATGGGAGGACACAGACAATGTTTAGTTGTCTCTCTACCAGTTTGCAACCCCTCTTGTACCCCCCCACCCCAGCTCCACATCTCATCTCTGGATCTATAAAAGTGCCTTGCTCAGAATGGGCAATCAGAAAATGTTTGCTGACATGGAAAGCCAGAGTCAGAATGAGAAAATGATTGAAATTTGCTCTCTGCATTAGCTCTTGGGAAATCAGACAAGTTTTGAGTGTATGCCATGCGGCATCCAAACATCTAATATTTTCTGTAAGTGTTCAGAATTTCAACATATAAAACTTCACTTACAGTTCAGACTTCAAAACTCTGTGGATTTCTTCCACCTCCACAAAGAAATTTAAAAAACACTTCAGCAAACAAAAATAAATGTCTGCTTGAATTTGAGAAACTTGTGGATTCTGATTGTTGTTTTTTTTAAAATAAAACTTCAAAGCAGAAGGGAACTGAGTAGTATTTAATTCAAAAAGTTTATTTGTTTATAGGTGAGACACACTATTCCTTGTATAAATGGCAGCAAAGTCTGCATTGTCAATTAGAGAAAGAAACACAAATTTAGAAGTTGAATTCATACCTTATCTGATTTGAAACTTGAATTATTACTGTTGAGATTTATATAAGATTAGATCTCTCTGCTTAAACACTAAATCAGGCTTAACAGGAGAAGATATTGCAAATAAGCAATGTTCTCTCGAATGGTGTTTTTAATACTTTCATTGAAAAGGTAATCTAGCTGACTTTTTTACTGTAGAAATTGATGGCTCAATAAATTTTGATTAGTCATGTGCTAGAATTCATGCACCCTTAATAAGAGAAGGTGATCTTTGATGACTTATGGGTGCAGCAGGGCTTCCAAAGTACTGGCTTAGCATCCACAAAGGTCTGGGTTCCAGTCTCGTTTCTGCTCTTGACTTGAGCAAGACTCTTTTCCTCCCTGGGTCTTAGCTTCTACATCTAGAGAGAATTGAATTATGCTTTTATTTTCTTTCAATGAACCTTGGGTCATGAAGTAAAGATAGTTAAGTTGGAGATCTCCCACTGTTTTATGTCACTGTTCATTATTTAGTTTATTTGCAACCAAACCCAATAGTTTTTAAGAATGTTTAACAATTTAAAAGACTGACATGGTGTCAATATTTTTAAATATCTCTGGCATTTCATATCTCTGGATGCATTAACCTTCTCATCATTGTGATGACTCAATGTTAAAATCAAACAGGAAAATATAAAAATCTGTCATTTTCCTCACTTGCATCTTATACTATGGAAAAACATCATTGAACCTATTATATATAATATATAAAGTATATATACATATACTTTTTAAAATCCCTCACCTGAAGATATTTTTCCATTTATCTTCAGACAGAGTGGGAAGGAGGGAAAGAAAGAGAGAGAGAGAGATCAATTGGTTGCCTCCAGCACAACTCCACCAGGGCCAGGACCACACCGCAACCGAAGTACGTGCCCTTGACTGGAATCGAACCCGTGACTCTTTGATCCTCAGGCCAACACTCTAACCTCTGAGCCAAACCAGCCAGGGCAGAACCTATTATATTAAAGCGACATCTCTTAGCTTAACTTCCTCATTCTTCATTTGCACCTATAATCCACTGTTTAATGAATGTCTCTGCCACATTGTGGCAGTGAGGGATCAAGAAGGTACAGGCCTTAAAGCATACTGGGAAATTGGGTTGCCAGTATTCAAAATCTGGCCATTATACCACTAACATTTGTGCATTATCCCAACCATGGTTGCCTACAAGAGATCTGTTTGTGGGCCTTGACACAATATATTACACTCTCCTTTATTGGGATCTATCCAAGAATGGCCTGGTCACTGGGGCTAGAAACAGGATCCTGGTTTGGGCACATAGAAAAATAATCCAGCTGTCAGAGGAGAGTTACCTATCTCTTACCCAGATATTTTGACTTCCTGTACTAGTTCTTACTAAAGTGAGGTTTATTCAACTCTAAGGGCCTGTTTTGTTGCTCTGCATTGAGTGACTATCCAAAGATAGTTTTCTTCTAAGGAATTGAAGGTGTTGAGCTAGCTGAAATCCAAGATCCCATCCAGCAAAGAATCTGTGTATATGGCCTATGGAAACAGAAATCTCATGTCTGATGAATTAGCTTTGCTGTTCAAAGACATACTTCTTCATCTCTCTCCTTAGGCATTTACATGTTTACATTTATAGGATTTTAGTGGCCCTCCCATCTGCTTCAAGAAGAGCAATGGAGATTAAATAATTTTTTTAAAACCTGGTTACTACTCTGCAAAGTAGTCAAGTGTAGACTGACACTGCTAAAAATTTTGACTGCAAATGTAAGGAATAAAATTTTCTGCCAATACCATGCTGTTTTGATTAATGTAGCTCTGTAGTATAATTTGAAGTCAGGTAGTGTGATACTTTTGGCTTTGTTCTTTTTACTCACGATTGCTTTTCCTATTCAGGGTCTTTTGTGGTTCCATACAAATCTGATGACTTTTTGGAGGGAGTTCTATTTCTTTAGAATATGACATGGGGATTTTGATGGGGATTGCATTAAATCTGTACAGTGCTTTGGGTAATATGGCCATTTTAACTATGTTGATTCTTCCAGTCCATAAACATGGAATATCTTTCCCTTACATTGTGTCTTTTTCAGTCTCTTTCAATAACGCTTTGTAGTTTTCAGTATATAGGTCCTTCACATCCTTTGATAAGTTTATTCGTTGGTATTTTATTCTTTTTGTTGCAATTGAAAAATAATTTTTAAATTTCTTTTTCTGAAGTTTCATTGTTAGTATATAGTAAAGCACTAGACTACCTGATTTTAAATTATACTACAGAGTTACAATAATCAAAACAGCATGGCATGGACAGAAAAACAGACACACAGACCAACTGAACCGAATTGAGAGCCCAGAAATAAAACCACATGTATATGGGCAAATGGTTTTTGACAAAAGGTCCAAAATCACAAAATGGAAAAAAGAAAGCCTGTTAAATAAATGGTGCCGGGAAAATGGGAAAGCCAGATGCAAAAGAATGAAACAAGATTACAGTTTGTCCCCATGTACAAAAACTAATTCAGAAAGGATCAAAGACCTAAAACAATAAATTGTGTACCTTGATCTTAGAGATTTTATTAATTTGATCCCAAATGCAAGGGAAGTAAAGGCAAGAATAAATGAATGGGACTATATCAAACTAAAAAGCTTCTGCACAGCAAAAGAAACTCCAACAAAACAAAAAGGTAACCAACGGAATGAGAGATGCTATTTGCAAACAACAGCTCCAAAAAGGGGTTAATATCCAAAATATATAAAGAACTCATACAGTTCAACACCAAACAAACAAACAATCCAATTAAAAAATGGGTAGCCCTGACCGGTGTGGCTCAGTTGGTTGGGCATCATCCCATGCATCAGAAGGTTGCCTGTTTGATTCCTGGTCAAAGGCACATGCCCAGGTTGCAGGCTTGATTCCCCCCAGTAGGGAACATGCAAGAGGCAACTGATAGATGTTTCACTCTCACAGTGATGTTTCTCTCTCTCTCTCCCTCTCCCTCTCCCTTCCATTCTCTCTAGAAATAAATAAACTTTTCTTAAAAAAAAAACAAAAACAAAACAAAAAAAAAATGGGTAAAGGACCTGAATAGACACCTCTCCCCCAAGAAGACATGCAAATGGCCAACGGATATATGAACAGATGTTCAACTTCACTAGGTATTAGGGAAATGCAAATCAAAACTACAAAGAGTTAACACCTCACACCTTTTAGAATGGCTATTATCAAGACAGGTAGTAACAAGTCTTGGAGAGGTTGTGGAGAAAAAGGAACCCTCAATCACTGCTGGTGGAAATGTAAGCTGGTATAGCTACAATGGAAAATAATATGGAAGTTCCTCAAAAATTGAAAATAAAGCTACCATATGACCCAGCAATCCCTCTTCTGAGTATCTACCCAAAAAAAACCTACAAAACATTTATTCGCAAAGATATACGCACCTCTATGTTCATCGCAGCATTATTCATGGTGGCAAAGACATGGAGACAACCAAAGTGTCCTTTGATAGAGGATTGGCTAAAGAAGATATGGTACAGCCCTGGCCAGTGTTGCTCAGTGGTTAGAGTATCAGCCCACCCAACAGAGGGTCGTGGGTTTGATCCCTGGTCAAGAGCAAGTACCAGAGTTGCTGGTTTGATCCCCGGCCCCAGTTGGGGTGAGTGCAGGAGGCAACCTATCAATGTGTCTCTCTCACATCAATGTTTCTCTCTCTCTCTCCCCACCCCTATCCCTCCCTTCCACTCTCTCTAAAAATCAGTGGAAAAATATCCTCGGCTGAGGATTAACTAAAAAAAAAAAAAGATGTGGTACATATATACTATGGAATACTACTCATCCATAAGAAAAGATGAAATACTGCCATTTGTGACAACATGGATGGACTTTGAGAATATTATGCTAAGCAAAATAAATCAGTCAGAAAAAGCTAAGAACCATACGATTTCACTCATATGTGGGATATAAAACTGATAAACACAGAGACATAGACAACAGATGGTGGTTACCAGAAGGAAGAGGTTAGTAAAGGTAAAGGAGGCCAAATATATGGTGAGGAAAGATGATTTGATTTTGGGTGGTGGGCACACAATGCAATGTACAGATCATGTATCATAGAAATGTACACTGAAACCTCTCTGATCTTATCAACCAATGTCACCCCAATAAATTTAATTTAAAAAGGAAAAACATTTTTCTTACTTCTAGTATTATCTTAACTTTGTTGATGAAGAATATTTTCTTTGGAGTTACATTTTTGCAGTTTGGACTTTTAGCTGGACTTCACCTTAATCTCTCTCTTCTTAAAAAATTAATATATTCTTTGAAAAACTCAATAAAATTATAGAGAAAATGGAAAAATGGTTTCCACATTCTCCAATTTAAAAGAGATTTTAGGGGATTCCAAAATGGCGGCGGAGTGAATGGAAGCTACACAGATCATCTCCCAGGACCAAACTGGAAATACAACTAAAATAAAGTAAAATCGTCGGGAAAAAGCAACGGAAAAGCAGCTCGCGAGGACCATACAACCAGGGACACTGACTCGATCCTGGTAGGATTGCGGAGGCGCGAGAGGGGGGCTGGGAGCCCACGGACAGCAGCGGCCTCGGCCGTGAGCAGCGCTCCGCCCTCGGGGTTAAAGCCCAAGCCGGCTCCACAGCGCAGAGCCGGGACAGAGCGCTAAAGCCCGAGCCAGCTCCACAGCGCAGAGCCGGGACAGAGCGCTAAAGCCCGAGCCAGCTCCACAGCGCAGAGCCGGGACAGAGCGCTAAAACCCGAGCCGGCTCCACAGCGAAGAGCCGGGATAGAGCGCTAAAACAGCCACAGCCACTCACCTCGGACTCTGGAAGAGGGAGGGCGGACTGGACTGGAACTGTGTGGGGACACTCGGGATTTGGAGGGCACTCAGAGCTTTTGCTGAGTTTCGGCCACGCAGGACTGTGGCCTGGTCGACTTACTCCATCCCTGGGCTCTGGGGAGAGGCGGCAGCCCCTCCCTCGGAGATTCAGCCACACCCAGTTGGGCCATTGAAATGCAAATCAAGGCTCATTAACTACCAGCATCTGCCCCACCCTTGGGAAATCCTCTCACGCTGAACACCTGAGGGAGGTTTTCATTCAACTGAGAACCCAAGGCTCTTTAAGTAACCAGGACTAATAGCCTCTAGGCAAAAAGCTAGAGGATAACTGAACCTTTTCTGGGCTTGCAACTCTACCCAGGAAAGTAAGACTCGACAGTGGTGTATAACGTGGGTCCTCTCACGCTCATCCAAACCCAGTACAGGGAGCCACAAACAGCAGAACACCAACATCCGCAGGGAAAATTTGGCAGGCTCCAAAAACCACTGAGATAACCAAAATGGTAAAACAATGAAACAGATGCCAAACGAAAGAACAAGAGACCTCCAATGAAGATGAGATAAATGAAATGGAGTTAAGCAAGTTAACAGAGCTAGAATTCAGAGCCATGATCTTGAGGAAGCTCAACAGCATGTGTGAGGACATCAACACCATGAGCAAAGACATAGAAATATTGAAAATAAATCAATTGGAAATTAAGAATGACATGGCAGAAATGAAGAACACATTGAAAGGACTAAAAAGCAGAGTAGAAGAAGCTGAGGACGGATCAGTGAATTAGAAGACAGGGTAGAAAAAATCAACCAATCAGAAAACCGAAAGGAAAAAACAATGAAAAAACAGGAAGACAGCTTAAGAGAACTGTGGGACAACTGGAAACGTAATAATATTCGCATCATAGGAGTCGCTGAAGAAGAAGAAAATGAGAAAGGGTTAGAGAATATATTTGAAGAAATAGTGACAGAAAATTTCCCTAATTTGGTGAAGGAAGAAGGCATTCAAGTTCAAGAAGCACAGAGAGTCCCAAGTAAGAAGAACCCAAACAGGCCCACACCAAGACACATAGTAATAAAAATGCCAAAAATTAAAGACAAAGAGAGAATCCTCAAGGCAGCAAGAGCTAAGCAACAGGTTACCTACAAAGGAACCCCCATAAGGTTATCAGCTGACTTCTCCATAGAAACACTACAGGCCAGAAGGGAATGGCATGAAATAATCAAGGTCATGAAAAACAAGGATCTGAACCCAAGACTACTCTACCCAGCAAGGCTATCATTCAAAATAGAAGGTCAAATAAAGAGCTTCCCAGACAAAAAAAGGCTAAGGGAATACATTAGCACCAAACCAGCACTGCAAGAAATGTTAAAAGGACTGCTGTAATTAGTAGAAGAAATAGAAAGGAAAATAGAAACACACTAAACAAAAATGGCAATAAGTAAGTACATATCAGTAATCACCTTAAATGTAAATGGACTGAACGCCCCAATCAAAAGACACAGAGTAGCAGATTGGATAAGAAAGCATGACCCATATATATGTTGTTTACAAGAGACCCACCTCACAACAAAAGACTCACATAGGCTGAAAGTGAAGGGATGGAAAAAAATCTTCCAAGCAAACAGAAAGGAAAAAAAAGCTGGGGTAGCAATACTCATATCTGATAAAATAGATTTCAAATTGAAGACCATAACTAGAGACAAAGAAGGCCACTACATAATATTGAAAGGATCTATCCAACAGGAAGAGATAACCTTGGTAAACATATATGCACCCAACAGGAGCACCAAAATACATTAAAAATCTACTGGAAAACTTCAAAGGAGAAATCGACAGCAATACAATCATAGCAGGGGACTTCAACACCCCGCTGACATCACTGGATAGATCCTCTAGACAAAAAATTAACAAGGAAACAGAGTCTCTAAATGCAGCACTAGACCAAATGGATTTAATAGATATTTACAGAGAATTACACCCCAAAACTACAGAATTCACATTCTTCTCAAGTGCACATGGGACATTCTCAAAGATAGACCACATGTTAGGACACAAACGAAGTCTCTACAAATTCAAGAAGATTGAAATCATATCAAGCATCTTCTCAGATCACAATGGCATGAAACTAGAAATCAATTGCAACAAGAACATGCAAAGACATTTGAATACATGGAGGCTAAATAGCATGTTATTAAACAATGAATGGGTTACCAAGGAGATCAAGGAAGAAATTAAAAACTTTCTGGAAACGAATGAAAATGAACACACAACAACACAAAATCTGTGGGATGCAGCGAAAGCAGTTCTGAGAGGGAAGTTCATAGCACTACAGGCCTACCTCAACAAACAAGAAAAATTTCTAATAGACTATCTAACCTCACAACCTAAAGAACTAGAAAGCAAACAAAAGGAAAACCCCAGAGCAAGTAGAAGGAAGGAAATAGTAAAGATCAGAGCAGAAATAAACGACATGGAGACCAAAAAAACAATTCAAAGGATCAATGAAACAAAGAGCTGGTTTTTTGAAAAGATAAACAAGATTGATGGACCCTTAGCTAGACTCACCAAGAAACAAAGAGAGAGAACCCAAATACACAAAATCAGAAATGAAAGAGGAGAAGTAACAACTGACACCACAGAAATACAAAGGATCGTTAACGAATACTATGAACATTTATATTGCAACAAATTCGACAATCTAAGCAAAATGGACAAATTTCTAGAAACATATAGTCTCCCAAAACAGGAGCGGGAAGAGATAGAAAACTTGAACAGACCAATAACAACCAAGGAAATTGAAGATGCAATCAAGACTCTCCCAGCAAACAAAAGTCCAGGCCCAGACGGCTTCACAGGGGAGTTTTACCGAACATTCAAAGAAGAACTAACACCCATTCTTCTCAAACTGTTTCTAAAAATTCAAGAAGAAGGAAGACTTCCAAACTCATTTTATGAGGCCAGCATAATTCTAATTCCAAAACCAGAAAAAGACACTACCAAGAAAGAAAACTACAGGCCAATATCCATGATGAACATAGATGCCAAAATCCTGAACAAAATACTAGCAAATCGGATCCAGCAATACATCAAAAAAATTATTCACCATGACCAAGTGGGATTCATCCCAGGGATGCAAGGCTGGTTCAATATTCGCAAATCAATAAATGTGATACACCACATAAACAAAATGAAAGATAAAAACCACATGATCATATCAATAGACGCTGAAAAAACATTCGACAAAATTCAACACCCATTTCTGATAAAAACACTCAGCAATTTGGGAATAGAGGGATCATATCTCAACATTATAAAGGCCATATATGAAAGACCTACAGCCAACATCATAATCAATGGGCAAAAACTAAAAACATTTCCCTTAAGAACAGGAACAAGACAGGGATGCCCACTTTCGCCACTCTTATTTAACATAGTACTGGAAGTCTTAGCCACAGCAATCAGACGTGAAGAAAAAATAAAAGGGATCCAAATTGGAAAGGAGGAAGTGAAACTGTCATTATTCGCAGATGACATGATATTATACATAGAAAACCCTAAAGACTCCATCAAAAATCTACTAGACCTAATAAATGAATTTGGCAAAGTAGCAGGATACAAAATAAACGTCAAGAAATCGACGGCATTCTTATACACCAATGATGAACTCACAGAAAGAGAAACTAAAAAAACAATCCCATTTACCATCGCAGCAAAAAAAATTAAGATACCTAGGAATAAATTTAACCAAAGAAGTAAAGGATCTATTTGCAGAAAACTACAGGACATTGAAAAAAGAAATAGAGGAAGATATAAAAAAGTGGAAGCACATACCTTGTTCATGGATTGGAAGAATTAACATCATTAAAATGTCCATATTACCCAAAGCAATCTATAGATTCAATGCAATCCCAATCAAAATACCAGCGACATATTTCACAGAACTAGAACAAATACTCCAAAAGTTCATATGGAACCAAAAAAGACCCCGAATAGCCACAGCAATCTTGAAAAAGAAGGACAAAGTAGGTGGGATCACAATACCAGATATCAGATTATACTACAGAGCTACTATAATCAAAACAGCCTGGTATTGGCACAAGAACAGGCATATAGACCAGTGGAACAGAACAGAGAATCCGGAAATTGACCCAAAACATTATGCTCAATTAATATTTGACAAAGGTGGCAAGAGCATACAATGGAGCAAAGACAGCCTCTTTAATAAATGGTGTTGGGAAAATTGGACAGCTACATGCAAAAAAATAAAACTAGACCATCAACTTACACCATACACAAGAATAAACTCAAAATGGGTAAAAGACTTAAATGTGACTCGTGAATCCATAAAAATCCTAGAAGAAAATGTAGGCAACAGAATTTCGGACATGATACGCAGCAGAATCTTCACTGATACATCACCTAATGCAACAGAAATAAAGGAAAAAATGAACACATGGGACTACAGCAAACTCAAAAGCTTCTGCACAGCAAAAGAAACAACCATCAAAACGGAAAGAGAACCCACTGTATGGGAGACCATAATTGCCAATGATACATCAGATAAGGGGTTAATCTCCAAAATATATAGAGTGCTCATACAACTCAACAAAAGGAAGACAAAGAACCCAATTAAAAAATGGGCAGAGGAACTAAATAGACACCTCTCCAAATAGGACATACAAATGGCTAAGAGACATATGAAGAAATGCTCAACATCACTAATCATCAGAGAGATGCAAATTAAAACAACAATGAGGTATCACCTCACACCTGTCAGAATGGCCGCCATCAACAAATCGTCAAACAACAAGTGTTGGCGAGGGTGTGGAGAAAAGGGGACTCTAGTCCACTGGTGGTGGGAATGCAGACTGGTGCAGCCACTGTGGAAAACACTATGGTGTTACCTCAAAAAATTTAAAATTGAATTGCCATTTGACCCAGTGATCCCACTTCTAGGAATATACCCTAAGAAACCTGAAACACCAATCAGAAAGAATATATGTACTCCCATGTTCATAGCAGCACTATTCACAATAGCTAAGATCTGGAAACAGCCCAAGTGCCCATCAGTGGATGAATGGATAAAAAAGCTGTGGTACATATACACAATGGAGTACTAAGCAGCTCTAAGAAAGAAAGATCTCTTATCCTTTGAGACGACATGGAGGGACCTCGAGAGTATTATCCTAAGCAAAACAAACCAAGCAGAGAAAGAAAAATATCACATGATCTCACTCATTTGTGGAATATAATAAACATAACAGTATGGGGAACAGGGTAGACCCAGAGATGTGAAAGTAGGGTACAGACTGACAACCCCCAGAAGAGGAGGTGGGGGGGGGAGGGAAGAGATAAACCACAGAACTTATATGCATGTATGCATAACTGATGGACATGGACAACAAAGCTGGGGAAGGGGTAGAGGGATGGGGAGGAGGGTGTCAATGGGGAAAAAAAGAGAAACATCTGTAACAAAAATAAATTAATAAAATAAATAAATAAAAGAGATTTTATGATAAGGAAAGTTGGTGTTCAAAACAGACATACTCAGATAGTTGACAGTCTGTTTGCAATAGCCTCTTCAGATATCAATGATAGCTATATTTGTCGGTACAACTAAATTGCTTAGTCAAGTATTGGTCTGATCATTCTTTTTTATGAAACAAAATCCAAAAAGTTATCTACTTTTATGTCAGGACTTCATTCTAGTTTTTTTTTTTTTTTTCTGTTTTGAACTTTATAACCTACTTTAAACACTAAATTACATTTCTTTAGTAAGTCTTTATATGATCTGAAGCTCAAACCATCTTGACTTTTTTTATCTTGAAAATTGTGAATGCAAAGTGATATTACTAATGGTGCTATTACATTTGTCATTGAATTAAAAAAAATATTTGTGTCCTTAGAAAGGTACCAGGCACTTTTCTTGTTGTAGTTGTCTGCCACTATATCAGCTTTAAAAAACAGGCAAGCTCTATAAATCTCTGGTATATTAAGCAAAGGGCAAGATTCTGGAAAGTGGAACACATTTACTAAATGTCAAGTCTCAAAGAAACACCTCTAGAGCACTTGTATGATGCACTCTCAGAGAACCTACCCACTGAAGACCTGATCTTATAAACAGATGAACATTCATGTGGTTTTACTCTTTAAGGAAAGCCAGCTTCATTCATGTCTGCCCTATTTACTGCTGTGTTCTCCAGTACCTGTAGCAGCGCCTAACACTTAGTAGATATACAATAAATATTTCTTAAGTGTATTAATTATGGAAAGAATCTTCTCATAATGAATTGCTATAGGCTGTTTTCAATAATATAGTCCCCCATAACATTTACAATTGAATCCAGTTGAACAGAGATGCATACTAAACTTTAGGCACATGTGTCATGTAAAAAGATATACATTTTTTTTATTAACTTATTTTTATTGAATTTATTGGGTGACATTGTTGAATAAAATTTTATAGGTTTCAGGTATGCAATTCTACAATACGTCATCTGTATATTGTATTGTGTGTTTATCAACCCAAGTCAAATCTCCTTCCATCACCATTTATTCCCTTTTTACCCTCTTCTACCTCTCCTCACTCCCTTCTTCCCTCTGGCAATCACCATAGGGTTGCCTGTGTCCATGAGTCTTTCTTTTTTTTTCTTTACTTAATCCCTTCACCCTTCTCACCCAGCCCTTAATCCCCTCCTCTCTGACAGCTATCAGTCTGTTCTATGTATCCACAAGTCTGACTTCATTTTGTTAGTTTATTTTGTTCATTAGATTCCACATATAAGTGCTTGTCTTCCTCTGACTGGATTATTTATTTAGCATTATACTATCCAGTCCCATCCATGCTGTCACAAAAGGTAAGATTTCCTTCTTTTTTACAGCTGAACAGTATTCCATTGTGTAAATGTACCACAGTTTTTTTATCCCCTCATCTGCTGATGGGCACTTGGGCTGCTTCCAAGTCTTGGCTATTGTAAATAATGCTTCAATGAACATAGGGGTGCATATATTCTTTCAAACTAGTGTTTTGGGTTTCTTTGGATATATTCCCAAAAAGTGAAATTGATGGGTCATAAGACACTTCCATTTTCATTTTTCTGAGATAACGCCATAGTGCTTTCCTCTGTGGCTGTACCAATCTGCATTCCCACCAAAAGTGCACGAAGGTTTTCTTTTCTCCACATCCTCACCAACACTTGTTTGTTGATTTATTGATGATAACCAATCTGACAAGTGTGAGGTGATATGTCATTGTGGTTTTAATTTGCATCTCTCTGATGATTAGTGATGTTGAGAATTTTTCAAATGTTATTTAGTAAATTTGTTCCACTCCAGAATCTTGCCCTATGCTCAGCATACCAAGGATTTATAGAGTTTGCCTGCTTTTTAAGGCTGATATAGTGGCAGACGACTAAAAACAAGCAATTCAAATATTTGTTGAATTCAATGACAAAAGTAATAGCACTATTAGTAATATCACTTTGCATTCACATATTTCAAGGCAAAATAGCAACTCTCTGCTGCTATTCAACTTCCATTCTGCAGCAATCATTTCTTGAATAGGAAAGTTTATAACCAAGTTTTTATTTCCCTCCTTATTATAATACCATTATTTCCCTGAACTTTTATGTAATGTTGCTTCAATATTTCTCAGGAGGATTCAGTTTGGGAAATGTCTTCATGTCGTCACAGGATAAAAAGAAAACTTTGAGAAGTAAAATTGATCATTATAAAACAATGATAATTTTTTTCTTGCAAGCCTGAAAAATATCTGATTTCTGTTCTTTGATTTAAAATTCAGTGTGCAATCAAATGTGTGATAAAGACCTATTGGAGACTTTTAGTCAAGATGTTGAAGTAGGTAAATGTTATGCCCGCCTATTCCCACAATCACACCAAAATTACAGAACAGCCATCAATAAAAAATGCCTGAAAACTAGGTGACCAGTCTTATAACTAAGGATATAAAGAAGAAGCCACGTCAAGACTGGTAGGAGGGACAAAGACGTGGAATGAGCAGGCACCACACCTACAGTGTGTCAGTTAAGAAATGGAAGGGATATATTGGCTGCAGAGGTCACCCCTAAGGAGTGAAGGGTCCTACCCTACACTGGGCTCCCCAGTCCAAGTCTCCAGTGCCTGTAAGAAGAGTTCCGATAACATGGGGCAGTGAAAACCAGCTGGGATTTCGTCTAGGTAAGACGGAGGGCTTCTAGAGTCCCAGGCAGTCCTATTAAAGGGAAAGCACATGGACTTACTCACTGATGGACTCACTCACTCTGAATTCCAGAGCTGGGGCAGCAGCTTGAAAAGAACAAGGGGCATATAGGGATGAATGGAATTGTCAAGCTTCATGTCAAGAGCTGGAAGGGTGGCTTTCCCCTGGACAGAAGTTCTGGAAGACACCATTGTTCTTTTATTGAATACTAATTCCCCAAGGCTTCAGGCATAGTGGGTACCAAGTCTGAGTCTCTATCAACATGGCTAACCACTGTTCACCCTAGCCTGGTGATTTACTGAGACCATACTTGCAGGCCTGCCCAAATTGCTTTCTATGCAAAGAAGCTTGTCCACACAGTCTATCTCAGTTCATGCTCAGAAATTTCGTAAAATCTCTCAATAGTTCATAAACCCAAAATAGGCAGTGTCTGTGCTCAGTGTGCCCCGTAACACCTGCTAAGCAGCACCAAGCCTGTCACTAGTGGCAGCCTGCTTTGGTTTTCAGTTTAGGCCCTTCCAGGTGCCTCTAAGCCCAGCAAAGGTGGCAATTACCTACAGATAACTTTGTAGCTCCTACCAGAATGCTCTGTACCAGGCACAGGGTGCAGCTGATCTTGAGCAGAGCCCCTCCCAAGGGGCCTCAGAACCCACAAACCCTGTGACCAGACTCAGACCACCAGATTCAGAGCACCACTCAAAAACCTCCACAAATGACAAACCCAAAGAGTAGAATCAGCAGGCACCAGAGCCCCATTAAGGGAAATCCCACTCCATGGAGTCAGCCCCTGCACAACAGTTTGTCTACTCTAGTCACTGCCATTCTTCACAGCCAGTCAGCCTGAGGGTCAATCTTCTCACTGACATGCCACCAGTAATCAAGGATGAACTACATCAAGAGGACATACAAAACAAACACAAAGTATATGCCTGGAGCACCCGGCTAAGGTGACCAAGGAGACTGTGCCACTGTGCCCCATAGGATATGTACTACATAAGGCTACTCTGCCAAGACAGGGAGATATAGAAGATCTACATAATACATATAAATAAATATAAGGAGTCAGCCAAAATGATGAGAGAAAGAAACATGTCCCAAATGAAAGAACAGGACAAAACTCCAGAAAAAGAATTAAACAAGAAGGACACAAGCAATCTACCAGATGCAGAGTTCAAAATATTGGTTATTAGGATGAACTTAGGGAAAGAGTAGATGAACTCAGTGAGAACTTTATGAAAGAGATAGGAAACATAAAAATGAAGATAGAACCCATTTTAAAAAGTCAGAAATGAAGACTACAATAACTGAAATTTTAAAATAAACAGTAGATTAGATGAAGCAGAGGATAGAATCAATTATCTGGAAGACCAGGTAGAAGAAAACACCCATTCAGAGCAGCCAAAGGAAAAAATAATTTTTAAAACTGAGGATAGTTTAAGGGATCTCAGAGACAACATGAGGCATACCAACATTTGCATCATAGGGGTACCAGAAGGAGAAGAGAGAGCAAGGGATTGAGAACCTATTTGAAGATACAATGACTGAAAACTTCCCTAATCTGGTGAAGGAAAAAGACACAAGTATAGGTCTCACAAAGAGTCCCAAACAAGGTGAACCCAAAGAGGCTCCCACCAAGACACATCACAATTAAAATGCGAAAGGTTAAAGACAAAGAGAATATTAAAAGCAGCAAGAGAAAAGCAGTTAACCACAAAGGAGCTCCAATAAAACTGTCAGCTGATTTCTCAACAGAAACTTTGTAGGCCAGAATGGATTGGCATGAAATATCCAAAGTGATGAAAATCAAAGACCTGCAACCAAGATTACTCTACCAAGCAAGATAGCATTTAGAATTGAAGGAGAGATAAAGAGTTTTCCAGACAAGAAAAAGCTAAAGGAATTAATCATAACCAAACCAGTATTACAAGAAATATTAAATGAAATTCTTTAAAAAGAAGGAAAAAAAATATGAAAAATGAAGTGACAACAACATCATACCTATGAATAATTACTTTAAATGTAAATGGATTAAATGCTCTAATCAAAAGTCATAGGATAGCTGAATGGATGAGAAAATGAGATCCATACATATGCTGCCTATAACAGATCCACTTCAGATTGAAATACACATACAGACTAAAAGTAAAGGGATGGGAAAAGATATATCATACAAATGGAAACAAACAAACAACAGCTGAGATAGCAATACTTATACAAAATAGATTGTAATAAAAAAAAAAAGGCTATAACATGAGACTAAAAATGGATAAATCCAACAAGAGTATATAAACCTTGTAAACATTTATGCACCCAATGTAAGAGCACCATATAAAGCAAAAACTGACATACATAAAGGGAGAGATTGACAGTAATATAGTCATAGTAGGGGATTTTAACACCCCACTGACATCAATTTATAGATCATTCAGAAAGAAAATCAACAAGAAAATGACACATTAGGCCAGATGGATTTAATTAATATTTTTAGAATATTTCACCCCAAAGCATCAGAATATACATTCTTTTCTAGGGCACATGTAACATGTTCCAGGACAGAACACATGTTAGGCAACTAAAGAAGTCTCAAAAAATTTAAGAAGTTTGAAATCATATCAAATATCATTACTAATCACAATGGTATAAAATGAAATCAATTACAAGAAGAAAACTAAAAAATTGCATAAGCACATGGAGGTTAAATAACATGCTACTAAATAAAGAATAGGTTAACAGTGAGATCAAGAAAGAATTCAAAAGATACATTGAGACAAATGAAAATGAAAATACAATGACCTTAAAACAAAACAAAACAAAACAAAAAAATCTCCATGGGACATAGCCAAAGCAATTCTAAGGGGGAAATTCATACCAACACTGGCCTACTTCAAGAAACAAGAAAAATCTCAAAAAACAATCTATCCTTACTCCTAAATTAACTAGAAAGAAAGAACAAACAAAGCCCATTGTGAGCAGAAGGAAGGAAATAGTAAAGAGCAGAGCACACACAAACAAAATAGAGTTTGAAGAAACACTACAAAAGATCAATGAAACCAAGAGCTGGTTCTTTGAAAAGATAAACAAAATTGATAAAACTTTAACCAGACTCAACAAGAAAAAGAGAGGACCCATATAAGTTATGGGATTTATTCCTAGGATGCAAGGTTCATTATCTGAAAATCAATTAATGTGATACACAACATAAACAAAATGGATGAAAATCATGTGACCATTTCAATAAATGCAGAAAAAGAATTTGACAAAATCCAGCATCCATTCATGATAAAAACTCAGCAAAGTGGGAATAGAAGAAAGGCCATCTACCACAAACCCACAGCCAACATCATACTCAATGTTGAAAATCTAAAATTATTTTTCTTAACATCAGGAACAAAACTTTCACCACTTTTATTCATCATCATATTGGACATCTTAGCTACAGCAATCAGACAAGAAAAAAAAATCTAAATTGGAAAGGAAGAAGTAAAACTGTTATTATTTACAGATGACATGATACTCTATATAGAGAACCCTAAAGACTCCACCAAAGAACTATTAGAACTAATAAATGAATTCAGTAAACTAGGACACAAAATAAATATTCAGAAACTGGTTGCATTTTATACAACAATAATGAACTATCAGAAAAAGAAATTAAGAAAACAATTTCATTTACAATTGCATAAGAAAATACATAGGAATAAAGTTAACCAAGGATATAAAAGGCCTATACTTTGAAAACTGTAAGATATTGAAGAAAGAAATTAAAGAAGACACAAATAAATGTCCATACTACCCTAAACAATCGAAAGATTCAACGCAATCCATATCAAAATACCAATGGCATTTTTCACAGAACTCGAACAAATAATTCTAAAATTTATATGGAACTACAAAAGACCTCTAATAGCCTAAGCAATTTTGATAAAGAAGAACAAAGTTGGAAGTATCATGACACCTTTTATTAAACCATACTAATAAGGCAATAGTAATCCAAACAGCATGATACTGGCATAAAAACAGACAGAGTTGAATGGAACAGAATAGAAAACCCAGAAATAAAGTCACACCTATATGGTCAATTAATATCTGACAAAGGAGGCAAGAATATACAATGGGGTAAAGACAGTCTCTTCAATAAATGGTGTTTGGAAAACTGGACAGACACATGCAAAATAATGAAACTGAGTCACTTTCTTACAATCTTCAAAGAAAAATTAACACCCATCCTTCTCAAACTATTCTATAGACAAGAATAAACTCAAAATGGATTAAAGACTTAAATTTAAGACCCAAAACCATAAAACTCCTAGAAGAAAACATGGGCAGTAAACTCGTTGACATTGCTCTTAGTAATATTTTTTTGGATGTCTCCTCAGGAAAGGGAGACAAAAGAAAAAATAAACAAATGGGACTACATCAAACTAAAGAGTTTTGCACAGTGAAGGAAACCATCAACCAAATGAAAAGACAATGTACTAAATGGGAGAAGGTATTTACCAATGATATATTTGATAAGAGGTTAATATCAAAAATATACAAGGAAATCATACTACTTAACACACACAACAAAAAACAAACAGACAAACAAAAAATACACTCTGATTAAAAAATGGGGAGGGGACCTGAATATACATTTCTCCAAAGAGGACACACAGATGGCCAATGGACATGAAAAGATGCTCAACATAACTAATCATTAGGGAAATGAAAATTAAAACTACAATGAGATATCACTTCACACTTGTCATTATGGTTATCATCAATAAATCAACAATTAACCAGTGTCGGCAAGGATATGGAGAAAAGGGAACCCTTGTGCATTGTTGGTGGGATTGTAAATTGGTGCAGCCACCATGGAAAACACTATGGAGTTTCATCAAAAAAAAAAAAAAATAGAACTACAGTATGACCCAGCAATTCCACTTCTGAGTTATTATCGGAAAAAAAACACTAATTCCAAAAGACATATTCACCCGTATGTTCCTTGTACCATTATTTACAACAGCCAAGGTATGGAAATAAAGTCCATTGATAGATGAATGGTAAAAGAAGTGGTACAAATATATAGTAGACTATTACTCAGCCATATAAAAGAATGAAATCATGCCATTTGCAACAACATGGGTGGACCTGTTATGCCAAGTGAAATGAGTCAGACAGAGAAGGACAAATACCATGTGATTTCACTTATATGTGGAATCTAAAAATCAAAATTAATAAACAAGCAAACCAGACACAAACTCATAGATATAGAGAACATTTTGATGGTTGCCAGATGGGAGGGGGTTGGGGGAAATTAATGAAAAAGGGAAAGAGAGTAAGGTGTACAAATTGCTAGTTATAAAAACAGTCACAGAGATGGAAAAGTACAGCATAGGGAATATAGTCACTAATATTGTTATAACCATGCATAGTGCCAGATGGCCACTACACTTAGGGTGATCACTTCATAAATTACATAAATGTCCAATCACTCTGAAACTAATATAATATTGTATGTCAACTATAATTGGAAAAAATACAAAGACAAAACAAATAAACAGAAAGACCTACTGTGTGCTGGGTATTGTGTCAAACATAATAAGGGATACAGTCTAAAAAGGCACAGTCTCTGCTGTTGAGGACCTTGTGTCTGGTCAGGGAGAAGAGTGAGTATGTGGAAAAATACTCAGAAGTGTCCTATGTATGGTAGTAGAATTCTGTATCATTGAGGAGGCAGGGAAGGGGATGCAAAGGATTGGGGGTGACTTCTACACTTGAGGTTCAGTAATGATGTTATTCTGCTTGTTTGCATCAGGGTCCTTACCCAGTGAAATGTGGCCCTGACCACACCTTAGAATCTGCTGGGCAGCTTTTGAACAACTGCAGTCTCCCTGCATCAAACTTTCCAGAGCGTCACTATTAAACAGGTGGAGAGCCAGAACAGTCCTTTAAATGTGGGCATCAAGTTCGCTCTTCAGAGAAACTGTTTTGAGAGTTGTCATTTCTAAAGAGCATCTTATACAAGCAAAACTTTGTTTTCTCTCTTTTGCTTCAAGTTAGACACTGGAATGTCAAAATGAATTGGCTTAATATTTTTAGAAAAATCAGAACATCTAATTATCTAATACTTCCACCATACTGCTGGAATCTGGTGGTCCAATTATAGTTGTCAAATAGAAATAGTTCTTAGGGAAAATGTGATTGTGGTCTAGATACATGTAAGAGAGGGAAAGGCATTCTGGTGGGTGGGATAAATACATGTATGAGGGCAGTGCAATGACAATGGCAATGAGCCCAGATTCAGACCTGGACTCAAATCTAGGCTCTTTACCTCTTACTACTGTGTGACCTTGGCCAAGTCTCTTAAGTTCTCAGAGCCTCAGTTTTTTTCTTTAAAGTGGGGGAAAGACCAATAATAGTCCTATTTTATGAGAAGGTTTGGGGTGATACATGTGGATGGTGTCCCTGGGCTCAGGGACAAAGAAGAAAGAGCCCAGGTGGAAAGGAAGATTTATCCCATTTTGAAATTCAGACTAACTCACAAAGCTGGAGCAGGAAATCTGGGCAAGACATTTAACCTCTCTTAACCTCAGTTTCCTCATCTGCTAAATGGAGATTCTTTTTTTTTTTTTTAATTGCCATACAACTCATAATATAAAAGCCACCATTTTGTAGTGTGCAATTCAGTGTTCATAGTATGTTTGCAGTTCTGAAACCATCATTACAATCAATTTTAAGATATTTTCATTAACTCAAATGGAAATCCATACCTATTAGTGATTAGTCCCCATCTTATAAGTCATCTTCCAATTTCTACAAAATAAACCAGTGGGATATTGATTAGAATTGTGTTGAATCTGAAGAACAATTTAAAAAGGCTTGGCATCTTAACAATATTGAGTCTTCTAACTAATGATCAAGGGCTATTTTTCCATTTCTTTAATCCTTCTTTAATTATCTCAGCAACATTTTATAGTTTTCAGTGTGTAGGTTTTTTATTAATTTTGTTTAATTTTTCTCAATTATTTTATTTTTAGATGCTATTGAAAATTTGGTATTTCAATATATGGTTATTGATACCATATTGACATAGAATTGATTTTGTATATTGATCTTGTAATCTGCAACATTGCTAAACTCATTATCAGTTTCAGTAGCATATCATCTGTGAATAAAAGCAATTTTACTTTTTCCTTTCCAATCTGGATGCTTTTCATTTCTTTTTCTTGCCTAATTGTCCTGTTGTATATAAGTGGTGCAAGTGGGAATTCTTATCTTGTTCCTGATCTTAGAAAAAAAACATTCAGTCTTTCCCCATTAAGTATGTTAGCTGTGGTGTTTTTGTACACTGCTTTTATTGGTTTGAGACACTTTGCTTTATTCTAATTTGTTGAGTGTTTTGTCATGAAAGGATGTTGGAGTTTGTCAAATGCTCTTTCTGTGTCTGTGAAGATGATCATGTGTGTTCTTTTTTCCCTTTAATCAATTAATATGGGATATTACACTGGTTGATTTTTGGATGTTAAACCAGCGTTTTATTATTGGGATAAATTGTACTTGGTCATGGGATGTGATTTTTTTGATAGGTTGCTGGACGCGGTTTGCTAGTATTTTATTTTGTTGAGAATTTTTGTGCCTATATTCATAAGGGCTATTGGTCTGTAGTTTTCTTTTCCTGTGATGTCTTTGGCTTTAGTTTCAGAGTAATATGGGCCTCAGAAAATGACTTTGAAAGTGTTTCCCCCTCTTCTATTTTTTGGAAGGATTTTTGAAGAGTTGGTGTTAATTCTTAAAACATTGGTTTAATTCACTAGTGAAGCCATCTGGGCCTGAAATGTTCTGTCTGGAATATTTTTAACTACAAATTCAATTTCATTACTATCATTACTATATAAGAGGCTATTTGGATTATGTATTTATTCTCCTTCTTCCCATCCTCTTTCTCCTTCTTTTACTTACTATTACTGGTTTATTATAAAGCTTACAGCTTGGAAAGAACCGCAAGGAAGAGACACATACTGCATGGTATGGGGGAAAGGACAAGGAGCCTTCATGCCCTTTCTTTTTCTTTCTTTTTTTTTTAATCCTCACCCAAGGATACTTTTTACATTGGTCTTCAGACAGAGCTAGAGGGAGAGAGGGAGGAAGAGAGAGAGAGAGAGAGAGAGAGAGAGAGAGAGAGAGAGAGAGAGAGAGAGAGAGAGAGAGAGAGAGAAACATCAATGTGAGAGAGACACATCGACTGGTAGCCACCCGCACAACACCAACCAGGGTGGGGACTAATCGCAACCGAGGTATGTGCCCTTGGCCGGAAACAAATCCGAGACTCTTTGGTCTGGGGGCGATGCTCTTACCTCTGAGCCATACAGGCCAGGGCACCTCCATGCCCTTTCCAGGTATGCCAACCTGGAAGCTCTCCAAACCACTTTGTGTAGGGTTTGTTATGGAGGTTCCATTATGTAGGCATGATTGATTACATCATTGGTCATTGGTGATTTACTCAATCTCCAGTCACTCACTTCTCCCCAAAAGTCGAGGGTGGGACTAGAAGTTCCTACCCTCTAATCAAATGGTTGACTCCTCTGGCTTCCTTCTTGAAGCTATCTAGGGGCTCACCAAGAGTTACCTCATTAGCATAAACACAAGTATGGTTAAAATTTATTTCTTCTTAATTAAGCTTTGGTATTTTGTGTCTTTCAGAGAATTGTCTATTTCATGCAAGTTGTCATACTTGTTGGTATATGTTGTTCATAGTATTTTCTTATAATTTTATTATCAGTAGAATTTGTTGTGATGTACTTTCTTGTTTCTGATATCAGTGTTTTTTCTCCTTTTGTTCTCATTTGTCTGACTAGAAGTTTATCAATTGTATTGTTCGTAAAGAATCCCCTTTTGCTCAGTGGTTAGAGCATCGACCTTCACACCAAAGGATTATGGGTTTGATTCCCAGTCTAGGGCACATGCCTAGGTTACAGGTCGATCCTCGGCCCTGGTCAGGGCGCATGCAGGAGGCAACTGATGGATGTTTCTCTCTCTCTCTCCACCCTCCATCCCTTCCACTCTCTCTGAAATCAATGGAAAAAATAGCCTTGAGTGAGGATTAACTAAAAAAAAAAAAAAAAATCCCCTTTTGGTTTCATTAATTTTCTCTGGTGTTTTTCTGTTTTCTATTTCATTGATATTGTTTAGGCCTTTATTATTTTTCTTACATCTACTTTTGGGGGGGTTTAACGTGCTTTTCTTTTTATAGATTTTTAAAAAAAATATTTTTTCATTGATTTTTTTAGAGAAAGAGGAAGAGAGAGAGAGATAAAAGCATCGATGTGAGAGAGCAACATCGATAAGCTGCCTCTTGCCCACCCCCTACTAGAGATGGAGCCCACAACCTGGGCATGTGCTCTGACTGGAAATCTAACAGGGACCTCTCAGTCCATGGGAGGACTTCAATCCACTGAGCCACACTAGCCAGGTTCTTTTTATAGAGTCTTAAGGGAGAAGCTGAGATAATTGATTTGAAACTTTTTTTTTTTCTTTTCAAATATAGGCATTTAGTAATATAAATTTCCCTGTAAGTACTCCTTTTGTCACATCACATAAATTCTGTTAGGTTGTGTTTTCATTTTCATTCTGTTTAAAATATATTCTAATTTCCTTTTTATTTTTCCTTTGTCCCATTAGTTATTTGGCACTATATTATTTAGTTTTTAAATATTTTGGGATTTTCCAGACACATTTCTCTTATTGATTTCCAATTTAATTCCATTGTGGTCAGAGAATAAACTGTCTGACTTGAGTCCTTCTAAATTTATTGAGACTTACTTTATGACCAAAATATTATATCTATCCTGATAAATGTCCCATGTGTACTTGAAAATAAATAATGTGAATTCTGATGTTACTGGGATTATTCTGTAACTATCAATTAGGTTAATTTAATTGGTAGTGTAGTTCAAATTTTGTGTACCTTTACTTATTTGATGAATACTGTGCTTGCTTTTTCTGTCATTGAGAGAAGGGCATTAGAGTCTGATTATGACTGTAAACTTGTTTTCCCTTGCACTTCAATCAGTTTTTGTTTCATGTAATTTGAAGTTCTGCTATTAGGAGCAAAAGATTAGGATTTTTTTGTTCTCTTGATTGATTGACAACTTTACTATTATGAAATGACTTCTTCTTTAGCTTTGATAACATTCTTTTCTCTGAAATCTTTTTTGTATGATATTAATTAACATGGCCACTTTGGCTTATGGTTAACTCCATCATCTCTTTCCTACAGGGACAAAACCCAGAGAGACCCTCTACCTAGGGGAATAAATGGACTGAAATTGATCACAAAGTGTCTCCACCAAGAAGCTGAAAGGTAGTTACAGCTGTTCATAAAAAATAATTCCACCAGTGTCCATCCAGGAAAGTAAGGTCTGTTTTTCCAGAAGGCCTCAGGGGAAGGAAATGAGTTAGGATGCTAACAGCGCCAGCAATAAAATTGGGTAGTAAAAGTGTCTTGTGAGTGAAGATACTTGTTGAGAAGAGTTTAAGCCAAACCCTTTCTTGGGTGCATTCATCATTTTAGGTTGTAATTTTCTGCATGCAAGCAACCAGCACAACTTGCAGTACCTGTGTATCTGCCTCATCCACCCTACTTTGTTAAAACCTAAGCCTGGTTAGTATACCTTCTGAGATGAGCAAGACCTCTACATTTGAAACAAGACAAGGATATCCAGAAGAGCAAGTTTACTCACTGAAGGCAGTGATTTCAGACTGGAAAAAATAAAACTGAGGGGAGCTATGTGGACATTGGGAATAGGAGGTGGATGGAAAAGATCCCTGGAAGTGGCCGATAACTGACTGGTCTTCAAAGTGTGTAGAGGGATTTGTAGGAGGGGAATGAAATGATTTACATCTCTACATAGACTTAAATATGGCCACATTACCATGGATGTATTGAAAATAAGACATAACAAGAGTTTGGTAATGGTGAAGGATGAGAGAAAACAGAATGTGCCACTGAATTGGGTGGTTGTGGGGAAAAGTTTGGAAGAGAGACCCTCTCTCTTGCCATGTAACCCACCAGAATTAACATGAGGAGGTAAGGATGGTAGCAGGTCAGTTTAGAAGGCTCTTTAGAGGTGCTAAGAAAATTTACTCTTTGTTTTACCAGAGCATATTGGCCTTGCCAGCATCTCCCCTCCCCCATGGAGGTGTCAGGATGATGCTCTGTGTTGTCTGAGCTTCTCCAGTATTACTATTGTCTGGAAGAGAACCTTGATGAACAAAGCTGAAGGATGTGGCTCCTAATTGTCCTGGGGAAGGGCATACATAAAACGGTTGGGAGGCCCGGGGGTAGACCACTAGGAGTCACTAACATGGCAAAGGTGACCAGGAAACCACAAGCACCTAGCAGTTGTGGGGGAAAAAACAACCCTAAGTACCAAAGGGAGGAATAAGAGGAAGTCCACCTGTCCATTCAGGTCCCGAGGCATGTGAAAGCTGAGATGACCCCATCTAAGCTCTTTCATTTCTCCCCCTTTGACTCCCTACCCTCTAAACTCCTTCCCTGTCCTTGTTTGGCATATACTTCCTCTTCAGACTTCGCCCTTTTTCCTGAAGCCCCTGTTCTCATCAATCCCCCACCCTCTTCCCCCAAACCAATGCCCTTCTTTGCTCATCCTGTTGTCCTTCCACATGTCCAAGACAACCATGAAGGTAAAAAGATACCTTCAAGGATGTTCAAGAATAAAACCCTCTCCAAAAATTCCTAGTGCTTCAGTTAAGTCTAAGAAAGCTAGAAAGCCAACACTATTTAGCCATTGTCACAGGCTGAATGAGGCACTGATTCAAAATGGAAATAAGCCACAGTAGGATTAAGAAAGTGGAGAAACCCACTACTTCAAATGACCACCTAGGAAGCCAAACTTCAGAGGGAGGCCAAAGACCTCAGAACAATCTACAAAATCTCCAAAGGTTTAGCCACTGAGAAATGGCCAACTACTTAGAGACCAAACCATGTACCAACAGAGTACACTTGTGGTGATGACTAAAATAAAATAAACCTATTTTGAACATTTGTATGTGTGTCTCTATGAGTTCTCTGATGGTAAGAAGGAAGGGAAGAGGCAGGTGTGTGAGAAGGAAGAGAGGTGCAGTTTTGCAGGGATGAGGGTCAGACCAAAAGCCTACAATTAGCCAGATATTGGGAGTAAGGTCTGGATGAAGTCTGAGCACTAAAGACAAATTTCTTCCTTAACACTATCCCACAGGCAAGGAGGGAAAATATCTGGTGTTCTTACATGTGTTTACAGGGGTTTTGGTGGAGGGCAGCAACATCAGGGTGTAGATTATAGGAACTATATTGGGTGAAGTGTGTGGGATCATAGTGCTACCCTCCTCCAAAAGGCAGACAAATACATCAAATAAATCCCGTATAAGCCATCTACCTCATAGTGGTGTTTTTTGCATACTGCCCTATGCTATAAGCAACTAAAGGCCCTCAAAAGGACCAAAAAAATCGCACCCTTAAAACTGTCAATGACAGCAACCTCAAGGACTGAAATAATAGTGTTTGGAGGCTACAAACCCAACACGTATCAGACCACCTTCTTGTTATTTCTAGAGAACCTACCATGTGCAAGGTGTAATGCTAGGTGTTGAGGATACAATAGTAAATAAGAGCCTGTCCCTGCCCTGAAGGAGTGTACAGTCCAGTGAACTCTTCCTTGGCCTATCCTTTAAATGATGGTGTCTCCAGGCTTCTGCTTACTGCTATTCATGGAATTCATACACTCTCTGTCCTATCTGAGCCCAGCCTACTAGGTTCTAGGCTGTTGTTTTTTGTTTTTTTTAACCAGATCTCAGGTGTCTGGCCCACTGTGCAGTCATCTCTTGGTCAAAGTCAGCTTATTCCTTGAGGAAGATGTTGCAACTTCTTCCTTACTATTACATCAGTGAGCACCCCTTGAGTCCCTGATAGCAGCCAACCTGAAACAAGACTGCCCTGCCCTGCCCACCTCCTGCCTGGTTTCTTCCTATCCCCACCCTGTTCCAGGAATATAGGTGTACCATTGGGAAGGCAGCCCCATTCATCACAAGGCTGATATTTCTGTTTCTCTCAGACTCCAGTCATTTCCAGGGACAGTCATCTTGACTAATCTGGAGTTTTTAGCCACTTAAAAACAGATACCTTCGGCCCTGGCTGGTTTGGCTCAGTGGTTAGAGAGTGGGCCCACAGATCAAAGAGTCTCAAGTTCGATTCCAGTCAAGGGCACGTACCTCGGTTGCAGTTCGTCCACTCCTGGGGTCATGCAGGAGGCAGCCAGTCCATGAGTAGCTCTCACATCGATGTTTCTATCTCCCTCCCTCCCTCTCTCTCCCTCCCTCCTACTCTATCTGAGATAAATGGAAAAATATCCTTGGGTGAGGATTAAAAAGGAAAATAATAATAATTTTAAAAAAATAGCACCAGATACCTTCAACCACATGTTGCTCTATCCATATGGCATTTGGCTTTTGCGATGTCAGCTTTGATACTCTACAAGCTATGTCTACCTTTTTAGTCAAGGCTTCCAAGTTTCCACAACCTTTTCTAAGAAGAACTAAAGATTTCCATTTTTGTGGAAATCCAGTTGACTTGGTCCAGTATTTGAAGCTGCCACCTTTAAGAAGCTCCAATATCAATTTCTGGAGGGTAAAAAGAAAATGTTCATTCATTTTCCTGCATTAAGCTCAGACATCAGAGAAGGGAGTACTGAACTTTGTTATCTCTCCAGCTTTCAGAAATATCTCTGACCCCCTCTTCTTGCAGGGTGAAATCCATGTTCCCAGGCTTAATGAAGCCTTGGGCAGGAATAGAGTTGTCATTATTTGGGGCAGCATTTGCTGAAGACATGGTATAATACATCGTTTCTCAGGTCTCAAGTGAAGATTTCTCCATTTAACTCAGTTTCAAGACTCATTGGTCTTGGAAGTTGTTCAGTTAGCTTTCACTTTAATTTTTGTTGCCAGAACCAACACCACAAAACCCAAGAAGTTTCCCTTTATGCCTTGGCTGCCAGGAAGCTGCCAGCCAAAGTCAATGCCTCATGCAACCCTTCACCTTCTATCTCTGCCTTTTTTAGCCTTAATTGTGCTACTGGGCACTGTGTTTTGACCTCTAGGTGGCCCCAGATCATATAAGATGAACTGGAAAGGGCCTGAATAATGAATCCATAAGTATTTGCAGGGTCCTCAGGAGTCAAGTACATTCAAAGTAGGGTCAAAAGAAGGTTGTTCCTGGCTTTCATGATCTGACCTCTGTTCACTGTTCATTCCCCAGGTTCTTTCTCCAATTTCCCCTTCACTCATTTCACTCTGGACATATGTGTCTTTTCTTTCTTCCTCAAATACACCAAGCCTGGTCCTGTCTTAGGTCCTTCACCCATGCTATTCCATTTGCTTAGTACATCCTTCATGGCTGCTGCCAGATCGTCCTCAACCAACCCTTTGGGTGACTCCTAATCCATTCTTTAGGTTTCAACATGTTAAATATGCTTCTGTTAGAGAGGCCTTCTCTGACCTTCCGAAACTGGAGGAGACCCCCTTTTTATTCTGTTTCATAGTACCCTATACTTTTCCTTCATAGTACCTATCACATTTTAAAATTATTTTGGTTATTTTCTTTTCAATGGATCTCTACTATACTAGGCTATAAGCTCTAGGAAGTCAGCAACTGTCTTGGTTTTGTTCTCTGCTGTATTCCCAGTGCCGAAGCCAGAAGTGACTACCCAGAAGTTCAGGCAGCAATGTCAATCCTGGAGGTAGATAACCAAAGAGCAACCATATAAATTTATCCCTACCTTACTCAGGCACCCTAGGTACTCAGAGCATGTGTAGTTCCATTTTAGCCAAAAGGCATTTTAGCTCTGGCTCAGAAGTCAGAAATCCTAGATTCTTCTTCCAGCTCTTTAATTACTAGTTTTGTGATCCTAAACAAACATTTTGCCTCCCTGGGCTTCAATTTCCTCTATGATAAATGGGAATAGAAATTCTTATCCTGCCTACTTTATAATACTGTGGTGATAATCAAGTAAGACAGATATCCCATGGCACATTTGTAAACAGTGTGCATATGTAAAGAATGGCTATCGCTATTAATGTTCCACCTCAATTATCACTGTTATTCTCATCAAATATCTACTCAAAGCTCCCCTACACCAAGCATGTGTAATGCTCTGGGCATCTAAAGTGAGTTCTTGCTTCCCATGCAGCCAAAAGAGGTGCTTGTTAGAGAAAGTACATATATCAGCCCAACTCAATGTCTTGGAGTATATTATACTTTTTTTCTTATTAGAAATGCTAGATTATAGCAGTTTAACAGAAGACAGGATATTTTGAGGCCACAGTTCATTGTTTCAATGGCAGCTTGCTTATAATGAATCCAAGGATAGCCCAGATGGACCAAGGATGGGTCAAGTCACAAAGAGAGTGGGTGTTTATTTGTAACACAGAACAGAGACTCCAGGGGACATCCAATCAAGGAAAGGTTACACTCAACCATCCCACACAGTAAAGGAATGGATAGCCCTGTTTTAAGGAGACCACAGTAGGAGAACACCTAGCAGTTTTAAAGGAATCAAAGTCCCCTTGTCCAGATGCAATCCATCCCCTGGGCCTGAATCATTTTTTAGATGGAATAACAAATACACTATTTGTAACAGCAGTACCTGTTTGGCTCGTGATGGTCATTTAAATAATTGTTGAACAAAAAACAAATTTCTTTGCAGAATCATAAAGAATGAGACTTGAAAGAGAAAAATGTTACTGATTTACCAGAAATAGAAAGAGAAAATTCCAGAAACTAAGGAGTGGGTAATTTTGAAGGCTGGTCAGACATCTGTTCCCAAAGTGAGCTGATTAAAATTTGCTGTCAGATTGGAGGAACATCTTTTAATGACATGTGCCACAGCACTGTCTCTGGCATTGCTTTTGTCACTATTTCTATCAATGCCATAGATGAAGATGTCAGGGAGGAAAACTTTTTCCTTCTCTTCTAGGTTCTTTAACTGGTCTAATAATTAAATTGCTGTAAAACAGATTAACGGGAGAAAAACAAATGTTGTACCCATGGGAGCCCTATAAAAATAAGAGACACAAAAACAGTCAGGGAATTGATGCTTATATAACTTCCTGAGGTAAAGAAAAGGGTAGGGGTTTGGGGACACAAAAAGGAGGAACGTCATTCACAGGAAAGTGAGAGCAGATGTTTGGAAAACACAGGTTGTTCTGCTATGCAGATACATTTCCTAGGTAAAAGTGTACCTCTAGTAATAACTCTCTTCCTGGTTCAAGTCCTTTTCCAGTGTAAATTTAGACAGTTGAGGGGGAGGTAAAGAACTTTTCCCAAACCTGCTTTGTTTTTATTGCTTTTAGCTCAAAATAATCCTTACACCCAAAAGACATATTTTGGAGGTCACATATTCTGTTCCCTCTCAAAGATACACAAGCCAGCTGGTGATATTTGAAGGTTGTCTGCCTGCCCTCATGGAAATAGGCTTAACCTTTTCTGAGGAGATATCCACTTCTGAAAAAAAATTTTGGGCAGGTTCAAGAGTGCCCTTGAACAAGAGAGAAAGTGTTCAAATAAGTAGAGCTGTGTGCAAGAGCACAGCCATTGTGAGCAGGTGAAATGATGCTGGACACTTTTGGAGATAAGGAGACAGACTTACTGGGCTGGAATGGACAGTCCACGATGGGAGGAAGAATATCACTCTCACATGGTTTTGTTTTTCTCTCTCTCTCTCCCTTCTCTCTCTAAAAAGTCAATAAAATACAATAAAATAAAATGCAAGAGATTCATCTAGGTATTAAAAGGAATGACAGGCTGGAGAGGCAGTTTCCAGAATGGTGACATGAGGAGCTCCGTGTTCCTTCTTCCCAGTGAGACAAGCGTAAATGATGAACATTACTGAAGAACACAACCGTTTAAAGTCTCTGGAAATTCAGAGAGTATTCAGCAAATGGGGAAACATTTCCTTTTTAAAAAAATCTACTATCTCAGTCAGAACAGTGACCTGCTCCCTTACCCACCCCCCAGCTCAGTATGTTGGAAGCTCAATCTTCCCAGCTGTAGCTCAGGACCACGGAATCCCTATAACCCCCAGCTTCTAGGCTAGGGCTAAGATTTCTCCCCAGGAGAAGCAAGTGGCCAACATTTCTCATCCATTCCCTGGTTCCTTGCTGCAGAGATTTGGAGCTCAGATAGGGGAGGGGAAGGGAAAAACTATTCAAAGAACTGTTTTTTTTCAAAGATCAATAAAATTGACAAACCTTTAGATAGGTAGACCAAGAAAAATGTGAGAAGACTCAAATTACTAAAATCGGGAATGAAAGAGGGAACATCACTACTGACAGAAATATAAAGGATTATAAAGGAATACTATGAATAACTGTATGCCAACAAATTAGATAACCAAGAAGAGATGAAAAAATTCCTAGAAAGACGCAAAATATCAAAACTTCAAGAAGAAATAGGTAATCTTAATAGACCTATAACAAGTAGAGGGATTTAATTTAATAACTCAAATAACTTTCCACAACAAATAGACTAGGCCCACATAGCTTCATGACAGAATTCTAACAAACATTTAAAAAATAATTAACACCAATCCATCTCAAACTTCCAATAAATGGAAGAGGAGGGAACACTTCCCAACATATTCTTTGAGGCCAGTACTATACTGATACCAAACCAGCCAAGTACATTACGAGAAAACTACAATCCAATATTCCTAATGAACATTGATACAAAAACCTCAACAAAATGATAGAAAATTAAAAGCATTATATACCATGACCAAGTGGTATTTCATCCAGGAATGCAATGTTGGTATATATATCTGTGTGTGTATTTTCTACCCTACCCTAGTTTTCCCTGCAGAGTTGTTCACAGACTTTATTATATTTAATTAAATGATCACAAAACACTGTAATTTAAACATTACCACACCATGGCCCACATGGGACCAAATATGGCCTCCAGTTGCCTGTTTTTGTAAATTAAGTTTTCGTGATACACATGGAACATGGCCACACTCATTATTTATATAGCATATCCTGCTTTTTTGCTACAAGGGCAAACTAGAGTGGTTGAGGCAGAGACTGTAGTACTAGTTCCCCCCCTATGCACAGGGGATATGTTCAAAGACCCTCAATCAATGGCTAAAACCTTGGCTAGTACTTAGCGTTCACCTTTTCACTTAAAGTAAACACTTTAAGGCTTCTCTTTGGCATATCCGAATTGTCAGCATCTACTCATTCACTTTGGGCCATTATTAAGTAAATAAGGGTTTCTTGAATATAAGCACTGTGATATCACAACAGTCTATCTGATAACTAAGATGGATGCAAAGTGACTAATGTGTGGGGAGCATAGACAGTGTGGAGACACTGGCCAAAATGATGAATCATGTCTAGGATGGGATGGAGCAAGATTCATCATGCTGCAATGAATGGTGCACAATTTAAAATGTATGAATTTTTTATCTTTGGAATCTCCCTTTTAATATTTTCAGATCACAGTTGACCATGGGTAACTAAAACTGTAGAAAGTAAAACTTCAGATAAGGAGAGCTACTGTATATGTAGCCCAGAAAGCCTAAAATATTTACAGTTTGGCCCTTTACAAAAAATATTTACTAAGCTGATATTTTCCAGATCAGAATTGTAAGTTTCCAAGAAATTCAATAACCTCCCCTACTTCATACTGCCATGAATGTGATAGAGTTGAGATTTGAGTGCAGGCTACTTGATACGAGGGCCCATGGTTATAACATATATCATATTGCCTCATTATCTGAGAGTGCTGTTGTTACCTCACCACTCCCAACAATGGTTCTCTGGATTTAATAGGTTTTATTTCTAATATATAGGTAATTTTATTTTATTTTCATTTTTTAAATGACAAAAATATTAAAAGGCACTTACCTCTGCATATATCTCTGGATATATTTCATAGATTTAATATTAATTATATTGGTTTCATTATTTTACAGTCTATAATTCATCATTTATTGCCTCTTCAGTCTTATTGTTGTTTGTGATACCTTCTTACTCCTTCAATTTTCATGTGGATGAAATTATTTCTTAAATATAAAACATGTAATATTTTATTTTCCACCGAGTATGTAGACAGTTTTACATGCATGCAGATGAGAGAATACTTTTTGTACCACACCTGATTTACTGAGTTGGAGATTTCTTGCTTTATATAGTATGTGATTTTTAAATGTGTTCAAGTATATCATACTTAGAGGAAAGTGTGCAAACCACAAGGTACAGCTCAAAAAAAGATCAGAAAGTTAACAATCATGTTATATCCATTTTGGATCCCTTTCTATATGAAATATTTGGTTAATAGTATAAAAGTATCTAGCTTGTTATTTTGAAATACAGTGGTTTGGAATGGGCTGGCTTGTTCTAGGTTTAAAATAAAATTATAGGGATTTTTTAGTATTTTTAAAACCCTGCAATACAGTACAATGCAATGAGAAGAATGCTGGGTTGTGATTCAGGAGACTCACAGATTGGTTTCAGTTTTGCCAAAATTTCTTATGTTACCCTGGGGCATGTCCCATGCTCTCTTTGCTCCTCAAGTACCCTTCTGAAAAAAAGAGTTGAAACAAGATGCTCACCAAGATCCTCCAAGCACTGATCATTTAGAATTCTACAAATTCTTTGATATGTATTAGGTTATTGGTTATTTGATATCAGAAAATCCAAAACTAAAAGATGAAAACAAGCACCATTATAAGTAAACATAGATCTTTTCAAGTTATTCAAGTTATATTCTATTTAAGAACTAGCCCGAGAATAATTTAACTGAAGAATTCAGTCATTCTGAACAGTAATTTTTTTAGCTATCTTTAGTTAAACAATTTAGAATGTGTATCAAGGGCCATGAGGCATTTCTTTACCTTACAATTAATTACATTCCTTTGATGTTAATCTAAGGAAATAGTTTTATGTACACCATTTCTTTGACACTATTCTAAAGCAATAGTTTTATGTACTAAGATGATTATCACATTATTATAGGAGAAAGTAGAAACAATCTAAGTGTCCATAGTAGGCTTATGTTTAAATAAACTATGGTATCCCATATAATATGTTATTGTGTAGCCATTAAAATTATGGCTACAATGAAGAAGAAACTTATTATAATATTAATTTATTTTCTTTTCTCTTTATTTTATTTTTTTCCATCACCATTTATCTCCCCTATACCTTCCTACACTTCCACACCCCCAACCACTGCAATCACCACACTGTTGTACATGTCCATGAGTTCTTTCTCTTTTTTCTTTTTTTGCTCAATCCCTCCACCCCCTATAATGTTAAATTCTAAAAGCAGAATATAAAACTATATGTACAGTGTGGTCTTAATTATGTAAAAGATACATAAGTGAAAGGAAATGTACCAAGATAGTATCATAATTGCTTTTGCCTGATGACATTATGTTTCTTTAAACATATTCTTCAAACTTTTATTTTTCTACAAAAACACACACTGATTTTATAATAATAAAAAGAAACAAAGGAAATGTATGTTCAGTTGTTCCAAAATGATTAGGGTAAAGTACTTGACAAGTAATAATGAAAAGGGCTATATTCTCTTTGACATGCATTATTTATAAGGAAAATAATTCCTATTAGTCCCTGTTTTCAAAAAGCACCATGTATACTCTTCACACAGTTGCCAATACAATGCCAGGGTAACATTGGTAAAAAGCACAAATGATAACCCCAGAGATCTCAGTTGAAATTACTACATGAAAAGGTCATTTATTCTCCAGCAAAAATAACATTGTGTCCATGTCCTTTAATTTCACACAATGAGAGTGTAATTTAAATATATATGTATATAATTTCAATTTAGTTTAAAGATGCATTATGTAAATATTTTGAATATTCAATTTAAAGTTCAACATAATGAACCAGCACTTATTTAACAACCATGCTATTCCATAAGGGGACAAAGACAACTTTCACAAGTTTTAATTGGCAGGGACCTTTTTGCACAGAAAGGTCACCTTCATTTGAATACTCTCTGTATTTATGTGATCCTAGCTACCTTAACAGCTCATGAATCAGTAGAGGGATCATCTGTGCCGATTTGATAAATACATCTCTCAGATTCAGATTAATCTATTTTGAAATGAATAGAGAGGCAAGTGTCCTTTTTGAGCTGTTCCATAGATAAGCAAGGAAATGAACGCTTAGAGTGTCCTCCACACATCAAGGTGCTGCTGACTCATATAGGCTGTAGGTGATGTTTGTCCAGCTGTGGGGATGAAACTGGGGGTCCTTATGACTGATTAAATTTTGCTTTAAATCCTAGTTCTAGAAATCCTATATCTCTCTCACTATACCCCTCAGAGACCTAACTTTCCCCCTTGATAATCAGCAACTCCCGAGGCAGCAGAAGACAGTAGCCTGGACTTGACTAATGATTTCATCTTCTAGAACTTGAACATGGAACCACCCCTGGCTATTTTGCCATGAGACCAGACAAAGGGACTCCAGAAAAGATCTCAAAGTTGTCCTCAAGACCTGAATAAGTTATTTATTACCCTTACCTCACCTCTGACCAATCAGCTATTAGCACGACCCCAAACCCTTAACCCACTGTGTCTTGTGATTTTGCCCTATGTAATCTGTAACCTACACACCATCAAGGAGTTTTGCTTCCCATTCTTCTGAGTGGCACCATTCATAATAAAATAGCCAATATTTCTCCTCTGCAATACTTGGTGTTCACTGTTTGGTTCTGCTAGTGCCGGGTGAACTGACTCTTTCTGTTTTATAACATGGAAAGATGGACACACACTCAGCCTTGTCCAATTTCTTCTCAACTGTTTTTGTTATCAAGGAAATGCATTTCCAAAATGTAGGTTGATGGTGCCTGGGTATAATAATTAGCAGGAAAATAGTACACACATCCTACTTCCTGTACCTCATTTTCATAAAAGGTATCGATTAACCATCAACCATGGTCTGATCCAGTTCTCAGACCATTTTAGTTGTTTTAGTGTCTCCTTGTTCCTTGCCCTCAGCTACTCAGTCCTTTCCATCCTGCATCGGTCTTCTCTGTCTGTGTTTTAGCTCCCTGTGTGATATATTTTTTTCTCATTTCTCAGGACCAGACCCTGGCCTGTGTCTGGTTTGATTCTGCTTTCACTCTTGGAAGCTAATGCCGATTTACCTATGACCCTGACCTTCAGCCTCTCATCCTATAAAGAGTCCCTGCCCAGCTCTCAGCAGAGCTGGCTTCAAACATCTGTTGAAATTAGCCCTTCACATTTCACCATTGACCATAGCTAAGACTAGTTCAAATAAACAAATAATTAGAGTTGAAAAAGAGATATGTGGATGTTCAACAACAAAACAACATGAATATTATCCAGAAGGGCCATCTAAATGAGAGTCTATTTTACCACACTGGTAAGGAAGTGTGCAATTTGAAAACATTCAAAGGGAATCATTTTCCACTCTTTTGCCTGACACTGGACATTATCCAGTCCCCCAGTCCAATGTTGCAGGTTAACCCATTTTGAAGCATTAGATGTGAATAAATAGTGAATTCATATAAGCAAAGGACAAAACTCAAGGTCTTACAAGGTGAAGTTTATTGCATCTCATGGAATGTTAAGCTGTGAGGTTTTAAGAAATCAGCCCCCAAAGAAGACTTGAACATTTTTGTTAAGACACCGTTTTGAAGGGCCCTATTGTTTATATGGACTGGGCAGTTTATGGTTTTTGAGATGCTTGTTAATATTGGATGTTCTCTGTGTGTGTGTCTTGTAGACAATTAAGTGATTTTTTTTTTACTTGTGGGATCCAGAAGTGCTGAAACAACGTAACTGAGAATTTCCATCCCTCATATTGTATCTGTGGAGCTGAGAAATCAGCTAATTCCTCAACAGGCAGTGAATATTAACAAGTTCATGAACTAATTTCAAATAGTGCACAAATCCCAGAACTAATTGCTTGTTTGCCAGACAGGGTGGGCCTTATTCTCTGGTTCTTAGTGACTGAGATAACTGAAACTTGTTTGCATTTTTCAGCCAGAAGCTTGTCCATTTAATGCTTTTAATATGGAAGCACTCTGGTTAAGGCATTGAGCAGACGTTAAAGGAATTGTTGAGTCTCCAAAATTAAAGTGTAAATAGAGGGCAATTTAAAGAATTTGTAAATCCTTCGTCCTGGTTCTGAAGTCTTTCCCTGGGGCTTGGTCATTTTCCTTCAGGGGAGAAATTCTAAGTTAAGCTTCCAGGAGATTTTTTTTTTTTCACTTGATCAGCCATGACTTTCCTCCACTGTCAAACATTGCAAATTCTTAAACATTCTGAATTTATGATAAACAAGGTCAAAAAAGACAGAAGTTTCATATTTGGTAGCTCTCACAGTGACTTTTGCTAACTCATTTGTGTGCATGAATTTGAGGGAGTGGGTAGGAAAGAGACACAGGTGAACACAATGAAAGAGTACCAGTTATAAGGTAAATTAAAATTTATCCATTGCCAAGTGAGTAGCATTCTGTTTGCATTTCATTTCTATCTCTTTCTTGGTGCAGGATCCTGGTAATAATTTCCCCACATTCATGTGTGTTGCTGGTAAACACAGAAATAAGGAAAGTGCCTGTCTTTTAAAACATTCTTTAAGCTCAATTTTTAAATATTTTAGGACAACTCCTGGACTCTGTTAGAATTGCTGAGATTTGACTGCATTTTTGAATGACTGATTTTAGCTGTTCCCAAATTTTAAGGAGTTAATATGTGTATTGGTTGCTTACAGTTTATTTGCAGATGATACTGCAGGATTATCAAGCAATCGATCCATATTTACTTTTTGTGGTCTCACAGCATGACCAACAGTAACAAAAAAAATTGAAATAGCAAGTCTGGTCCCCATTTCTTCCAAATTTACCATCTGGCTGAATAAGTAAGTCTTAGACAAGGTTTATAATCATAAATAGATAACTCAGTGTAAACACATATATGACAGAGGATCAATATTTATAGTAGTCAGAGAAAAGTAAAAATCAGTGCTGGATAAAATGGATGGGGGTGTTAATTAAGAAGGTAAAATGAGTGAATATAAAGGAAGTTGAGAATGTGGACAGAAAAAAAATACAGTTATAACAAGCATCTGGAAAATTATGCTCCCTCGAATTTAAAAATAGAAAATAGTTTCTTTTGACTATAAACCAGAAATGGGGGGAGTTGTTGAAGAATGGTGCATTTCATTCGATTTTTTAAAATTAATTTATTTTTGTTACATATGTTTCTCCTTTTCCCCCACTGACACCCTCCTCCCGTTCCCGCCCCCACCTCCCTCACAGCATTGTTGTCTATGTCCAATGGTTATGCTTATATGCATAAACTCTTTGGTTTATCTCTTCCTCCCCCTCCACCCCCTTTCTCTAAGGTTTGTCAGTCTGAACCCTACTTCTATGTCTCCAGGTCTATTTTGTTCATCAGCTTATTTTGTTCATTATATTCCACAAATAAGTGAGATTATGTCATACTTGTCTTTCTCTGACTGGCTTATTTCACTTAGCATAATACTCTCCAGGTCCCTCTATGTCATCTCAAAGGGTAAGAGATCTTTCTTTCTTACAACTGCATAGTACTCCATTGTGTATATGTACCACAGTTTTTTTTATCCACTCATCTATTGATGGACACTTGAGCTGTTTCCAGATCTTAGCAATTGTAAATAGTGTTGCTATGAACATAGGGGTGCATATATCCTTTCTGATTGGTGATTCCGGCTTCTTAGGATATATTCCTAGAAGTGGGATTACTGGATCAAATGGCAGTTCCATTTTCAATTTTTTGAGGAAACACCATATTGTTTTCCATAGTGGCTGCACCAGTCTACATTCCCACCAGCATTTTACCTCCTTACCTTTTCTCTACACCTTCGTCAGCACTTGTTGTTTGATGATTTGTTGATGGCAGCCATTCTGGCAGGTGTGAGGTGATACCTCATAGTTCTTTTAATTTGCATCTCTCTGATGGTTAGTGACGTTGAGCATTTTTTCATATGTCTCTTGGTCATTTGTATGTCCTGTTTGGAGAGTTGTCTATTTAGGTCCTGTGCTCATTTTTAATTGGATTGTGTGTCTTCCTTTTGTTGAGTTGTATGAGTACTCTATATATTTTGGAAATTAACTCCTTATCTGATGTATCATTGGCAATTATGCCCTCCCATATAGTGGGTTCCCTTTCCATTTTGATGCTTGTTTCTTGTACCATGCAGAAGCTTTTTAGTTTGACATAGTCCCATGTATTAGTTTTTTCCTTCATTTCTCTTGCCTTAGGCATTGTATCAGTGAAAATTCTGCTGCATGTGATGTCTGAAAATTTGTTGCCTATAGTTTCTTCTAGGATTTTTATGAATTCACGAGTCACATTTAAGTCTTTTATCCATTTTGAATTTATTCTTGTATATGGTGTAAGTTGGTGGTCTAATTTCACTTTTTGCATGCAGCTGTCCAATTTTCCCAACACCATTTATTAAAGAGGCTGTCTTTACTCCATTGCATGCTCTTGCCATCTTTGTTCAAATATTAATTGAGCATAATGTCTTGAGCCAATTTCTGGGTTCTCTGTTCTGTTCCATTGATCTATATGCCTGTTCTTGTGCCAGTACTAGGCTGTTTTGATTACAATGGCTTTGTAGTATAACCTGATATCCGGTATTGAGATCCCTCCTACTTTGTTCTTCTTTTTCAAGATTGCTGTGGCTATTCAGGGTCTTTTGTGGTGCCATGTAAACTTTTGGAGGGTTTGTTCTCATTCCGTGAAATATGTCATTGGTATTTTAATAGGGATTACATTGAATCTATAGATTGCTTTGGGTAGTATGGACATTTTAATGATGTTAATTCTCCAATCCATGAACAAGTTATATGCTTCCACTTTTTTATATCTTCCTGTGTTTTTTCAATGACCTGTAGTTTTCTGTGAAGAGGTCCTTTACTTCTTTGGTTAAGTTTATTCCTAGGTACCTTAATTTTTTTTGTTGCAGTAGTAAATGGGATTGTTTTCTTAGTTTCTCTTTCTGTGTGTTCGTTATTGGTGTATAAAAATGCCAGTGATTTCTGGATGATGATTTCGTATCTTGCTACTTTGCCAAATTCATTTATTAAATATAGTAGTTTTTTGATGGAGTCTTTAGGGTTTTCTATATACAATATCATGTCATCTGTGAATAATGACAGTTTAACTTCTTACTTTCCAATTTGGATCCCTTTTATTTTTCTTCTTCTTTGATTGCTGTGGCTAAGACTTCCAGTACTATGTTAAATAAGAATGGTGAAAGTGGACATCCCTGTCTTGTTCCTGTTCTTAAGGGAAATGCTTTTAATTTTTGCCCATTGAATATGATGTTGGCTGTAGGTTTCTCATGAATGGTTTTTGTTATGTTGAGATATAGTCCTTCTATTCCCATGTTGCTGAAAGTTTTTATCAAAAATGGATGCTGGATTTTGTCAAATGCTTTTTCAGCATCTATTGATATGATCACATGATTTTTATCTTTCATTTTGTTCATGTGGTGTATCATATTTATTGATTTACAAATATTGTATCAGCCTTGCATCCCTGGGATAAATCCCATTTGTTCGTGGTGTATACTTTTTTAATATGTTGCTGGATTAGATTTGCTACTTTTTTTTTTTTTTTTTTTTTTGAGGATTTTGGCATCTGTGTTCATCAGGGATATTGGCCTGTAATTTTCTTGCTTTGTAGTGTCTTTATCTGGTTTGGGGATTAGGATTATGCTGGCCTTAAGTCTTCCTTCCTCTTGAATGTTTTTGGAATGGTTTGAGGAAAATAGGTGATGGTTCTTCGTTGAATGTTTGGTAAAACTTCCTGTGTAGCAGTCTGGACCAGGGCTTTTGTTTGATGGGATTTTATTGATTACTTCTATCTCCTTAATTGTTATTGGTCTGTTCAGGTTTTCTGACTCTTCCCAGTTGAGTTCTGGAATAGTATATGATTCTAAGGGTTTGTCCATTTCCCCTAGGTTGTCGAATTTGTTGGCATATAATTGTTCATAGTATTTTCTTACAATCCTTTATTTTTCTGTGGTGTCCATTGTTACTTCACCTCTTTTGTTTCTGATTTTATTAATTTGGGTTCTCTCTCTTTGTTTCTTGGTGAGTCTGGCTAATTGTTGATCAATCTTGTTTATCTTTTCAAAGAACCAGCTCTTGGTTTCATTGATATTGTTTTTTAGTCTCTATGTCATTTATTTCTGCTCTGATTTTTATTATTTCCTTCCTTCTACTAACTCTGGGTTTTTGTTTTTGTTTTGTTTCTAAATCTTAAGTTGTTGGGTTAGATAGTTTATTGGAAATTTTTCTTCTTTCTTGAGGTAGGCCTATAGTGTTATGAACTTCTCTCTCAGGACTGCTCTTGCTTTGTCCCATAGATTTTTGTTGTTGTTGTGTATTCATTTTCATTAGTTTCTAGGAAGATTTTATTTCTTTCTTGATCTCATTGGTAACCCACTCATTGTTTAATAACATGCTACTTAGCCTCCATGTGTTTGAATGTCTTTGCATGTTTTTATTGTAATTGATTTCTAGTTCATGCCATTGTGATCTGAGAAAATGCTTGATATGATTTCAATTTTCTTGAATTTGTAAGGACTTACTTTCTGTCCTTACATGTGATCTATCTTTAAGAATGTCCCATGTGCACTTGAGAAGAATGTATATTCTGCAGCATTGGGGTGAAATATTCTATAAATATCAATTCAGTCCAACTGATATAGTTCGTCATTTAAGGACTATGTTTGCTTGCTCATTTTTAGTCTAGAAGATCTATCCAGTGGTGTCAGTGGGGTGTTAAAGTCACCCACTATGATTGTGTTGCTATTGACCTCTTCCTTGATGTCCTCCAGAAATTTTTAAATGTATTTTGGTGCTCCTATATTAGGTGCATATGTGTTTATCAGGGTTATATCCTCTTGTTGGATTGATCCCTTTAATATTATATAGTGATCTTCTTTGTCTCTTATTATGGCCCTCACTTTGAAGTCTATCTTATCAGATATGAATATTGCTACACCAGCTATTTTTCATTTCCATTTGCCTGGAAAATTTTTTTCTAGCCCTTCACTATCATCCTCTGTGAATCTTTTGTTGTGTGGTGGGTCTCTTGTAGACAGCAAAGATATGGGGCATGTTTTCTTATCCAATCAGCTACCCTATGTCTTTTGATTGGAGCATTTAAGCTATTTACATTTATGGTTATTATTGATAGATATTTATTAGTTGCCATTTTTGTGTTATGCCTGTGTTCTTCTCTCTCTCTCTGTTTCTTCTTCCTCTTACAACAATGCCTTTAACATTTCTTCCAGTGCTGGTTTGGTGGTGGTAAATTCCTTTAGTTTTTTGTTTTTTGTTTTTTTTTTTTTTTTTTTTTTTGGTCTGTGAAGCTCTTTATTTCACCTTCGATTTTGAATGATAGCATTACTGGATAGAGTAGGCTTGGATTTAGACCCTTGCCTTTCATTACTTTGTATACTTTATGCTACTCCCTTCTGGCCTACAGTGTTCCTATTGAGAAATAAGCTGACAGTCTAATGGGAGCTCCCTTGTAGGTAACTTTCTGTCTCTCTCTTGCTTCTTTTAAGATTCTTTTGTTGTCTTTAATGTTTGCCATTTTAATTACGATGTGTTTAGCTGTGGGTCTTTTTGGGTTCATCTTGTTTGGAACTCTCTGTGTTTCCTGGACTTGTGTGACTTTTTCCTTCACCAAATTAGGGAAGTTTTCTGTCATTATTTCTTCAAACAGGCTCTCTATTTCTTTCTCTGATTCTTCTCCTTCTGGTACCCCTATGATGTGAATGTTGTTACGTTTTGTATTTTCCCAAAGCTCCCTTAAACTCTCCTCCTACTTTTTAATTTTTTCCACCATTCGCTGCTCTATTTGGGTGTTTTTTCTACCTTGTCTTCTAACTTGCTGATTCAGTCTTCAGCTTCTTCTAATCTACTGTTGAAACCTTCTAAGATATTTTTCATATCAGCTATGTCATCCTTTATTTCCACTTGATTTTTTTTTCCTTTATTGATTTTAGAGAGAGAGGAAGTGAGAGGGAGAGAGAGATGGAAACATCAATGAGAGAGAACATCGATTGGCCCCCTCCTGCATGCCCCCCCACTGGGAATCAGGCCCACAACCTGGGCATGTGTCCTGACTGGGTTAATTTCCAAAATATATAGAGTGCTCATACAACTCAACAAAAAGAAGACATAGAACCCAATTAAAAAATGGGCAGAGGACCTAAATAGACACCTCTCCAAAAAGGACATACAAATGGCCAAGAGACATATGAAGAAATGTTCAACATCACTAATCATCAGAGAGATGCAAATTAAAACAACTATGAGGTATCACCTCACACTTGCCAGAATGGCTGCCACTAACAAATCATCAAACAACAAGTGCTGGTGAGGGTGTGGAGAAAAGCGGACTCTAGTATACTGCTGGTGGGAATGCAGACTGGTGCAGCCACTATGGAAAACAATATGGTGTTTCCTCAAAAAAGTAAAAATTGAATTGCTGCCTTGTCAGGTTTGGCAAAGCTGTTAGAGCGTCGGCCCGTGGACTAGGGAGTCCCAGGTTTGGTTCCCGCTAAGGGCATGTACCTCAGTTGCAGTTAGTCCCTGGCCCTGGTTGGGGTTGTGTGGGTGGCAACCAGTTGATGTGTCTCTCTCACACTGATGTTTCTCTCTCTTTCTCCCCCCTCTCTCCCTCCCGCTCTATCTGAAGATAAATGCAAAAAAAAAAATTGAATTGCCATATGACTCAGTGATCCCACTTCTAGGAATATATCCTAAGAAGCCTGAAACACCAATCAGAAAGGATATATGTACCCCTATGTTCATAGCAGCACTATTTACAATCACTAAAATCTGGAAACAGCCCAAGTGCCCATCAATAGATGAGTGGATAAAAAAGCTGTGGTAGATATATACAATTGAATACTATGCAGCTGTAAGAAAGAAAGATCTCTTATCTTTTGAGACAACATGGAGGGACCTGGAGAGTATTATGCTAAGTGAAATAAGCCAATCAGAGAAAGACAAATACCACACGATCTCACTTATTTGTGGAATATAATGAACAAGGTGGGCTGATGAATGAAATAGACCCAGAGTCATAGAAAGGAGTATAGTTCAGAATGACAAACCTCAGTGTAGGGGGATGGGGGGCATGGATGAGATGAACCAAAGAACTTATATGCATGCATGCATAACCAATGGACATAGACAGCAATTCTAGGGAGGTGGGGGGGCAGGATGGGAGGAGAGGGTCTAGGGAGGAATAAGGAGAAACATCCGTAACAAAAATGAATTAATAAAAATTGGAGAAAAAAATGTAGTAATTTTAATGCCAGCAAGCCATGCATTTCTTTGAGGAAACAGTTCTAATCTATTGCTGCTAAAATATATCTTACGAAATATTCCTGATAAATATGTTGCTTTGTGTATAGTAGTCAGTATGTGTTTATAGAATCAAACTGATATGAGAATTAAAGTTACTAGCTTAATTTGTATGGTTATGAATACACTAGTGGAGAAGAAAAGGACTCAGCTTCACAAATATTCAGTAAATGTTATAAGAGCATAAATGTATGGATAGAGGTAAAGTTTTTGCTTTTTAGTTGCTAATAGATACAGATATACGTAATGCATATTTAGATTTTTTTAAAAAAATTTGGACTCATTTGGCAGGCAAGCTGTGCCCAAATATATGATTTGTCTAAAATGTAACAGGATTTAAAATGTAACAGGATTTAAAATGTAACAGATGATTTAAAAAAATCATCTGCATACTAGTCTTAAAGTCAAATATTTTGGTTAAATTTCATTTAAAATACTGTATTGGAAACTGCATCATTGAGTTAATGCTGACTAGGACATTTATTGACCATAAACAACAACGTTACCATAACAATAAAAAGGCTAAAATTATGTCTTGTCTCTAACCAAGATGTACATTAACTCTTGTCTCACTTATGTCAAAGTATAACAGAAGATTCAGTATGAGAAATAACATAAAGTTTTAAATTAGTTTTGACTGCTTTCTGAAAATACCCTGAAAGTGATATTGAATGAAGTGATCTTTTAATTGTCCTTATTTATTAAAATATTCATAACTTGTATTTATTTTTCAATATTAATTTTACTATACTTTATTCATTCCTGGAATCATTCATGTAGTGTGTAAAACTATAACAAGTAGCTTTATGCCTAGATTTTTTCCACCGTTGGAGATTATGATCAGGAAGGAGATGATTGTGCCAGAATGTGGTCACTCTGACGATCAATGGACAGAAACTTCATTTAAATTGGAATTTGGAGAGCCTGCCTGGTGTGGCTCAGTGGATTGAGTGTCGTCCCATGGACTGAGAGGTCCCAGTTCGATTCCTGGTCAAGCCACATGCCTGGGTTGCTGGCTCGATCCTCAGTGGGGGCATGCAAGAGGCAGCTGATTGATATTTCTGTCTCATATCAATGTTTCTATCTTTCCCTTCCTCTCTTTCTTAAAAATAATCTATAAAGAAACATATTAAATTGGAGTTTGGAGAGCCTATAGGAGGAAGTCTTACACTCTATGTTGATTGAAAAACACAACAGAGAGTACTCTTTGTTTATCACAGCTCTCCCAACTTCCTCTTCTGCTTTACAGGAGAGTTTCCTCTCCTTTGTTTCTCAGGACTTGCACATTGCTCGCCATTAGACTGCATGTACTGAAGTGCAATTTTTTGTTGTTTCCGAATAAACGCAATTTTGCCAAAGAAATGTCTGGCTGTCTATTTATTTAATGTCAACATCACACATGCCACCATATTGTTTGCCAAGGCTTGCCTGACTTGCTATCAGAATGAGTCATCCAGTGTTTAGCTACGAAACAGAGAAGCAAGATGTTTTAGTTCCCTCAACATTGCATACCTGATACCTCCAAATCCTTACTCTAGTTACAGTTTTCTTTAGCTCCCTTTCCTAACCTGGTTTTGTTTTGGTCCTTCCTCATTTGTGCCCCCATTACATGTAGAACCACTGGGCATGCATTAATTTACTTCACAACTGTAAACCTACTTTTGCCTAATCCTATACATGTATACACACACACACACATACACACACACACACACACACCCCACACACACAGAAGCAAATTTGCTGGCCTATTGTGTATCCTCAATTTTTTTGTTGTTGTTAATCCTCACCCGAGGATATTTTCCCATTGATTTTTAGACAGAGTGGAAGGGAGGGAGGGAGAGAGAGAGAGAAACATCGATGTGAGAGAGACACATCGATTGGATGCCTCCCACATGACACTGACAGGGCCAGGGATCAAACCTGCAACCCAGGTATGTGCCCTTGACTGGGAATGGAACCTGAGACCCTTCAGTCTGAGGGCCGACGCTCTAACTGCTAAGCCAAACCAGCCAGGGCATGTATACTTAATTTAACTGTATATTGCTTGACTGTTCTCCAAATGGTTGGCCCTGTCTGTGCTCCCAAAGCAAACTATAAGGATTTCTATAATACATCAGCTCTGTCAACACTTGGTAATCTTTAGCTTTCTAATTTTTCCAGACCAACAGATGTAAGGTGATATAACAGATGTTTTAATTTGCATTAATTAATGAGCCGATCTTGTAAAAACCAGCCTAAAAAGATGAAAAAGATCAGGGATGGCCCAATTTGTCTGAGCTCTCACATAGAAAGAGAATTGACAAATAAGACTGGAACTTGGGTGAAGCAAGTGAAGTGCCTAGGGCACAAAACTTAAAGAGACACTGTTAGGGCCATGCACAACTACCTGACCTATTTGAAAATATAAAAGGTGGAATGTTGAGGCAGCTCAGAGGAGAAATTTATCTGATCTATGGGAGTATAAAATCACAAAATTAAATTCACTCCCATACCCTGCCCTGTCCTGATCCCCCACCACACTTGGGTCTGATGTTGAAAAACCCTGTAGATTCCTGCCCTCTGTTAGCTGCCAGACAGTTGTGGACATAACTCTGCACCCAGCCAGGAGAGGCATGGAAGAGGTCAGAGTCGAGAAATCTTAGGCAAATGAGAAATGTAGCATGGCTAGCACAGAGGTGAAACCATCGCAGGAGGCAGAAGACACACAGTTGGAAAGGAGGCCTTGGGTTAGACTGTGGAGCAAAGAGGAACTAACATCTATCAAGTCCACTATTTGCCTGACAAAGGGAAACACCCCTACTCATGGTTTTGATGGTTGAAGAGACCAGAGAAAGCCAGGACAGTTAAAGAATTTGCCACAGTCTAGCCCAGAGGCCTACACTAGGGGTCCAGGCCAAGGACAGGGACTCCCAACTCAAACTAACTTTAATGTATTGTTCATATGGGAGAATTATTGTACTTAGTATATCTATTTGCTTACCAAGAACTTGCTGCAGAACTGCTTATAGTTTAGGAGGTAGAAACTCTAATTACCTGGTTATGCATGGGCATGCACACACCATGCACCCATGGGAGAAACTGCTTAGGTTCTAACAAGAGGAAAAGATGGTGTCAATGGCACAGAGCTAGGGGACTCTGTGATCAACTTGAACCTGGGTGTTCCCTGTTGCAGATGCCTCAGGAGCATGCCCTTCTATTCTTTTTTTTCTTTTCTTTTCTTTTTAAACTATATTACTGGTTTATTATAAAAGGATGTAACTCAGAATCAACCAGATGGAAGGGATACATAGGGTAAGGTATGGGGGAAAGGGGACCTCCTTGGTCATGTTTATTTCTAATTTTATTTGTTTTAATGCAATTTTAAATGGAATTTCTTGTTATGTCTTCTTGAATTGATTATTTTTATTATGAAATGTTACTCTTTATAGCTGATTATGTTACTGCTCTGCAGTCTACATTGTCTAATATTAGTATAACTGCTCCTCTTTCTTATGATTAGAATCTGCATAATACCTAGTTTTTCATCCTTTTACTTTTAACCTCTTTTCATCTTTATATTTAAATGCATTGCCTGTAGACACTAGTAGAGTTCAGCCTTGCTTTTTTCTCCCGTCTGACAATTCTTATTTTTTAATTGAGTTTTTTATACTATTTTTATTTAATATAACTACTTATATACTTTAGTTTAAGTCTATGTTTCTATTTGTTGGAGAGTTAAGAAGAGCTTTAGGAACTTGTTCACTCTCTGTTTCAAAGCAACATTTTTGTGGGGGCAAAATACACGTGAGCATGTTAAAGTGAGAGCAGCCAGGGCTTCTCATCTGGGCACAACTTTGCTCTAGCCCTCAGATCCTGGACAATCCGTCCCACAGGATTCAATGGGCACCAGTGTCCTCAATTAGAAAGTGAGAGGTTACATTAACCTACCAAACACTGCTCTCCCCTGACCCTGGTGATTCTTTTTTTATATTTTTTAAAAATCCTCACCCAAGGATATGTTTATTGATTTTAGGGAGAAAAAGAGAGGGGGAGAGAGAGAGAGAGAGAGAGAGAGAGAGAGAGAGAGAGAGAGAGAAACATCAAAACATCGATTGGTTGCTGCCTGTAAAAGCCCCTACCGGGGATCAAATCTGCAACCTCGGTATGTGCCCAGACCAGGAATCGAACCAGAAATCTTTGGTGTATGGGACAATGCTCCAACCAACTGAATCACACTGTCCAGGACCCTGGTGATTTTTGAAACCTTACCCTACCCAATTCATGTGCCTGCCAGAACCTGTTTCAGAGACTGATCCACACAAGTGGCCAGCCTGGGCCCACACTGCAAAATTTCCTAAAATCTCTCAAAGATCCACAAACACAAAACAAGCAGCAGCTGGCCTGGCCATACCCTGTACCTCTTGTTACATGGCCCCAACACCAGCACTAGTGACAGCCTCAGTTCACAACAGAGCCTTTCCCAAGTGCCTCTGAGTGCAGCACAGAAAACGACCAACCATAAATCACTTTGTAGCTCCTACCAGATAGCCCTGAGGCCAGACACAGGCAGAGGTTGACACTGACCTGTACAGTAGGCCCTCCCCAAAAGCCACAGAATTAACACACCTGGTGGCCAGCCTCAGACTAAACCAGAGCAGAACCAACACACCCAGTAGCCAGTCTCAAACCACACCAGAGCACTATTCAATTAGCACCACAAACGACACACCGAAAGGGTGGACTCTGCAGGCATCAGAACCCTGCTAAAGAAAATCCCATCCCGATTCAACTGAGAACCCAAAGATCTTCAAGTAACCGCGACTAATAGCCTCTAGGCAAAAAGCTAGAGGATAACTTAACCTTTTCTGGGCTTGCAAATCTACCCAGGAAAGTAAGACTCAATAGTGGTGTTTAACTTGGGTCCTCCCACGCTCATCTAAACCCAGTAGAGGGAGCCACAAACAGCAGAACACCAATATTCACAGGGAAAATTTGGCAGGCTCCAAAACTCACTGAGATAGCCAAAATGGTGAAACAAAGAAACAGATCCCAAATGAAAGAACAAAAGACCTCTACCGAAGATGAGATAAATGAAATGGAGTTAAGCAAGTTAACAGAGCCAGAATTCAGAGCCATGATCTTGAGGAAGCTCAACAACATGAGTAAGGACATCAACACCATGAGCAAAGATATAGAAACATTGAAAATCAACCAACTGGAAATCAAGAAGCACCAAGAAGAAATGAAGAATGACATAGCAGAAATGAAGAACACATTGGAAGGACTAAACAGCAGAGTAGAGGAAGCTGAGGACCAGATCAGTGAATTAGAAGTCAGGGTAGAAAAAAATGAAACAATCAGAAAACCAAAAGGAAAAAACAATGAAAAAACAGGAAGACAACTTAAGAGAACTGTGGGACAACTGCAAATGTAAAAATATTCGCATCATAGGAGTCCCCGAAGAAGAAGAAAATGAGCAAGGGTTAGAGAATATATTTGAAGAAATACTGACAGAAAACTTCCCTAATTTGGTGAAGAAAGAAGGCATTCAAGTTCAAGAAGCACAGAGAGTCCCAAGTAAGAAGAATCCAAACAGGCCCACACCAAGACACATAGTAATTAAAATGCCAAAAATTAAAGACAACGATAGAATCTTAAAGGCAGCAAGAGATAAGCAACAGGTTACCTACAAAGGAACCCCCATAGGGCTATCAGCTGACTTCTCAACAGAAACACTACAGGCCAGAAGGGAATGGCATGAAGTAATCAAGGTCATGAAAAACAAGGATCTGAATCCAAGACTACTCTATCCAGCAAGGCTATCATTCAAAATAGAAGGTCACATAAAGAACTTCCCAGACAAAAAAAGGCTAAGGAATACATTAGCACCAAACCAGCACTGCAAGAAATGTTAAAAGGACTGCTGTAATTAGTAGAAGAAATAAGAAGTAAAATAGAACCACACTGAACAAAAATGGCAATAAATAAGTACATATCAATAATCACCTTAAATGTAAATGGATTGACTGGTCTGATAAAAAGACACAGAGTAGCTGATTGGATAAGAAAGTATGACCCATATATATGTTGTTTACAAGAGACCCACCTCAAAACAAAAGACTCATATAGGTTGAAAGTGAAGGGATGGAAAAAAAATCTTCCAAGCAAACGGAAAGGAAAAAAAAGCTGAGGTAGAAACACTCATATCTGATAAAATAGATTTCAAAATGATGGCAATAACTAAAGACAAGAAGGTCACTACATAATATTGAAAGGATCTATCCAACAGGAAGATATAACCTTGGTAAACATATATGCACCCAATATAGGAGCACCAAAATATATTTAAATTCTTCTGGAGGACTTCAAAGGAGAAATCGACAGCAATACAATCATAGCAGGGGACTTCAACACCCTGCTGACATCACTGGATAGATCCTCTGGACAAAATATTAACAAGAAAACAAGGACTCTAAATGAAGCACTAGACTAAATGGATTTAATAGATATTTACATAGAATTACACCCCAAAACTAGAGAATTCACATTATTCTCAAGCGCACATGGGACATTCTCAAAGATAGACCACATGTTAGGACACAAACGAAGTCTCTACAATTCAAGAAGATTGAAATCATATCAAGCATCTTCTCAGATCACAATGGCATGAAACTAAAAATCAATTGCAACGAGAACATGCAAAGACATTTGAACACAAGGAGGCTAAATAGTATGTTATTAAACAATGAATGGGTTACCAAGGAGATCAAGGAAGAAATTAAAAACTTCCTGGAAACAATCAAAATGAACACACAACAACACAAAATCTATGGGATGCAGCAAAAGCAGTTCTGAGAGGGAAGTTCATATCACTCCAGGCCTACCTCAAGAAACAAGAAAAATTTCTAATAGACTGTCTAACCTCACAACTTAAAGAACTACTGCAGAACAAGTAGAAGGGAGGAAATAGTAAAGATCAGAGCAGAAATAAATGACATAGAGACCAGAAAAACAATTCAAAGGATCAATGAAACAAAGAGCTGGTTTTTTGAAAAGATAAACAAGATTGATGGACCCTTAGCGAGACTCACCAAGAAACAAAGAGAGAGAACCCAAATACACAAAATCAGAAATGAAAGAGGTAACAACTGACACCACAGAAATACAAAGGATCGTTAGCAAATACTATGAACAATCTAAGTGAAATGGACAAATTTCTAGAAACACATAGTCTCCCAAAACTGGACCGGGAAGAGATAGAAAATTTGAACAGACCAATAACAACTAAGGAAATTGAAGATGTAATCAAGACTCTCCCAGCAAACAAAAGCCCAGGCCCGGACGGCTTCACTGGGGAGTTTTACCGAACATTCAAAGAAGAACTAACACCCATTCTCCTCAAACTATTTCAAAAAATTCAAGAAGAAGGAAGACTTCCAAACTCATTTTATGAGGCCAGCATAATTCTAATTCCAAAACCAGAAAAAGACACTACAAAGAAAGAAAACTACAGGCCAATATCCCTGATGAACATAGATGCTAAAATCCTTGACAAAATACTAGCAAATCGGATCCAGCAATACATCAAAAAAATTATTCACTATGACCAAGTGGGATTCATCCCAGGGATGCAAGGCCTGGTTCAATATTCGCAAATCAATAAATGTGATACATCACATAAATAAAATGAAAGATAAAAACCACATGATCATATCAATAGATGCTGAAAAAGCATTCGACAAAATCCAGCACCCATTTCTGATAAAAACACTCAGCAATTTGGGAATAAAGGGATCATATCTTGATATAATAAAGGCCATATATGAAAGACCTACAGCCAACATCGTCCTCAATGGGCAAAAACTAAAAACATTTCCCGTAACAACAGGAACAAGAAAGGGATGCCCACTTTCGCCACTCTTATTTAACATAGTACTGGAAGTCTTAGCCACAGCAATCAGACATGAAGAAAAAATAAAAAGAATCCAAATTGGAAAGGAGGAAGTGAAACTGTCATTATTCTCAGATGACATGATATTATACATAGTACACCCTAAAGACTCCATAAAAAATCTACTAGACTTAATAAATGAATTTGGCAAAGTAGCAGGATACAAAATTAACGTCAAGAAGGGCATGTATAAGAACGGCATTCTTATACACCAATGATGAACTCTCAGAAAGAGAAACTAAAAACAACAATCGCATTTACCATCTTGGCAAAAAAATTAAGATACCTAGGAATAAACTTAACCAAAGAAGTAAAGGACCTATTTGCAGAAAACTACAGGACATTGAAAAAAGAAATAGAGGAAGATATAAAAAAGTGGAAGCACATAACTTGTTCATGGATTGGAAGAATTAACATCATTAAAATGTCCATATTACCCAAAGCAATCTATAGATTCAATGCAATTCCCATCAAAATACCAGTGACATATTTCACAGAACTAGAACAAATACTTCAAAAGTTCATATGGAACCAAAAAAGACCCCGAATAGCCACAGTAATCTTGATAAAGAAGGACAAAGTAGGTGGGATCACAATACAGGATTTCAGGTTATACTACAAAGCTACTGTAATCAAAACAGCCTGGTATTGGCACAAGAACAGGCATATAGACCAGTGGAATAGAACAGAGAATCCGGAAATTGACCCAAGACATTATGCTCAATTAATATTTGACAAAGGTGGCAAGAGCATACAATGGAGTAAAGACAGCCTCTTTAATAAATGGTGTTGGGCCCAGGCCGGTTTGGCTCAGCGATTAGAGCGTCGGCCTGTGGTCCAGAGAGACCCGGGTTCGGTTCCCGCTGAGGGCATGTGCCTAGGCTGTGGTTTGTCCCCGGCCCTGGTTGGTCGTGAGGGTGGTGGCCACTCGATGTGTCCCTTTCATGTCGATGTTTCTCTCACTCTCTCTTCCTCTCTCTCCCTCTTCGTCTCTCTCCCTCCCACTCTATCTGAACAAAAAGTGGAAAAATGTCCTCAGGTGAGGATAAAAAATAAAAAAATAAAAAATAAATAAATGGTGTTGGGAAAATTGGACAGCTACATGAAAAAAAAATGAAACTAGATCATCAACTTACACCATATACAAGAATAAACTCAAAATGGATAAAAGACTTAAATTTGACTCATGAATCCATAAAAATCCTTGAAGAAAATGTAGGCAACAAAATTTAGGACATTATACGCAGCAGAATCTTCACTGATACATCACCTAAGGCAACAGCAACAAAGAAAAAATGAACACATGGAACTACATCAAACTCAAAAGCTTCTGCACAGCAAAAGAAACAACCATCAAAATGGAAAGGGAACCCACTGTATGGGAGAGCATAATTGCCAATGATATATCAGATAAGGGATTAATTTCCAAAATATATATAGTGCTCATACAACTCTACAAAAGGAAGACAAAGAACCCAATTAAAAAATGGGCAGAGGAACCAAACAGACACTTCTCCAAATAGGACATACAGATGGCCAAGAGACATATGAAGAAATGCTCAACATCACTAATCATCAGAGAGATGCAAATTAAAACAACTATGAGGTATCACCTCGCACCTGTCAGAATGCCTGCCATCCACAAATCATCAAACAACAAGTGTTGGCGAGGGTGTGGAGAAAAGGGGACTCTAGTATACTGCTGGTAGGAATGCGGACTGGTGCAGCCACTGTGGAAAACACTATGTTGTTACTTCAAAAAATTAAAAATTGAATTGCCATTTGACCCAGTGATCCCACTTCTAGGAATATACCCTAAGAAGCCTGAAACACCAATCAGAAATAATACATGTACCCTCATGTGCATAGCAGCACTATTTACAATAGCTAAGATCTGGAAACAGTCCAAGTGTCCATCAGTGGATGAATGCATAAAAAAACTGTGGTACGTATCCACAATGGAGTACTATGCAGCTGTAAGAAAGAAAGATCTCTTATCCTTTGAGATGACATGGAGGGATCTGGAGAGTATTATCCTAAGCGAAACAAGCCAAGCAGAGAAAGACAAATAGCACATGATCTCACTTATTTGTGGAATATAATAAACATAACAGTCTGAGGAACAGGGTAGACCCAGAGATGTGAAAGTAGGGTACAGACTGACAAACCTCAGAAGAGGGGGTTGGGGGAGGGAGGGAAGAGATAAACCACAGAACTTATAGGCATGTATGCATAACTGATGAACATGGACAACAAAGCTGGGGACGGGGTAGGGGGATGGAGAGGAGGGTGTCAATGGGGAAAAAAGGAGAAACATCTGTAACAAAAATAAATTAATTAAAAAGAAAATAACCAGACTAAAATTTGGAGTAAAAAATTTATGTTAAATGGAGAAATGAGTACTGAAAACAAATGGAGTGTGTAGAAAGTACTGTGTTTAGCTAGGCCAAGTGATGGGAGTAGGAAGGGAACAGGCAACCTACCTGAATCACAGGAACTTCTCCAAAGGAAAAATGAGGTTCTGGTGCCAGAAGTGGAAGGAATGAATATAAAAAAAAAAGAAAGAAAAGAAAATCCCATCAGCCCCCATACAGCAGCTTGTCATGGCCAGTCCTCACAGCCAGTCAGCCTGAGGGTCAATCTCACCCACAAACCTGCATGGCTCAACTAAAACATGAGAGCACACACAACCCATACAAGGGACATCCTTGGAGCACCTGGCTCAGATGAACACGGAGACTGTGCCACTGGGTCCCACAGGACACCTGCCACATAAGGGCACTCTGCCATGCCTGGAAGACGTAGCAGACCCACCTAATATATAGAAACACACACAGGGAGGCAGCCAAAATGAGGAGACAAGGAAACATATTCTAAATGAAAGAACAGGACAAAACTCTAGAAAAAGACCCTTCAGGGGTTCACTAACGTTCTGAAGTTTAGAGAACATAGGTACTTTTATTTATTTATTTATTTACTTATTTTGTTAATCCTCATCTGAGGACATTTTTCAATTGATACTTTGAGTGGGGGGGGGAGAAACATTGATGTGAGAGCGACACATTGATTGGTTGCCTCCTTCACAACCTTAACTAGGGCCGGAGATGGTACCTGCAACCCAGGTATATGCCCTTGGCTAGGAATCAAACCAGAGACTCCTCGGTCCATGGGCTGACACTTTAACTGCTGAGCCAAACCAGCCAGGGCTAGAGAACATAAGTAATTTTAATGTTCCTAACTTATTCTTGTTTATTTGACAGTAGAGGAAGAAGAGAGCATAGGTGTTTAGGTTCTCTGGGAATATATTTTAACATTATTATTTTTCTTTTTAGTTAATGATATCCCATAGAGGGCCAGAACAAATCTCTTCCATAGTTTCTCACATTGTCATATCTTCCATCTGTTGCAGGAAGAGGGGAGAAGTCATTACAATTGGTAGGGGTATTACAGGAAGTAAGAATGATATTGGGTTGGGTCTTCCTCAACAGCCAGAAATAGTAGGGTGGGGGAGATGACAGTACTCCCATCATGGCAATGATATGACATGAACATAGTGTTAGAGGCCATTCTAAATGACACACTGGGTGGAGAACAGTTTGTGGGGGACAAGGGTGGGTAGCAATGACTCCAGTCAGGAGTGCAGACTAGAGCTGATGGTAATGTGGACTAAAATGGCGCCATGATGGGGACAGTTTACACACTTTTTTGCTTAAAGGGCATTTTGAGCACCAGGGAATCTGTTTCTTAGATTTTTGCCAGGGAGCAACAATAGGAGAGGCTTGGCATCTAGAAGTACATCTTTTCTTTCAGGTACATACTTCTGAGTTAATGGAGACTTTAGTAGGTAACAAAATAGAGGCCATCCACTTTCTACTTGATGGATAGAGATGGAACGTATACAGACATAAAAGAAGGATCCATCCAGAATTCATTGATTGATTTTTTTAAAAAATTCAAAATGAATTAAAATAGTACTCATTACTTTCATATATTTATCATTGAATTTTCTCACAAGTAAAATAGACAATACTTCATTAAGGTAGACAACTATATACTATCATACCAGGAAAAATGGGAGACTTTTAATGGAAACAAATATTACATTTTGATCAGTGTATTTCAGATGTAGTAGAAATATTACCAGAGCTCCACAGAATGGCATGTGAATGAACTGGAGATGAATGAGCAAGTCAGTAGTAACTTGATGTTAATTTTGTGCAGGTGTGTTCTCTTTTCCCTCGAGAAATGTGAAAAGGAGATACTTATATCCTTTGGGGACTAACCAAACAACTGGCAGTTTGATGACCACACAGAGGTAAAACCTTACATCACTTGTGTTTTTTTCTTTCAAGGAATTCCTGTGGAGATTTCCATGGAATTCTCAGACTTGCTGTAGAGGCTACTCATAACTGTCTTTCTTTTGCTGAGGAGTGCCTGGTCCCCTGTAAGATAGACCAGAAGTACGGTGGTACCTCCAAGCAAGAGCAGAAGAATCTCAGGTGGAAGTCCTTGGCTCCTGCCTGCTGTGTTCCAGGGAGATGGACATTTAGAAGCCCTCCCTGCCTTTGTTGAATACTCTATTATGGTTCTTGATGGTAATTACAGCCCCACTGACCAGGGCCTCCTTCCTGCCAGTTCCTGTGCCAGACAATTGCAGGCATCATCCCATTGAATCCTCCCAACTCTAGGAGGCAGGTACTATTTATGATTTGATGCATTGTCCAGAGGACAGCATGCCTTCAGAGACGTTAATTACTTTCTCCAAAACGGACCAGGATTTATACTTAAGCCCAAATTCTTTCTGCTCCACTTCGCTGCTGCTAATCTTTCTTTTGGGGGTGAATCAAGCCTTGTTTCTGAGGAAGCTTGGCTAATCGTTATTAGGATTAATGCATTTAATCATCCTTCTCTCTTGAATGTTGTCGCTGACAACATTCAATTACAACATTTAATTACGTAATTAAAGTTAATTAATGCTGATTATATGTTCTACAAACGACAAGCATTGCATACAGGGTGGGGCAAAGTAGGTTTATAGTTGTTCTTGTAATAACTCCATTCTGACCCTCAGTTACTGCACGTACGCACCCTGGCAGTTTCTTTTCTGTAAACATAAGGGCCTTGAGACACCCAAAGAAAACTGTAAAGATAAGGGGTTGAGGATGGCCTTGGGAAACTCAGAGAAATCATGAGAAAAAAGAGATTAATAGTTACCCTGCTCTTCTCCCCCCTTCTCTGTATCAGCCCCCCTTAACGGTGCCAAAAGCGGCACCAAGAGAATGTAGTTTTTTTTTTCTGTAGTCTGTGCCTTTAAAAGCGGGCAACAAAGAAGGCTCGGGGCTGAGGATTTGGAGAAGCTGTACCCCCCCCAGCCCGCCGGTGTAACAGCCCACCGGTGTAATAAAGTGCTCCTTTACAATGTGGCCGTGCGTCTCTGGTTATCTCGCTGTCAGGTTATAACATTTGGAGGCCCCAGCGAGATTTTAAAGAGGACTCCCCACTTGGGGTGCACCTCCCCAGGCTCCGGCGGATGGGAATCCGTGGTCCTCTTGAGAGCTGGGGGAAGGCCTCGGAGAGATGTTCCTCCACCCCAGCCTCTCGGAGACCTTCTGTCTGTCCCCTCTGCCACCCTAAAAGCACCTATAGTGGAGCCTGAGTGTTTGCTTCTCGCGGGTTATAACATTTGGAGGCCCCAGCGAGATCCCTGGTGCTTTAGGACACCAGGGGATAGACACCTAGGATGAACGGCCTCTCCCGATCTGGCCGCTGGACCCCTAGAGATCTGAGGGGAGGTACCCCCTGAGATGTTCCAGGGCCTCAAAGATCCTACTTAGGTTTCTGACGAGCGGCTGGGAGATGTCAAGACGTCCCCAAAAAGATCTAAGGAGACCTGGTAAAAGCCTCCGGAGGTGAGTTCTGGGTGACCGGTCCATCTGGGGGAGAGTGAGAGGGTCGGACGCGGCACAACCTCTCCTCTCCAGGATCCCCTAAGACGTTAGGTGGGGTTCAATTCTGGCAAATTCTGGTTCTGGACCGCGGTGCTTTCTGGTCCGCCACTGGGGCAGAAGGGGAGACTGATCACCTCCCGAGAACTTCTGGTGTGTGAGTGTGACTGTGTGAATGTAATTGTGTATGAGTGACCGTGCTCCACGACTTCGGTTACGGAGCCTGAGTGAGTCCTACCCTGCGGTTCCGTGACGACCTCATATGGCTCAAAGGCGGTATCAGGTTCTTGGGCCACTATGGTGTCCCACCAGCGAGCCTGATCCGAGTTGGGGGCTTATTCCAACCTGCCACATGCCAAGAGGCGTCTGAAATCTCCGCGAGGGGAGCGGCCAGGCGGACGAAGCGAAAGTTTCTGTCTTGTATGTCTTCCCTTATTTTTGTCCTCGTCTGCCTCCCTACTGTGTCTCCCTCAACTTTGTTACGGTTAGTCTAATCATGGATAGCAGCCCTAATGCCCAGAAGACTTCATTGGGTTGCATAGTAAACATTCTTAGAAATGAAATATCGGGGAAACAAGATAATAGAATAGCAAAGGTAATAATAACAGCCTTAAGGGGAACAGGGCCCATAGAAAAGGATCACCCGAGAAAGGGAAACGTGAGGAAGAGCTCCAGGACAGCAGAAAAGACAATAGGGGACAAACTAGTTAGTCTCCTGGTAGGTACTGGTGCAGCAGACTCAGTCCTGACCGAGCCAGTGGGGCTCTAACCTACCCCTGGACTTCAAAGAGGACAATGGACTTTGGGGAAATACTGTAACTCCTTTGGTTCTGGTCCTGCTGGAGTGCTGATACCCCCTACTCAGACATGGTCTCCTCCAGAGATCATTCAATTGCTGGCCACTGCCACTCCAGGCCAGCCCCCGCATCAAGTTCCACAAGACGTTGGCCATCAGTCCTGACAGCCTGCTTCCAGACGATGACCCGGAGAAACCTCTACAGGACTGCCTGGAGGTAATCGACATAGTGCAGAAGGCCCGCCCAGACCTCAAGGATGTCCCACTGCCATCACCAGATGAGGTATTGTTCATGGACGGGAGCAGCTATGTCCAGGAAGAAATCAGGTATGCTGGGACAGCACTAGTAACTCAGGACTGTGTCATCTGGTCACAGTCATTAAGTAGGGGAACTTCAGCCCAGTAGGCTGAACTCATAGCCCTAATCCAGGCTCTCTGATGGGGCAAGAAAGGAAATCTACTGCACCAGGAAGCTTGAGAGGCGGCCCTAAAACCAGTGGGGAATGGCCTCTCCAGATACACTAGGTCAGAAAATGACTTAGTCAAGCAGAAACAAGCCATAAAAGAAATCAGTGGATGGTGGACACTACCTGATGGGAGGTTGTTGGTCCCAGAGGCTCTAGGTCGGACTTTAGTCAACGAGCTGCACCAGACTACCCACTTAGGTTACACCAAGCTTACTGAACTCCTGAGAGGCAGGCAATGTCCAGTAAGGTCACAGGGAAAGGGAGAAGGCAGAGGGAAGCAGGAATGTGTGGGTCTAAGTAGGGAGGAGGAGAAGAAAAGCTAGGGGATGTGCAGACAAGCAGATAGATTGAGCAAGCTCTCAGGTTCATGTCAGGGGAGGGACTAGGAAAGTCACAGAGGGTTTGTGTAAGTTGAAGAAGGATTGTGTAAGTCGCAGAGGGTCTGTGTAAGTTGAAGAAAGTTTGTAGAGAAGGGAAGAAATAAAAAGAGAAAGATTGTGTAGAGGAAGTAAAAAGATAAGAAAGGATAAAAGAAAGGGACATACATATTACAGGAAGACAGGATATTGGAAGAATACTCAAGAAGAGAAAAAGAAAGGGACACTGAGAGAGGGAGAGCTTGCCCCGGTAATGGAATAACAGTGTAGGATGTAGTCTGCTCCCCCTCGTCCTCTTACAGTTCTTGCAGGCCCTGCAGTCCACCCAGAAAGCCGTCCATAAACACGTCTACGACGCCCTGCCTGTGCCCACCTCAGACCCTGTGCACCCTTTTCAGCCCGGTGACTAAATATAGGTAAAGAAATTTACCACCCAGGGACTGACTCCAGCCTGGAAGGGACCATACACTTGTCATCCTGCCTGCACCAACGGCTGTCAAGGTCAACGGCATCCCAGTCTGGCTGCACCATTCCTGGCTGAAGGTGGAAAAAGCAGAATGAACGGTCTGGGCCTCTCCAGATCCCTTAAAAATGAGACTCTTGCATTTATTGGGACTCTAATTTTTCTGATTATGACTGTACAGGGGAATCTTTATAGATCTGGGCCCCAATAGAACTGGGAACTTGAAAATGGGATATTGGGGGAGGTCTTAAGAAGTGTCACCACAAAGGGGATAGAAAAACCTGTTTTCAGTCTCGATCTATGTGACCTCATGAGAGGCACCATAGGCACAGATGGTATTACTGAAGATTAATGTCATATAGAAGGACCCCTTCCCTGGGGTTATGGGACACCTACGGGGGAATGGGGACTACAAGGGGTAGGAATATATATGCCCAGGGAGCAGTACAGTCACCACAAGTTGCTTGCATGCAAATGAATACTTTTGTCCATCTCGGGGTTGTGAAACCATATTTACTACTAAGGGCTATATAAGAAGCAGACACCTTCATATAGATTTTAAAAGGTTAACCAAGCCCAAGGGTTTCCCTACAGGAAAATCTGACCTCATTCAGATTAATGTCATTAGTCAGCTAGACCTTTATTGGGCCACAGGAAGGACATAGGGACTGACTACTAGTTATGCCTAAATTCAGGGCCCCCTTATTATATAGGGCTAGGCCTCTCCGAGCCAATTTCCCAGACCCCAAATACTGACAACTGTACATGGGACCAGCCCAAGTTAACTTTGGGGGATATCCAGGGGCAAGGGACTTGCATACTCCCACCTAAGTATAACCTCCAGCAATACAAAACAGACTCTGTGTAGCACTAGGTGAAACCTGCTGTTTCTATGCCAATAATTTGGCAATAATACAGGGACAGAGTTAATATCCTTAATAAAAAAAAGGGTCAATGATTTGACTTGTACCTAAAACCAGTGGGGATGTAATAACTCCATTCTGACCCTCAGTTACTGCACGTACGCACCCTGGCAGTTTCTTTTCTGTAAACATAAGGGCCTTGAGACACCCAAAGAAAACTGTAAAGATAAGGGGTTGAGGATGGCCTTGGGAAACTCAGAGAAATCATGAGAAAAAAGAGATTAATAGTTACCCTGCTCTTCTCCCCCCTTCTCTGTATCAGCCCCCCTTAACGGTGCCAAAAGTGGCACCAAGAGAATGTAGTTTTTTTTTCTGTAGTCTGTGCCTTTAAAAGCGGGCAACAAAGAAGGCTCGGGGCTGAGGATTTGGGGAAGCTGTACCCCCCCAGCCCGCCGGTGTAACAGCCCACCGGTGTAACAGCCCACCGGTGTAATAAAGTGCTCCTTTACAATGTGGCCGTGCGTCTCTGGTTATCTCGCTGTCAGGTTATAACAGTTCTATGGAAAATAATACAATAATTAATAAATAATATTACAACAATAAACTCTGTGTTTCACATACAACTGTAAACCTACTTTTGCAGCACCCTGTATATACGTGCTATTACTACTCCCTTGCAGGGAATCTGGCACTGAAAAAACTGTTTTAAGGACAAGAAGAAATTGAGAGTTGGGGAAGATGGGATCTGGCTTTTCTGTCCCTTATGAAACATTGTGCTTTAGGATTTTAAAAGTGTTACATAAATCTCTGCCTCACTGAACAACTTTTTGCTTTATCATTTCCTGGTTATTTCAGATGTCATACTTTGCTGAAGCTTTTAAATGTAATAATTAGAGTTTGTGGTGCCTGAAAGCTGTAATACTGCTACAAATCCGAATGGCCAATATAAAATGCATTTTGGGAACAATCATTGTTTTAAAATGAGTCCCTCTTGAAACTGAATTTGGAAGCTTCTTTCTAAACTTCAAAAATTTTAGAATTTTATCTTTAATTTTAGTATGGAGAAAAGAATACATCCAATGACTACTCCTCAGAGTGGTCCACTTCCTCCCAATTTTATTGAGGTGTGATTGACAAATAAAAATTATATATATTTAATGTATACAAAGTGCTGTTTTGATATACATATATATTGTGAAATGATTGAGTGGTCCAGTTTTGAAATCAGAAGGATTGTGTGGGACAGCAATTTTCAACCAGTGTGCCGCGGCACATGGTGTGCCGCAAGCATTTTTAAAACATACAATACCTGACTATTTAGTCAGAGGCACTGACTTCTTTTCCCTTAGATTATTAAATTAAAAATAAAACAGCCAACACAACAATAGCTGTCCAGTGTGAATGAATAAAAATTATACCTATCTTTGTCAAATCGGCAAAAAATATAATTTTTGGTATGCTGCAGAATTTTAGTAATTAGCTTATGTGTGCCATGAGATGGAAAAGTTTGAAAATTGCTGATAGAAAGTTTTGGAGCCCTTTCTGTGACATATCCTTCTTGTCTGGGGGAAAGGGTTGTCACTATTATGAATCAAGTTTAACATTAATAATGTTTTTGAATTAATATTTACTTTCCTCATCCCTCACTGAGTGCTGGATCAGAATTAAAGTTGGTTTTAGATCTTTTAATTCATTGAAGGTCTTTTTAATTTGTCACAAAATTGTTTTGAGAAAACAACATGTAGTTAAATCTGTTCTACAGTGAAGATTATGCGACTCTGGAGTAAGTGGCTGAGGGAGGTTGTGGAATTGTCTTAGAAGAGGGTGTTTAGAAACAGACTTGAGAAGTCAAATGGTGTAATGTAGATCAGCCCTGCACAACTCTGGTGGATGTCTCCTCAGGAAAATACAGGAGTGCAGGGAAGATTGGAAAGTGTGAAAGCAAGCCAGTCCTACCGTTGGGATTGCCATGCTTAACGAGATAGCAACATGGTGGTACACCTTGCAGTAGCTCTCCCTTAGATCTCTGGGGTTCCAGGCGCAACTGAGTTTTGCACTGCTGAGCTGCAACCACCCAGCAGGACTTGATACTTAATTTGATACTTAATTGCGACGAAATTCGGTTCCCTTCCGGCTACAACCGCCCTTTTCAACAGGATGAGGTCTGAGCTTCATTAGTTCCACAGTGGAGCTCAGATTGGACTCAAAAGACCCTCACCTTCTGGCTCTGCACCCCTCCATAAGGTGTTGCTTAGCTAGTGTCTCGGGGGCCAGGAAGGGCAGAGGGCCTGGATTAAAGTGGAACATTGTGACTTAGCCAGCTAGGGGCTGCGGGGAAGGCCCCACCCCAGTACCGGAAGTGATCTCGGGGGACCCCCGACACCTCAGGGGCCAGGCGGAAGGGCTCCTTTCCCGCCGGAAGCTTTGTCCCTTGGCGGTTTCATTGTTTGAGGAGACAGTTAGAAGCAACTCTTCGTCCTAAACCCCTCAGGGCTTCCAGTGAGGACTCGGGGGCCAAGGAGGAGCTCCAAAGCCTTCACGCCACCCATACTAGCCCCTCCTCTAAGACCGCCACCCGCCAAGCGACTCCAGGCCTCCTGCTCACTGGACCTTTCGAGTGGGTGACTACAGTTGGACTGGGCCAAGACAGACGAAGGCTTCTCTGAGGTAAGAGGCCTTGGGTGGTGTGGAGTCATTTCGCCCCTTGCTGCATGTGAGCTGCCGGTAGTACCCCCTCACACTGGGTCCTTTGTCTTCCTGAGCACCCTGGAGGGAGACTTTGTTAGGAGGACCACGGGATGAACCACTGGGAAGCTCGTTGTTAGGAAGTCTCCATAAGGCCGCCATTGCAGGTGGCATTGCAGGAGGCACCCTTTGACTCTTTGGAAAATTTGAGAAATTTCCTAGTATCAGCATACACCTCAAGAACAGATTTTTGAGGGAAGTGAGTGAGTAGCAGAGGCGTAGGCTATTCTGCGCAGACTAGTGGGCAGCCATTTTAAGCAGGAGATTTACCCAGCATTAGACCTAGCAATTGGTGCGCTGTGAATTCACAGATTTCCGATTTTCAAGGCCATGTTGCAAGGGTGGATTTTTAAAGGATCCACTTGAGCTGTTTTTTGTTTGTTTGTTTGTTTTTGTTGTTGTTTTTCAAAGAAATTGGTGGTTGTGATGTGTATCTGAGAGTTTGAGAAAAAGCCTTTTTGGTTGGTAGAACAATTTATGTTAAATGGTTTTATTGTGTTTAAATGGTATTTCTGAAACTGTTTTTTCTTTGAGGAATATACCCAAATTGGGTGAGAGAAAGAAGGAATTAGTGAAGTTCGTAATTATTTTTCTATTAATAAAAGAAAGAGTGGCATGTTCTGGACCTGGTTGTGGGGAGGGCATATGTGGCTTTCAGTTATTCTATGAAGTTAACAAATTGAGTTTTTATTTAATAATTGGGTCAGATGAACTCAATGCATAGCTAGAAAAATTTAATGACTTATTTTACCAGTGATCCTTAATTTTGTTTTGTTATCAGCAAACACGTACGGGCTTTATTCTATAAATTCAAATTCTGTTTGAAAATATTAACAATTTATAACTCTGAAAGTAAAAGTACCATGAAGTCATGTGCTAGGAATTTGAAAATGGAAATATCCAAAAGAAAAACAAAAAAAATCCAAAAAACACATGGCTGTGAAATATGGTTGGTTCTTAAATATTTGAAAACATGCCAGGATAAAATTTTTAATGAGATTCATTGGGGTGACATTGATTAATAAAATCATATAGGTTTCAAGTGTATAATCCTATAATACTATGTACATTGCATTGTGTGTTTACCACCCAAAGTCAAACCACGAGTGCCTATATGCCACTGCGGCCTGTGATGGTGGTGAGATTAGTGGCTAGCAAACTCGGGAAGCATGATTAAAGATACCAAGTGATTCAGAGGTTGTCAGCAAAGTAGGATAGTTTTTAAATTTCAAGGAATTCTGCTCTTTCTCCAGCAAAAGCAAAACCTGAAAGAGAAGAAAATAGATAGCTGTGAAATCAGCAAGGTCTGCAAAGAAAAAGAAGAGGAAAGAGGAAAAAGAAAAAGAGAAGGCTGTGTAGTTTCTCAGCCATTTTTCTGGGACTTCCTCAGCAGTAGTAGATCACTAATTTCTCTGACCCCACACATGAAGAAGGAATCTGAAAGCAAGAATACTTTTTATTATAGCAATTAGTATTTTGCATTATTATTTTTCAACTTGTTTCTTTAAACAAAAAGGAGCAAAATAATTAACTTTTTATATAGTGATTATCCCTTCAAAAGAGTTTATTTTTTCCTTTCAAAATTTAAGATGGCAGAAGAGGAGTCCCAGAGTTTGAATGGCTTGATGGTGGGAGAGCAGTGTGAGCAAGCCTTGGGTGGTAGATGATGCCACTGGGGGTTGTGATGACTCAGGGAGGGACACTTGGCTTTTCTCATCTTGACTGATTATTTTACTACTAAATGATTCTCTTTTGGGTCCTTGCCTTGTAAATGTTGCTATTTCTAATAGGAAAATCCATTGTTAAACTGGTACAGCCACTATGGAAAACACTATGGAGTTTCGTCAAGAAATTAAGACTAGAGTTACCATATGACCCAGCAATCCCCTCTTCTGGGTATCTACTTGAAAATTTTGAAAATATTTATTTGCAAAGATATATGCATCCCTATGTTTTCATGGAAACAACCAAAGTGTCCTTCAGTAGATGATTGGAGAATGAAAATATACATATGTACAATGGAATGTTACTCAGCCATAAGAAAAGATGAAATACTGCCATTATGACAAGATGGATGGACATTGAAAATATTATGCTAAGTGAAATAGTCTGTTAGAAAAAATTAAGAACCATGTGATTTCACACATATATATGTGGGATATAAAACTCAAACTCATAGACACAGACAACAGTATGGTGGTTACCAGAGGGAAGGAGGTGCGGGGTAGGAAAGGGTAAAGGGGGCCAAATATATGGTGATGGAAGATGATTTGACTTTGGGTAGTGGGTACACACTGCAATACATAGATCATGTATCATAGAAATATATAATTGAAACCCATACAATCTTTTTTTTTTTTTATCCTCACCCCAGGACACTTTTGCATTTATTTTCAGATAGAGCGCGAGCGAGAGAGGGAGGAAGAGAGAGAGAAAGAAACATCGATGTGAGAGAGACACATCGACCGGTTGCCACCCGCACGACCCCAGCCGGGGCCGGGGACCAACTGCAACCGACGTACGTGCCCTTAGTGGGAACCGAACCCGGGACTCTCTGGTCCACGAGCCAACGCTCTAACCGCTGAGCCAAACCGGCCAGGGCGAAACCTATACAATCTTATTAGCCAATGTTACCCAAATAAATTTAGTTTAAAAATTAAATTCAGTTAAATTAAAAAACAGTTCTGAGAAAGGTTTTCACGTATGGTATATTTTCATAGATAAAATAGCATAGTAATAAATTCCTCATTGTTGCTTTTGAGGGAATGAACTCTCGCTTTGATACACTTACTCTCCTTGATTTTTAAGTTAGTTGCTTGACTCTGAATATTATGACTGAGGGAGATTTTCAGGCTGAAATTCTATCCCAGATGATGACAGGACCTCCTAGAAGGGTCTTTCTTCTCACCCAGGGCTGCAGCTGTACAAAGGAGAAAATGTAATTTCCTGAGTAATCAGAAATTCCTCCTGTTCTATAAAATTAAGCAACTCTACAGTCAAATAGGTAGCCAGTTTATTTTAATTACTCCATAATGCATTAACGATGATCACATTCAGAAATAAATACCACCTAAAATGCTTGCTCTGGAAAATAGTCCAGTTATGTCTGAAGGACATAGGTATGTTTTGCATATTTCTCTGCCCATTCTATAAGAAAAGCATTGAGGTGAAGCCACACCGAAGCAGCAAAAGAGGGATGTTCCTTTCCATCAATTCCAGGCAATAGGTGGAAAACATTTGAATAATGACATTGAAAAGTACTTGGACCAAATACTTGAAGAGGCCTTTGGGAAGCCCTTGCCCCCACCTCCAACCCCCCCCCCCAGCCCCATCAGTTTGTTATTACACAGAGAGATCTCTGCCTCTGAGCATGGCTGCTGTCTCGGGGCCTGCCCGGATCGGTGCAATGAATCTACAAGCACACCATGCTGCTTGGAGTGAGAGGGAGCTTTGCAAGGGAGCAAAAAGCTCCAGAGCTTAGGACACAGTCCCATTTATTAGCAGTTTCGTTCCCCCAGGTTACAAGTGGATTTATGTAAAATATGTCCTTGAGATGGTGTCTCTGCAAACCATACAGCCTAGCTTTGTCTCTTGCTTTTTATGGGGGAAGAGACTTTGAAGCCAAAAGATAACAAATCCTTATTCACATGCAAATGAATAGAGTGCATTAACACAAGGTTACAAAACGTCCATCTTCCAACCCCCCAACCCCACACATGGCCAGCTCTGGCAGGTCTAGAACTTAGGGGGAAGGAAAGGAACTGTACCCTTTTTCCATCTGCCAAGAGTAGATAGGGGCTGTCCTATCCCTTCCCACCCTACCAAGCCAGGACCATTGTGTGCAAATTTGTTTGCAAAGCAATTCATAAGTACCAAGATTCTTGAATGATAACAGTGAGAGGGACTGAAATCCTTCTACTCCTCTGAAATTAAGTGAAAGCTGTTTAGGTTGATGTGGTAATTAAAGTTGTAGGTAAAGCAGTTTGTGAATGGTGGTAAAAAAAAAATAAGCGACAAAAGTATAGTTTACTTCTTCTAGTTTTAGCCTCTACTCAGATTTCAACACACATTCCCACTGTTACAAGTGCTCTTGGAGCTGGAGATTGGGGAAAAGCCAGTGGGAATAAAACACAGGCGCTGCTTTCAGGGAGCCCACAGGCTAAAGGGGCAGAGACTTGGAAACAAATCATTATATCTCCAAAGTGCTTATATTGTGCTTGAATATGTGACTCAGTGTCATTTGTAGTGCAGAGGAGGGAGAGACTGATTGATCCTGGGGGATGGGCTGCAGCACATCTTTCTTAAAGAGGAGGATTTAGATTGGGCTTTGAGGGATACATCCCATGTTCCTAAAAGGAGTAGACAGAGGGGAAGGCATATATGATCAAAAGCAAAGAGGAGCAAAGAAGCATGGTGTTTTCCAAAGGAGGAGGTGGTCACTGGAGGGTGGATAGTCCTGAAGCCTTTGTAGGAGGAGGGGTGAGGAGCCAACACCTGGTGGGTGGGCATTTTGAGGAGTTGCCTTTCATTTCTTGGACAGTAGGGAGCCATGGCAGGGTTTTAAGAAAGAATGTGATTCCAGATCCCACATCTGATGGGAGGTAGATTCATCGGGACTTGCTGGGATGGTTAGATTTGGGGAATGATGAAGGAGAGGGAGCTGCCAATAATGACCCTGTAGCTTTCTGACTTGTATGACTAATTCCACACACCAAGATGGGAGCACCAAAATAAGCATGAACAGATTGGGCAAGTTTCATTTTGAACCTGAGTGGGAGGTACTGGTGGGACATCTAGGGAAACACTGGATATGTAGCCTGAGACAGAGCTCAAAGGAGCAGTCTCTGCTGGAAATAAAGACCCAGAGTTGCGGAGGTTTTGCTTTGTCAGAGGCTTCTGGGGACTCTTGGTACCTCTTTATTGCTCTGGTGTGAGGAAACTGAGTCACACCTACCCACGGTAGCCATGAAAGGTTGCTCTGTCTCCTGTCATACCTATTTTACTTATGATATATCTGAACGTTGATAAGTGCAAGCTGTGTGTGACAAAGGCTGCCACCTAGTTTTTAAGGTGACAATCCTAGAACATCAGTCCCTGGAAAGAGAAGAGCTAAACAATTGTCATTTAAAAATGTATGTTTTTATTGATTTCAGAGAGAGGAAGGAAGAGTGGGGAGAGAGAGAGGGAAACATCAATCGGCCGCCTCCTGCCTGCCTCTTACCAGGAATTGAGCCCGCAATCTGGGCATGTGCCCTGACAAGGAATCAAACCCGTGACCTCCCAGTGCATGGGCTGATGCTCAACCAACTGAGCCCCATCGACTGGGCTGTTTTTTTAAATAGAGCAAATAAACTGCCTTTCAAGTAGGCCTCCCAGTTTACACTCTATAAAGAAACTTTACATTTTCCCTTTGTCCTTTATCAAGAGCTTAAGATCTCTGTAAGGCTTTTCCCAAAGACTACCATAAATATTAAATTGACTGATTAACCTTGTTTATGAGAGATAGAATATTGTTCTTGTTATTCGATCCATATTTATTAGCTTGACTTGAGTCTAGCTAATGTCTCACTAGGGAAGAATGTTTTGGAGGTTAATAAATTTTTCTTCTGATTCTATTTCTAATAATTAAGCACATTGTTTAAGTAACAGATTGTTCTTTGATTATAGTTTGCTCATGACGACTAATACACATACCCCATATTTAAATGTACAAGTTGTATTTCTGGGAGGGCAGGGAGCTAAGGACAGTCAGATCTTTCATATGCTAAAACCCGAGATCAAGACATCCTAGATATTATCCCATCAATTTAATAATTTAGCTTTGAAAATTAAAGCATAAATTTATATATTTGATTAGTATTTTCTCTGCATTGATATTTAACCATAATAGATGTATTTAGCCATGATACATGTATATGCACAGTGTTTCAAGATATTTCCTTTTTGTTTTTATTTTTTGACAATGTTTTACTTGTTGCAGTATTTGTTGAATTCATGTTTGCTATTGTTTTTCAGGAAAATGCTACTTAAGAGGTGTTGAATTCCCAATGTGTTATCCTGCTGCTTGTCCCCTTGTTTAATGTAAATCTTAACATACAAGGTTAAGGTGAACCTTACTTGAGATGTTCACTAAATACATGGGTATGCAATGCACCTTAGATTTTCCATTGAAGTTCCCCTCCTTTACGGTATCTGATCCTCCTGAGAGTAACTTATGGGGTTGGGAGGTCAGGGATTAGAACCATTTTACAGGTGCTCAGAGAGGCCAGGTCACACAGCTAGTGCATAGCTGGGACTGGATCCCAAGCATTTTACCTTCAAGAAAATTATTGATTTCCATTAGTTTTGCATCCTCTACTAGTTAAGCCACTGGATTAACAATTCTTAAAGTGTGATTAAAGCGAAAAAAATATATATATGTATATACATATACATATACATATACGAATATACATATATATGTAAATATATGTAAATATATATATATATATATATATATATATATATATATATATATATATATTTATTTATTTGTTTGCTAGCCTCTAACTTCAGGTCTCCCATTTGGGAGAATGAACTTGTAAGGCAGTTGTTTCCTCATATACAGCAATAAGTATACACCTTAGTATAGGCAATAAGTTGTGGGAGATTTACTCTCTTCTCCAGACCACTTTGAAACATCCCTGGGTACTCTGCAGACAGGACTTAGTAAAGGCTGTTTACTCTTTTGCCTTTTCTAGTATCAGCTTTGTTTGTGGAT